>JARHVA010002032.1:0-1200000 GCA_037957365.1 Torreya grandis
GGTTAAGCATATTATTTTAGAATATGTTGGAGTACTTCTTTTTGAATTATTAGATCTTATCTTAAAGTGTGCAGGTTTACATTTTATTAGATCTTAGAGCTTAAATTTGGTGGCATTTGGGGTACATTCATTTATTCTTTGGCTTATTTAGTCATTATTATTGTTGTAGTGATTCCATTCCATTATTGTTCATTTTTTTTGAGAATGAGATTGTTGATGTAATTTTGTAAAGGCTTGTGATCATGTATCTCTCCATTGTGGACTCTTGTTAATGGGTTGTATGTGAGGCAATGTTATTAGTCTATGTAGATTTGAGATCTATCCCTTTTATATCTTGTTAGAATTGAATGAAATTGAAGTTAATGACTTGAAATCTCCTTTATTTTGAAGGGTCTCATTATTTTTGTATGTAAATGAAAGTGATGACATGATATGCATGCCAATGAGTTGTAACATTTATAAACAACATTTTGAATTGAAAATTATCCTAATTGATTTATATTTTTGTGATTAAAATATTTAGATAGTACTCAAAAAGTGCATGATCTTCTACCCTTCTTTAAAGACATGAATCAAATGGCTTCCTTGATAAGATGAACAAATCAAGATGCAGAATGTGGATTTATTTATCTCTCTATATCTATTTTTACAGCTGGAAATTGGTTGATAGGGAAAGGGATGCAATCCAAGTCTTGTATTGAAAATCAAAACAAGAAGATTATTTTTAGACCCCCTTTAAATATATTGGAAATGTGCATTTGAAAATAAATAAATAAATAAACACATATATTGATTTTTATAATTGTTTATAATTCCTTTTTATTTGAGAAGTAAATAAAACAATTGTTAGAAAAGAAAATGAATCAAATGTATACTTTAATAGTGAGTTTGTTCATATTACACATATGTGTATATTATACAATTATAAGCCGGGTTCATATATTTTTTATATATTTATATATAAATACATGTTATTAGAATAAACAACTAAATAAATATTCTACTTTACCTTTTATAATTTATAAGTCAAATTTATTAACATGTGTGTGTGTATGCGTGTGTGTTTACATACACATATTATTAATCAATCAATAATAAATATGCATATGCTTATATATTTAAGTTTCAATGAATCTCTCTCTCTCTCTCTCTCTCTCTCTCTCTCTCTCTCTCGTCTCCTCTCTCTCTCTCTCTCTCTCTCTCTCCTCTCTCTCTCTCTCTCATCTCTCTCTCCTCTCTCTCTCTCTCTCTCTCACACACACACACACACACTTGGCCCAACATTGCCTCCTTGCCATCCCATTATATTTTATTTATATGTTTATATTATTTATTTATTTATTTATTTATTTTTATTTTTTTTTAATTTCATTTTTTTATTATTTATCTTTTAAAAAAGTATTTTTTAAGAAAAATAATAAAATTGAAAAGAAAACTAAAAAATAAACACAAAAAGAATATAAACATTTAAAAAATTAAATAAAATATGATGGAATGAGAAGGGGACAACTGCTTGGCCAATCCCAAACCCTCCCTTCCATTAATGGAAGTGGGAAGGGGGATCAGCTAGCTGAACCGCCCCACTCCCCATGCTTATGAGTAGAGACCATCGGCCTAGTCGATGCCAAGATCACATGCCAAGGGTTAATAATATATATATATATATATATATATATAGTAATATATATATAGTATATATATATGTATGTATGTATGTATGTATGTATCGATATATGTATGTATGTATTTACAATAAAATTAAATAAAAAAAATATTTAGGGTTTTGGTATATATTAATTAGTAATTGTTGTTATATAAAAAATGAGCTTTTATAAATATAACTAGAGATATTTATATTTGTAGATGAAACAGATGTGTTTTACTTATACCTAGTTGAATCAAAATTATCAATGTGTTTATATTGAGGTATACACCCAATAATTTTTATCTTTATTTTGAATGGATTCTAGTTCATGAGCTCTCACTTCTCCATAGCCTCCACCCTAAAACTTGAAAAAGAAAAAAAGAGGAAAATATTTGTGAAACATAAAGAATCTTAGGGCATCATTAAGGAATCCTAGGGAGGAGATCATTTCAATCATAGGGAGAAAATTTGCCCCCACCACTTGCAAGTGGGAATATTTGACCATTTTAATTTCCTCAAATTAATTAATTGACTTGTAAGTAAACTTGTTTATGCTTTTGAGATTGATTCTTTCACCTAGACATTAATAAGGTGTCATTAAATTAAATTTTGAGAATGAAGCTTATATATTATTTAAGGAGAGGTTTTAATTAAAATTTATATTATGTAATAGTTAACCTATATGGGAATTTATTAGATCAATTATTTTATTCTATAGTATAAATTTTGAAGCAGGTCATGACTACTCACTTATTCAACTTGAGTTAACCTACCAATGGACAATAAAATTTAGTTTGACCTATTATCATATAAAAATTTGAGTTAAAAAATAAAATTAATTTTATTAGTGTTTTTATGAGTTTTTTTGTGCAAAAATTTGGGGATTACATACTGTGTGTGTGGGTGTGAGGTTGTGAGATTTTTCTCCCCTTTTGAGTGAATAAATGCAAAATAATGATTTAATGTATTAGATTGGAGGACTGCTAAGGAGGAAGTGTAAACTAATAAATGCCAGATCTTGAGGCAACTAGAGATGATTTGATAGAGAGTCAAGGCCATCCATCAAGTGTGAATGAGTAGAGGGTATTAAATGCAATGAGTAGACAAAGAAAAAGGGGGCAGTGGTTTGAGAATGGAAAGTAAATATTTGCACTAATGAATATTGAATATTGTGAAAAGAGACAGAATGATCAATGGTGTCTTGGAGAAGTACACCTAGGGGATTGTAGGAATTTAAAAAGAAAAAGTGATGGCATGGTAAGGAGATGAGATACACTATATTTGTACTAATATACTTGGTAGTGTATGCCTATACCCACCTCAAAATAAAAAGAAGTATTGAGGGGACACTTGTGTAGAGAGTGAAACTTGAAATAACAAGTGACATGGTGAATTTTGTGCACTATTTTAGGAGCTAAGGCTAATTTAACAAAGAAGCGATCATACTTTAGAATATAGAGAATAACACAAAGCTAGAATCCATGGAAAAACCCACCATAATAAGGAGGATCTTGAGTTGAAGTGCATAATGAAAAGTGCACAATTGAACTCCTTTGAGAATTAGCTAAGGTGGTCATGTACTAATGAAATATGTAATAAGAAAAAATGTCACCACCTTAACATCAAATGAGCATGTAATTAATAATGTAAGGGACATCATTATGCTAAACTCTCTAGACACACTTGCTTCTAGGGGACAAAGAGTTTAAGCTGATGCATACCATGTAAAGTGTACAATATTTATTCCTTATGTATAAAATATGAAAATAAATCAAGGAGGAGGAAGGTGTGGATCCATCTAGCCAATGGACAAATAGGGAAGAGCTTTAAATTTTTACTTGCCACCAAAGAACTAGAAAATGCCTCAAAGGACATGGAAATAAGGAAATAAATAGATAGTTTGTAGCATTGTAAGCACCTTGAGCACCTTGTAACCTAGAAGAAAATGTAAATGATGAACATATTATATAATAAATAGAGAATTATTTTTATGATTATGTATTGTTAATGACTAAGTGATGAACATTGTTATTATTTACTACAAGATGAGTATAAAATGAGTCTAACGTATATTGCTCATATGCACAAGAATTGTCTAATGTATATTGATAACTAATAAGAGAAAGTTATAGGAAATTTATTGGGACCTATAGGAAATACGTAGCGATTCATTATTAACTCATTGAATCCCTATTTTGATTAGACACAAGGGTGTGCAAGTTATAACAAAGTCTATATTAATAATATAGGCAATTATCAATCATCAAAACAATCTAAAAATAATTAATAAATTATCAATTAGGAAGCCAATATTCCTATATTTTTTTAGAATGGATAATGTGCCCATTCTACAAGAATCTGTTTAACCCTAAAATCTAGATATAGGGGAATACAAGGTTAAAGGGGGTAGAGATAGCTAGGGCACAAGGATGATATACTATCTCTAAAGAAGACCAATTATTTTTAAAAACTCATATAAACATATACTAAATTTATTATGATGAGATATGTTAAAGATGGAAGGTATAACTATGTTATATATTTCAATGATAATAAAAAAAATATTTCACTAGTTTTGATGTTAATGCAGATATGGATCTAAAATAGGTAGAAAATAGACTAGATCTAGATTTTGGATCAATTGCCTATCTCTAATTTTTTTACATCTATAACGACGGATACGTATGTTGACTTAGGATGGTTATGTTTGGATTAGACATAGGTTATAGTATGAAACATGTCAAAAATAGGCTAGTAGGTGATTTTCGAGTAGAAGTGAGCACACAAGTAATTCTATAAATCAATGACCCTACTTATATTTAGAAATGAACAAGAAGATGTGCAACAATTATATGATGTATTGAATTGCCTTGCTTACCTCTCTATTAAAATAGCCTAGTGAAGAGAAATATAAAAAGGATAATGGGGAGTTAATTCATAGGATAAATCTCTATGGGACTGAGTGTAACTCATTATGGAACTCATAAGAGAACTCACAGTGAAACTCAATTGAACTCTAGGTAGAACTCTAAGTGGAACTCACCATCTTACCCACTTAACCTCTTATCACACCTAAGTAAGTTGAAGCTACATGTGTGGGGATTATCCATTGAATAAGTAAATGGAATAATTAATATCCTACATCAACATGCCCCTTAAGCATAGCATAGGTGGGTAGAAAAGAAAATATGGGTTTCAAAAATAAGGCTTGATGAGGTACCCACATACAATGTAACTCTCAATAAGTGGAGTAAAAAGAGAAAACATAGTGGAAAAAAACTCCCCCTTGAAAGAGAAAAATAAAATAAGGTAGGACTTGAAAGCCCCACTTCAACACCCCCCTTTAAGCATAACTTAGGTAGACTGTAAAATTGGGTCCCAAGAATGAGGCCTGATGAGGTACCCAATTAAATAGTGATGATCCCAATATCCTAAAAAATATGAAAGATGTGTGTCTTCATAAAGAAGAGAGAGAAGGGAAGTGTAAACTGTCACATGGTGAATGTTTTATTAGGTCTATCTATAATAAATACTATCTCTTACTTTCAAAAGAAAGAAACCATGAGCTTTCAAACTAATAAATTCTCACTCTAGTGGAATGCATACAAGAATCAATATGTATATCTCTAAAAAATATTCAAATATCTCCCTACTAATGCTCAAATGTGCCAAAGTTTGATCAAGAATCATAGGACTAACTATATAAGATGGAAATAAAGAAACATACAATGAATGAGAGAGAATAACATGAGAAGCAGATAGGCATAGAACATTCACTGGAAGAATATCTATGAAAAGAGGCAAGCAAGTCTCAACAACCATCAAAACTGAAGACTGGTCTACAAATGAATCATTTAGATTTGTACGATGAATGTCCATAAGAACATATGAGTCATTGATACTCACAATGTGTATACTCTCATTGAAGTCAGTAAAGTCCTTCAAAATGCAAGTCTATGAAGACTCTGAAGGAGCAAAAATCTACACAGGGATGGATGTAGAATCTATAATGAGACAACCAAGGTCTAGAAAAATCTCATCCTATAGTGGGGGCTTGATAGAAGGAAGATAACTATCCACCATGGATGTATCATCACAAGAAATAAAATCATGAGTAAAGAGTAAAATAGTCTTAGAAGAGACAATAGTAAGCGGAGGAGGAGGTGTGATATAAATCTCAACAAGCTCACTAATTTTTTTTTGCAGTATACTCTAAATAGTGCATGGATACTCTATATATTCCAGATGGAAATGAGGATCCATGGAAACCTATAATAATAGAGTGGCAAATTTTTTATCATAAGTATTATCCACTTATCGAATAAAATAGGATTAGTGGGTTCAAGAATCTATCCATATAGGAATGGAATATAATACTTGTGTGTGAGTAAGTGTTCTATGTAAGCATGTCATGAAGCATAATTATCCTTCCCAAGAAGGATCACTAGAGACAAAAAACTCTCCTCATCTGGAGTATCTCAAATGGGGTCAACATTACTAAGAGAAGACACCAAGGAAGTGCACAACTGCACAAAATACTTTGCAATGAACCCCTAAAGCACGCTTATGAAAGGGATGTTAGAACAACCAAAAATGCATCTAAATAAGTAATCACTGATGGATTAAGGGAAAATAATGGTGTAATATCTAGAGATGGACTTCAGACTAAGCCAAAAATGAGTCCATATAGATGAGAGCAATTAGTGCACAAAGTAAGCTACAGAAAGTAGTAGGGCCTATAAATCCCCCTTAATATGGCACTTTATAACTTTAGTGAATTTTACAAAACAAAGTAGATTAATGCATGGGAAATTTAAAAATATGATTTTTTTAAAAAGATGGCACTCAATTTTGAGATACCAATCAAAATTTATAACAACATACATTTCATAAACAAGGCTTATTTTATAAAAATTGCACTTATAAGTTTAAAATGTCTATCCAAAAAAAGGTAGAGTATCCTTCCAGCTACTTGTTGGAACTAGAATGGATTGATGGACCTCCTCAAGCAATATAAAATCAAAATATTCCCCTTATTCTTACCCCTATGTGCACTTAAGTGAAAAACAACTCACTTAAGGTGAAATAAAACAACCACTTAAAAAATAATAATTAAAAAATAGCTAATTTTAAAATAATTTTGGGTAGATTTATCAAAAATGATTAGGGCAAAATTATGTTTTTAGACATTTGAAAAGAGATCACCTACTAGCCTATTCTAACATGGTATCAGAGCCTAGGGAAGAGGAAAATAAAGAAAGAGAAGGGGGAGTTAACTCACAAGAGAATTCTCTATGGGACTGAGTGCAACTTATTTTGGAACTCATAAGAGAAGTCACAATGGAATTCAATTGAAATCTAGGTGGTACTCACCCTCTCACCCACTTAATCTCTTATCACACCTAAGTAAGCTGAAGCCACATGTGTAGGGATTATTAATTTAATAAGTAAATAGAATAATTAATATCTTACACCAACATACAAAACACTTACTAAAATTAGATGCAACTACCTAGATGCTTTTAATTTTTATGTTGTCTTTGCTCTGGTGCATTCAGATCTAGGTCATACAATGTCACTCCTTATCAAATGAGAAATCCCTAGTTCTTCATCTTCATAGTGGTTGTGGGAAAAAAAGGTTAGTGTGCACATGGTGTCAAGCTACCCCAAATATCCCTCTGTTAATAAACATTGCCTACAGAGCCAATAATTTGAAGAAGGATTCAAACCTATGTAGTTCTCCCCTATGTGCTAGCTTGTGTGTGCATTATGCAATGTGTGATAAGAAAGTACATAGAGTGAACTAGCTTATAACATGAAAAATGTGGCTCATGGAGTGTTCTTTTAGTAATTCAAACCTATAGATATTTTATCCCTATGATTGCTATGGAAATAAGAGAAAATAGGAAAGCTTTTCTCATTTAAGTGATTGATTTAATATTTTTTGGTTTATACTAGGTGAGAAATGAATGAGGGTTGATATTTTATATATATATATATATATATATATATCAATCCATTTAGATAATATATTGAATTAAAGCACTTAGGGTTGACCATAGGTATAATTTTATTTGTAAATTAGATGAATTTAGATCACTATAGTGGAATGTTAGAATATGACAGTTGTTTTAATGTAGGCATCTGATTAGGATGCAAGTGTTTGGACAGTTAAAAAATAAGTGTAAGTCTAGAACTTATAGAGATGGAAGATAAGTAGGTTTATAAAATTTTGGGCAAGATAGAAGGCTTGGGTCATTAGAATAAAAATAGTCATATTAAGAGATAAGGATTTAGGCATAAATAGTGTATGCAAGCTTTTCAATAATAGGAAAGGTCTAGAAGCTAAAGGTATATCTATGATATGTATTTACTAAGTGCACAAGATTGAGGTGATATATAATTTATAAATAGTTTATACATTTTCTTCCCTTTAACCTAGTAGTGAAATTTCTAATTTAAATAAAAATGAACACGTACTTAGGTGTGTATAATGCACCTTGCTTTTGCTTGAGTCCCACTTGAGTGCTTTGTTAGTGACTGATCTACAACCAAAAATATGCTACAATATATAATCAATGCATAAAATCCAAAATTGAAAGAATTAAAATGATTGAAATTGAAAGAGAGAAAGGTTTAGGATTACACTTATGTATCAATGTAACCATCTTGTATTTTGGAAATTTGATTTGAAAATACATATCATTATGAATCATTAGAGTTAATATTATGACAATTATAAATATAGAAAGTGCATATGTCTACATAGATAGAAAGATATTGGTGGAAACATGCCCCCAACGTTGGGAAAAAATGTGAGTTACCACCTGATAATTGAGATTAGCTCAATCGTGCAACCCAATCATACTTATAACTTGGTGAGTTTGAGTGAACCAAGTCAACTCAGATTTTAAAACTAGTGAGGTTAGATGATGTAATCAAGTCTAACCTATAAAATTAGAAAGGTTATGTGATTTAATCACCTCAACCATACCAAAAGTGAACCAATTACTATAGTATATAATCTCTACACAATCTGGAATAGTCTAACTTGATGGGTGATGACAGTCCTCAAAAGTGTTTAAAATCTAAAATTGATTTGATTTTGTAATATTAGGTGCACATTATGTAACAATGCACTTTAGATATGTCTCATGTTGAAATTATGTATAATGATGGTAGCAATGTATATAATTATACCAAAAATGTATATTTGAATCATATAATGATGAATTTGGCCAATTTGAAATTATTTAAGTGTGGAGAACATGTTTTCAAAACATACCCCCACTATAATCTGAACTTAAAAACTTGTGTAAGTGTGGTGAATATATTTCCATAACATGACCCCACTATAATCTAAATTTGAGAACTAGTGTAAGTGTGGATGTGGAGGACATGTTTCTAAAACATGGCTCCACTATAATATATATATGATGCATATTGAATAAATGTAGAGAACATATTTCCAAAACATACCCCCAACTAAATTTAAACATATTTTTAGAATATGCCCCCACTGTAATTTGAGTATGTGAAGCAATGTGGAAATCATGCCTCTATGACATGCCCCCACTAATATGTCCTCCTTTTTGAGGGGAGGGAAATTATAAAATGGTAGTTACCTTACCTCAAAAGGATAAGATAATTATACAATTAATGTATGAACTATGTAGCATATAGAAGGAACATGTCTAGGTATATCTATCATGGAAACACATAGAATGTGATTATATAAAGACTTGAGATGCATGATATATATATCATATAAATGTATGAATATTAATAATACAATCTCAACAAGTAATCAAGCACACATACAATATCATTCTAAATCAAATCAAAATATAATGGTCCAAGGAGACCTCAAATAAGGGGCATATTCAAGTGCCACATAATTGAAGGGACATGAATCAATTATATGTCCACAAAGCAAGAAATGACATATTTTAATGTCAATATACAATAAACAATGACATTAAAATGTTAAAGAGTCAAATAAAGGCACGGTGGCCACAAACAATGGAACATATTCAAATGTTAAAACAAACAAGACAATAACAAGGAAAGAGACACAAGAAAGTACATGAATGAAAGCATAATCAACCAACATAAACATATCATACTAGTCCATAGATCATATATGTTATAAATAAATTTAAGTACATAGCATATAAAGTAAACTGTGAAAGATATAAACATGGTTAAGTGCATAAGCTTGAAGATGATATTGTAGAATGATCACATAATGATATAACCTAGATGTATCATAATCAAAGAAGCAGATGCCCCCAATGTTCACATGACATGAGTATAGGTAATAATCAACATTAAAAACTACATAAATCATGTACCTAAATATGCCTAAATCACACTCAAAAGATGCATGAAACACATGTATGTAGGAAATACTGATATACCATCTACAAACATGGAACCAACAACATATATGCTAAAGAGCTAATATAACATGTAAATGTAAAAAAAAAATTAGATTTTTGAAGTTTTGTTAATTTTTTTTAGTGTTTTTAACATTTTATAAAGAAATAACTATCCTATGATCTCATCCAATGGATGTTCATAAGGATCTCCCCACTGGGAACCTAGTGTAATAAACTGGTGGCACTACCAAGGAACATGTATAGGTAAAATATTTATCACTGTAATATCTATGATGATCTATGTATATATAATAAGACTCTATGGTTGTGAAAGAAAAGTAGGATTAGGGGTTTTTGGAAGCCATTACTATATGATCTATGACTTTTTTAGAACAATAATAGGAACATGTGTAGGTGATCTAGATATCTGAACATGGTGTGTAGTTTATGAGGATTCCATGGAACTTACTATGGATCTTTTATGCAATGATCTCTCAAGTACTAGGTACCTGATAAATGGGATTACCTATTGCTTATCATTTTGTAGAAGATTAACCTTAAGAGGTTTTACAATTAACTATCTGGGTATAAATTTCTATTGCTTAAGAGGATGCTCATATGGAACTTTGAAAACTTTAATTACCTAATTAGAATGAATGTATCTAACACACTATGCATTGTATATAGTACTTTTTGAAGTGTATGTAGCCAAGGTTATCCCAATAACATATCAAATACACCCATTAAATGTATATATGATAAGGTAGTAACCATATATGTGGGATCTACCTATAAAGGTAAGTTAAATTCACCAAGAACCTATTGTGAGGTCCCATCAAATGCTCTAACTGATCTAGTCAAAAGATTAAATCATGATTTGTATAACCTAGATGCATAAGTAATGTAAGGGTATGAACATTCTTGCTTTCACCATTGTCAATCATAACACTATGTATAGGATGGTGATCAAGGTATGCTCGAATGAATAAGGAATGAAGATTTGAGTCATCATCCCTTATCTCACTATCATTGAAAGTAATATAAGGTATCTAAACCATAGGAGATATATGTCATGTATAATTAATAATAATTCCATCCAATGGGTGTTCATAATGAGATGGATAAGGATGCACATTATATGCTATTTTCACTTATAGATCCTTATTTGAATGGCCTTAAAAAGGATTGTTAAATATTTTCTATTTATAGTGATCACCAGGTTGTGAACTTGATTCCTCTGAAGGATCATCAAATGTAATCTTTTGGTCATAGATGATGTCTTAGATCTTATGCTTCAAGGTAAAATATTTATTCATAAAATGCCAAAAGCCTTAGTGATAGTCAAAATAAGCATTTGCATCATACCATTTGGGTAGATATCTACTCATATCAACCTTTATAGGATGAGAGAGAGATATATAAGGTGACACTCTACCAGCCACAAGAGTAATGAAGCGAGAGACCCAGGCAAGTGTGAAAACTATTTCTATGGTGCATTAGATAACATAGTCGATTAGATTACTGTGACATCGCATTAATCATGGTGGTTATTTCTTTTTTAGGCTCAAGAGGTTTAACTTTATAACTTGGTTTGATATTAAATTTGGTATTAGATGTGTTGTGCCATACCACACACACCCCATTTTAAAAGTTTAAATAAAGACACATTATTAATAGGATATCATTATTTAGGGTTTTTTGAACTAGAAGTATATAACATAAACTTTGAGAAGTGAAAACTTAAAGAATTTATCTAATGTTAAAATTTTTTTTGGCCTATCTTGATCCATATTATTTGATTGATTTAATAAAAAAATATTTACTGCAATGCTTGCAAAGTGTCTCAAAGTTATGGAGGAATCAAAGCTATGTATAAGCCATGCCAAGGGATTTGCGTTTCTACTTTAATTTTAACTTATGCTTATGCACACTAAATGTATAATTTAATTTCTAATCAATTTAATGTGTTTTAATTTTAGTTAGGTATTTATCTATGTTATGTATTAATTAGGTTATTCCATGCTTAGGTGTATCCCAGGCCTTCTTAGGGTTTATTATCTCTTGCCACATGGCATCAATTTTCTAACTCAGATCCTAAGTGAAGAATATAAGTTACCCAATGGTGACATCAACACACTCTTTTGTATAGAAATTATCGATCAAGTGGAGTAGTGAGATCCATCCACATGTCATCATATCAGTAGCTCAAAGGTGACATAAACATGGACCTTTATACAAAAAGTCTTAGATAAACAGAGTAGTGAGAGCCATCCATGTGTCATCATTATAGTAGCTTAGAGGTGAAATCATCATGGAATTTTATAAAAAAAAATCCTAAGCAAGCAGAGTAATGAAAGTCATTCACATGTCATCATCCTGCTAGCCCGCAACTAAAGAGATAAAACATGACAACTTATAGTTTAGATGAGAGAATAATAGTGACATATAGGCATGTGTCCTCAAAAGCCATGTAAATAAATAATGAAGACTTTAAAACCAAGATACAAAGAGTAAAAAATAAACATTTGTCATATTAATATGACTGAGCACTCAAAAGAATGTAGAAGAATCCACTTGGTAGTAAAAGATATGGAATTCGGTATTATGAAATTCAAATACAAAGAATAGATAACAAAAACATCAAATGCTATTACTGCACTTAATTTGTATGAACTAAAGAATTAATGCATTCAATTCTTAAATTCAATGTAACTAAAGAAATATATTTTGAATTATCATTTCTAGTCTAATTATATTACCTCTAAACTATTAAGTGTATTACAAATTTTGAACTCAAATGCACACTGTGAACCAAAATTCCATTTCAACTAAGAATTTACAAGATTTTCACAGAGCAAATAATTTTTAGACAACATCAATAGCCTCCTCATCTCGCATCCCAATTTATTATACATACTCAACTAAATGATCAACCAAGTACACATGTATAATATTTAATTTGATAGCTCTAAACCATGAGTTTAAAGACTATTCTTCTATTTAAGATGTGCTCAATGTAGTTGAACCATATAAGTATGATGACCAACTATCTATTTTCACACAAAGGTACAATCATGACCTCATGGCTATTAAAGTATTTGACCCTTATAATGTAAAAACTAAGCTAGGGGTAATGCCTTGTATTGACCTACTCTTTGATTTATTCATGACTCACAAGGTAACTAGGAAAATATTATACTTTAGGATTATTAAAAAATCAATTGCATATATTAGGGGAAATGACTTTGAGAGGTATTACATACTTCCTTTTCCATGCATGTCATAAATGTAATACATGGTTAACTCATGCATTCTGAACAACAATGTCAATAACAAGCTGTAAGAGTGGGTTGACAATCAAAGCAACTTTATAGTTCAGGGGCCTACCTCAATTATCCCCATTTCAATCTTTAGACTAGGGGTGATAATAACTATGGCCCTATTAAATAGAATATATGGTTTTTTAACCAAATTATGTCAATGAGGTATTGGTCCCATTATTTGATATGATTTTAAATTTTGACAAAGACATTGCCTTAGGAGAGATCATCAATGCCAATTTGATTTTTAAACTCATAAATCCTAAAAGTTTCCTAGATGGAAACTTCTACATGATGTCCTACATAATAGATATAATGTTTGAAACTATGAAGTTATCTCATGACCAGCCCTAGTAACCATCTCCTAATTACCCCCAAAATATGATATATGATGAGTTCAATATTATTCATATACATAGATTTAGGAAGAATATGAAAAGGCTAATTGAGACTTTCTATCCCATGGTGTATCTATTCTGGCCTGGGATGAGAGGTATAATAGATAAAATGTATTCAATTTAAGTATCATGTTTTATTTTAGTAAAAAATTAATCTTTACAAGATTATGGGAGAATACGTTGGTTATAAAACCAACTAACGGGTAAATAACTTGAGCATAACAAAAACTAATAAAAAACTAATTAAGTAAAACATATTTGGATCATAACTAACCCAAAAAACTCCCCCTTGATTCAAAGGAGTATGGAAGAAGAAATAATTAGAGTAATGACTCTGAAGTCATCAAAAAACATCTAAAGCAACTATAATTGAGATATTATATATCTTGGTATTGACCAAAACTAATACTGCTCCATATAGAAGCCCACCCAATAATTTGTGTCATAAAAAGATGATGAGCATAATCAAATCTTACTCATACCTTGTGATCTTCATACCGTATTATAATAGAACATGATCAAATCCTACCCAACTACATCGATATACATAAGGCTCCATCTAGAAGCCTGTCAAGGTGACCAACCTTTACTATGTATGCCACATATCCCTGATGTCCAATAAATACTAATGTTATTTGATCAACACTAAATGTGTTAATAACTCCTATCAACTCATATTATCACTGGTAATTGATCAAAGACCAATCAATGTTGATATATCTTCTCCCCTATCAAATGAGAGATGAGAAGCTATGTAATGAGAGAAATAAAACCAAATAATTATATCTACTCCATGTTATGAATATCAAATAGAAATCCAAAAATAGAATTGAAAGTAAGAACACTATCCAAAAAATGCTACTATAATAGGTCCTAGTCTTGAGCCTAGTAGCTCACACAAGACAGGTGAATCATTGATGACTCAGAATAAGCTGTCAGGTCCATTGGGACCATAGACCTCGGCCATATAAGACACATCCTGATTAGAGCAAGTGTCATAATAAATATAATAATTAGAGTAACCAAAAGATCTACCACTATAATGATGCATATAATTCACCTCAACTTTCTTTTCATTTAGAGAGTAGGGTCTTCAAGAAGGACGTATATCTACAAAATGTGCAATACCATCACATTTAAAACATTTTAGCTCTTTCCTATGCTAATAAGATTAAGAAGTGGAATAGCTAGAATAACCATAGGAGTGAGAAGAATGCCTATGATGATATTTTCATTTTGAATATCCTGGAGAGTGACGATGAGAATATTTTGGAGATTATTTAGATTGATGTGAAGAGTGTCTCAGAGAATGACTTAAAGAGTGTCATGAAGAGTGTTTCAAATAATAATTATAAAATATCATTGTACATGTGGATTATCTCTATGATGGGACCTATTATTTGTATAGTAAGCCTCTTTAGTAGGCATACTCTTCTTCTTTGAAAACTTTCACTTATGCTAAGTTAATAACTCACAAATAGAGTCAAATGTGGCACTAGTAAGCTTATTTTTAAGCTATAACATTTAAAAAATGGTGCATGTGGAATTAGGGCTATGAATTGTGATATAAATCAACATCTCATCATCAATTTTACCCACTCTAGTATAATGTTCTTATTTCAAATTTTTCATGTGAAAGAGATATTTAGATACATTTTCTTCAGTGGTAAGCTTATTATTAAGCAATTGCATAAAAGAGATTAATCTTATTATACACAAGTTGTTTTTCACATATATATTTTAATATATTTCATGCTTTCCATGTACCAATTTTAATAGGTTCAATATGAATAATCACCTGTGTAAAACATGAAGATTTTAATAAAGCAAGAGCATGCTTATCACATTTATGATACTCAATCAATTTCATAACGTTAGTGGGTGGCATAGTGTATTTTTCAATTATTTCCCATAAATTGTTAAAAACAAGTGTATTTTACATGTTTCTTGACCATTTTTTGTAGTTTTTCAATCTTAATCATCCATTTTCAAAGATTAAGCTCACGATTTTTGCCATGGTGCAAAAAAGACAATCAAGTAGAAAAGGGAATGTTATTGATGTTTTGCCTTTACCCTCAAAATAACTCTCGATTACAAATATTTTGAGACTTGTAAAAAAATTACACTAACTATGCCTTATATCTCTTATTACACCCTTATATCATCCAAAAGTTAATTCTAATTCTTTCATCACTTATATAGCTCTAGTTACATGAGATAAGAAAAAAATAAAATTTGACCAAAGTTAAACTTATGACCTCCTCTTAAACACATGACAACCAAAATGTCATTTTCCAATCCCTCTACAAAATAATTTAGAATATATATTGAATATATTCTAAATAACTTGAGGTATTATATGTGAGGTAAAATAAAATAACATGCCCCAAAGATGTTTTACCTAGTTTTACATTGCATGTAAAAATTGCATTTGTCTTCTTTTACTTTCTCAAAAAATGAAATGCACCTAACTACTGGTGGAGACCAAAATAAAAATCACTTTATTGTTCCAATATTAGGGTTTGATAATTGTGGCCAACATTTAGTCTTGGCTTCCATGTAGAATGGAATTCGATCTGATTAACTTGATAAACTTACTATTCTTTGAAGATTCCATACATGTTTATGAAAGTGCCATTTTAATTTAAGCAGATCATTACATAGGAAAAATACAACCAAATAAATTTATCTAACCCTATAGAAAAAAATTACCAACCACTATTCGCTCTTGAAGTGTATAAACTGACTGTATGGCCTCCATATTTCCTCAAATGAGTTAATCTTCTCCCCAAACCATTGCCATATATAATGAAGTCAAAAAATTTCACAATGCCATAAATGTTTTACTAGAATAATTTTAAAAAAATGCAATTATTACTATTGTATTCTTTTTAGGGCATTGTATAAGTACAATGTATGATCATAAAATCTCAACTGTATTTAATTGTCCTAGAATAAAAAATCATTCAAAAATAAATATTGTGTTGGCTTTTATTGTGCCATATACTTACAAAAAGTTTCAAATAATGTATTAGTCACCTCAAATTAACATTTCCATCCCTCATATAAGCTGTACATTTTTTACTAAAGGAGTGTATATAAAAAAATATCTTTCCTTCTTCACAATCAAGATTGTTTATCATATTCCCAATATAATCCTTCAAAATTCAACCTTCAATCCTTGATGATTTCCTTGAGATTTGATACCCCTGTTTAGGCTTGAGATGGGAGGAATAATAGATAAAATACATTCAATGTAACCATCATTTTTTAGTTTTGTACAAAGGTAAGCTTCAAAATATTACATGAGAATAGTTGGTTATAAAACCAACTAATAGGTAAATAACTTGAGCATAACAAAAACTAATAACAAACTAATTAAGCAAAACACATTTGGATCGTAATTAACCCAAAAATATCAAACAATCTATGGGAATAATATACTTGAACTCTTTGACCCTATCAAGTAAACTATTCAAAATATGGGTGATTACTAGTTATAACATAAGTGCACAATAATCATAATTGAAGGCACAAAGGCACATCCTTTATACTTACCAAGTATTTTGATTAATAACATAGTTGAGTAAGAGATTATTTCCCAATTGGGGAACAATGTGGATACTAACTTGAGGAAGGCTGAGCAAGCAATGATGCATCTAACCCCTCTCAACATTGGAAGGATGCAATAAATAAGGTGGGAACACCTCGAATTTATAAAAAATATTAGGGTACATTATGGGTTTAACTTGGCACCTCTCAGACACTAGGACCTTAGAAGGAATGTCAGAGGTCACCTCAAAAAATATGAAATAAAAGTAAGGATCAACTATGGGCACCAATCTTATGACAATGATAACATATTTATGAATGTTGAAGATGATTCATAAGTGGTTATAAGAATATGTAGGGTCAACATGTCTATGATTATGGTGCAGAGGATCCAATATTATCCTAACATCACTAAAGAGGATGCCAAGATGATTGAGAAGCAATAATGGGTTTCCAAACCTATCCATAGACCCTCTCCTCAGGTATAATAAGAAATTTAGGAACAAGATAGCCAATATAAGGAAACATATATTAGATAAGGAGTTTTAACACCTCTAAGCTCCCTTATACACACAAATACTGCTACTTCTCCATAGCACATTAGGGTGGGACCTCAATTCACAACTAAAGATCAAAGACCTGCAAGTCCTAACATAGTAGTTAAACTTTTCTCCATGCTTATTTTGCCTCTATTAAACATTTCACAACAAGTCTTCCTTCCTTTCTATCACACATTCATGTTGGTTCTCTTCCTTTGTCTCCACCAATAGTAATTACCTAGTCCCCTGGGTAACCACCTTTATCATCACCACTCACCATAAAAGTTACACCACCTTTGGTATTACCATAGTCTACTAAATTTCCATGTCCACCACCTATCATTCCCCCAATGGTTACCACTCCTCCATCTCCCTTATCATATGTTACCACTACATTCCTCCCATATCCCATTCCATCTTCAACTTGACCATCCTATATTATTATAAAACTAATAATTAAATAGCAAGGAAGCCTAAGACCCCTCCCATTTTAGCTCAAAAGGTATAAGTAGAGGAGAAGTAATTAGTTTCTCCTAAGGAAAGGAATATGAGAAGAAACAGTGACCTGGGGTCAGACCCTATAACAATTTATGACATTGAAGAAGATAAAAAGAGATGGAAATTTGAGGAAGAGTTAGTGTCATAGTCTGACATTGAAGGGTTACAGTCAATCAGTGAGACAATAAAAATAGAAAAGGATGATGAAAAGATGACTGACAAAAGTATCCAATCAAGAGGGACATAATTATTGAAAGAATACAAAGAAGTAAACCAATGAGAGGGTAAATCATGGGCTACTAAACTACTATTAGTAGAGAAGGAGATACATAATTAAAACTACACATCACAATGTAGGGTCCATCCTAAAATACACCTTCGAGTTCTCTATCTTAGATCACTACAATGATAACTACAAAAAATAATACCCCAACTAGCTCTCCCTTGGCTATAAGTCTCCAAAGTACACACTCTCTAGTAACTTCCTCAATTATTGAAACTACTAGTGATTTAGTAGGTTATTTAGATTCTTTGCATTCTTTAAGCCAAATAAGCCAGCCTTAGGTAGCTGCAATGCCAATTTTGCATATTATAGCCTAGCCTATTACTATGGTCCATGCCACGACTATAATAACTATTAGATATGCATATAATTCTATTACTGACTATTTTCAAAACCTTTTGACTACCCTGGTCACTTACTCATTCTTTGGTGGAACTAGTTCTCAGTCCCTTGAGTGAGGAAAAGGGGTACATTTTTAAAACCTCATGTCCACAACAAATTTTTATACCATAAATTCCTATACAAATATGAATACATAATTATATATGACCATTTTGATAACACCCTAGGTAGACTCACCTACCATCTCAGTCCACAAAATAATAAGGAATGCCAAGTATGTAATTGACATGCCAATCCAAATATTGGTTGTTGGATGGAGGAATACTATTCCTTATTTCCTTTCAATAGGGACATCCTCCTTAAAGGCCATACTACCTCATGAAAATATTCCACAATAACCCATACAACATAAACAAGGTAAACATAATAGACAAAATCAAATAGAGCAACAAGTTGTACTAAACATCCCTTGGTGGATTCAATAGTTACAAAAATAAGTAGGTAAACAATATTTTATGATAATTGAGCAACCCATAATAAATTTAGATTTTGATAGATATATAAACACCTTGAGAAAGGTGAAGAGGAAAATTGTGGTTGTTAAAGGACAATAGGTCAATCTAGAATAAAGAGAAGACATATTTTATTTGACAAAATGAAGAAAAGTAAATTTCTCAGACCTAGACAGATATAGGGAGGACCTATATACTTTTATAAATGTTGTTAGGAGAGTCATAAAATAAATGTTCAATTTTTTTTATCAACCTATATAGAGTCAACTAGAAGTGAGTAAATCTAGGCTCCCAAATAGGTAGTGGACAATTTGTAAGGGATAGATAGGAAATTATTTGACACTATTGGTTCAATATGGTCTACAAATGCCACCTCTCAACCCAAGTGGGGATATTTTCTTTAATTATTCATCAAAATAAAAGATATTGATGGAAAGCTATGTTTTATAAGCTGATAAATAAGAAATAAAGGCTATTCCCACTTTAATTTAATAATAACATCTGAAGCTACTTGAGCACACAATTATATTGCTATAAAAAAAGATAGTGTACTTGAATGGCATTAGGAGATACAAGAATTAGTCCAATAATTTTCAAAATAAGAGAAGGAAGCTCTCTCTATCCTAACTAATTTAATAATTACACAAATAAGCTCTCTATAGGGGTAATTATTGCACAAACCCGTTTTTAAGAACCTCCTACAAGCAACATTAGACAATTTTAGAGAAGATATTAAAGACACTATTTATAGAACTAATGATGAAATAACTCAATTGGCCAATTTTTTAAGAGACAAAATTATAGGAATTGAGGCACTACATGCAAAGGTTAAAGTTGTATTGGATGTATAAAATAAACCGATGGACAAGATTCCCTAGTTATTCAAAATAACTCTACTTGATTTTGAGACTATAGATGTTAACTTCCAGGTCAGTCACACATTTTACCCTCAAATAGAAGCATCTAAGCAAGCCACTTTAGTAGTAGGGGCCATGCCCATTCCACCTATTGGGCCCCCATTTTGACTAAGTATAGACCCATGCTAACTCAACTGACATCTTGGCATGAGGAAATCATTTAGTATGATTACTATTTTGATCCCTTTTTATGCTAACTAGAGGAATCGATGCACACCTTGTGCTAACTAACAGGCAACTAACTAATTCCATGATGTCTTGGGTATCTTCAAGGAGTGACTACAAACGAAAATCATAGAGTGTAGGGTGCAAGGTAATAGAGCTTGTGTAATGATTGAAAAATATCTATCTCAACACTTGGTGTGTGTAATTCTAACCTATCAAAAGATGCTCTTATGTGCTATAAAGCTGAGCTTAAACTAGTGAATAAAGAGATGCAATTTTGGTGTCACAAAGCTTTAAAGAAATAATCCTGTATGTTTTAACCATTAGCACTAAGGTTTAGCTTGGATGCCTTTTAGGCTCTATTTATATATGCCCATGCTCACTTGTGAGCCTTTGGGATGTTAAGCATTTAAAATTATGCATGTAATCTATTTTATGCAATAAGGACTTTGTTCTATATTTAAACTTTAAGTAATGAAGAAGAATGGTTACAGTAATACATAGTGTTCTTCATTTGAATGTTTTTTGCTTCGCTATTGAATTATGCAATGAATGTAATAGTTTTAATGGTTTAATGTTAATATATGAATGTTGTGTTTAAGAAAAGTTTTGGTTCAGAGAATTAATGGCATCTCTATGTTAGTCAATGACATCAACATGCTTTATTAAATTAACCTAAGTATAGAGAAAGTCATGCACCCAAGATTTGGTATCCTTGTTAGGAAGCACCAAGCCTAAGATTAAACCCTTGAGTTAAAGTATCCCATGAAATTGACTAACATCTCCATGATGTTAGACTTACTTCAATAATGAATTGCACCCTTATGACTAGAATGAGCTCCCCAAGTAGGATTGTGCCTATAAATCACAAGATTTAGCCTAGAAAGGGCTTGCACCAGTGAACCCACCAGATCCTTAGTTGAAATGACCAAGTATTATAATTAATGAGTTATGCCATGGCATAACTAACCTAATTTAGGCCTTTATTATTTCTCTGATATGATTTGGGTGAGTGCATAAGGCTTGTGCCTTGTGTGAATTGATGCTAACATAGTTGAGTGATAAATGTTGAGTGCTTCAAGAATATATTAAGTTTATGCCCAATTTTAATGAGTCCAAAACTGACTTAGAAAACCATATAAGTTCCTAAATTTCATGAATAAATTAATTGAGCCCCTCAAAACTAAAAAAATTTGGTTCTATTATCGAGACCCATGTTGACTTTCATTACTACAATGGTGTAATAGAACCATACTCTGACTCTCCCTCAAGAACATTGAGTGCTGGATATAATAGGTGGAAAACAACTTTGCACTAAAGCATCCATCTTATAAAGGATAAAATCTAAGGAAGTGGGTATATAAAAACTTGTATGATGATTTGTATGAGGTCTTCTTTTGTGAACTACTTGAACATGTGTATCGATGGTTAGCTGCTTATACGACCCATAGAGGTTGAATCTATGGACAATGCCTTAAGTGGATGAAATAGCTCTTAGATAGGATTGAGAACCTAGATACCACTTAGACTAGATCTATAGATAAATGGTGGTAAGGAATGCTAAATAATTATGTGTTTGAGTTCATAGTATTGACATACTCCTACCCTAAGGAAGTAGAGTATAAGTTTTTTTACGAACCTAGAGGCACATTTATGAAAGAGTTCAATGTATAAATAAAGAAAATAATGGTGGATTATGGATTTGAAACTATGAGAATGGAAGGTTAAAGGCCTTTGACACATGAGAAATGTAATGAGGAAGAAGGGGATGTGTAGGTGAAGCACAATGAAAAGGGATGAAAATATTGACACCTGAGAGATTAAGAGACAAAATTATAACAAGAAAAGGTTCAGGTTGATAAAAGATATAGAACTTGGAAGTGCTAAGAGAACCTATAGTAAGAGGTAAGGGCATGGGGAAGGATCTTTTGAATTACAACAGTGCCAGGAGGAGAGAAATAATAAAGCTATAGTCAAGATCAATAGTTCATGGGTGTAGAATGCACTGGGTCCCTAGAGAATTTGGTAACTAAATATGCATCAGAAGCATCTACCCCATTTTAACCTATGGTACTATCTCATGCATTGGATCCCCTATGACAATAAAGAAGAAGAAGAATTGACCCTATTGTCAACATAGACTTTGACCATTTTATAGATTTGGAGTATAATTTTATGATTGAACAAGTTATTCCCTATGAGGATACCTCTAGACCATTGGGAACTAGCTTAACAACATAGAATATGAGCACAAAATTTCCAATTCAATCAATGTTAGCTATGTAAACTAGGCAACAACCCACAGGAAATGGCTTGACACCATAAGTGAGTAGTACAGTGCCATCTTCATCTATGGCACCAACAATAACAATGGGACCAGTTCCTAACCCAATGGCTAGAAGCATTAGAGGACCACCACCAAAACAAGTACTAAGGGGACAAGCACCTCAGATTCTAGCTACCCCCCACTGTAGATCTATTACAAGATGTCAATGCACTTTCCAGAGTATCATAGTATGGATAATGTCATAGAGCATGTGCTAAAGTGTGAACTATAATGGCATACTCAGGTCATAACCTAGTCAGAGCACAAGGTAACCCAATTTTCAACAACTCTTCTTCATCATGCCCATACTTGGTATAAGAAATTTGACCCTAACTAGGCTATGGTTGACTATGATGCATTAAAGGAAGCATTTTTAAAGGAATTCAACATATGAGAATTTGATCAATAAAGCATCATCATGCTCAAGGAGACTAACCAAGGGCTTTTAGAGAGTGTGTGCTTATTTGATGCAAGGTTCAAAACTCTCCTTTCCAAGATTCCTTATGACATTCATGCTTCCCAACATGTGTAATAGTTTAATGGAGGATTACTAGTACCATTTAAAATAGCACTTTCAATGAAGACATTCATATACCCTCACAAAGTTCTTGAATCTATGCTCTGAGCTGAGGTAGTCAAAAGCACTGACACTAGGATTAACCCATTCATGGAGGCACATATTGCATCTATGGCTATCCAAATCTAAAAGCTTACCACTAGTTCATCATAAGATGCTTGAAGTGAATTATGATGCACTAATTATGAGACAAAAGGCCATAACAATAATAAATACCTATGAAGGAATGTGTACACATTTATTCTTAGTTGTGAGGTTTGTCATGAGGCACATGATATTCACAACTACCCTTTATTTCAATACACCAGTCAGGTTAACACAACCATCTATTATTGGTTGTGTGATGCCTGTACTCATACTATAAATGACTACTTAATGATTGATGAGATGCACAAAAATATGGAGAGAGGATCATGGAAGGTAACTGTAGTAGTTAGAGGTAAAACTAGCCAAATAAATGAATGTTATAGATAATAGAATGTAGGCTATGAGATGCAAAGAGGTGCCAAAGGGAAAGATGGAGGACATAGTGGAGGAAGATTCCCATTGTGCTCATGTTATAAGTATGATTTTATTGAGCATTATCAACACAAATTCCCTACACATCCAACATGTGGGTATTGTCAAAGAACACATAAGGTTGAGGAATGCCTTGAATTATATAAAAAATTATCCCAAGGTATGCTTGTCATAGACAAGGGTACATGAATGATTAGTCATGAGCCAAAATTGGAGAAGTGGACTCCAAATGCACAATCAATCTACATAAATCCAATCAAAGTGTAGGCAACTACTCATAATGGATTCACCACTCAGTCACCAATTGCACTAGTACTAGAGTTACACCTAAAATATGGGAAATAAAGTCACACTGAGTGCATCACACAGCCTGAACCTAAAATTATGCCTAACCTAGACCCTACATGTTATAAATATGTTTTATAGTAGGTCATGAGCATCATTTAAAATTTGTAAGGGGAGATCCAACTAGTGTAAAACCTAGAGGCAAAATCTACTACTTACAAAAAGCAAGATAGCTAGGAGGCTGAGATACAAGAGCTAATGAAGATCCTATGACTCCTATAGATGGAAGGAATGATACCCCTATTAAATAATTTTTTTAATGGGGTTGTTTCACATACAACATGATGCCCTTTGGACTCAATAACATGCCAGTCATGTTTTCCAAAGTGGTGATCATCATATTTAAGGAATTCATCCATAACTTCCTTCAAGTGTACCTAGATGATTGGATAGTATATGGGTTAGTGAAGGAGCATTATGACAACTTATGCTTGATGTTTGAAAGGTAAATGTAGCTATAATATCCTTGAACCTCAATAAGTGCATCTTCACAACACCTTTTGAAACCTTGTTTAGGCATATCATTTATAAAGATGGTTTGCTCATCGATCCCATGAAGATTGAAATAATAATTCAACTCTAGACTCTTTTGACATATAAATATGTTCATGACTTTATTATCCATTACAACTACTATAATAAATTTATAAATAACTATGTAAATATTTTAATACCACTAAAAGAGCTCTTACATAAAGATGACCTTTTCTATTGGGGCATAATATAAGAGGATGCCTTTGAAACTCTAAAGCTTAAATTAGATAGCACACTTATTTTATTATTTATTTATTGGATGACCCCATTCCATGTCCATGCCAATGCATCTAGATCTATAATTATAAAAAATTTAGTGTAGCTTGGTGAAAGCAAAATAGATCATCCCATCTCCTTCATAGGAAAAAAATTGACCAAAATAGAGAATAACTATACCACCACTAAGTGTGAGGTGTTGGACATGGTCTATGCTATATAAAAATTTATGTAATACTTGTTGGTGACCCCATTCATCTTACTTACCAATCATAAGGTGCTTAGTTACCTTATGAATAAGCCCATTCTCCATAGGTGCATATGTAGATGGATAGTTCTATTTCAATAATTCTAGTTTTCAATTATCATGAATCCTAGAAAATAGAACTCAAGCCAGACCATTTGTCCTACATTAACTCTAGTGATGTAACGATGCCTATTGAGGATGACATGCTAGATGCATAAATTTGTATATTCCAACACATCCTTGAGGACTTGGTAGATATAGTTATATTTATGACATCTAGATCTGTGCCCTAGATTATGACAAACAAAGAGAATAAACAAATCATAGTTTACACCACTCCATTTTAGCTCCTTAGCAAGGAACTATACAAATTGGGCTGAGAGGAAGTCTTGCACCAATGTGTCTTAGAACATGAAAGAGACTCCATCTTATGAGAAGCACATAAAGGGGGTAACAAGAGGCCATTACACTAGAGATGATTCAACATGCAAGGTGTTGTAGTTAGGCTTATGGTGGCCATGTCTATTCTAAGATTCAAAATATTATGCCAAGGCATGTGACATATGCTAGTGATAGGGAAGCCCAAACATTGGAATGAGACTCCCCTCATTCCCATTCTTGCCCAGGTTCTATTTGAAAAATGGGCCATTAGTTTCATTGGAATGATCACTCCCATAGTAAGATGCAAAGGCACAAGATATATTCTGATAGGCACTGATTATTTCAATAGGTGGGGTGAGGTAGTGCCAACCAAAAACTACACAACTACCACCATTCAAAGGTTAATTTGGGAAAACATCATAAGTCACTATGGATGCCCACTCTATTTTAATAGTGATATAGGCACACACTTTATCTATGAAATTTTGCACATCATATTGATCAAATACATGGTGACACACCATAAGATAACCCCTTATCATCCACAAGAATATGGCACCATCGAGACATTCAATAATATACTAAGAATGTGCCTCATAAAGATATGTAATGTTGGTCACAAGGATTGGGATGATCAAGTGTTGGTAGTATTATGGGCATATTGCACAACTTACAAGTACCTAAATAAGGCTACAACATTTCAAATAGTGCTTAGATTTAAAGTAGTTCTACCAATAAAGTTCATGGTGCCATTATTTTGCATTTCACATATTGGTCATTTGGATGACCAAGAATCATTGAGTGCAAGGTTGGAGGACTTGGAATGATTAGATGAAGTGCATGCCTAATCAAGGTGGAACTAGTAGATAGAGAAGGCATGCCAAAAATTATGGCATGACAAGCATATTAAGTGCAAGGAACTAACTGAAGGAGAATTAGTCTTGTTATATGACTTCAAGTACCTCAAGCACCTGGGAAAGCTATAAATTAGGTGGATGGGTCCATATATAATCCATAATATATTGGAAATAGGCACATATAAGCTACACATGTTGTCAGGTGAAATATTCCTTGGGTATTTCAATGGCATCTAATTGAATCCTTATAGGCAATAAGATGGTATTTTCCCACCAAAACACAAAATTTTTAGTCACAAGTTGGTTGTGTTATGCTAACTATAATAAAGTTTGGTGCAAGCCAAATATTTACATATGTTTTGTGTTTTTTTGTGTTGTGTTGGTGATGAGTGAATAAGTGAGGCACTTTTAGGCCCATAGGAAAACTAGTATTTTACTTTCATGCATAAATCCATTTGGGTGAGTCGAGTACACCTACTTTCTAAGAAACTGAGGCTAGACACCTAAGTTTATGGACACATGGAGTTTTTTAGACTTGCACAAAAATGAATACCAAGTGACAAAGAGAGATACATAAAATGTTAGTGCATAAGAGGAAGGTAAATAAGATGATCATATGTAAGAGATTAAGAGAGGGAAAAGAAGCACTATAGGACCAGTGCAAGGGATTTATATGGGGTAGGATAGACTAAGGTAAGAGATGAAAGCACAATAAATTGACCAGTGAAATAGAAGCACACTTGGTAGAAAGTGAAACATTGAAAAATGTATCTGATGAGGTTGACTCATGTGCATGTGAAGTTTTATACCTAGGTTGCCATAAGGAAGGTGAAAGTCATGCCAAGTGAACAAACTATAGGAGGAAGATTGTCAAGATAAGTTAGAATCCACCCAAAGTTAGGTGGGAAGTGACCATTTGAACTACATGCCACTTCACTAAAAATACCATTTAGAGAATTTAATGAGGTGATGGTGGAAGCACAAATATTTTCATTGAATGTGTAGGTGGAAGTATATTTTCATGGATTTCATGGGTTTTAATGGATTCCAAGAAATGTAGGCATTATCATGCCATTACTAACCTGTAATTAATATGGTAGCTGAAATCAAGGTATAAAAAACTAAAAGGTTGACTAGTTTAGGTCACAAACATTAAGTAATTTTGAACCAGACACATAGAGCAAAACCAGAGCCAAAGGCAAGAAAAATCTACCAAAGAAATTCCTAAGCACCCATAGATGCAAAAAGAGAATATTTCAATAGAGACTGAAATTATATTCCCTTTGAGATTGGAATAGAGGAGTGTGGGGCATAAATTATGAGAAAAGAGGGCAAGAGAAATTCTAAGTGATGTTGAGGCTACCATTAATAGTTAATAAAGCTTGGAAGATGAATTTTCAGTCATAAAACCCATGACTATGAGAAGTGCCAAAAAACATTACAAGCTTTAGAAAATTAAACAAATTATGCTTCAACACTAGCCAGTTTGGAATAGGAAAGAAACAGATGAGTTTTGGTCCACCATAGGCACATAAGGATGCCAAATGGGTATAGACAATAGAGGAGATGACCAATACAAAGAAGAAAGTGAAGCCAATTGAGGGAGTTAGCATAGTCATGGTTGATCCTGAGGTGCTCACCAAAATGTCTTACACAGAGATGCAGTTTTCTATAGAGGTGTTGATAGGGGAAACTTGGGTGTCCTTCACACACACATGTAGGCTGATATAATACAACCACCACACCCTAAAAAATATGTAAGAGATAGTGAAAGACTTGATGGTTGACATGGGTTTAAAGATAAAGGTATGTGTATCATTATTCGATGTCTCCATTCAAGACAAACTTACAACCACTAGTGTAACTCACCTCTATGAGTTACCATGTTTTGGGAAGCTAGAGGAACATGTGTAGTTCCTCTTTTCACACGTCTATGAAAACCACTTCTAATTTTTAGGGAGGCACATGTAGATATTAGTGCACCTAATTTGTAAAATCACTAAGCTCCTAGACTTTGGCACATACATCCACCAAATGATGGTGTATGGTGTTAAAGTAGAAAAGGTCATGAAATTCCTTGGGTACTACAATAGAGGGTTTGCATTTCCAATCAAGTATATATAGTACCTTGGCATGAGTGATACAGTGTACCTTATGAGCTCTAATATTTGCCTCAATGGGAAATGGATGGACATAAATATGGCCTTTTTATGTATTGATCACCACATGGCGCAAGGGGTCAATTTCGATTTTTCCAAATTCATTACTTAAGAGATAATAAATAATGTGCTTGAATGCCATAAGGCATGGGATAACTTTAGGTGGTGATTCATATTGATCTTAATAGTCATGGAGGAGATCAACCTGGTCGACGGTGATAAAGATAATCTATGGGTCTTCCTAGTGCACAAAGACTCCTTGACACTGAAGTACTAGGACTTCACCTATCTCCCTTCCTTCTCCTATAAGTACAAGACTCTAGTTATGGGGTGGTGCATGTAAGATATAAAGGCATTCATGATGTAATAGCACATCCTTGAGGAGCTTCTAAGAACATGTTTGGAATGGAAACCTTTACCATCATGTAACACTTATGTGAAGTGAACTTGGTATTCACAAACAATAACTATTAAAGTTGGCTAAAACTCCCTTATGTATTTTATGTAAATTACTTTAGGGATATGCTAAGGAGAATTCCCAATGTGCAACAACTGGACATCCTAGTGAAGGCCATGGATTTGGAAAGGAGCAAGTTGTGGTACTAATATGTGAACTTAGGAAAATCTATAAAAGATGAAGAGGATGACTCAAATCACATATACCTCCACCCCCTTTAGAGAAAAGTCATCATGGGGCACATCTTTAATAGTTACTATGAGATGAATCCAAAGAAGAAAGACATTGACCTAGAAAAAGATGAAAATCACCCCCTCTAGATCAGTGATGAAGGAATGCCAATGCCAATAGCACAGAATAAGTCTCCCTAGAAAAAGTGAGGAGAAACACTTGAATAAATTCAAGAGCACATAAAGTTAAGGATCACCTCTGATGAGGAAGCAACTCCTTCAGCACCAAAGAAGAAACATGTGACCTTTGCACTAGCTATAATGTATTATAGCAAGAAGGAGAAGAAGAAGAAGTCCAAGGGGCTCATTATGATGCCAACAATAACCTTGGTAGAGATGGAGGCACAAGATGTGCATGAGGAAATGGAGGTGCAAAAGTCATGGGAAGAGATTGAGGAGGAGGAAAAAGGAGGGACCAAGGTCTACATTATAGAAGAAGCAGGATAAGATCCCAACATCAAAGAAGTTCAAAAGGCCTTCCAAGATGACACTACTACCACACTTAGAGAAGAAAAGAGGTCATCAAGTGCCTCATTTGAATAACCTACCACACAACCTATGTAAACTAAGGAGGAAAAGAGAAATGCATGGAGGAAACTAGGGATGAGCGAGGTAGAAATTCTAAAGGTACTAGTGATAGAAAATAAAAGGGATGCCATGAAGGAAAAAGGTATGACCCAAGAGGAGATTGAGAAGGTTGAGTCTGAGGAAAGAAAGGCCAAGGAAGAAAAGTACTTAGCACTAGAAAAAAGAGGAAGGTTGAGAAAAAAAATAAGTCAAAGGAATAAAAGGCCAAGAAAGAGAAGAAAGAGAAAGAGGTTGTTGCAAGCACATATCCAATAGAGGAAGTAATTTAAAAGGCACCTAGTGCCTCTACTATCACAACATACCAAGCTAAAATATAGGTGCACCCAAGTAGTAAAGGGGTGCTTGATGACAAGGAAGGTGATGTTGACACCTTGAAAGAACAAATAGAGAGTGTCATGCAGATCTAATATTAATAGGAGGGTGAAGTTAGCACCAAAGGAGGAGAAAAAGTAAATAAAGGGGATAATTCTAAAGAAGAACCCCTACATGAATAGGAAGAAGAAACCTTAGAGGAAAGTGTTGAAGAAAGTGGTAGTGCTGATGAAGAGGAATAAGAACACATTGAGCTAGCCATTATAGAAGTAGAAGGTGAAGAATTGAGCCTTAGGTAAAAGATGCAAAAAGGGTGGATAGAGAAAGAATTATACATGTTTGAATTCATGGTCCCTGAATCTATCATGGATAGGATGCACAAAAATATTTCATTTGTGTTCAATAGCTTCATGGACAAGCCTCACTTTGAGGTGCCTCAAAAGGATATTTTGGGCATGGATAAAACTGAGGGGGGGAAAGAATCTTTTATCCTAAATCCCTGTACCATGGACCTAGTCAAGTCTACTAATGTACTCATCCAGATGGCCAATGAAGTCACATGAAAGAATGTCATTAATGATGTTAGGGTGAAGAAATGAAAGAAAAGTGTGTGAGACATAGAGGAAGAAGTGCAAGACAAGAAGCTTAAGGTACAACAACTAGCCAAGTGCATAGAAAAACTAAGCCATCCCTCCTAGACAACATTGACACATAAAAACTCTAAGAGGTTTACAAAGTATGCATGTTAGTGGAGTAGATGCTCTAGAGGTTGAATTCAAAATTGACACAAGAAGAAGAGGAAGACCCATGCAACATTCTATAAAAGGATCTAGATTCAGATATTGAATAGGTAGAATAACTCTTCACCAAAATTTAAGAAGGCACATATGTAGTTGACACCATATTTTATAGCTTTTCCAACTAGGCGTCAACCATAGATGCATGCCTCAAGCAAGCAAAGGGGGAGAAGGAGGAGATGATGGCATAAGCATACACTACAAGCAAGTGAGAGTGCATCTAGATAATGGGGAAGGTAAATGCCTTAAACACCTACATCAAAGACCAAGAAAAGAACCTGGAAGCACTCTTTCATGCCTTATAGACTAAGGCCTAAAAACAAGGGGAAATATTGGATGGAGGAGTGATAAAAGCTAAGGCAAGTCTCGAGGCCTTCAATAAATAATTATAGAAAACAAAATGTGCTCACACTCAGCACCACCTCCACAAAGATAGACACTATTGTTGAGGAACTAAAGCTCATTATAAAGGGATTTGAGGACTTCAACACTGAGCTAAAGGAGAGCACACCCAAGTTATGTACACCAACATCTTTGAAAGACTAGTCTGAGGGTAGACTAGCAATTTTGTATGGGGTAATTTTGGGCCCCCATTTTCACTAAGTATGGACCCATTCCACCTTGACTGATATCTTAGCATGAGGTAGTCATTTGGTATGATTACAATTTTGATCCCTTTTTATGCCAGTTAGAGGAATCGACGCATGGTAGGTAGATAACTGAATCAATGATGTCTTGGGCATCTTCAAGGAGTGGTTACACATGGTAATCATACTGCAAAGGGAACAAGGTAATGGAGATGACAAAATGATTGTAAAACTTATAGCTCAACACCCAATGTGTGCAACTCCAACCTATAGAAGATGCTCATGTGTGTTGTAAAGCCAAACTCAAACTAGTGAGAAAAGAGATGTGATTTTGGTGTTAAAAAGCTCTAAATAAATGGTCTTACATGTTTTAACCATTAGCACTAAGGTTTAGCTTGGATACCTTTCAAGATTTATTTGTATATGCCCATGCTCACTTGTGAGGTGAAGGTGAGTGAATTTTTTAAGTTTGCAAGTGTTTTTGATGTTATTGGTATGCTCATCAATCAAATGTAAAGTGTTTATTAGCTCCATGAAATTACCTATGTGGAGAAGGACAATGTGCTTGTTAGATTTCCACCATAGTAGCTTATTCTTGTGAGGCTAATTTTTATATATTTTTATTGTATGCTCCATAGTTATCATAACCATGGGAATTGTGCCAATTTTGAATAGAGTTTTGGATTTTACAAGATAGATTGCATCTTATAATGTTTTGATTTGATTGGTGGGTACCAAAGTTGATGTACAAAATATAATGGACTCCATGTATGGGTATTATTGTGAGGGACCAAAATGATGATATATTCATTAGTTATGTCTATAAGAGTGATGATATTATATAGTAAATCATTTTCATTTACATCAAAATAAGGATAAATAATTACCATTTTTATGCTTGTATTATAGGTTGCTTGTTATTGATTTGTGTTAAGGGAATCTTTATAATATATAATCTCAGCATGCTTTGCTTAGGCATATTAAAAAAAAGTGGATAATGGTGAATAATTATCATAATCAAGAATGGTGAGATCAAAATTGAGTGATTCAACCATAATTTCTCTAGGAGGAGAGGTATTCATTAGGCATTTCTCATCAAAGGATGCTTTTGTGGTGATTTCATATATTATATTCTTGGGAGATCTAGGCTATAATTTTGGAGGTAATAAATTAATAATGTTTTGAGGTAAATCATAATTTTTAATATTAAGATTGATCCCATCATGATAATCATCATTAGAATCACAAAGTTTTGGTATAACTCACCAACTAGCTCATGATGACTATTGTAACCTTACAAGGAATCTATGGGATAGCTAAAACATTCATATTATGAGAAAGTTAATTGTGGGAATTATTTGAGTGTGATAAGCTTGTAGTCTCATTTTTATTTAGGCTAATCAAAGTCAGAAGGGTTGGTATCACCTTAAACCTTATAGATAGATTTTATGTAGGTTAATATAATGCACTGGAAAGTGGAGAAAACTATGGCCCTCATCAATGAGTCCAAGGGCATCCTTGAAAAATGTTGTAATAAAGAGGAAATTGAACATCTTGATATTAAATCTAATGGTTCTAAGAGGTTTGGTAATATGAATCTAGATGCATTGCATGGGATACATTTTTATTGATTCAAACCCTTAAAAAAATTTGTGAGCATATTTTAGGTTGTTAGTGGAGTATCTAAAGTAATTTATGAAGTATAAAGAGGAAAATCATGTTTCAAAACCTTCATATATAAGGTTTTTGTTGAAATGGACATTGAAAATTTAAATGTATTGAAAAGCATAGGGTCATGAACATGAAATAGGATTTCATCTAGTATCATTAACTAAATTATAAATTTAAGTGAGATTTTGATGTATGGTTTTTAATTTGAATGGACAACTCTTCACACTATTACATGAAACTCTCATTTAAGTCAAGTAGTGGGGTATTTTTCCCCAATACATGAGTTTGAGAAATGTTCAAGTTGAAGATGGTTTACATGAGTTTATTTTGATGTTTAGTAAATTTTCTCATGAACTCAAGAATGGTATTTAATTGGGAGGCTAGATAATTGCATTATGGGGTCCCATTAATTAAAGCAAGATTCTTTTTTAGATTGTACTAGAGGGAGATAACTAAGAATGATCTTAGATTCATCCTTAGTAGGGATTGATCCTTAGTTTTCATTTCTTTTAAATTTAAATTCATTGGCTTATCCATGAAATTGTTAAAGGAATGCATATTTTTCTTACATCATCAACCCGCTCGACAATGTCATATTTTGTAAAAAAAATGATTTTGGTGATTCCAAAGAAAATTTAAAAATTATTTGAATTCTAGGATATTCTTAGAAAATAATATAGTTTTTATGAGTGGTATGAGGCTATAATTTGGTTATGTAACTCAAAACATTGCATGCAATGTCGTGTTTAATGCCTTAAATTTGAATTAAGTTTTCTTTGTTCATAAAAGCATCAAGGTTGACTACAATTTTGAGTGCATTAGCCACTTGGATGGGATTTAGATGGTTTTGACTATTTATATTTTTTTTAGGAGCTTGTTTTTATTCCTTGGAATGATCTTGTAAGGGGTTGTTATGAATTCTTAAGTGGGTATTATCTTGGTGAATTGCATCATGGTTAGTATTTATTTTGGTGAGTTTGATAATTGAAAAATTATTGGTATCATTTTATAGCCACGATGTCATGGTCAAATTTATTACTGAGAATAAAATAGTATACTAAACATCTAAGAGAGAATTTATTTAGTGAGAATGACCCCAATTATCAAGTAAATAATATATTTTTTGTGTCATACCATTGAGTGTTAGATTAATAGGATCCTATTTTTAAGGATGAGGTTTGGGTAAAATTTTTCTAAGTAATTACTTAGAGGTTGGTGTTTGCATTATCCTAGTTGAGGAAGAAATTGGAAGGGTATTCTCGAAAGTGGCTAGGAAATAACTATGATTTGAGAGGTACTATGAGTGATTGCATGGATATTTCTTATAGATTAAGATTTATGGCCATGTGTGTCAAATACACCATCATTGGTGGTATATCAATTTTTAATGGTTCTTATTATCATTTTTTTCCTTTTATAATGGGCTGATAAATCTCAAATTTCTCATGAGATGATCATATATTTTGGCATGATAAAAGGTTTCCTCGAATGTATTTAGAGAGGAGATAATATTATATTATAATTTTGGAACTAACATGGTTTTAAAATGTTTGAAGATACTTTCTTCACTCATGTTATGATCATATTAATGGCCAAATACTTCCATCACTTATTCTAATCATGGGTTATTTGATGGTCTAGTTGTTTTTAATTGAAAAAGTTACCCAAATTAACTTCGGGTAAGTCATGATATTTAAATTTTATAACTAGATCATTAATTAAGCCTTTTAATTTGACTATAGAGTTACGTTTATTGTACCATTATAAAATTTCACCTATTGGAAGTTGTATAGGAATTAGTCTTGAGACAATATTTATAGATGTTACAAAAGCATTTGAGAGGTGGAATGTTGCACCTATTATAAGAGATGGTTGGGGAGATTTCCCTAATGTTTGTGGATGTAATGTAATAAATTTTTTGAATAATTTTATAGATTTTGAAGGAATTTTTTGTGGATTAGAGGTTACGAGATTTGGTCTAAAAAATTATCCATGAAGGGTGAGTGAGTAAATTGATTAGGGAATACATATAAAATTTATTGAGTTTTATTAGACATTTCATTATTTTTTCTTGTATTTCCATGACTTGGTTTTCCCTAAATGTTTGAATGTTGGTCATTCAGTCCAATACTTTCATGATAATTTGAGTAGAGTTTTTTGGAGTATTTTGAATTGCTTGAGTATTATGGTTTAAGGGGATAAGGTTATTTTTGTAGCATCTATCATGGTTGTGTTAATTTTACAAAATGAATAATTTCATGATAATTTGAGTAGAGTTTGTTGGAGGATTTTGAATTGCTTGAGTATTGTTGGTTTGAGGGGATAGGGTGATTATTGCAGCGTATATCATGGTTGTGTTAATTTTACAAATTGTGGATGAGGAGGATATATAACAATTCATGTCATAATTTCCCCTCATTATTTCAAATGTATTTGATCTAGAAGGAATTTTACAAAGGCTATGAATTAAGAGAGATTGAATTTCTATAGGGATCATTCACACATGTTCAAGGTTGTCAATTATATTTTTTTGCATTTTTGGAGTAAATGTATCATATTTGTCTTATTCCCCCTCATTGTCACTATTCTAAATAACTCTATTTTATAAGTTTTGTTGTTTTATGTTTTCATAATGGGAGGCAATTGTGTAGCCTTCACTTGATTATCATTAAGGAATTCAATTTTAGGAATGAGATAGTATCCTTTAGGGTTTATAAAAGAGGATATATTTTAAAAGAAATGTATACTCAAAAATGATCAAGGCTAGAAGATATAAAAAAGAAAACGTGAATATAACCTAATCAATGGTGGTGTAAGAATCACATTAGGTTCCCTAGAATGTATGCAAGCCTAAAATAGGACTCTGATATAAGGATATTATAAAATATAAAAAGGTATACAACCAATTAATATATAATGTACACATAATATGATAGTTCACAAAGTGATCTAAGGATATAGATAAGGGTCATGTGCACAAGAGGTTGTAAGGGATCTTAAAGGAAATCTACACACAAAATTTAATAGGAGATATAACGAGAAGGACCTTATTGTATTTTGGGAGTCATTAGAGAATAAATAATAGATATCTAATCTAAAGGTTTTTAAACAAGAACTATAAGTAATTTATATTATACTAAGCAATAAAAAAGAGATATATAGATAGAAGGTTGTGAAGTAAGAGTTATAATAAAGTAAAGACACCATTAGGTGATAATAAAGAGATAATAAGAATGAAAAATATAGAAATGAAGTAACAAGCATATACTAATATTTACCATATAATACATTATAAACATAGTCATCTAATAACACCAACCAAAATACAAAATAAAAAGTATAGAGTTAAGGATACTTACCTTTGGTCAACTTGTCATGGCAATAATCTCCCATTTGGCTTGTAGCATTTTGTGAGATATTCTTATAGGTTAAGTCAAGAAGGATAGGAGAAGACCTAAGTGAACAAAAATTTGGAATTAAAATTACTATATTAAACCTCATTGGTACAACTCATAGTCTTGATAACTTCAAATACCTTTGTTAACTTTCCTTGTGTAAGTTCCTCCTAATCCTATTTCAACTTCTTATTCATTAGGTAAATTTAACAGCACAAGCAAAGCAGATTGATTCATTATCTATTAAAAAATTACAAATGAGAGCCTTATAAATATAAATTTAAAACTCAATTTTAGCTAATTTAATTGGCCTAACTGATGGCATACAAATAAATATATGTAAAAAATTACATCATTAGCTTAGATAATGACATCAACCAAAATAAGGGTGAAAACAAGATGTTATTGGTTGAGTCAATGACATTGGTTAGGTACAAACAAATGGAAAAATAGGGTCAAAAGGTGGGGAATGGGAACCTAGGAGGAAAATTAATCCGATGTCATGATGATCTAAAGGTGATAGTTAGAAGGATAGTGCATGACATAGTCTCTCAAAAAGTTCCATCAGTTGGCCCACCTTGACCCCAATTTATTATTAAACATACACTTAGAATGATTAATGCATCAAAATTCCTTGGAAAATATGCTTTGGGAATAATAAAAGGTGTATAAACCTTCATTATTGAGGATGTGTTTGTTATATTATGTTTTTTAATTAAGGATATACCCATGATTTGTGACATTCCAAAGGTAAAGGTAGAGATACAAGCATTGGTTAGGCAAGCCATAATGTCATATTATTATCATATTTATTGGATATTGATTCAAGGTTTTGTTATTCTTTAGTGTTAGTTTATTTTCTTTTTAGTTAGTGTTCAGGTGGTTCAACCCATTTGGTAGTTACTCTTGGTAACTTCCCTAAAGGTCTTTTAAAAGTCATTCATTATACAAAAAATAAATATATTAAATCTCAAAATAATATATGATTATATTTTTTGTGAAAAAACAATATTCATGATGTAATTTATATATATTTATCTCATGTTCCTAGAGCCATCAGTGGTATCAGAGCCCAGAAGGAGAAAGTTATGCCACATTTTGAAGGAGAAAGTGGAAGTCATGAAGAAAACTAAAGGAGAAAGCAAGAAGCCAAAAACTTTGCTCATTTATTGTTTTGAATATGTATAGCCCCTGAACTTATGCTTAATAATTTTTTATAGGTTTTTTAAAGCATTGAACATTATTTCAAATTTATTTTCAAGGTATCTTGAAAGGCAACAATACAGTGCTTGAAAGTAAGAAAATATTCTCTGTATTTTCTTACTTGCTATTGGATATCTAATTTGTATGCCAAAATCTCCAAAATCATTCCTTATACAACATTTTTAGAAATTAATAGTCATTTATGAGCTTCACACCATTGTACAGCATTCTACAAGCAAATAAAAATAAAAATGATGTAGCAATCCATAATATGGCACTTTAATAGATCAAAGTCTGCTTTTAATATTAATAGATCAAAGTCTGCTTTTACTACTACACAATTTTTTTGGGGAATTTGTAAGACATTTTTGGGTAGATTTGTGTGATTTTAGGGCTTTTTTGGAGAAATTCTATTGATAAATTTCCACCTGCACCATGTTTGAATCCCTATATAATCTCATGGTGCAATGAATTAGTTCAAATTTTGTATTTTTGTTTGATTTATCAAATACAATATCTTAGTGGGGTCCACATGGTGATTGAAGTTAAATATAGTGTAGTTGTAAGGTTAAATATTCTAAAAATATTTAAAAAAATAAGATATATAGCATAACATTATAAGTTGTATGGTGGCAGAACTACCCAAGAAAATAATGGCACAGTAAAGTTTTGTTGTGTTTGTTTTACTAATTATTTTGTGGGCTCCACCAAGGCACATTTGATTTGTTGTGCAAGTAAAATGGATAGCAAATTTCTCACATTCAGGTGAAACTTATTTTGTGGATGTTAAATTTTTTTTATGTTTCCTCACAAACTTAGGTTTATTTAGAATATTGTTTCCTTGTATCTTAAATTTGCATGTAGAGGGATTGGTGGATACAATTTTGGTAGTCACTTGTACAGGGAAAAGTCAAGGGTTCAACCCAAGTGTCATATATATATATATATATATATATATATATATATATATATATATATATATATATATATATATATATATATATATATATATATATATATATATATATATATATATATATAAAGGGGTTATTTTAATTAATTATGAAAATCAAGAAAATCTACACCTACCATGACCATGTTTACCATATCTTTAACACACTATCATATTATTTTGTCAAAGTTACCTTTTTGGAAACTAGACTTGGATAGATTTTCAATGAGTATAAACAAGGAGAGGTCCATCATGTCTTCATATTATATTTTAATATCCATAAACCAGTCAAAATTTTTGAATTAGCATTGAGGCGGGGTCTGCCTAGCCTGACAGAGGAGCAAAATTTCAAACTATCATATCTTCTATATATGGTGGCCAAATTCTTCATATGACCACTCATTGTTCATGGAAATAGATTTATAAGAGCATCAACATGATAAATGTTTTATTTTGGCATGCATAAATATGTTTTTTACATATTTTTAATAAATTATGCATTATAATGAAATTGGGTGTGACACCTCAATTTTTCATTAAATAGTAAAAATGTGTTGTTTAAATTTTTAAAAATATCATAATGATGTGTCCCATCTCTTTTGTTTTTGGTGATGATGGTGTTACATTTCAGTATTTACAGGTACCTAAAGATCTGATCAACTAAATAGGGCCAACTAGAGGTTAGAGTATCCATGGAGGTTGGAGGATAATTTCCCTTCTCCAATTCACTATTTGCTCAAAGTATGGGTTCACTATTGGGATATAAATTTTTAATTTGTGTACTTTGTTTTCAATTTTAATTTTATTTCAGTGCATTGATATGATTATTGTGGAGCAGATAGAGTAGTTTGAATTTGTTTTTATGATGCACAGCTTATCACTTCTTGCCTGATAGGGGGAATATATTGTATAATGGTATTCAATCAGTCATTAGTGGTTGTACAAGTTATAATTAGATTTGATAGCATTTTGAGTGTTAAACAAAGGCATGTGTGTGATGTTGGTGATTGTTAGGCATCTGAGAGATGTGTCATACAGAGTACTAGAGGATCACTTAGATGGATTACTATGTGGGACCTTATGTGGGTTGATGTCATTGGATAATCTTTGATCAGATTCTACTATAGTAAGATATGATGTTCAAAGGGGATGAGCAAGCCATGATCATGTTCATCAGCCATAGTTTGATTACCATGATGTATAGTGTGATAGCTTGCAGATGTAGCAGAGATACTCATTGATGACTTCAAAGTCATTGCTCCAGATTTTCTTCTAATACCCCTTTGGATCAAGGGGGGGTTTTGTATATTTTATCCAAGGTTTTGTTATGTGTTAACTTTGTTAATCATTCTTTAGTGTTAGTTTATTTTCTTGTTAGTGTTTAGGTGGTTCAACCTATTGGGTAGTTACTCTCGGTAACTTAACCGAATGTCTTTTAAAAGGCATTCATTGTACAAAAATAAATATATTAGAATCTCAAAATAATATATGATTATATTCTGTGTGTAAAAACAATATTCATGATGTAATTTATGAATCTTTATCTCCCATTCCTTAAGCCATCACATCCACATTCTTACATTGTCTATTTGAGGGATGTATATACAACACCCATTACAGATATATGGAAGGTGATGATTGAATTTATGGTGACACATGTTTTATGTAATAATTTAAATGAAGCACTACTTTTTTACATAACAATGTGTTAGGAATATTTATAGCATAGCATAGCATAATGTCCAACATGTGTGTATGTATTTGAGTTTAGCTATTTTATGACATATATAACATTTTGGAAATACCTAGTGATATGAATAGTCATTTTATTTTCAACATGGATGTATGAGAAGCTCCATATGTAGACCCATAGGCTCACCACTATAGATTGTAGCATAATTTCCCTGATTCAATCGTTGGGATTAGAGGCCTTTGGTTAGATATTAGCTTTCATGCTTGAGATTGGATATGTATAAATATAGGATATTATATAGACCACTTATGTTGGTGCAATGGATGCATGTCTCTCTTAGTCATTGACAATGTGAGATCAAAATATTATAGAGCTCACAAGGTAATTTTCTTGGTGGGTGGATCCATATTCACGTGTGTGGATTATAGACATATTTATCTTGGCACATCTAGAAATACCAATGGAATTACCCAAGTATAGGGAAAGTCATGCTAGAAATATATATGGGAGAGGAGGAGAGGGAACATAGCTACATGTACAAGTTTTGAGTCCATAAAGAGCTACTCATAATTAGATGATGAGGAAGAGGATAATAAATGGACCAATGCTTGATGAGGTAGAGAGAGTAAAAGTGGTTATCTTAGAAAATGTGTAGATACTAGTATAGGTATTAGTTTTTTTATGGGGTCTGAGACATGATGATATTGTAATATAGGAGGCTACCCTAACTATAGATAACCAAGAAAGAGAGGAGAGACTTCAACTATAGTGATTAGAGTGGAGATTATGGATACTAGGTAGAGCATATTTAGGTCTTGTGGACTTCCATACTACATATATTTTGGTGAGATATCTGATGCAATGAGCATGTCTTATGAGAGCACAACCCTAAAAAAAATCCTTATAAATGGGAATATGGGGAAAACAAGTTAATGAGGATGATATCATATTAATATTTAGATGAGTGTAGACATACAATTTTGGTCTAGGGTAGTTTTAGATGTCATTTTTCATTGATTTATATAAATTATGTATATGTCAAATATCAGTTCATATTAGGCTCTTATTGGCATAGGGTTTCTCTATGTTGGAACCTATTTTCTCCTTCCATTTTTTGTCTCTAAAACCTCACTTTATGTTTATCCTAGTCCCTTGTTAATATCACAAATCAAATCAAACTCTTGAAAACTTATGCAAAAACTGTTTTCTCCCCATTATGACTACAAATGCTCCTAGATTGTCAAAACATTATTTTTAGGATTTTTGGCCTTAAGTTAGGAGCTTACACTACGATTTTGGTCCATTATTATGGGTTCTTTTATCCATTTCCTCTATTTATTCTATCTTTTTGTCCCATTTTCTTAGCTTTCCCACCTTTTGTGTGTAGAATTATGTGTCAATATGGTCATGATATGAATTTGAGAATATTATTTATACATAGGTGCATTGATACATATAGAAAAATGAAAAATAAAAAGAATATGAAATAAAGATAGTTACAAGAAAAGGTCAAGGGTGTTAATCTAAAGTCTAAGGAGAAAATTAAATATCTTAAGGTAAAATTTTATTCCAAGTCTTCATATTGCATAATTACAAATTATTCATGTATATAATGAGTATATAAGGATTAGGGCTCACATCACACAATTTTTTGTTGAATTGCATATAGAGTTAGTTTTCATATTTTCCAAGGATAGGGGTATGACCAATGAAAGTCCCTAAATTAAACACCATTTTTAAGGTCTTACAAGGTTTTGAAAGATTTTTATGGTATTAATAAAGGATAAGGATTTTTAGTTTTCCAAAATAGATTCTTACAAAGCGAGCAAGTTTTTTTAGAAATTAGGAGAAAATAGACACAATCATAGAATTTATTTCAATTGTACACTCCAATATTGGTCATGATAAGATAGTACACTCCAATCCTAGTTAAAATTTTATATTTATTAGTTTCTTCCATTTTTTTTAGAGTTATGTCTCATTGGTTCTTTTACATATTTTCACCTAATTTTAAAATTTAAAATTATACATATTTTCTATAAATTAGTATTTTTCTTAAAACCCTCTCTTTTTTTATTTTAAATATTTAAATACTTTTCTTTATTACAATGAGTTTTATCTTTACTATTTATTTGGGTAAAACATGTTCCAATATGTGTTTCACATTACTTATGATTTATTGTAGTGCATTGTTTTATATAAAATCACTTTAACATATTACATCATTTTGGTTAACCCAATGTCAATAATAATTCCTCTTCTTTGAATGTCAATGCTATAATAATGTGAATGTTAATACATATCAAGATTTTTATTAGAATGATAATGAAAATGCTTATTATTATGAAGTTTAATTAGAAAATCAAACTAGATATGAATCAATTGAAACTATAAATAATTATGCATGTACAAATATCCCTTCTTATGGTATTGCTTTGGAATTTCCTCTTGACCCCACACATGTTTTGATTTATCGCATCATTCCTTATTCTCAAAATTTTATGTTGCTTAGTGTTAAAAATGTTTCCATCACTTATCCTCCTTCTCAAACTTTGCCTCAACCATAAGTTAATTTTTTTGTTACTCCTCAAAATTTCCAACCCTCTCAAAATGTCTCTACTATTCCTCTAATCCAACCATCCATGGGTTTTAAAATTTCTCTTAATGTTTCAAATCCCCCTTTGATTTCTTCCATTACAACTAATGCTATAACCAATTCTATATTAAACCCCAAGGTTACTTCCTTATGTAAGTTACGCATGATATGTATCAAAAACAAAAATTTATCTAAAAATCCAAATAAAAGGGTCTCTTTTTATGATATACTTTTAGCCTCTTTGTCTAATGATGTACTTTCTTATCTTTTTCCAATTGATTTTATTTCTCAAAAAAAAGTGTATAATGTAAAATGGGACCCTTCTCACCATATATAAACATATTACACTTCTTCCTTATAAAATTTTCTTGATGATAAATTGTTAGCTAATCTATTTCAAATAAGCTTAAGGGACTATGCACTTTATTATTTTTATACCTTACCATCTGATTCTTTACACTCTTTTACACCAATACTTGATGATTTATTGGATAATTTTCAAATAAATGTTTCTCATAATGTTACATTTATGGAATTATCCAAACCTAGGCAAACATCTAATGAGTACACCCAAGGTTATTTACTTCATTTCAAGATCATTATCACTAAGTTTATATATTAGCCACTAGATAGTAAGCTCCAAAGTGTTTTTATAAATTACTTTACTTTCCATTATTGAATACAAAGTGGATTTAAATTCTTAGAAATATTTTGATGTACTTTTTCATGTAGTTAGAAACTATGACATGAAGCTTCAAAAGGAAAACATGCTTACAAATGAGACACATCCTCCATATAGTATAAAATTTCAAAGCAAACCAAGTCCCAATGCTTAAAAAATGACAATGAAATTCTATGTAATAATGAATATATCAAATTTATGAATGTTACAAATATCATAGATCCTACCAAGATCGAAGATGGAATATCGAATGCATTGTAACCTGAACAAAGTAATAACAATAAATTAGTAAGTAGTTGTGAGATAAAAATCAAGAGTGAAAACCATGAAAATCCTCCATGAATTCAATTTTATAATAGGTGTTTAAGTAGGATATATGAAAAATAATGACCACTAAAATAGATGTACAAGATCCTTGAATACGCATGTAACTCCCATACCTAGAATAAGTGGTCAAAGGGTAAATCCTACCAACTAGCTAATAATGAAAGTTAAGTGTAACTCCCTATGATAAATGGTACCTAAGAAAGCTAAACCACATGTGTAAGAATAATCTAAAATAAATAAATAAATGTAAAATAATAACCTACACTAAGACTTATTTTAAGTGTAACTTAGGTGGGTAGAGGAAATGGGTCCTGACAACAAGGCCTAATGAGGTATCTATGTACAAAGTAAACCCCATAAAGTGGATAAAAGGATAAAAAACCATACAAAAAAAATATTTCCCCTAAAAGAGAGATAAGAAAAAGATAAATAGTGCATGCTCTAAAGACATTGGGCACAGTTTAAAATGCATCCACAAGTGAGAAAAATAGATCATATAGAGATAAAAATGAATAAGTATCCATGGAAGATGTTGAAACCACCTATAGTAGAGATCACAAAATGATGAATGTCACTAAAAATATCCTCTACTTGAAGACTAAATAATATCCATCTACATCAAATAGTGTTTCTTCCTTTTACCAAATGAATAATACAGATGGTGTATTAGAAGTCTACCCATTCCAAAATGGAAAATGAAGGAAACAATATAAATAACTATGAGTACAGTCCAAAACAACAGTGTGGAATAGGTCTGACAAGATAGTGCACAAGAACTAAATGTAATGCCACTAAAGTAGACATGTCAGAAGAAGGACATGGAACATTCATTGAAAGAATGCCCATGTGAAGTGTGAAGCATGACTCACCAATTGAATAAAGAACATCCACATGAAGAGATGAGTCATTGATCCTCTTAATAGATGTACTCTCACTAAAAATAATAGACTACTTTGAAATATAAATATATTATAGATCTATAAGAGCAAAATCATAAATAGGAATGAATGTATAATCTATAATAAGATAGCTAAGGTTTGGTAAAATCTCATCCCATAGTGGTGGGTCAATAGAAGGAAGAACATTGTCTAACAAGAATGTGTCATCATAATAAATACAAGTAGGAGGAGAGAGTACAATAATATTTAAAGAAAAAATAGGAAGAGGATGAGGAGGAGTGATATAAGTCTTAGAAGGATATCCAAAAAGAGACTAAAGAATGCTCTAAATAGTGTAGGGACACTGTGTATGATCCACATAGTAATGAATATTCATAGAAAATTGCAACAGTAAGGTACCAAGAACCTTTTCATAAATGTTAGATACTTATTTTAATGACTTGAATTAGAAGGGGTAGGAATCTATCCATATAGTAATAGAGTGTGATTATTTTTCATAATATTCCATATATGCATGCTAAAAAGCATAGTTGGTCTTTCTAATAAGAACCACTGGTGTAGAATCAACTCTCCTCATTAGTTAATTTTTATCAAGTGGGGTCAACATGACTGGGATAAGACACCAAATAAATGCAATGAGAAAAACACTACAAAAGTGACAATGCATCCAAAAATGTGAGAGCAATTTATGTAAATGTCACCAAAATGGCATGTATGTTGAGGAAATTACGTGAATAAAAGAGAGAATGTAGATCCCACAAAGACACACCACAATCAGATGTATGGATGTTAGACTTAGCCGATAATGTATCTAGATAGGTAAGAGCAAACAATGCATAAGTGACAATACACATCTAAATAAATAGATGTTAGACTCTGATGATAATGCATCCATAAGAATGATCAATCAGTGTATTTGACACCAAATTAGTAAACATGAAAATTCAAACATGTGAAATTGGAAGATGTTAGTCTCTACCAATAATATGTCCATAAACAAGTACAAGTGTAGAAAGTGAACAAACATGGAGAGAATAAAAAGAGAGTGGGTTTATTGTGTAGGGGTTTGGCTTCCTGACAAATTGAACCTCACCCTCCATCTTTGTCAAGCAAAAATATAAAGGATGACAAGACAATACACAATCTAACTACTCCTTAAAATATCTCTCATCAATGATGTTTTCCCAATAATTCTATTGTTTTTATAAAAAACTAATCAAAAAAATATCATCCACCAATATTGCTTTATAAAACAAATAATTAAAAAACATTTATCCTACTTATATTGTCCCCCACCATGATTACCACTACACCCACCTCAAATAATTAGTTGCTCCACTTTAAAATCAAATCACCCACCACCATGCCTTATAAAAAATTTAAATATCTAATATGGCTACAACATGTTAATCTTTATACTTGGCTTCAAATAAAGTAAATTTTATTTTATGAAACTAAATCATAATAAACTTTATGAATCCCATGGGTTCATCAAAATGGCAGTTTGGATTTTGGTAATTTACAAAAAATAGGGTAGTAGAGTAATTTATTACCAGAAGGAGATTATTAGAAGTGTGAATACCTATGAGCATGTTAGAGTGGGTGAAATATGTGGAGGCTACTATGGTGAGTGATTTTGTTGCTTAGAATACCAATCATGCATGACAAGGCAAGTTGGATGATAATTAGCTAGGTAATGAATGAAGGCATGGAGGTATGCAACTAGGATGAACTAGGCAAAGTATGTATTTCAACCATCATCAAATAAACCTTCATTTCTTATCATTGTGTATTCCACCTTTCCCATGCTAAGCAATCTAGGTTCTCCAAAACTCATTGATTTCAACAAATTTTTCAATAAGACAAAAAACTAGGTTTGGTTCAAGCTATAGTGGAGAGTGTAGGTGGAGTCCAGAGTGATGCAAGAAGTATACAATTTTTGAATCCATGTTACTGATCCAAGACAACAAAAAAAACTCTTTTGTGTTTGTTGAGGTCAACATACCCCCATTTCTAAAAAATGGGGACCCATGTGTCACACTGTGTAAATTTATACTTTGAAATTGAAGATTCACTTGATTAGAGTGTCATTAGCATGATTGCACATTATTTTTATTTGAATATCATCCACACCTAGTTTTGTTATCATATTTGTTCATGGTTCTAGTTTACCCTTATCTAAAATGCTAACATTGGATCTCTATGTTTCAGGTTACAGGTCTAATAAGGTCTACTTGGAATGAACAATGATTGGGTTTCCTAATTTTAATATTAACTTGATTCTTTACTAGCCTTTGGTATGTTATAAATCAAGTCCAGATAGTTTAATCTAAATGCTTTATTTGAATCTAGCAGGACTTTTTATGTGAGAACATTTTAAAATAATGTTATGGGCTTAGTCTATTTGTATTTCCTAATGCTTAGTCATGTTTTTCAACACAACCAAACCTTAGTCTAACATCCATGCTTAGCCCATTTTATGTCTTGATCCCCCTTTTTGGACCTTTATATTAATCATAGGTTCTAGTCTAAATGTAAAGTCTTTTTTGTTATATCTTTCTACCTTTCGAGCATGTCTTTTTGGACTTTTCCCTTGGAACTTTGTCTCGAAAGAACTATCCTTTAGACTTTATGTTTGGCCAATTATACTTTATACATTTTGTCTAATATTTATTTTGGACTTTTTTTTTTACCTTTAGGGACTTTTGCTTCTAATGTTCTATTTCCTTCAGACATTTTATCTGACAAAATTTGATCTTTGGGGGAAATGTGTCAGATATTTTATCTAAGCCAATTTCCCTTAAAAAATGCCCTTTGGCTCTTTTTAAATGGTCCTCTGCCCTACGAGATTATCCTTCAAGCTATTTTAAATGGTCCTTTGCCTTCCTCAATTATTCTTCAAACTTTTGAAAGTGCCCTTTCCCCCATGAGAAGTGCCCTTCAAAACTTTTGTCCCAGGCAAATCCTACCAAATGAAAATGCAAGGTCCTTTTATTATGTTCCTAGCTTGGTCCAAATTTATTATTCACATGGTCCCTCTTGTTACAACCTTAGACTAATGTCTAGTCATAAGGCCTCAATTGTGTTCATTAAAATAAACAAGACCTTAGTCTTAATACATTATCCTAGGTCCTATATGTCTCTGAGTCCTAACTTAAATATTTTGATTTTTTGCAAGTCTATGATCCACATTTTCTCACACTAAGTTAATATAATAGAGCATATATAGTAAAAGTTTAAAAAAAGCCTCGAGACAATGAGAAGGTGGCAAGTGTCATGGTTACAACCAAAGAACAATGAATAACCAATGGCAATCTATTCCATGGATCAAGATCAAATGACTCACATTCACTCGAATGGAATAGATCTAAAAGGGCGAGTTCAACATTTGAAAAGTCAAACAATGGTCCCTAGCTTAAATCCCAAACAAGTTCAAATGATCGATGGTATACATTAAAATGTACACATCTGTTCAAATAGAGTGAGATCAATGAAGACTTTTCAAATGATGATTTGAGTTAACATGAGACTTTCACATGGTGAAATCATGTGAGTTGATAGAACTAATTGATGCAGAGCTTAGAAGCCCTGCAAGACTCCCAAGTGGCACAACCTTGGGGTCTAGTATAGATTAAAGATCAAGCACCTTTTAGAGATCAATGAACAACATTGATCCATGTAAAATGATCAAATGGCATGAATCAAAGCTGACACTAAAAAAAATATAGAGCTCATGGGTGATGTAGAGACATAATAAACATGCCTGAATATAGTCTAAGCTTGCAAGTTAAACATAGGGATGCCATTAAAGCTTCATATGAACCTGATTGAATATTGAAAGGGACATAAAAGATGTATGAAAGTCATAATTTTTTCTTGTTTACATCATATGAGTGTCTGCTCAAAGAGGACTTGACCCAAAATCCGTTAGTGGGAAATTTAATGGGATTTACAATAATAGCAACTTAAAAAGATGTTTCTAGTGACAAGATTCATGCAATACATTCATAATGGACAATATTTGATCTTCAGTATTTGATTATTTACCTTGAATAATCCTTGGTATTTGATGAATTAATTTAATCCATATATGAAATATGTAAAACCTTGGTCTTAGAATATTTATCCTAGGTATTTATTAAAATGGGATTCAAATTTATGTGGGAAATACTTTATTATAGACTTAGTTTATAGAACTTTAACTTAGGTCCTAGTTGTATTTGTTAATACTGCTAAGGCCTTATCAAAATTATTTTTATAAGTCCTTTAATTTTTAAATGATCATGCTTTTATCCTATTCGAGGTTGCTAAAATTATTGCTTGTGTTTTACAGTTTCAATAGAATCTCATTTGGGGGGTGAACATGCTTGGATCTTTATGCCTCAATGTCAAATTGATCTTTTTCTCCTGTAGACTATCAAGGATTAATTATATCTATTTTTAGTCATGTTAAAGCCATAATATAAGGCTTTAACCTAGGTCCCCTCTTGAATTAAATTCTAACTTTCATGGGGTCAATTATACATGCCATAGACTTAGCCTAATTTTTACCATAAGGCTTGGGTCATGTTTTTCAACACGACCAAACCTTAGGCTAAAATTTTATGCTTGGTGCCTTTATATCCCATGAGCGCTTGGTACCTTTTAATATATTCTAACTTATCTTAAGGATTTACCCTAAATTATCATCATATTTATTTATACAATAAGACCTTAGGTTGAAACCTTACACTAGGACCATTTATGATTGACAAGGTCCACTTTTATTATTATTCAATCTTAGATAAGGACTTAGGCTTCAACTTTAATTATCCATGGATCCTTTTATCATGTTTATTTTATTATACCTTAGACTAAAGTCTATTCATATTTATTAATATGAATAAAAAATTAGTCTAAAGTTTTATATATTCTTGGACTTAAGCAGTTTGCATCTTTGTAGGATCAATGCATCAACTCAAGAAGGATTAATCTAATAGAGTGTGGCCAATCAAGCTTCAATGAAGGGCTCTAGTACAAGATATATGGTAACAAGTGTCACCATTTCATAGCCAATGGTAGTCTACCTCTAGGATCAAGATCTAACAGGATGCATTTGCTCAAATGAGCTAGATCTAATGGAGTGAGATCGAGTAAGACTTTTCAATGAGGCTCAAAAGACCCATGGAACCACCAAGTAGCACAACCTCATAGCCTAATAAAAATTAAATCATAGGCATCTTCTAGGATCAATGGCCCATGTTTAAGTGGATGGATAAGATCAGATGGTGTGTGATCAAAGAGGACTTTTCAATGTAGTTTAAAGCAAACATGGTAATGACACATGTCATAATCACATAAAATATAGCATAAGTAACTAATGGTATTTATCTCTTGATATCAAGATCAATTAACCATGTTGATTCATGTAAAATAATCTGATGGTGTGAGATGAAGGGAAGATTTTAAAAGGTAATGATCATTATTCAAACACTGATAAGCAATTTTGTCATGAAAGTGCCATAAAATGCAAATACCAAGATGATGCCAAATAAGTAGAAAGCAATAGGAACTAAAGATCTAGTGGACCACTAGTGATTAATGTAAATCATATCCACATGAAATTTGTGAATCAAGTTGTTTATAGACCAGTCTACTAGAAGGAAAATGTCATGTGTTCTAGAATAGAACAAAAGGACGCATATCCTATACACTTGCATAAATGTAATTAGATGAGATTAACCAACATACTACCTTTTATCTTATAAAAGGAGCATTGTTAATTGTCAAAACTAGGAGTGGGAGTTCTTAGAACCAAATGACTTTGTAAACTTAGAGCAATGAATATAAGCAATGAATTCTACAAAGATTGTCCAATTTTTGCTTATGTGAAATGCTATATGGTTTCTCTCTCAGTTATTTGGTTTCACTTTTAGATTTGAATGGTTCTTCTGGATTATAGATGTGTATTTTGAATGCAAAAATTTTAACTTGTGTAAATTCTAGGTTAATTTAAGGTTCATTGGTTTGCTTCATTTTATTTTCTCTACATTTATAGATGTGCATCAACTATGTGCTTATAGGGGTAAATCTTTAAAGTAAACTTGGCTCTTATTTGCATCATGTTTCACATTCCTCAAAATCTTTCCTAATGTATGTTATGATTTGGGCTTAAGTTGTTTCATTTCATTCATTGGTTTAGTACATATCTATATTAAAGCTAAATTTTGTCATAATGTCTAAAACAAGACCAACAACATCTTTGTTTCCCTACCCTTCCTTTTGCTTCTTTTTTAATCGGATAACCTTAGTTTAATTTTCATTATAAATATCCATCTTAGATTAGTTCTTGATCATAATTCAATGTTCTTATCATAACATATTACATATTTTACATACATATGTTATTTGGCCATGGTGGCTCCCAACCACCAAATAATATAAATATTGTGAAATAGTCACTTGTTCTGCCTCTATTCCACCAATAGATAACATGATTATCACAACCCACAACTCATGCACAAAATTCCTAGAATTCTAAAATGAGAAGTGTAACTTAAACACTCTAGGTACCTATGGTACACATTTAGGCATCAATAAGAGGAGCCTTATTGGTGCTAGAAGGAGGAACTTTAGTCAAATTTTTGTGAATTTCTAGAATCTTTTCTAATTTTGATGTGTTATGTTCAAATATTGGTGTAAAATTTGCATAATTATGTCAATATTTATCCAATTGTGTGAATATCATCAATCTTTATGGTTTTAGACCAGTCTTAGGGCTTCTTTTATTCAAAGATTTATATTTTTTGAATATCTATATATATTCTTGCAAAGGTAGCTCATATTTTGTATTCCTCATGTTTAAGGTTAGTAATAGAAATTCTATACAAATATTGATTATTTATTTTCAAATTTGAGTTCATTCTAGCTCAGAGGTGTAAATATCCCTCTCATTCATCAATCTAGATTTATCTTTGAGCTTACTTAGTTAAATATAGTCATGCTTTATATATATTTATGCAAAACTAGTTTAACGTGCAAATTTAATCATTATACTTTGAAAAAACCAATTTGATTCATCGTATTTTAAATGGGTTTCAAAGTCACAAGATGCAATTGCCCAAGGTGAGAGACTTAGGTGAGCAAAATTTCCAATGTCTTAAACACTACACTAGTTCAAGGTACTCATGTGTTCAAGGTATGGTTGGGCTAGGTGGTTCTTCAATTAATGTGCCAGGTATAGTACATGATCCCCCTAGAAATCTTGAAAGATATTTACCTTATTTCAATCCTAATAATGTTGACACTAATGAATAACATATTAAGTCATTCAAGGTTGCTTTGAGATTGTAAAATAGAGTTCATGAAGATGTATCATGTAGATTGTTCCCATTTACTTTCAAAGATGTTGTATATGAATGGTTTCTCAACCTTCTAGAAAACTACATTACTAGTTGGGATGACTTTAAAATGTTTTTATTGGTCAATTTGGAAAAATTATTAGTCCCTATGTCTTGTATCAATAGTTCACCATAATCAAAAGGGATGTTAATGAAACCACTAAAGCCTTTAATGTTCAGTTCTAAAATATGTTCAGCAGAACCATAGCCCTTTATGGACCCAATGAAGCTTTGGCCTTACAAATTTATAAAGATGCTATAGATCTTATGACCTCCATATTCCTTAATAGGTCTCTTCTAGTCATAAACACATTGACCCAGGCTTACTCTAAAGCTATGATCATTAATGACCAAATATAGCCCCAAAGTTAGATGGTGTATTCCATGCTTGATTCAATTCAAATTGGGCCATCATGAAGGGCATTCCTAGTATGCCTAATTTAACACCAGTTCAGAACCAATTAACCTTGAGTCATACATATCCTGGCTAAAGCCTAGAGTTCTTGAATGGCACTACAAGTGGACCCCATCCATAAAATCATAGAAATCTAGCACCCATAGTAATGTTATAATTAATGAGACTGAGACACCAAAAAATTCAAATGACTTAATATTAGAAATGGTTTGAAAACTGAGCATTGATTTGCTTTAGTTTTTTTAAAAAGTAAGAAATATAAGGAAAGGCTCTGACATAATCTATACTTCTCATAGATTCAATGGCCTCGAAATGAGTTTCATAATAACAACAATAATGGATCATCTGAAAGCTTACAAATAAGTTTATGTGATAGACATTTAGCTAATCATTGAAATGTTTTTGAAACCTCTAAAATTGTGCCTAATCAAGACTTTAATATAGGGACATCTGGGTTTACAAGAACATCTAAATCCTTCATGCAGACCTTTAATTTTCTAGATGAAGATGAAGATGAAGATGACCCAATTAAATAATTCATAAACATCATCATTAGAACATCTATAGATTGAGAAGAATAAATGGATATGGATCAGGTACAAGATGATCTTTCTTCAAAAGATGGTTAGAATGATAGCCCACGTAGATTTATTTTTGAAATAGAGAATACCCTTTAATAATATGATCACTATCAAAGGTCATATGATGATTTCTTAAATGGAATTAAAGAGTTAGAGATGGTGGATGATGGGATATAACAACACATGGAGGCTTCATTTGATAATTTCACTAAATATCTAGAGTTCTTAAAAGATAATATTATTTTTGAGGTCCTAAATCAAGATAAGTTGGAGCCTAATTGGATAGAAGAGTTGTATGTCTTCATCAAGGATGAAGATGAAGCATGTGAATCAGATCAAGAATTATCATGTGACTTCATCAACAGGTCAGGAGTATGGAACCATCATGTTTTTGATGATGAGATTCTAGATAAACTCCATTCAGTTGATTAAGATGAAGAATCCTTTTGGGGTGACTTGGAATATTTTTTTGCAAAGATTAGTAGTCCATGTATACCTCAAAAATAACCTAATGTAGACATCAGTCTAAGGATACTAGCCAAGTTACCATTATTGAGTGAAGATGTTATAAGCCACTATTTGTCTATGGATGAAGCAAAACTAACACTCCTGTTACAAAATAGGAAGATTTGGGAAGAAAATGATAGGATATTAGATTCATATCTTTGATTCATGCATCTGAGAATGTTGATAGGAGACCAAGCTACATCACCTATAAGACACAAGCATGCAAGTGCTCATATCCACAAGAAGAGGCCATTGAATGGAAGTAATCATGCTTCAAGGTTTTGTAGTAGACTAAATAATTTTCCATTTGATCCTAGAGGTAAGTAATTTGTGTAGTTAGTATAAGACTTAGTTTAGTTTCCTTCATTTTCTTTGTTTCTTGCTTTTTTATTTCATATCCCTTGTTGTATATAGTGTCTGTTTATATTTGTTGGTTTTTCTCCTACTTTTTTCCTTGCTTTTAAATAAGTCCTTTTGGATAATTCTCAACTCAATTTTTATTTAGACTATTCAAGAGATTCACATTTCATAAATGCAAGTATGACTTCTCAACATTGGTTGATCATAGATTGTTGAAATGTGAGCTTGATGTTGTAGTTTAGAGAAACTATCAAAGTTTGATGGATAAGTTAATTATTCCTTGAGATTTTAAACCTTGTTATGATCTAATTTTGGTTTTAAAAAGGATTTCACATGTATAATGAAAGCTTAAATCAATGAAGCATAGTCATGCTTACACTTAAAAAACATTAATTGCCTAGGACAAAGTTTACAGCTAAGGATGATTTCCTAAAAATCAAACACTTAACCAAATCCTTAAACCTGGCTAACATGATTCTCAAAATTTGCTATAAAGCTAAATGACTTTACAAAATCCAAAAATAAGATCCTTATTTCAAAATTCAAAGAAATTTTTAAGCAGAGGTGATTGTGGTAATCTCCATTAGGTCTATGGATGATTGGCTAGCAGTGGAGCAAGGCCTTGAGTAGAGCCAAAGGCATCTTTTTTAGGGATATGAACATCTGGTAGGAAGAAAAGTAATGCCCAAGCATTCCCTATGCTAAATTATGGTTATTAATGAATATTCAAACATGTTAAAATTTAATGTTAATTATTAAAACCATGAATCTAGAAGTTGTTATCTAAATCATTTAGTAATCAGTACGTGGAATCAAAGCACACACATAGCATGAATGAGTTTTTATGTTTGATCATAATTATGCATATGCAAGATTTGTTTTAAGCATGAAATTATCTTAATAATGGTTCCTAATCAAAAGCAATAAGTAGCCTAATTATAGTCTAAACCAGAGTCTCTAAATTCTAACATATTGTTATGTTTCCCCCTGAAGTCACCATTTATTGTGGTCAACATACCCCCATTTCTAGAAAATGGAGACCCATGTGTCAAATTGTGTAAATTTGTACTTTGAAATTGAAGATTCACTTGATCAAAGTGTCATTAGAATGATTGCACATTATTTTTATTTGAAATCATCCACACCTAGTTTTGTTAGCATATTTTTTCATGGTTCTGGTTTACCCTTATCTAAAGTGTTGACATTGGATCTTTGTGTTTCAAGTTGCAGGTCAAATAAAGTCTACTCAAAATGAACAATGTGTGGGTTTCATGATTTTAATATTAACTTGATTCTTTATTATCCTTTGGTCTATTATAAATCAAGTCCAATTAGTTTAATCTAAGTACTTGATTTGAATCTAGTGGGAACTTTTTACATGAAAATATTTTGAATAATGCTATGGGCTTAGTCTGTTTTTATTTCTTAAGGCTTAGTCATGTTTTTAAACATAACCAAACCTTAGTCTAACATCTATACTTAGACCCTTTTATCTTTATCCCCCTTTTCAAACCTTTCTATTTTTCATGTGGTCTAGTCTAAATGCAAAGTCCTTTTTGTTATATGTTTCTACCTTTTAGGCATGTCTTTTCGGACATTTCCTTTGGAACTTTGTCCTGAAAGAATTATCCTTTAGATTTTATGTTTGGGCCAATTATCCTTCGCACTTTTTATCCAAGATTTATTTCAAAAAACTTTTTTACCTTTAGGGACTTTTGTTTCCAACTTTCCATTTCCTTCAGACATTTTGTTCAACAAAATTTGGTCTTCGAGGGAAATGCATCAAACATTTTGTCCAGGCCAATTTCTTCAAAAAAATTCCTTTTAGCTCTTTTTAAATGGTCCTCTACCCTAAGAGATTATCCTTTAGGCTCTTTTAAATGGTCCTTTTCCTTCCTCAATTATCCTTCAAACTCTTGAAAGTTCCCTTTCCCCCACGAGAAGTGCCCTTCGGGACTTATATCCTAGAAAAATGCCCTACTAAGTGAAAATGCAGGGTCCTTTTATTATGTTCCTAGCTTGGTAAAACTTTATTATTCGTATGGTCCCTCTTGTTACAAACCTAGACTAATGTCTTAGTCCTAAGGCCTCGTTCATGTTTATTAACATAAATAAGACCTTAGTATTAAGACTTTATCCTAAGTCCTATATGTTTTTGAGTCCTAAATTAAACATTTTTCTTATTTGTAGGATCTATGATCTACATTTGCTCGCACTAAATTAATCTAATAGAGTGTCTATAGTCAAAGTTTCAATAAAGCCCTAAGACAATGAGAAGGTGACAAGTGTCATGGTTGTAACCAAAACACAATGAACAGCCAATGGTAGTCTATTCCATTGATCATGATCAAATGACTTGCATTTAGTCAGATGGAATCGATCTGATGGAGTGAGTTCAACATTTGAAAATTCAAGCAGTGTTCCCCATCTTAAAGCCCAAGCAATTTTATATGATAGATGGTATGTGTTACAATGTACACATCTGATCGAATAGAGTGAGATCAATGAAGAATTTTCAAATGAAGCTTTGAGTTAATGCAAGATTGCTACATGGAAAAAACATGTGAGCTAACATAACTAACCAATGTAGAGCTTAGAAGGCTCGTGGGACTACCAAGTGGCATAACCTTAGGGTCTAGTACAGATTAAAGTAGGAGCACCATTTAGATATCAATGACAAAATTTGATTTATGCAAAATTATCTAACAGCACAAGGCAAAGCTAACTTTACAAAAAATATAGAGCTCATGGGTGATGTAGACACATAAATAAGCATGTCCAAATATAGTCTAAGCTTGCAATTTGAACATAGGGATGCCATTAAAGCTTCTTGTGAACTTGCTTAAACATCATAAGGGCCTTAAAATACATATGAAAGTCCTAATTTGTTTTTGTTTGCATCATATGAGTGTCTGCTCGAAGAGGACTCAACCCAAAATCCATTAGTGGGCAATTTAATGGGATTTACAACAATAGCAGCCTAAAAAGATGTTTCCAATAATAGGATTTATAGAATACATCCAGAATGGATAAGATTTGATCTTCAAAATTTTATTCTTTACCTTGAATAATCCTTCGTCTTTGATAAATTAATTTAATCCAAATATTGAACATGTAAAACCTTGGTCTTAGAATGTTTAGCCTAGGTCTTTGTTAAAAGGGGATTCAAATTTACATGGGAAACGCTTTATTATAAACTTAGTTTATAGAACTTTAACTTAGGTCCTAGTTATATTTGTTAATACTTCTAAGGCCTTAATCAAAAGAATTTTTCTAGGTCCTTTATGTTTTAAATGATCATGCTTTTATCCTATCCTAGGTTGCTAAAATTGTTGCTTGTGTTTTGCAGGTTCAATAGAATCTAATTTGGGGGGTAAACATGCCTAGATCTTTGTGCTTCAATGTCAATTTGATATTTTTATCCTATAGCCTATCAAGGATTAATTAGATCTATTTTTAGTCATGATAAATCCATAATCTAAGGCTTTAACCTAGGTCCCCTTTTGAATTAAATTCTAACTTGCATGGGGTAAATTATCCATGCCATAGATTTAGCCTAATTTTTACCCTAAGGCTTGGGTCATGTTTTTCAACACGACCAAACCTTAGGATAAAATTTTATGCTTGGTCCCTTTATATCCCATGAGTGCATAGTCCCTTTTACTACATTATAAATTAGCTTAAATATTTACCCTAAAGTATCATCGTATTTATTTATACAATAAGACCTTAGGTTAAAACCTTACATTAGTACCATTTATGATTGGTAGGGTCCCCTTTTATTATGCTTCAAGCTTAGACTAAGGACTTAGGCTTCAAATTTAATTATCCATGGGTCCTTTTATTGTGTTTAGCTTAATAGACCTTAGATTAAATTTTATTTGTATTTATTAATATGAATAAAAACATTAGTCTAAAGCTTTGTATATTCCTAAACTTACTTAAGTAGTTTGCATCTTTTTAGGATTGATGACATGCATCAGCTTGAGTAGGATCAATCTAATGGAGCTTCAATGAAGGGATCTAGGATAAATGAGATGGTGACAAGTGTCACCATTTTGTTAAAAATATATTAAACTAATAGCAGTCCACCTCTAGGATCAGGATCTAACAGGATGCATTTGTTTAGATGAGCTAGATCTAATGGACTAAGATCGAACAAGAATTTTCAATGAGGATCAAAGGACCCATGGAACTGCCAAGAGGCATAACCTTAGATCCTAATATATATTAAATACCAAGCATCCTCTAGGATCAATAGCCCATGTTTAAGCGTATGGATAAGATCAGATGTTACATGATTACAGAGGACTTTTCAATATAGCTTAGAGAAAACATGGTAATGACACATGTCATAACTACATAAAATATAATAGAGGTAGTTAATGGCATTTAGCTCCTAGGATTGAGATCAATGAACCACATTGATTCATGCAAATCAATCAGATGGTGTGAGATGAAAGTAAGATTATAAAAGGCAATGGTCATTATTCGAACATTGATGAGCAGTTTTTCCATGAAAGTGGTACAAAATGCCATGTAGGTACTATGATGATGCCACATAATTAGAAAGCAATAAGAACTAAAGATCTAGTAGACTATTGGTGAGAAATTTAAATCATGGCCATATACAATTTGTGAAGCAGGTTGTCTATAGACTAGTCTACCAAAAGGATAAGGTCACATGTTCCAAAATAGAACAAAAGAACACATGTCCTATGTATAAATGTAATTGGATGAGATTGACGAACATGCTACCTTGTATCTTATAAAAGGAGCATTATCAATTATCAAAATTAGGGGGGAGTTCTTATTTCCAAATTACTTTGTAAACTAAGAGAAATGAATATAAGCAAAGAATTTTGCAAAGATTATCCAGTATTTGCTTATGTGAAATGTTATATGATTGCTCTCTCAGTTGTCTAGTTTCACTTTTAGATTTGAATGGTTCCTATGGATTCTAGATGTGTATCTTGAATGCAAAATTGTTAACTTGTGCCAATGCTAGGTTAATTAAAGGTTCCTTGGTTTTCTTCATTTTATTTTCTTTGCATTTGTAGATGTACATCAGCTATCTACTTATAGGGGTAAATCTTTAAAGTAAACTTGGTTCTTATTTGCATCATGTTTCACATTCCTCAGAAACTTGCCTGATGTAATTTGTAATTTGGGCTTAAGTTGTTTTCTTCAATACATTGGTTTAGTACATATCTAGATGAAATTTAAACTTTGTCATAATGTCTAAAACAAGACCAACAACATCTTTCTTTTTGCCCTACCCTTCCTTTTGCTTCTTTTTTAACCTGAGCACCTTAGTTTAATTGTCACTATAAATATCCATCTTAAATTATTTGTTTATCATAATTCACTTTTCTTAGCATAACATACTGCATATTTTACATAAATCTGCTATTTGGCCATGGTGGCTGCCAACCACCAAATAATATAAATATTGTGAAACAATCACTTGTTATGCCTCTATTCCTCCAATAGATAACATGATTATCATAATCCATAACTCATGTACTTAATTCCTAGAATTCTAAAATGATAATTATTTCTTAAACACTCTAGGCACCTATGGTACACATTTAAGCATCAATAGGAGGAGCTTTGTTGGTGTTAGAAGGATGGCCTTTAGTCATATTTTTGTGAATTTATAGAATCTTTGCTAATTTTGGTGTGTTGTGTTCAAAGATTGGTGTAACCTTTGCACAATTGTGTCAATATTTGTTGAATTATGTGAAGACTATCAATCATTATGGTTTAAAACTAGTCTTTGGGCTTCCTTTAGTCAAACATTGATATTATTTAAATATCCATAGATATTCGTGCAAAGGTAGTTCATGCTTTGTGTATTCCTCATGTTTAAGGTTAGTAATAGCAATTTTATACAAAAATTGATTGGTTATTTGCAAATTTGAGTTCATTCTAGCTCAGAGGTGTAAGTATCCCTCTCATTCATCAATTTAGACATATTTTTTAGCTTACTTAGTTAAAGATAGTCATGATTTACATATATTTGTGAAAAATTGGCTTAACATGCAAACTTAATCATTGTACTTTTCAAATATCAGTTTGATGCATCATATTTTAAATAGGTTTCAAAGTCACAAGCTAGAATTGCCCAAGGTGAGACTTAGGTGAGTGAAATTTCTAGAGTCTCAATCACTTCACCAGTTCAAGGTACTCATGTGTTCAAGGTATGGCTTGGATAGGTGGTTCTTTAATGAATGTGCCAGGTATAGTACATGATCTCCCTAAAAATACTAAAATATATTTACCTTCTTTCAGTCCTAATAATGTTTTCACTACTAAAGAGCATATTAAGTCATTCAAGGCTGATTTGAGATTATTAAATGTAGTTTATGAAGATATAGCATGTAGAATGTTCCCATTTACTTTCAAAGATGTTGCATATGAATGGTTTCTCAACCTTCTAGAAAACTACAATACCAATTGGGATGACTTTAACAATGTTTTTATTGATCAATTTGGAAAAATTATTAGTCCCTGTGTCTTGTATCAGCAATTCACCATAATCAAAAAGAATGTTAATGAAACCATCAAAACCTTTAACTCTTAATTATAAAAGATGTTCAACAGAACCATAGCCCCTTATAGACCCAATGAGGCTTTATCCTTTTAAACTTATAAGGATGTTATATATCCCATGACCTCTATGTTCCTAAAAAGGTCTCTTCCACTCATAAACACATTGACCTAAGCCTACTTTGAAGCCATGATCATTAATGACCAAATACAATCCCAAGGTTAGATGTCATATTCCATGCTAATGTCAATTCAAATTGGCCCATCATGAATGTCATTCCTAGTATACCTACTTTAACACCAATTCATAACCAATTGTAGACACTCGAAAACCATGTATTGTTTTTTTTATTCATTGAAACACCCCATGACTCCCTTTAGTTACCTCAAACCACTCCCTAACCTTTTCAACTACCAACTATAAGGGTAAAAGGCAAATTTTAGCAATTTTGATCCTTTCTCCCTAACCACTGATGGTTGACCCTCAACCACCAATGGTTGACCTAACCATCGATGGTTACTTGAACTCTTACCTGATCAAAGGAGTCAATTACAGTTTGACTGTAATTCACTCATTGATTACTAGTTATCTAAATTTAGTCAGTTGTTCATATGATCAATGCATAATTAGACTATGTGATGAACCATTTTTTAAACCCTTTGATTGGAACCTCCCTTTCCTCTATATTAAAAGAGGAAAAGAAGGTTGAAAATATGAATCATCATCAGGATCAACCAGGTAGGCTACAAGAGATATTATTACTCCCAAGTAAATCAGAAAGCTTCCCAATAAACTAGGAGCTAGGCTAGAGACTTAGGGTACATCTGTAATTCATTATCAAGAGAGAGGATACTATTACCTTACTGACATCTCTCTAAGATCCACCAATAGATTTTACCCAGCTTCACCATTCCTTAGACTAGCAACACATAAAAGCTAAGTATTTATGTTTCTTATCAAGATTCATTAGTTAGCTTCTATTATTTGGAGTGATCATGTCTTTCCCCTTTATTTCTCTTTCATCTCATCTTTTTGTGTTGGAGTTCTACAACTCCAAACACTTCACCTCCTACTCAAAACCACCCATAGCCTATTCCACTCACCCAAACACCCAATGCCTGAACCAGACACCTCTGAGCACTAATTTCAATCTCACAACCAATATTTAACCCATAAGTAACCTCTAAAACCTCCCTAATATATGTCTTTTCCAAAACCAAAATCCATAGTAACCATCAACGGTTAGCCCTAACCATCGATGGTCACCAAGCATCGGTGCTCACCTAACTGCTAATGGTAATACCATGATCACCAATGGTCACTGTATGTCATCCATAATAGCAAGTTTATTAGATGCATCTACTTGCACCCAGATTCCATATTTTGACTTTCTATTTATCATAGAACTACAACTTATTTTTTGAATTAGGTTTGATTAATCTAACATCGATATTTGAATATTTACTACTAGTTTTAGTCAAAATCACTTGTTTTTTTCTAATCATTTCATGTATTTTGATTTTAGTACCTTATATTATTTCATGCAAGCATCTATTTTTAGTTTATCATAACTTAAGTTTTTGAAAAGAGTAGATTGACAGCCTCCAAGGAAGATTGTGCTTCTTGGACCTAGCTCAATGTAGGTAGTCCACCCTACTATCTCACTAATCAACCATTCTCTTCTAGTTCTTTCTAATCTATATGTCATCCTCTCTAGATAAAGAGGAGTATCATAAATCATCTAGATTCACATGCACATAACATACCCATTTTCTATTAACCTCACCTTTCTTTTAAGTTTTACAACTTTCTTCTAAAGAAAATAAACAAAATTTTAGTTAAACATTCTGGCATGCCCAGTGGGACCCTTGAGATTTTTCTTGGGTTCATAGTTATAAGACATTTAGTTGAATTAGATAAGACTCATTCATTACATTCTTTTATTAAAATAAAATGTTCCTTATTTCCTTTCTTCCTTTCCAAAATGCAAGTTCTAGTTTCTTTTGCTTTCTTAAAAAAAAGTAAAAATTGTCTTGTTTTGATTTCACTTTTGAAAACCAAAAGGTCCTCATTCTAGGCCTAGGATTTGCATCATCATCTAGGTATATATTGGTTATTCTTAATACATTTGAAAAGACACCAAAACTTTCTTTTGGATTAAAAGTAACTTTGCATCTATTATTTTCTTATGTTGATTAGCTCACATAGCTTAATTTAATCAAGAAAATTAATCGTAGTCTCACTTCTCTCCACACACACAAGACCAAACCATATACTTAATTAAACAACAAAATAATGACATAAGGCCTAACTGGGATTTCATCACCTAGATTTCACCTTTCCTCATCTATCCTACTTAGATTTTACCACCAAGGGGAGAACCAACTCAGTATGTTGGCTGAGTATAATCTCTAGCAACTCGGTATATTTTGGCTAAGCACCCGACACCCTTATTGTTGTAGTGTGTGAAGTGAGAGGGTAGGCCCTAATATCAAGACATGTACCAATTTATAGTATAGATCTTGAGAGCCTTTAACTACTTGAAACCATCCATGGATATCTTATTCTAGTACCCACTCTACAAAGCCCAAAGTTGATCTTCATAACTTATTCAAAAATTGAGGCATAAGCCAAAAGAGAGATAATAAATTATCCTAGGATCTTAATGCACTTTCATGTATGCATTATTTTCCTTAAGATATCTTTATTCTATTTTCTTATCTTTTAATTTGTGAGATCACTTACATCTTTGTTTTCCCCTTCTTTGCATGGTTCTCACTAGACAACAACTAAGAAACCAAAAAAAATAGGATCCACCTTGTAACCACCCATCTTCCTCTTTTTCTTCATCCATGGAGTACATCTCAGATATAGAGAGGTTTCCCCATCCTTTAAGAAGTCCCAATATCCCTTGGATGATTGTCCAAGGTGATATAAATTTTTCCACCTTTCTAGATAACAACCCCATAGCCCTCTAACATTATCTTAACACCATAGTCCACCATACACCTGCTTCAGTTCCACCTATTGATCCACCCTATGTCATGGCATCCCATATTATGGGTAATACCTCTATTTCCACCATTTCCACCTAACCCTTAGTCACCCAAGCATCTTCTTCTACCAACAATCCCACCAATACCACTATCCAAAACCAACCCACCCAACCAACCAACATCTAAACACCTTCCACCCCAACCAGTAACTCTTATAGTATAAGAACAACCCAACCTTTGGTCACCTATACTTCACTTACCATTGGAGTACCTGCCACTAGCATTTCCACCCTTCTTATCTCCAACCCACCAACCCCCTCTCCATTCCAAAGCTTGGTGGTTCCCATACCTTCTACCTTTCCACCCATTAGTACCAATATTACTACCCATCCTCAACCATACCTCCAACCTAACCCATGTCAATTCCTTAACAAGTGCATATTGCACCTAACCAAAGCTATATTCTAAAGCCACAGGGGTATATGGCTATATCCTCTACCCAACCTCCTATATCCACTTACCCATAAATGACATCCTCTGAACAACCCATGTCCACATACCAATATTTGGCAACCTCCCAACCTTCCACTAACTATCCTTATGTTGCATCTACCCAAATCCAATAGAATTGACCCCACAACTATGGGGGTACACAACAAAAAATTGATCTAGTTAAGATGTTAATGGATAAGATGATTAATCTGGAGTCATCTATCTTTGGCACCCATAACTTCTTATCATACGATCAAATTTGTAATGAATCAATTCATCCGTCTATCCCAATCCAACTTTATCCTCCTCAATGGGAGCTTCTAAAAAATTTGAAATTTTAGATCAAGGAAGATCTTCATAAACATCTTAAAGCATTTAGACACCCTTATTATTTGATTGCTTATGATGATGTTATTCTTCTATACACCTTTCCCATTTCCCTAACTAGTTCAACATTATATTGGTATAGTGTTATTACTCGACACTCCCTCTTTTCTTTTTCCCAATAAGCTCAAACCTTATTAGACCATTTTTCCATAAATATATCTATGAAAGTTTCCATTATCGATCTCTACTACATTCAACAATTTGAGGATGAATCAATTGTTGATTTTGTATCCCATTGGAGAGGTTTAATAAACCAACTCTCTTTCTCTTTGCCCCAACCTGAATTGATTGAGATTTTTTCTCAGGCTTGTGCCAAACATATTTCCTCCACTCTACAGGTTCAAACTTTCAATACCTTTGATGGAGCTTTCACCATGGCACAAAAATTGGATATTAGAGCCATTGATGAGGGGAAGCTAAAATTGAGAAATAAAAACTTTAATTTCAAATCAAATGAAACTTCCTCCTCCAAAACCACGAACCACTCCTATACGAACACCAAAATCAAGGGAACCACAAATGTATATATCCTTAAAATCACTTGTCCTCTAGTTGTTAACCAACCCAACTCTTCAAATTCTCCCAACCAAAATACCTGAAACCAAAACCATAACAACTAAAAGCAATACACTCTGCTAGGGTAGTCATATGCTTCAGTATTGGAAAATTTGTTCAAATAAAATATCATAAAAATTCCTATAATTAAACCCCCACAACAATTTGATTCCTCTCATCCTACACTTAGTTGGTATAAGGAGAATGAATTATGTGCCTTCCATCATGTCATTGGACATGATGTTAGTAGATGCAATACTTTCAAAAGCATTGTCCAAGGGTTGATTAACAAGGGGTAACTTATGTTGGATAACCCCAATGTACCCCCAAATCAATCACTTGACATATTTAGACAACATTTTCCCAACCATGCCCCTTCCTTGAACAATGAAAGTAATAGAGCAGAATCTTCTCACAACCATGAGGTCTATACTATTAATGTGGTTCTTAGTGAACTCATTGTTGAGGAAACCATTGCCCAAAACACTTATTCTTTCCCTCTATTTATTGAGGTAGTGGATTCACCTTTTATTCCTTTAGAAACCAAAATAAATGAAGCAACTATTCTGCTCTCTCCACTTATTGAGGTAGTGGAGCTACCAACTCCTCCTTTGGAATACATACTAAAAGAGGTAGCTATCACCACCATACCTTTCTCTTCCATCATAGAAAAATCCACTCTTCCTTTGGAAAGAATTCCTAAAGAAGAGGTCACTTTATCTACCACTCCTGTAGAAGAATCACCTTCTCAAACCTTAGAACTTTTGATTGAGGAAAAGGATAAGGTGACCGCTCCCCTCTCTCAACCCATGGGCTTATCCTTTGAGTCCAATACCAAAGGGACCAAACTCATCTATAAGCCTTTTTCTAGACTGATTCAAAACTTGAAGTACCTATCCCAACCCAACATGGATCACACCACGTTTTGACACCATCTTGGGCTTCCCCATCCAACCAAGAAAGAATCCTTAATTATACCATTGTCAACCCAACCTTTCACTTCCATTAGTGAACTCACCATCACCACAACTAAACCAGTATCAACCTCCACCTCTCAAACCATAGTTGAACCAAAAAAACCAACTTCACCTAAAGTAACCCAAGCACCTTCTACAATTCCAGCCAAGCCCATCAAAAACCTAGGCATGCTCCCTACTCAGTGCCTTACTCACCACCTAGCCTACCAAAGAAACCTTAAGTCATGAAAACCAAGAAAGTAAAGCCACTTAGGATCCTAAAAACCAAAACCTTGCCACTTATTTCTACCTTACCTTCCATTTTAAGACCACATCCTTCTTCCATCCTAAGACCTCATTCTTCCATTAAGAAGACAAGTCTCCCAAAGACAACCTAAACCCAATCTCTTCTTTTGGCCCACCTCTACCTATCCTTTCCACACCTTTTATCTCTAAACCATCCACTACCAAGTCTTCTATTTCTAAGTCTTCTACCTCAAAACCATCTACCTCTACACCTTCTACCTCTAAACCATTAACCCCTAGGTAATCCACTCCAAAAACACCTATCAATAATATCCAACCACCCAAAACTCCCATTAGAAATCATATTCCCCAAAAGGCTTCCACCACAAAATCCAAAGTCAAAACCCCAACACCCTTATCACCTTTGATTAATTCTTACTCAACCATCCTACAAATATTATTGAAAGATTCTTACTTGACTTTGAATCCTATAAAACCATTTGACCCCCATAGTCCTAAGCCATCCTAGTTTAATGACAATATGATTTTTTCATACCATAGGATGTCAAGACATGATACGAAGAACTATAAAGCTCTCCAAGTCATAGTCCATTAATTATGTGTTGATGATGACCTATTTTTAGAAGAACCTCCCATGAGCCTACCATAACTTAACACTTATCTAGTCCCACATTCTCATCTAAGCGTGAGGAGGAACCAAAGTAATCCTCTATCCTAACTCTTCCCCAAATCCATACCATCTATGTGGTCACACGATCATAAGCCCAACAAAAGGATAAGGGGAAGGCAAAGGTGTCCATTCTATGGACATACCCTTCTTCCATTGCCTAATCACCTAAGCAAACCCAAACACCCTCACCTTCACCCAAACCCAAGGTGTCCATATTGGGTACCTCTCAATCCAACCTTTCTAAGTCAATCTAGAGAGTAGTTCTAAAGCAAGTGAAGATGAGTTTATATGAACTGATCAATACCTTGCCCCATCATCACTAGATAATGATAGAGTATTTGTAGGCAATAGAGGTTAAAACAAAAGATCCATAACCTCTAATGACCTTTATCAGAGCCCTTCATCTTCCCACCCTTGTTACCTTTAAGGATTTAGAAATACACTCCATTCATCCCCAAGATCTGAATCTTCCTCTCTTAATTATTGCATACATCAACCAAACCTATATCAAGAGGGTTATGATTGATGGAGGAGCTAGCATCAACATTATTCCTCCCATGCATATGACCAACTAAATTTTTTGAAGAATATTATGTTAGAAACCACAATGGTACTCCATTCATTCAATGACACGATGGCAACAACTCTAGGAATTATCATCCTCCACATTTGTTTAGGAACTCACACACTACCTGAGCTCTTCTACATAGTAAAAGGTGAGTTCTAGTAAAATGTTCTACTTAAATGTCCTTGGATCTATTCCATGAATTATGTGTCATCTACCCTACATTTATGCATCAAATTTGAGCACAAGGGTCAAGTAGTTTCCATATAAGCTGACCCAAGTCCTTTTATATCATGTAACATGACGTATTAGCCCAATGATGTTCTCCTTCTATCCACCAAGCCTTCACCAACCAACATTGACTCCACCTCTTTTACCAACCAAGCCTCAACTAGTTCATCCATCCCTTCTACACATCCCCATGAAGAACCTATTAGAATCAACATTCTAACATCTCTCACTTGAGGAGTATCACCTTTTAGCCTTGGATGTCTTCCCTACTCCTTAAAAATATGGGAACCTTGACTAGAACCTTGGTTATGACCCCAATATCAGAACCATTATTCCTTTTGAGTCTCCCAATCTCTAAACAAATCTTGTTTATGGGGGACATGATCAACCACTTGCCACCTCCTCTTCTCCTTGACTGTTCACCTCTGATTTCTCCTATCTAGATAAACCAAAGTTTGACAAGACATACCTCCATAGGTGTGCTTAGAAGGGATTCAATCTAGGATGTTATGAGTATGGACCACATGAGTTACCTTCATGTAAGACCCAAAATCCTCATAAGATATTTGGTCTTAGATTCACTCCATCTAAAGAGTCAACCAATTTGCCTTTTATTACCATCATTGGCAAGGAAGTCCCATCCTCACCATCCACTTCACCATTGAAATATGAGGATTTTGACATCATTCCCCCTAAAAAAATTTCATCAACATGATTATCCTTAGACCCCTAACTTATCAAAAATATGGGGAGACTATAACCATTCCTCTAACTCATCTTGAGATGGTAGAAGATGACTCTCCTACCATTAATACCATTCAGTGTCAGGATGATGATCACTTCTTGCCTAGCTTAGTATATAAGATCTCTCTATCCACAAATTCCTCCATTTTAATACTTTAACCATGTTGAACTATTCCACCATAGATGTCAACTTGGGTACTCAAGATAACTCGTGCATTGTCAAAATTGACCAATTATTAGATTTCTTGGAGCTTTAGGATTTTCCCTCTTTCCTATGAGACCATAGCATAGCATTTGCTTGGTCTTATAGTGACATGTTAGGAATTGACCCTTCCATTACTACCCATAATATCATTACTACCCATGATTTTAAGCCTGTCAAGTAGAAGCTTCATCATATGCACCCTCACGTAGCTCTTCTTGTCAAATAGAAGCTACAATGCCTCTTATCCATAAATTTCATCCAACCCATTGACTATCCCCAATGGATATCAAATGTTTTCCCTATCACCAAAGCAACATGGGGACTTTGCATTTGTGTAGACTTTTGTGACCTTAACCTTGCTTGCTCAAAGGATAACTTTCCTTTACCAAGCATTGACTAGCTTATTGATCTTATATGCAACCATGAGATGTTATCTCTTATAGATGGGTTCTCAAGGTATAATTAGATCTTGATTGCTCTTGAAGATCAACATAAAACCACCCTTATCATCCCTTGGGGAAATTTTTTCTATAGGGTCATGTCTTTTGGTCTAAAGAATGTTGATGTAATCTACCAACGTGTTATGACCTAGATTTTCCATGACATTATTCACAAAATTATAGAGGATTGTGTCGATGACCTTTTTGGGAAATCTAAATGTCTTAAAGATCATTTTGTCATTCTTAAGATTATCTTTGAATGCCTCATCCATTACCATAAGTGTATTTTTGGGGTATTATCAGGAAATCTCCTTGGATTTATCATCTATCTTCAAGGAATTGAAGTTGATCCAGCCAAAATTAAAGCAATCCTTGACATGCCTCCTCCTACCTACCTCAATAAAATCTATAGTTTGTAAGAGAATCTCCAATTCATTTGTAATTTTATCTCTCATCTCTCTGATCAATGCCAACCTTTCCACCACCTTCTGAAAAGATATGTATCTTTTAGGTGGAACAAAAACTATCAAGAGGCTTTTGATTCACTTAAATAGTACCTTCTTTCTCCACCCATCCTCATTCCTCTAAAATAAGATCAAGTTTTTTACCTTTATATTTCCACCACCTACCACTCCTTAGGGGTAATGTTGGCACATTAAGATGAGAAGCATAAAGAGCAGGCCATCTATTATATAAGTTAAAAACTTGTAGAATACAAGACTCAGTACACCCATACCAAAAACTTTACCTTTCCTTGGTCTTCATGGCCTTCAAACTATAACACTACCTTCTCAACCATAAGACCTATGTCACAACCAATACTGACTCACTCAAGTATATGCACTCTAAGACATACCAAAACTAGCATATGGCTAAGTGGATCATGCTCTTAGCTGAGTTTGACCTTGAGTTACTTCAGTAGAAGTCAAAAAAAAGTCAAGTCATCATTAACTAATTGGCTAAAGCACCCTTAATAAATAACCAACCATCTCCCTTTGAGTTTCTCGATGAGTCCATCGCCACCCTTTCTCAAGATGACATCTCCTATCAAATAACCATGTTCTTTGATGGATCAAAATGTCAACATGGTGGGGGGTATAGTAGCATCCTTATTCCCCTTAATGCTGAACTTCATCCTTTATCCTTCAAAATTGACTTTGATTTTACTAATAACATGGTTAAGTACAAAGCCCTAGTGATAGGTCTCTAAAATACTTTAGCCTTAGGAGTCAAGATGATCAGTATTTTTGGTGACTTATAACTCATGATCAATCAAATCAATGGCTCTATCAATGTAATAATGATGTTTTGAAATAATACAAATAGCTAATCAATGTACTCTTGGCATTATTTGAACTTTACCATAACCAAACCATTTTGTGATCTACGAACAAGTTCGCTTATATGATGGCTTACCTTGCTTCTCAAATCCAATATGCATCTTTCGAATATAAGTTATTTATCATTATCCATCATCTTATTAAACCTTCTTTTACCAAATCAAACCCTCCTTCCATCTGTAGTATGGAAGAAGCCCCATCCAATATTTGGTATAAGCAAATCTTTGACTATCTCAACCTTGCCATCATCCCTTTCAATATTTTTAGGAATGACTGAAGAGCGTTCATTTAGAGTACCTCTTGTTACACCATATTAGGTGGAATTCTTTATAAGCATGGATTTGATGGCCTTATTTTACATTGCCTACGTAACCATGAGATCCTACTCATGCTATCAAATAAATGCATGATGGGGTTCATGGAGGACACTTTAGTGGCCTAATTGTCACTAAATGTATCCTTTGCCTTTGCTATTATTGGCCACCCTTAACCAAGACTGTTATGATTATGTGAATAAGTGTGTTGAATGTCAACAACATGCCAATTTACATCATACACCTAGCTACAGTATCCAAGAAACCAAAGATTTTTAGCCCTTATCATAGTGGGGATTGGATCTTATTGGTGAAATTAACCCCCATTCTTCATAGTGACATCATTATATCATCACTATGATACAATATTTTACCAAATGGGTGGAGGTTATTCCTCTCATCTCAACTAAAGCTAAAAATATTGTCGATTACATCAACCATCACATTATCTATTTTTTTAGTGTTCTTCATAAAATTATCATTGATAATGGTAAATATTTCAAAAACAACAAAGTCAAAAATCTTTATGATGCATTTGGCATTAATTTTCTCTTGCCTTATCATCCACAAGCTAATGGATAGGTGGAAGCTTCTAACAAAACTCTTAACAAAATGCTAACTAAAATGGTTAATATATCTGGTCGAGATTGGCATTTACACATTCCCTTTGCCCTATGGGAATATTACACTAACATTCAAACCCCTATGGGTGCTACCCTTTTCTCTCTCATTTTTGGTTTAGAGGCTATCTTGCCTCTCAAAGTCCAAATTCCCTCTTTTTGTATATCGCTATAGGATATCATTTCCAAATGTGATTATCATCAAGAATGTTTAGCCTAAATTTAACTCCATAATGAGTGTCATTTGGCCTCATTTAACCATCTTCATGTCTATCAAGAATGAATCAAGCATGCCTATAACAAAGACCTAAGAGAACAAGAATTCAACATCATAGACATTATCTTAAAATAAAATCAGCATGTAACCAATATGGAGAAAGGTAAGCAAGGCAAGTTTGCTTTCAATTGGATTGGACCTTATATCATAATGCATAAGTATGGATCAAGAGCTTATCAGTTATCCTCTCTTGTAGGGAAACTAAAGCCTAAACCTCTCAATTCTTCACATCTACATCTTTTATTTTGTTAAATAGGATCAAACTCACCTTCTATCTAACTTAAGCTCATCCCTTGCTTTACATACTTTTCCCTTTCATCCCCTCACTTTGAGGACTATCAATTAAATCACAAAATCATGTGATTTCCATCACAGTTGTAGCCTTGATCCTAAATATGGGTACCATAGCTCTACCCATGGCATGATTCTCATGGATACTTTTCATCCCTAATAGGATAGAATCTCAAGGTTTTTATCCCTCAATGAATCCTCTCACCGATTAATTTAACCTTCTTGTGCTTTAGTTTTGCCTTCATAAAGGTAATATTTTTAGCCTATATCTGTAAGTCTATGTCATCAAAATAAAAAAATTAACATCCATCTATCTTAGGGGTCTTCTCTAGCATTATCAGACTATTGCCTTGAAGGATAATTGTCAAAACACATCAAAATTTCTCAATATAAGATATAATGCTCCCTTGAAGGATAACTATTCCAAATCCTAAAGTAAGTCTCAAAATATTAAACCACTCCCTTGAAGGATGGCTAAGTAAACACATTTGTCAAAAAAACAATTTTTTGGAAGCTTCTCATATCAATTAGTTTCCCAGATCAATAACAAAATATCAAAAAACCCATTATTTGGAAGCAGTAATCAACTTCCATGAGTAGACTTCCTGCATCGATCAGTCTTCACCCTATATGACATCAACTTTTTTATACTATCTCTTTGGCAACCTATAGAAGAGTCAAGCTAGCCTCATATAAAGGTTCCATTCTCATCGATCTCCCCTTTTATACCCCCTATGAAAAAAGGAATTTCAAGCTTACTTGACATTATGTGAACAAGAATCTTTTTAACCAATCAACAAACACTAATGTGAAGCATGTGATGGGATTATATTCATAAGTTGATCTAGATTTATTTTATCTAGGTCCTTGCCAATAAAATAGCATCATGTCTTCTTCTTATTTCTCATACCTACTTGTTGTTACATTCATTAAGACTTTATCTCTTGATTGTTTTATCTTTTCTTGCCTTTTTTCACATATGGTTTTGTTTTTTATTAAAGATAAAAGTGGATTTTAAAGGGAATCTACCCATACAATAGTATCACACTTATAGATAACCATAAGCCATAATAAATCCCATCTTCTAAAACAACTAAATGAACCTAGAACAAAAAAAAAACAAAAAGATAACAGAGACATCAAAACAACAACACTCACATAGCACTCACATACGGTTTTGTTATCCAAACTCAATCTATGTGTTTTTATGACTAATTAACCTTCATCTAATTCAATGCAATTCATTAAACAACACTTACTTTTACCTTATTTTTTTAAGTGTTCTTACCATCAAAACATTTTAATAAATTAACCATCTCATATATCAAGAATCATCTCATCTCTCTAAACAACTAATCACATCTCATTAATCACCATCATTTATCACATTTTTAACCATTTATGAAATAATAAGTCATCACATATGATCCATCACATGTCTATTTAGATAAAGGAGAACATAGATTCATTCATTTTAAAACATTTTTACCATCTACTTAAAGCATATATCTCCTAAATGTTAATCACAACATCACATCATAAGCAACATCATCACATCCTAACCATAAATACAAGCAATAATCATTACCATAAAACACATCCATAAAATGATAATCACATCATGAACATGTATAACATCACAAGGAATAACCACAATGATAAACAACATCCATACAATGGTAATCACATCATGAACATGTATAACATCACAATAAATAACCACAACCATAAACCACATCCATAAAATCATAATCACATCATGCACTCATAAATAATTTATAATCATATAATATAACATCATGTCCATATCTCTCATAAAGGAATATACATCTCTCTACATAGACTCATAGGTTGGTATCAAAATCATATACTACATCAAAATGAGAGTGTCATAAGATTCTAAAGTGGAGGAGCATTGCTACTCCCTAGATCTTGTCTATCTCTTGGCCCTATTTGTATACACATAGATATTTCCCACTGACATGGTGTTGCACTACTAAATCTCTTAGTGTCCAAATCTATGTACTCACCATATCAAGGCTCATTTAGAAGCTATCTAAAGACTAGTGCCTCATAATATCTAAGCTCATCCACAATGGCCATATATCTCTCCAAAGGAATGGTCCTCAAAGGTCCTACAAGTGTTGATTCTTACCCTCCTACCTATTTACGAACATATCTCTCCTGTGTAACCAAGGCTAGATGGAATCTAGCCTAATCCCTCTCCTATGTTATATTGGCCACCTAGCCCTACATCGTATCTCTAGGGTCACTACTGCTAGAGTTGCCTGTGTTGTTGTTAGTGCTTCCCTAGCTTGATCTCTCTCTATGATGAGTGCATACCTATCAAGGGCATCCACATCCATCTATTCCCCACCTCCATCCTCCATATAAAAATCCATGGCCTACTGCCCAACCTATCCACCATCTACTCTAAACACTACCACCTCATACTGTGCCTAGAACCATATTATGTAGTCCTCGATGACACCTGCATCATCAATGTCTAGCCTCACTAGTAGCAACTCATGATTGATATACTCATCATCTAGCTCTGTAGTAGGTAGTGTAAACTTTTCATCCTTATTCCTATACCTTAGGAAAGCACCTAGAACATCCTACACTAACCCAAACTATCTCCTCACCCTGTCAAAAGGGATCAACTCTACCTCATGATCCCATCTGCCATAAATCTAATTATAGCTCTGTAGTGATAAAGTCTGCCTGGCCTAACTTTCCCATACTTTAAATATAGTATATGGCCTCTATATGACCTCCCCATCAACCAAGGCCTCTGACCTATCCCTATACCACTCTAGGTCTCATGTTCCTCCCCTAGTGGTATGAGTACATAATCATACTTCCATCTCATGAAGCCAACTTTTAAGTCCATCTAAATCTATGCATGCCATCACAATCCACCCAATCTAAGCACCCTAATGTGCTCATACACTTAGCAATGTAGCACAAAACTAACCCTAATGCCATATCACCTATGTAACCTGTATCCCTAGAGCTCCTAATAGATTCTCACTAGTATAATTGGGGCCCAAGTATACATTGTTCAGTCCATCATCATACTTATAAAAATGCCTAGAAATAAGGAAGGAAATCTACCATTACTAGAGTCTGATAGTGCATAATAGGTCATAACCATCATCATCATCATGACAATCCATCTCACTCTTTTATCCATGTGATATAGGGGTACATAATGAAGGCCTCTCGCATGGCACCTAGCATGGACAAAATCATCTCCATATAAGACATACATGAATTCATCTCATTCCTCACTGTTAATTTGCTCTATCATCTCACATTATATTGGTAGTCTCAGTATCTAGTGAATATCTTTTGGTAGGATAGTGATCTCTTTGATCAATAACAAGAATATGTTGGTGGTCAGATCCCATCTCTCAATGAGGTCCATTAATATGTCTACATCTCTAGGCATGCACTAATAGTATCTAATGCCTCCCAAGCCCATTGTTGTCATGTACTCCCACTCCTAGTTTGTCATCACCCTAAGAACCTTATCTAGAATCTAAAGCACTCAATCCTATACCTATAGTTATTCTTGAAACTACATAGTTAGATGTATGCCTTATTCTACTTTACCCTTTAACTTCACCTAATCTAACCTAAACCATGACTTACCCTTAGCCTTATCCTACCTTACCCAATTTCCATGAAAAACCTAACCTCACCTAACTCCTAACCAATTTTAAACCCATTCCAAAACCTTCCTTTACCAAAATTTTCAACTTATCCTACCTTTATACTAACCATTGATGGTCAAGTATCAACCAACAATGGTTCTTTGTGTAACTATTACCGATCAACCCTCAACCATCAATAGTTTACTGGTGGACCACTAACAATCCACACACCGATCAAGTGGATCATTTGATGATCACCTATCAATTGGAAATATTCAATAGTGACCACCAACAGTCACTGTGTGGTGACCATTAGTGACATAACCCTAGTTCTAAACTACCCAACCTTCAAATCACACAAAAAAACACTCAAAATTCTACCTAAAACCTTCCCAATAACTCCCTTACCTTCTTTCCCTCAACCTACTTCCCACCCCTCTACCCATGTCGAAAAAACACAAAACCCCCATTTTTTCATCAAACTCCCACCCTAAACAATAATAATTTAAATAAAAAACTAACATATTCAATTACATCACCTACCTCATTCCATGACTACCATCGTGGTGGAGCCCTAGGAACCACTACTGCCACTCGACCTCATACTCTACCTCTGCCTTGATGTAACTTCTCTAGCTCTAGCTTACCTTGATCAATACTCTAACTCATTGATCTAATCTTGATCAACCCTCACTCACTCAACAAGTAGGAGACTCAAAGTGTGCACTCTCTATTGTTTTCACCAAAAATAAAGGAGAAAATACCATGGGTCAACTATTTGGAAATGAGGAAATAAAACCTCATTTGACCTTTTATGACCACCCTTTTAGGGCTTACATCTAACCTCTAATGGCCACTAGATGACCATTGATGGTTGACCCTAACCATCAATGGGTGATCGCTTTAAGGCTTTTACCTCCAACACTCTCCTTTTCACAAAAGACCCCAACTACTAACTTTGTACATTTTCACTAAGAAATGGGTCAACCTTTCAAATGTACTAAATTGGGCAACCAATTAGAACATAATCTAGCCATACACACATTAGATATAAATTTATTCTCCACCAGAAACCCTCTTGTATAGCCTAATCTTTGTCATTTTATCCCACCTTTCACACTTTTTATGATGACCTTACTTTGGTTATTCTAACCGCATTGATTACCTTTCCATATTCAAAAAACTTGAACTTGCACTACTTTTTACACACTGACCATTTAGGTACCTTGGTGCATGACCTTCTTCGATATTGACATATGTAACCATTTTATTTTCTTAGTATCACATCTTACCTCAGATACCTATGAATACATCAACCTTAACTAGGAGATTTTCATTTATAGGCACTAACCAACATGCACACACTATTGCTACAATTGATTACCCTATAACTTGTCCTTCTAGTCCAACATTATTTTACACCCTAACTCTACTATGGTGACCTAGTCTATGCATGATCTATGATATTGCACTTAGTCACATTCTTTGTATTTATTCATGCTTAAATTCCCAACCAATCAACCACCTAACTTTACCCATTTTTGTCACCCACACATATGCTTATCAAACCTGAACTTAAATCTGCTTCACTTTATCGATTCCTAGTTTTAAGGGGGACAACTCCTCCCATACTTAGGGCTTCAAAAAAATTATCAACTTCTATATTTTTTTGTTTTGTAACTTGTTGACACAAACTACATGATAAAAAGGGACAAAATTTAGACACTCAAAAACCATGCATTGTATTTCTAGTTGTCCAAAACCCCCTTTAGTTACCTTGGACCACTCCCTAACCTTCTCAACTACCAACCATAAGAGTAAAAGGCTAATTATATCCATTTTGATCCTTTATCCCTAACCACTAATGATTGACCCTTAACCATCGATGGTTGACCTAATCATTAATGGTTACTTGAACTCTTGCATGATCAAAGAAGTTAATTGCAGTTTGATTGTAATTCACTCATTGATTACTAGCTATCTAAATTTCGATGGTTGTTCGCATGATCAATGCATAATTGGACTAGGTGATGAACCATTTGTTAAATCATTTTGTTGAAACCTCCCTTTCCTCTATATAAAGAGAAGAAGATAAGGTTAAAAGGATGTGTTGATGCCTTTATGTATACCATATATGTCCTTGGTGTTAAAGAACACTTTTCATTTTGGAATTCTAGGAATCTAGAGCATGAGTAGTAGATTATGGCAACTTGATGTTACCTATGGTGAAATAATGGTGAAGGAATGTTTAAATGTCTTCATAAATTTATATTAATTGATGGTTAGGAGCCATAATGGTCTAATTATTTTTAAATTGTAGGTATCTTATGCTAATACTTAGTGAATTATGATCAAAACTTAAGCTATAGACTAATTTAAATGGGTATTTATAATGAAATTTAAGATATAGTGATCTGGTTTTAAAAGGAGAAAAAAGGAAGGGTAAGGTAGAAAGAAAATAATTTATTGATGATCATTGACTCGAATATCATGACAAAGTTTCAATTACAATCAAACTTGCATTTACCAGTATATGATGCAAAGTAGCAAAAGCATAGATCTCACCACACACTAGGCAAATTTCTAAGGATAATATGGAATCATACAAGTAAGAACTAGATTTTTCTTTAAATAATTATTAATAAAATCAAATAGCATAAGCACATCTGAGTACATAACAAATGAAGTGAATAAAATTCAATATCCTTAAACCTATTTAGCATAAGCATAAATTAGCAACCCTATATCACAAATGCAAATTCAGAATTTAAAGAATCTATTAAAACTCAAGCTTTAGAACCAACAATTGAGAGAAATCTATGTTAACAATTGACACATCAAATTTAGAAAATCTTTGTAGAATTCCTTGATTGTTTTATTACTCCAAGTATACAAATTTTTCTCAAAATCTCTCTTTAGAAGATAGTAATACTGCCTTTTATAGAAAGGCAAGGTAGTATATTGGTTAGTTATAAGATACAAAGTGTACAAAATATAAGGATAGTTATCCTTCTTATAAAGTTATAGAGTACATTTTTTTTAAATGGGATTGACCTAGAGGCAATATGCTAACAAATTAGCATATTCCATACAAAATAATATTTCTTATTTCAAATATTACAATGCTTTTACAAAAAGGAATATCAATCAATTGGTGGGCCCATTGCCGAAGGGTCTACTTTTTGCTCTTGTAGAAGTTTCATGGCCCTCTAATGTTGTTCTTTGACAAGCTCTAGATCCATAGTTGGCTTTAAGAGGTAGACCTCTTCCTGATCAACTAAGTCATTTAGGTCCATATCATCTCTGGCGAAGGCTTCTTTGATGCTCTAGGCTTCTACAATATTTTCCTTGGTTGTGAAGATCATGACCATTATCACTACCTAATTTACCCTGGATCTTGCCCTTTACCTCATGTATTAAAAAATTAACTCTATGCTTATAATCTACATCATCAATAATCCCCAGGGCTATAGTTCTGGTAGGATTTTCCAACATGATGCCAAGGAGTTTTTCAATTCTAGTGATCAATTCCTTATCATTAGCCAGGAGTCTGTCCACAAACTTAGACTCTAGATCTTATCCACCACTATTCCCAATATAGAATTTAGGTGGGTCAGGTTGATGGTTTTGAATTTAGAGATTTTATCCCTGATCAAAATGCTAATCAAATACCTTATTTTGGTTTTTTCCTCCTACCAATTTGTTATTAATCCCTTAGCCTCCTCACCTTGTTGGCATAATGTGTCTTGCCTTAGATTTATTAATTTTAAAAAATTAAACATATCAAATAATGATGCTTTAAACATGTTTATTATGGCATCAAGCACTGATAAAATGTCATGTGTCTCTAAGTTTTCCTTTTTCTTTTCTAAATTTTGAATCCTTTATTTTATTCCTCTAATCCTAGATTTGGCTTGAGTTGAATGAGCCTTAAGTAGACTCTTAACATCCTCCTCATGGATGGGAATCTCACCAAGTCATTGCCTTCTAGCTAGGGTTAAGCTTATAAAGGGTTCAACTTTATGGAAAGTGAACTCCTCAGTTCCCACCATGGCTTTTCTTGTAGTCACCCTTTCCAATCTAGTTGTTTTTGGATTAAATTGCATTATAGTAACTATCTATGTATTTTGGAGGATTTGGGACCTCAACTCTAGTGTTGTTGGATGCTCCCAGAGCATCTACTTTCTTGCTTTCTAGCCTTGCAGTGGCCACTATCCTCATTTATTATTATTCTTTCATTAAGGTCTTGATCCATGGCTTGATATCATCATGCACCTCAATATTAACATCCTTTGTTAGTGCCCATGAATGGGACAAAGAGGGTATCTTCTACAATTTCCCATTAATTAACTAATCAAGGATGATTGGTCCATAGATGGGGTGCTCATAACTAAAAATGTTGACTTCACTCATAAGATGAGTGAGAGTCACCCTTGGCTTCTTTGATCCAATAGGGACCAATGCCAACTCTACCTTTCTCTTCTCTTTGGGTGCCACTGGGACTATATCAAGAACAACTTCCTTCTCTTTCTTAGGCTCCCTTGTTTGGGCTTGTGCTTCTTCAATACAATCCTCTTCTTTGTCAGTGGCATATGCCTTAGCAATAACTCTAAGGGAATCTTCAATTATATCATCTAGCTCTAAAGTAATCATGTCTAAGTGCTCAACTAGAGATGTTGGCCTTTGGGGTAGTGTTGAGGATGAGGGTCCCTCTCCAAGTTTCTCTTCCATCTTTTCCTTTCCATGTCCCTATATAATTTTTCCTTGGGGTTGTGGCTACTTCAATCGAGGTTATTCTTCAGGTAGCTTGGAAGGTCCAAGAAGCAAATGATACTAGAGAGGATGTATTTTCCATATATCCCCTATTGGTTTCTCATCACTTAACAATCTATTCTCAAGTTTAAAGTTGTATCCCTTGAGTCTATTCAACACTTCCTCAAAACTTATTACCTTGATATAGATGGCGTCATGGACACCAAGTTGATGCACATACACATGTTTAGGAAATTATTTGCTCTTCAGATGATTACTCACTATGTTATGGGGATCCCACTATTTGATATCATCTAATTATAACCCAAAGGAGTCCCTATGTCTACATATGGTAACCACATACTTCCAATCATGTAGCACTGTCCTTCCAAATATTAGATGAAAGGGATGAAAGAGGCCCTTCCTCTTCTCTTTACAAACTCCATCAACACCATTGATGAGTTGCAAGGCAATTTCCTATTCTATTAGCTTGTTAGGTACATAGACAGGTAATTTATATGATTGAGTCAAGATTTCCTCAATTTAGATCACTATACAATCTAGGTAAAACTAGATATCTCCCATTATCTTTATGTATTTCTTGATTAATGGGTGAATCCTAGGCATGGGAAACCCTGTAATAACCTCAACCAAGGCAAGGTATACATAGTCACAGTTGAATTTCATGCAATTCCTATACTTAAAGATGTGCAACTTTGAGTAGTGGTGGGATATGGTGGTTCTACCTTTAGGAGACCAATTTTTGATGTATGCGATCTTCGTGGAAGCAAGCAGGGCATCTAGTAGATAAGACATCATGAAGAACTACTTGATTATCTTCTTCTTGATGGTAGTAAATTATTTCCTTAGGAAGACACTGATCATATCCCCTACTGGAGGAACAAGTTCTTTCTCTACCATGAAATACATAAAGGATACCCAACTCTTGTTGACATAGGTAGATGAGGAGACTTCAGATGCTCTATTTAGCAAGGTCATGATAACCTTGATCCCTTCCTTAAACTAGAAAATTTGGATCCCACCCTCAAAGTCTCAGAATGCATGGTTCCCTTGGAGCAATCATGGCCTAAGGATGGTATCTAGGTCATTATGATTGGTCTATTCCTTTATTGTGGGTAGGTTCACAAGGGGTTTTGGAAGCTTATAATATGCTTCAAAAGCCAATGGGGAAATATAAGCAACTCTTCTAGAGATCCCTTCATGAATGATCCAATCATTGTCAATCCTATAGTCTAAAAAAATTAGAGAAAGAACATCAATACAGTGAATACCTCTCATTTGTTAGCAAGATGATGAAGGCTGACCATTTGAATAGAAACTAGGTCATAGTACCTCCTACTAACATTTACAATTCTCTACTCCTCTTTAGAAATGGTTAGCATCTCCTCTATGGTCTAGAAGAGCTTGGACCAATTCTTGTTGCCATTATTTAGGGTTGTAGTGTCCAATTTCTTATCCTTGAAGACTCTTCCTTCATTTTCCTTGGAGAGATAAAGCTCTATTTCCTCTTTCAATTGATTCCTATGAGTTACCATGACTTCTACTTCTGTAAATTATTCAATAATGGATTGTAATTGGTCTCTATGCCAACTATTTTGTGCTCAAATCATATTTAAACTCTTTACAAATTGAATTTTGATTAATTGAGTTCACTTATGGTCTCTTTTATGCAAGGTTTAGGGTTCTGAAGATTTAATGGCAAGGGTGTATCTAGACTTCAACTCATACATGCCTTGGATTTGATTTGGATTTTTGCCTTTATACTTTTGCATTTTCAAGCACACAAGATCTTAGTATTTATCATTTTGTGTTTACATGGTAGTTATTTGGCATCTATCTAACACATTTTATGACATTTTTCATAAATTTATTTTAAGCACTAGTTGTTGGCATTTAAAAATGCCCCATTTGTTTCACACCATCGAATCAATATCCTACAAGTGACCACAAACCATTGATTATGATACAGGACCTCATTCATTATTGACTCTTTTGGTTTCGAGTCCTATGGTTATACCACTTAGAACCTTTATGGGCCTTAGAGTTCTATTACCTTTATCATTTTTGCTTTGAACATGCTTTCACCATACATCAAGCCCACATGCTCTTGAAGCTCTGTTGAAAAGTCATCGATTCCTTCACGTTATTAGATCATCCTTCTATAAAAAAGTGTGAGGCATAGGATCTGCAAATATGTACAAACCTTAAGTTAGTACATAGACATAAAATAACTTAGGCTAAAATGTCTTTACCTAAGTATATTTCATATTAATAAACATAAATAGGCTTAGGTTAAATCATTTTATGCTAAGTTTTAATTCGAAGAACTTAGGCAGGGAATTAGGTTTAAATACCTTAGGCTAAGGTTCATTTTGTGTTTATTAAATAGGAAATGAACTTACGCTAAAATGTTTATACCTTTTGAGATTTATATAAAGGAGGACCATGGATAAATATTTTAGGCCAACATTTATGTTGTGTTTAATAAACACAACGTATACTTTGGGCTAAAATAATTATGTTAAGCCTATAGAACATGCTCAAAAGAGGTCAAAATGATATAAGGATCAAGTGTCAAATGGATTTTTATTGTATTAATAAACACACTAAAACCTTTAGTTAAAAGCATTTGGGATAAGTTTTATGTCACAAAGACCCTTTTAGTATAAGTCTCTAGCCTAAGGTTCATAGCATTCAAAATGTAATGGGGACCCTAAAGTGTAGACTTAGACAAAATTCATTTTTGCATATATTTAGACCTATGAGACCATTTCAATATTTGTAGTTCAAATATTTATAGTGTTCAAGCATCCTCTAATGACTCTCAATCATATGCAAGTAATTTATGAGCTTCCTAAAAAAAATTTAGAGTGCATCTTAGTCCTGATAAAAATAATTCATTAACTTAAATTTGATGGTCTCATAAGCATCAAAAATGTCCTCACGAACATCTAATGATGGTCATGCAAACATTGAATTTAAGCTAGTGAAGCTTTTTAGTTTGATGGGCTTAAATTTGATGGTCGTACAAATTTCAAATATTTCCTCAGAGATGTCAAATGATAGTCATGAAAATGTCAAATTTAAGTTCATAAAATTTCTATGTCCCAATGTGAGAGTACCACTTGGCACCTCCATGGGGTCTCCCAAGATTTCAAACTCAATTCACTCCATTGGATCAAGAATCATGACAAAACAAGAGTTTTTTTATCATGATCTATGAGGTTGCTCATGATTGGTCCCTTTTGGCATGTGAGCCCCTTTTCTTTTAATCTTCAAATGTGGGAATACCGTGTGGAAACTTTTTGGGGCTCTTGGGCTTTTGACTCATCAACGATGTCTTCACTCCATCTGATCTTTGGTCTATGATGAAGTGAAAACTATTGATCATGATTTGGGTGCTTAAACACAATTGGTCTAAAAGACTAAGTGCTCAGATTTGTTAGGATTTCTTTGTGTTATCTGATTGAAAGGTTGTGAGGAAGTGTGGATCATTAGATCTTGCAAGTTACATGTTTTTTAAGTTAAGACCCTAGCCTTCCTCATTCTATTGGATCATGTGCCATGATGAAGTGTGGGGCATAAAATATATGAAGAAGCAAGGACATTAAGTTAGGAACTACAATAAAGTATAGTCTTAGGCTAAAGTGCTAAGGCTAAGGTCTTATTTGTATCAATAAATATGTCGGGGCCTTAGGATTAAAACTTTAGGCTAAAAGGCTAACAAAGGGACCATGTTTAGAAAATAAATAAGACCCTACAAAACTGAATATTAGAATCGATTAGAAACAACAAGGAACTAACAGGGAAGATAATAAAGGGGACCAAACATATTTTAGGATAAAGTTTTAGTTGTGTTAAAAAACATGACTAAGCTTTAAACATGAAACTTGTGCTCAAGTCCAAAATGAATTTAAAATGCTCTTGCCAATTAATTCTTACCAAATTCAAATTTGAAAAAAGGGTTTATGCCAAGGTTTTAGAACATGAATGCATCATCAAATATTCCATAAAACCTATAACCTAAAGACATGAAGACCAATCATTATCAATGTTAGGCAAGTTTAAATCAAAACATAACTAATCTTATCAAAAGTGGATGATCTTCAAATCTAATGATGTTCAGAATAGGCCATGTTTTTAGGGCTAAGCTTCAAAATATCTCAAGGGTCCCAATTTTTAAAAATGGGGGTATGTTGACCTTAATAAATGGTGACTTTCAAGGGGAACATAGCAATATGTTAGAACCTAGAGACTCTATTTTAGACAAACAACTCAGTCATCCACTTGTCTATGTCATTATCTAGATCAGTTTATGGTTGAAACAAACTTTGCACTTGTATAATTGGGACCAAAAATTAAGACATAGACATATTTTGTGTGTGATTTTATTCTACTTACTATTTTTCATGGGCTTCAAGAAACAACTTTTAGGTTTCATATATTTGATCATTAACATTGATTTAGGGCATGCTTAGGTATTCATTAAGATCCATTCTTCTAGTTCAAGGAAGGTTTGGGCATTGATCTACTTCTAACCAGGCATCCATAGCACTGATAGAGATACCTTTGGATTCTCTAAAGGCCTTAGTCCACTACCATCTAGGCATGCACAGCCCCAGTGGATATTACCAAAATCACCTATGCTTGAATTTTTTTGATTTTGAATCCTCATTTTTTGTATTTTTAGAACTTTTATGCTTTCAAAAATGTTTAGAACTAGGCTAGCCATACTCAAATATTTATTCAAGTGTTTAATCTTTAGAGAATCACCTATGGCTACAACCATTGTCTCAGGCAAGGATGTTTGTTAAAAGCAAGCATGGTTGTGCTTCAACAAATTAAGCTTTCATCCTAAAAGTACAAATCTTCTTAAACCCAAATTTAGGTCAAGACAATATTCAAGTTCTCATAGAATAGTTAACCTATTCATCAGTCTATACCATTTTATTCAAATAAAAACATGAGACTCACATTTCAGAGGCATGGTCAGCATGTGTATTAGATTCTCACCCGCATTCCTAAATTTTGAGGTTTTAAGTAAAATGAATAAACTTTGAGCTCAAGTTTGTCCAAAAGGACTTTTAGAATCAAGGAACAAGGCAACAAAAGAAAACACACTATAGTAAAGCAAGAAATAGAAGAGAAAACAAATAAATGTGTACATGCTTATATAGAAACAAGGGACAGGAAGGAAATAACTAAAAGAAATTAACTAGCCTACCTACACTAAATCTAACCATCTTATAGTTTATTCCATAAACACTTCAAAAGGAGAAGTAAAGAAGTAGTGCTTAAGGTACTGCCCATTGATGGGAAATGTGAACTCTATTCCTTGTAGATCTTTGAGCTTGAAGGTGTTGTTCCCCAATGTTTCTACAATTTGGTATGGACCAATCCACAAAGGTGTGAATTTTCCATGTTTGTATTTAGGCTCAAATTCTTTGTCTCAAAGGATAACTAGGTCCCCTTATTTAAACACCTTAATATTTTATATTTTATCAAACCATCTCTTCACTTTGGTCTGATATATGTTAAAATTAGCAAAGGCTTTTTCCCTTGCATCTTCTATCTGAATGATGTCTATCAATATTGATTTTTCAAGATCTTGGCCCTCTTTCATATATTCCTACATGAATTTTTACATGGGAAACTTGAGAGTGATAGGAAATATGGGCTCCTAACCATACACCAATAGAAAAAGTGATGCCTTCAAATATTTCTAAATTCTTATCTTATCTGCCCATAATGCATACTTGAGCAACTTGTGCCAAGTCATGGGCTTGTTTGTAGCAGAATTTTTGATTGCTTTCATCAAATTTTTATTTGTAAATTTAGAGACTCCATTCCCTTGGGGATAATGGTTGGATGATAGCTTCATAAAAATGCCATTATCATAAGCACATTCAATCATCTCTATGGATGTAAATGCAGACCCATTGTCACACACTAGAGAGACTAGAGTTCCAAATCTAGTATAAATATTCTCTTTCAAGAAATTGATTACTTCCTCGATCCCCCATTATTTGGTGGCTATAGCTTCTACCCATGTTTTACAATAATTTATGGTAGTCAGGACGAGTTTATGACCTTCAAATGAATTGGGGTTGATCACCCCTACAAAATCCAACCCCCACTGTGTAAATGGTTTGTCAACCATGACTAGTTATAAAGGCATTGTTACCTTAGGCTCTTTGGTGCTAAAAATGTGGCAAGATTAGCATTCCCTCACATGCTTGTGAGCATCCTTGAAGATAGTTGGCTAATAGTAGCCAGTTTAGCCTTCCCTGATGGGTGTCTATTACCAAACTTCTCATGAAATGTACTCATGATTTGAGTAACTTCCTCTCTTGAAACACACCTTATGTAGACTCCTTCAAAGTTTTTCATGTATAAGAATCCATTCTTGATTAGATAATGAGTTGTTTTAAGCCTTAGGGCCCTCTTTTGCTCCCTTGTAAGTCTTACAAGATAGGTACCATTGATTAGTAAATAAATCATAGAGTCATACCACTCACTAGATTTAAATATCTATTGATCAAGTTGTATAATACTTAACCTAGGGCTGGTAATAACAATAATTTGGATCAGACCTTGGCACCTTACCAGTTTTGCCATTTTAATTTATATGTCATACTCTTACAAAACTGACATCCACTTACCTTTGCATTCTCCTAGCTCATTTTGGCTTAGCATAAGCTTTGTGGTAGGTTCAAGTAAGATAACATGCACCTTATTTCTATGGATATAATTCCTAAATTTCTTTACTACCTTGACTAATACATATGCTTGTTTATCAATCAATGAATAGTTCAATTCAGAATTTTTGAAGTTAGTACTCATAAAACCTATTGGGTGATTGCATACATTAACTTTATGAGTTCAATCCACAACCATAGTATGGCCAGAGGCAAAAGAATATAGGTATAATTCATTTGAAAATTTAGAACTTATCAAGACTATAGCCTAGCTAATTACTTATTTAATGTCACTGAATGCCTTTCTAGATTCTTCATTCCATGAAACCTTGGCATCCTTCTTTAACATGTCAATTTAATGGTTTTAAAATCTTTGAAAATCCAAAAATTAATTTTCTTAAAAAGTTTATCTTATCAAAAAATGATTTTAGCTCTTTTCTACTATTTGGATGCTTTGTTTTGGATAAAGCTTCTACCCTTTCAAGATCTATGGAGATCCCATATTTAGTTATAAGATGCCCCAACAACTTGCCTTGGTTAACACAAAATATTATTTTGGTGGGGTTTAAATAAATTACATACCTTCTACAACTCTCAAACACATGTTGTAAATACATAAAGTGATCTTCCCTATTTTTAGAAAAAACCGTTAGATCATCCATATATATAATGAGGCATTTACCTATCAGACCTTAGAAGGCATGGTCCATGGCCCTTTCAATTGTAGCTCCAATGTTTATTATCCAAAAGGTCATTATTTCTTATGAAAATGTCCCCCACTAGGCGGTAAAATTTGTCTTCATCATGTCTTCTTTGTCAACCAACCCCTGGTTATACCCTAAAATGCTATCAAGAAAAGACATCATGACTGAACCTAAAACAACTTGTATAACCTAGTCAAGAGAAGGAAGAGGATAGTTATCCTTCTCAAATGATTTTTTTAAGTTCATAAGGTTAATATAGAGCCTAATATCACCATTATTCTTCCTGACTATCACCAAATTATCCACCCAAGTAAAATGCCTAATGGGGAAGACTATCCTAGCATCTAGTAGTCTCTTAACCTCTTTGAAGATCATTGGTTCTAAGATAGGTTTTACAAACCTCAATTTCTACCTAAAGGGTTTATAGTTTTCTTTAAGATGGATGGTGTGAGTGATGACCCTTGGATCAAATATCTTTAAGTCATCATAAGACCATGCTATGGCATCCATGTATTGGGTAAGCAGCTCTTTCAGTTTCTTGTTTTCAATGTTTATGTAGGTTTTTCCAATGTTTACCAGTTTCGGTTGATCTTGAAGATCAAGATCAATAGCATTATAGTCCTTCCCATTTACCTTAAGAATCTTAGAAACCTCAAATAGTTTGTCTTGATCAAACATTTTCTTTAAAGAAATCATCCCTTTAGGGATCTTATTGTCATTTAATTGAATGACTTTACCATCAAATTTGTCCTCCTTAGATGTATTTCCATTAGTCTCAAATAATATGAGCATCAAATACTCCAAAAATTTTCATGAAATCCAATATATATTGATCATCACTGAAGACTTGAAAATGATTAACATTATTAAACACTGAATGACAAGGGATCAACTCAATGCTAAAGTTTGGAGAATATTGGTTGGGCATGAGGTTGGTTGTAGTATATGCCAACTCATCAGCATTTTGGTTCTCTTCTCTTGGGATAGAGATAATGTTAAAAGTAACAAAGTAATAAATCAAATCTTAGACCCTGAACTTATACCTTTTAAGGTATGAGATCTTGCATTAGTATTTGCTTCTCACCTAGTTGACTACTAGTTTTGAATCCCATAGACTAGTAGTTCTTTGACTTTATTTTTTATAGAAAATTTCAAACTTAGGATAAGGGCCTCATATTCAACAAGATTTTTAGTGCATGGGAATTATAGTCTATAGGATGCATGATTTTTCTTACCAATAGGGTTGGTAAGGACAATGCCTACTCCAGATCTAGCCTTACACCTAGCACAATAAAAATGTAATTTCCATAGACTAGGGATAGCATGAGTACTTTTTCGATCACATACCTTTGCAGTCTCGAGGGTGAAAACCCCTAAGTCTATGTCAACTATGTTAACCCTTTCATTGACAACATTGTACTTAGTGATCATGTGTTTCATCCTTGGCTCTCTTTCAACCCTGATCTGATTAAGAACTCCCTTCCAAGGTAGCCAAAAATGTGAACAATCTATGGACATGTAGCCATTCAAAGCCTTGGTCCATTCCCTAATTAACAAAATCCCATAAACATCAAGAATATCAACAACTTGAATATCAATAAACTATTGTACCCTAGGCTTAGAAGCTAACTGCATATGAACATCTAATAATTATCCAATAACCTAAACTCCACATTTATTTATTTGGGTGACAACCCTATCATATTTTATAGGTGTTAAGCCAAGTTGTTTACAAATACCTACTAGCATGATATTGGTGGATGTAATAGAATCCAATAAACAATTATGCAAGTTTTTACCAAATATCCAGATAGTGAGCTGGAAAAGAAGAGATTCTGCCTTAGCTTTGTGTATAGTCACATTAACATGGTTAGCCTTGGGTGGCTTGTTGGATTCTTTGATATTGACTCCAACAAGAGGACCCTTTTCTCTATAATCTGTGTCAGTTCATACAAAGTGGTGTTAGCCTTTATCTTCTTCATATCCTCAATAATTTTATATCTAGTTTTATTAGAAGAACTAGGAATATCAATGTTGGGCTTAGAGGTATTCCCTTTGGGTGGCTCTAGATTATTGCTTGAAAAAGTATCTAGAGGAGTTCCAAAATTATTTGGAGGCATTGAGGTAGTTAAGGGTTACCTTTGCTCTCTATTCCTCAAGGGATAAGTCTTCTTTAAGAATTATTGGAAGGCTTGGATCTCCTCAGGGATCTCATCAGGTTCATTCTCCTCTTGAAAAGGGAAATCAAAAGTCTCTACCATGAAGGCTTGATCAGATGATTTGGATCCTAAGGTACTTGCACCATTTTCCTTATTAGAGATCACTTCAAATGTATCCAACTCTTCTTGAAAAGCCTCAAAAGATTTGAAAAACTCTATACAATTAATCTCACCATGCTTGGTTGTACAATGCATTTTGTAATAATCAGGTAATGCAATATTAGTAAGATTGATGTCCATAGTCTTATTGCTAGAAGATGGTTTATTAGCCTTTTTATTATCAAAACTATCATTATAAAACCTATTTTTTAGCCTATTAAACCTTTGAAATTATATTATTTTACCAGAGTTGTCTCCAGTATTGCCTACTTGTTTCTTCAACTGAAGGAAATCAATGTTTAATTTTTGGACCATTTTCAAGATAGACTTATTCTTATTCTTGGGAGTTTTAGAGTTGGGCACCTGGTTATTGTTAGTACTAGTATTTGGTACTAAATATATTTGATATTTACATTGAATCCATTAGTAGGATGACTCAAGAATCCTAAGTTTTAATTGGGAGCAGCATGACTCAAGGGTAATTGATTTAGATTTGGATGTTGGTTCAAGGTTAGAATATTCTAGTTGTTATTGGGGAAGATGTTCAAAATGGGCATATGTGGGTTGATGTTTGGAGTAGAATAGGCCATTTATATTTCGAGTTGAAACTGATCATTGATGATGACTAACTTAGAATAGGCCTTGGCCAATGAAGTTATAGTTGGAATAGATCTCTTCAAAAATATAGAAGGTATGGGATCCACTGCATCTTTGTGGATTTATAGAGCTAAAAACTCGTCAAGTTTATAAGGTTATATGGTCCTAATATAAATTTTATAAAATAAGATATTAAATGACCTTATAGGATCACTTGCATCCCTCCTAATGGTGGTGAATTGGTGATACATGACACGTGGACTAATAATCTTACCAAATTGGTTTATAGAAACATTAGTGAAACCATCCCAGCTAGAGATATAATTATCATGAAAATTCAAAAACCATTCATAAGTAGCATCTTTAAAATTAAAATGGAATATCCTATATGCTACATCCTCATGCACAACATTTAGCAACCTTCAATCAGCTTTAAAAGACTTGATATGTTCTTCAGTAGTCACTATACCAATTGGACTAAATATAGGCAGATACTTTTTAGGGTTACATGGGAGATTGTACTACACCTAGAACATTGATTGAAGAGTCTCCCAACCAAGCCATACCTAAATGAAGGTTAAATTCAAAGGTACCTTGAAGAGGTGAATTTATTAGAGATTTGGATCTCCTACATCTACCTTTATCATGCATGGCTTTTCTTTGAACCTCAAGCTTGAGCAAAGGCTCCCTTGTCTCTGAGTGTGATCTTGTTCTAATATTGGGCAATTAAAACTTGAAGATTAAATATCTTATTTAAAATATGATGTATCAAGTTAACATTAATAATTAAACCTACACATTAAGCTCATTTTACAAAGATTGTGTAAAGAATAGTAAAGGACATAAACCTTTGACTAAGATAGCTCAAAGATGTGTTCAATTACATAAATAGGATCTATATTTATCAGTATATGCTCAAATAAATTTATATCTATTAAAAATATGCCAACCTTTGATCAAAACAAGCCATCTTAACCTCAAATACTATAGATTTTCAAGTCTCAAGCTGTCTTTGCTAAAAACAAGCATTAAACCTCAAAGAACTGTGATCTTTGTCTAAGGAAGCACAAAGATAAGTCAAAAGAATACAAATATTATTAATCACTGCACTTCTAAGCAAATAATTACCTAAGAGCACAAAGATAACACCAATATTAGATCAAAACATGTTAAGACTAACAAAGATTCAAGGAATTCAAAAATATGGCCCTCCTTCTAGCATCAACGAGGACCTATTGATGCCTCTATGTATACCATAAATGTCCTTAGTGTTTAATAACACTTCTCATTTTAGAATTATAGGAATCCAGAGCATGAGTATTAGGTTGTGGTAACTTGATGTTACTTGTGGTGAAAGAGTGGCAAAGCAATGTTTAAATGTCTCCACAAATTTATATTAATTGATGGTTGGGAGCCATCATGGTCCAATTATTTTTAAATTCCAGGTATCTTATGCTAATACTTAGTGAATTATGATCAAAACTTAAGCTATAGACTAATCTAAATAGGTATTTATAATGAAATTTAAGCTACAATGATCTAGTCTAAAAAGGAGCAAAAGGGAAGGGTAAGGTAGAAAGCAAACAAGTGATTGTTGATCCTTGACTTGAATGAATATCATGACAAAGTTTAAATTACAACCAAACCTACATTTACCAGTATATGATGTAAAATAACAAAAGCTCAAATCTCACCACACACTAGGCAAGTTTTTAAGGATAATATGGAATCATACAACTAAGAACTAGATTTTGCTTTAAAGAATTGTTACTAAACTCAAATAGCATAAACACATTTGAATACAGAACAAATAAAGCAAAGAAAATTCAAGATCCCTCAACCAATTTAGCATAAGCACTAATTAGTAACCCTGTATCACAAATATAAATTTAGAATTCAAAGAAACTATTCAAACTCAAGCTTTGAAACCAACAATTAAGAGAAAGCTATGTTAAACAATTGACACATCAAATTTGGACAATATTTATAAAATTCCTTGATTCTATTAATTGCTCCAAGTATACAAATTTTGCTCAAATATCTATCTTTACAAGATGGTAATATTGCCTTTTATAAAAACACAAGGTATTATATTGGTTAGTTATAAGATACAAAGTGTAAAAAAGATAAGGACAGTTGTCCTTCTTAAAAATTTCTAGAGTACATTTGCTTTTCAAAATAGGACTGACTTAGAGGCAATATGCTAAAAGACTAGCATATTCCTTACAAAATAATATTCCCTATTTCAAATATTACAATGCTTTTAAAAAAAAGAGTATCAATCAATTGGTGGGCCCATTGATAAAGGGTTTGCTTGTTGCTCTTGTAGAAATTCCATGGCCCTCTGATGTTGTTCTTTGGCAAGCTCTAGATTCAAATTTGGCTTTAGGAGGTACACCTCTTCCTAATCAGCTAAGTCATCTAAGTCCCTATCATCTCTGGCCATGGCTTCATTCATGCTTTGGGATTCTATAATCTTTTCCTTGGCTATGAAAATCATTCCCCTAAATCTTGCCATTATCACTACCTAATTTGCCCTGGTTGTTGCCCTTTACCTCCTACATTACCAAGGTAAATTTGTGCTTATACTCTACATCATCAATCATCCCCAAGGCTATGGTCTTGGTAAGATTTTCCAACATGGTGCTAAGGAGTTGTTTAATTCTAGTGATCAATTCCTAATCACCAACTAGGATTCTATCCAAACTCTTTGTCCACACACTCAGACTTTGGATCTTATCCACCACTATTCTCAATATAGCATTTAGGTAGGCTAGGCTGATGGATTTTGAGTTTAGGGATTCTATCCTTGATCAAAATGCTAATGAGATCCCTTATCTTAGTCTCTACCTCCTTTCACTCTATTATTAATCCCTTAGCCACCTCACCTTATTGGCTTAATGTGTCTTGCCTTAGCTTTATTTATTTAAAAGAATTAAACATATCAAAAAATTATGCTTCAAACATGTTTATTATGGTATCAAGAATTGATAAACGGACATGTGTCTCTAAATTTTCCTTTTCCTTTTATAAATTTTGAATATTTTGTTTATTATTCTAGTCCCAGCTTTGGCTTGAGATGAATGATCATCAAGTAGGCTCTCAACATCCTCCTCATGGATGGGAATCTCACTAAGTTGTTGCCCTCCAACCGGGGTTAAGCCTATAAAGGGTTCAACCTTCTAAAAAGTGAAGTCCTCAGTTCCCACCATGGCCAATCTAGCTATTTTTAGATTAAATTTCACTATAGTAATTGGCTCTATGTGTTTTGAAAGCTCTAAGAACTCAACTCTAGTGTTACTAGATGCTCTTGGAGCATCTACTTTCTTGCTTTTTGGCCCTATAAAGGCCACTATCCTCCTTTCTTATTTCATCAAAGATTTGATATATAGCTTGACATCATCATGCACCTCAATATTAATAGCCTTTGTTAGTGCCCATGAGTGGGGTAAAGAGAGGATCTTCTACAATTTCCCATAAATCAACCCATCAGGGATGATTGGTCCACGAATGGGGTGTTCATCACTTAAAAAGTTGACTTCCCTCATAGGATGAGTGAGAGTCACCCTTGGCTTATTTGATCCAACAAGGACCAATGTCAACTCTGTCTTTCTCTTCTCTTTAGGTGCCATTGGGAATGTATCAAGAGCAACTTCCTTATCTTTCTTAGGCTCCCCTACTTGGGCTTATGCTTTTTAATATGTTCCTCTTCTTCATCAGTGTCATATGCCTCATTAATTACTCTTAGGGCATCTTTAACTATCTCATTTGGATCCAAAGCAATCATGTCTAAGTGTTCAACTAGATATGTTGGCCTTTGGGATAGGGCTAAGGATGAGGGGCCCTCTCTAAGTCTCTCTTTTAGTTTTTCCTTGCCATGTCCCTCTACAATTTGCCCTTAGGGTTATGGCTACTCCAACTGAGGTTGTTCTTGAGGTGACTTGGAAGGTCCAGGCAATGAATGATATTAGAGAGGATGCATTTTTCATATATCCCATGTTGGTTTCTCATCACTTGTCAATCTATGCTCAAGTTTAATGTTGTATCCCTTGAGTCTAGTCAACACTTCCTCAAAATTACTTACCCTGATATAGATGGTGTCATTGACACCAAGTTGATGCACATACATAGGTTTGGGCAATTGTTCTCTTTAGATGATTGCTTATTATGTTATTGGGATCCCATTATTTGAGATCATCTAATTGGAACCCAAAGGAGTCCATATGTCTTGACATGGTGTCCACCTGCTTCCAATTATGTACAGGTGTCCTTCCAATTATTAGAGAAAAGGGATGAAAGAGGCCCTTCCTTTTCTCTTTGCAAACTCCATTAATGCCATTGATGAGTTTTAAGGAAATTTTTTGATATGCCAACTTATTAGGTATATAGATAGGTAATTTGTATGGTCGAGTTAGAATTTCCATAATCATATCACTATACAATTTGGGTAAAACTAGATATCTTCCATTAGCTCTACATCTTTCTTGATCAATGGGTGAACCTTAGGCATGGGAAACCTTGTAATAGCCTCCACTAGGTTAGGGTATACATAGTTATAGATGAATTCCTATACTTTAAGATGTACAACTTTGAGTAGTGGTGGGAGATGGTGATTCTACCTTAAGGAGACCAATTTTTTATGTCTAGGATCTTAGTGGAGGCAAGCAAGGCATCTAATAGACAAGACATCATGAAGAATTACTTTCTTGGCTTCCTCTTGATGGTAGTAAATTGTTTCCCTAAGAAGACACTAATCAAATCCCCTACTATAAGAACCAGTTCTTTCTCTACCATGAAAAACACAAAGGAGACCCGTCTCTTATTGACATAAGTAGTTGATGGGGCTCTTGATGCTCTATTTAGTATGGTCATGATAACCCTAATCCCTTCCTTAAACTATACAATTGGGATCCCACCCTCAAAGTCTTAGAATACATAGTTCCCTTAGAGAAACCATGGTCTGAAGATGGTATCCAGGTCATTATGGTTGGTCCATTCCTTTATTGTGGGCAAGTCCACATGAGGTTTTGGGAGATTATAATATGTTTCAATGGCCAATGGGGAAATATAATCAACTCTCATAGAGATCCCTTTATGAATGATCCAATCATTATCAATCCTACAGTCTACAAAAATTAGAGAAAACACATTGATACAGTGAAGTACCTCTAGTTTGGTAGCATCATGATGAAGGTTGGCCATTTGAATAGAAACCATGTCATAATACCTCTTACTAATAGCTACAATTCTTTGCTCCTCTTTATTAATGGCTATCATCTCCTCTATGGTCCATAAGAGCTTGACCCAATTCTTATTTCCATTATTTAGGGATGCAGTGTCTAATTTAGTATCCTTGAATATTCTTCCTTTGTTGTCCATGGAGAGATAGATCTTTATTTCCTATTTCAACTGTTATCTACAAGCTGCCATGACTTTTAATTTTGTAAATTATTCACTAGTGGATTATATTTGGTCTATGTGTTAAATTTTATATTCTCAAATCACAATTAAACTCTTCTTAAATTGAATTGTGATTAATTGAGTTCACTTAAGGTCTATTTTATGTAGGGTTTAGGGTTTTGAATCTTTAATGGTGAGGGTGTATCTAGACTTCAGCTCATATGTGCCTTGGATTTGATTTGGATTTTTGTCTTTATAATTTTGCATTTTTGAGCACATAAGATCTTAGTCTTTGTCATTGTATGCTTGCATGTCACTTATTTGTCATCTATCTGGCACTTTTTATGGAATTTTTCATAAATTATCCATTTGTTTCACACCATCAAATAAAGATCCTAAAAGTGACTATGAACCATTGATTGTGATCTAGGACCTCATTCATTATTGGCTCTTTTGGTCTCAAATCCCATGGTTGTGTTACTTTTCACCTCTATGGGCCTTCCAAATTGTAGTACCTTTATCAGTTTTGCTTTGAACATGTTTTCACCATGCATCGAGCATGTGATCTCTTGAATCTTTGTTAAAAATTCATCAATGCCTTCACATCATTGGATCGTCTTTCTATGATGAAGCATGTGTCATAGGATCTACAAAGATATATGATCTTTAAGTTAGTGCATAAACATAAAATAACTTAGGCTAAAATGTTTTAACCTAAGTATATTTCATATTCATAAACACAAATAGGCTTAGGTTAAAGCATTTTATGCTAAGTTTTAAATCAAAGAACTTAGGTGGGGACTTAGGTTTAAATGCCTTAGGCTAAAGTTCATTTTGTGTTTATTAAAAATGAAATGAACTGTAGTCTAAAATGTTTATACCTAATTTTTTTAATATTTATATAAAGGAAGACCATGGCTAAATATTTTAGGCCAATGATTACGCTATGTTTAATAAACACAATGTATACTTTGGGCTAAAATACTTATGTTAAGCCTATAAAACATACTCAAAAGGGGTCAAAATGATATAATGATCAAGTGCCAAATAGAGTTTTATTGTATTAATAAATGCACTAAAACCTTTGATTAAAAGCATTTGGGATAAGTTTTATGTCACAAAGACCCTTTTAGTATAAGTCTCTAGTCTAAGGTTCATAGCATTCAAAATGCAATGGAGACCCTAAAGTGTAGACTTAGACTAAATTCATTTTTGTATATATTTAGACCTATGAGACCATTTCAATATTTGCAATTCAAATATTTCTAGTGTTTGAGCATCCTCTAAGGGCTTTTAGTCATCTAAAAGCAATTTATGAGCTTCCTAGTAATATTTTGGAGTGCATCTTAGTCCTAAACAAAATAATTCATTAGCATAAATTTGATAGTCTCATGGATGTCAAATACATCCTCATGAACATCGAATGATGGTCACACAAACATCAAATTTAAGCTAGTGAATCTTTTTAGTTTAATAGGTTTAAATTTTACGGTCACATGGATGTTAAATGATGGTCATGTGAATATCAAATTTAAGCTCATTAAATTCTTATGTCCCAATGAGAGAGTTCCACTTGGCACTTCCATGGGGTTTCCTAGGATTTTAGACTCAATTCACTCTATTAGATCAAGAATCATGATGAATAGAGAGCCATCCAATCATGATCCAAGATCTTTCTCATGATTGGTCCCTTCTAGCATGTAAACCCCTTTGCTTTTAATCTTTGAACGTGGGAATGTTGTGTGGAAACTCTACAGGGCTCCTGGTCTTTTGACTTGTCAACGATGTCTTTGCTCTATATGATCTTCAGTCCATGATGAAGTGAGAACCATTTATCATGATCTACGTGCTTTAATGTGATTGGTTTAAAGTAATAATTGCTTAGATTTATTAGGATTTCTTCTCATAATTTGATTGAAAGGCCATGAGGAAGCATGGATCATTGGATCTTATGAGTTGCATGTTTTTTAAGCTAAGACCCAAGCCTTTCTCACTCCATTAGATCATACCCGATGATGAAGCATGGGTCTTCAAATCTATGAAGAAGCAAGGACATTAAGTTAGGACCCATGATAAATTAAAGGCTTAGGCTAAAGTGTTAAGGCTAAGGTCTCATTTGTATCAATAAACATGTTAGGGCTTTAGGATTAAAACTTTAGGATAAAAGGCTAACAAAAGGACTAGGTTTAGAAAATAAAAGGGACCCTTCATAACCAAATATTAGACTCAGTTAAAAATAATAAGGAACTAATGAGGAAGATAATAAAGGGGAACAAATATATTTTAGGCTAAATTTTTAGTTGTATTAAAAAACACAACTAAGCTTTAAACATGAAACTTGTGCTCAAGTCCAAAATGAATTTAAAATGCTCTCACAAATTAATTCATACCAAATTCAAATTTAAACTGAGGGTTTATGCCAAGGTTTTAAAACATGAATCCATCATCAAGTATTCCATAAAACTTGTAACCTAAAGATATGAAGACCAATCATTAGCAATGTTAGGCAAGTTTAAAGAAAACCATAACTAGTCTTGTCAAAAGTGGATGATATTCAAATTATAATGATGTTCATAATAGGCCATGATTTTAGGGATAAGCTTCAAAATATCTTAAGGGTCCCAATTTCCAAAAATGGGGGTATGTTGACCTCAACAGGATAAATTATCATCAAGATTAATCAGGCAGGCTATAAGAGATATTCTTACTCCCAGGCAAATCAAAAAGCTTCCCAGAAAACTACGAGCTAGGAAAGAGACTTAGGGCACTTTTGAAACTCATTATCAAGAGCCAGGATACCATTACCTTGCCAACATTGCTCCAAAATCCACCAATAACTTTTAGCCAACTTCTGCATTCCTTAGACCAACAACACCTAAAAACTAAGTATCTATGTTTTTTATCAAGATTTGATAGTTAACTTCTATTATTTATATTGCTGTGTCCTTCCCATTTATTTCTCTTTCACCTCACTTTTTTATGTTGGAGTTATACAACTCCAGACACTTTACCTCCTACTCAAAACCACCCATAGCCTATTCCACTCACCCAAACACCCAATTCCTGAACAAGACACCTTTGAGCACTACTTCATATCTCATAACTATTATTTAACCTACAAGTAGCCTCTAAATCCTCCCTAAATAACCTCTTTTCCCAAACCCAAATCCATATTAACCTTTGATGGTTATCCCTAACCATCGATGGTCACCAACCATGAATGGTCACCTAACCACTGATGGTTATACCTAGACTGTCGATGGTCATTGTGTGTCATCTACAATAATAAGTTGATTATACCCATCTACCTACACCCAAATTCCATTTTTTGAGTTTTTGTTTTATCTTAAAACTGTAACTTATTTTTTGAATTAGGTTTGATTAATCTAGCATCAATATTTGAACATTTACTAATAGTTTTAGTCAAAATCACTTGTTTCTTTCCAATTATTTCTTGTATTTTAATTTCATTACCTTATGTTATTTCATGCAAGCATATATTTTTAGTTTATCATAACTTAGGTGTTTTAAAAGTGTGGATTGATAGCCTCCAAGGAAGCTTATGCTTATTGGATCTAACTCACATAGGCAATCCACCCTACTATCTCACTAATCAACCATTATCTTCTAGTACTTTCTTATTTATAGGTCATCCTCCCCAGACAAAGAGGAGTATCAAAAATCATTTGGATTCATGTGTGCACAACATACCTAGGTTATAATAGCCTCACCCTTATTTTAAGTTTTATAACTTTCTTCTAAAGAAAGTAAGCAAAATTTTAGTGAAACATAAATTTCCCTTGAGTCATACATATCTTGGCCAAATCCTAGAATTCTTAAATGGAAATACAAGTGGATCCCATCCAAAAAAACATATAACTCTAGCACCCACATCCATTAGTAATTTTCCAATTCATGAGATTGAGACACCAAAGAATTCAAATGACTTGATATTAGAAATGGTTCAAAAACAAAGCATTGATTTTGTTTAGTTGCGAAAACAAGTAGGAAATACAAGGTAAGGATCTGATAGAATCTATGATTCTCATAGATTCACCAGGCCTCCAAATGAGTTTCATAATAACAGTAATAATGGATCATCTGAAATCATAGAAATAAGTTTCTATGATATAGATTTAGCCAATCATTGTAATGTTTTTGAAACCTCTAAAACTATGCCTAATTGAGACTTTAATGTAGGGACATTTGGATTTGAAAGAACATCTAAATCCTTCATGCATGCCTTTGATTTTGTAGATGAAGATGAAGATGAAGATGAGCCAATTGAAAAATTTGCATCTAAGAGGACATGTATCCCTGAAGATGTAAAAGAAATTACAATTAAGGACCAATAAGACATCATCATTAGAACATTTATGGATGGAAAAGAAGAAATGGATATGGATTAGGTACAAGATGATATTTATTTAGAAGGTGGATAAAATGATATCCCACATATATTTATTTCTAAAATGGAGAATACCCCTGAAGAAGATGATCATTGGAAAAGGTCATACCATGATTTCTCAAATGGAGTTAGAGAGTTAGAGATGGTGAATGATGGGATATAACAATATATGAATGCTTCATCTGAGTATTTCACCAATGATCTAGAGTTATTATAAGATAATTTTATTTTGGAGGTCCTAAATCAAGATAATTTAGAGCCTGATTGGATAGAAAACCTGCCTATCTTCACTAAGGATGAAGATGAAGCGAGCGAATTAGATCATAAATTGTCATATGACTTCATCAAGAGGTTAGGAGTATGGGACCAACATGTTTTTTATGATGAGATTCCATATGAACTCCATTTAGTTGATCAAGATGAAGCCTTTTGGGATGACTTGGAATATTTTTCTGTAAAGATTGGTAGTCCATGTCAACCTCAGAAAGAACCTAATGAATACATCAATCTAAGGATACTAGTCAAGTTACCATTATTGAGTGAAGATAATATAAGCCACTATCCGTCTATGGATGAAGTATAACTATCACTCATGTTACAAATTAGGAGGATTTGGGAAAAATATGATTGGGTCTTAGATTCATATCTTTGATCCGTGCATCTAAGAATGTTGATAGGACACTAAGCTACATCACCTATAAGACACAAGCATGCAAGTTATCCTATCCACAAGAAGAGGCCATTGAATGGAATTAATCATGTTTGAAGGTTCTATAGTACACTAAATAATTTTTCATTTGATCTTGGAGGTAATTACTTTGTGTTGTTAGTATAGGACTTAGTTTAGTTTCCTTCATGTTCTTTATTTCTTGATTTTTTCTTTTTTATCCCTTGTTTTTATATAGTGTCTATTTATATTTATTCATTTTTCTCCTAGTTTATTCCTTTATTTTAAATAAATACTTTTGGACAATTCTTAGCTCAATTTTTATCTAGACTACTTAAGAGCTTCATAGTTCAGAAATGTAGGTATGACTTCTCAACATTGGTTGATCATGGATTGTTAAAATGTGAGCTTGATATTGTAGTTTAGAAAAACCAGCAAAGTCTAATAGATAAGTTAATTTTTACTTTAGATTTCAAACCTTGTTCTAATCTAAGATTGGTTTTAAGAAGGATTACACATGTAGGATGAAACCTTAAATCATTGAAGCATAGTCATACTTGCACTTAAAAAATATTAATTTCTTGGGACAAAGTTTATAGAAAGGTTGATTGCCTAAAAATCAAACACTTGAACAAATCCCTAAACCTTGTTAACCTAGTTCCCAACCTTTGATATAAAGCCAAAATGACTTGGAAAAATCCAAAAATGAGATTCTTATTTCAAAATTCAAAGAATTTTCTAAGCAGAAGTGATTATGGTAATCTCATCGGGGCTATGGATGCCTGGCTGATAATGGAACAAGGCCTTGTATGAAGCCAAAGGCATATTTTTTGGGGATATATATGTTTAGCTAATAACAAAGCATTACCCAAGCCTTCCCTGAGCTAAATCATGGTTCTTAACAAATATTCAAACATGTTAAAACTTAATGTTAATAATTAAAGCCATGAACTTGGAAGTCGTTCTCTAAATCCTTTAGCAATCAATAAATGGAATCAAAGCACACGCACAACATGAATGAGTTTTCATGTTTGATCCTAATTCTATATATGCAAGATTTATTTTAACCATGAATTGACCTTAATAATGGTGCTTGATCAAATGGAATAAGTAGCCTAATTATTAGTCTAAACTAGAGTCTCTGAATTCTAACATATTGTTATGTTTCCCCCAGAAGTCACCATTTGTTGAGGTCGACATACCCCTATTTCTAAAAAATGGGGACCTATGTGTCAAATTATGCAAATTTTTACTTTGAAATTAAATATTCACTTGATCAGAGTGTCATTAACATGATTTCATACTATTTATTTGGAGATCATCCATACCTAGTTTTGTTAGCATATTTATTCATGGTTCTAGTTTACCCTTATCTAAAGTGCTAACATTGGATCTCTATGTTTCATGTTGCAGGTCTAATAAAATCTACTTGGAATGAACAATGCTTGGGTTTCATGATTTTAATATTAACCTTATTCTTTACTAGCATTTAGTCTATTCTTAATCAATTCCAATTAGTTTAATCTAAGTACTTGATTTGAATCTGACAAAAACTTTTTACGTGGGAACATTTTAAATAATGCTATGGGCTTGGTCTATTTTTATTTCCTAAGGCTTGGTCATGTTTCTAAACACAACCAAATCTTATTTTATCATCTATGCTTAGCCCCTTTGATGTCCCTATCCCCATTTTTAAACCTTTCTATTATTCATGTGGTATAGTTTAAATGAAAAGTCCTTTTTGTTATATGTCTCTGCCTTTCGAGCATGTCTTTTTGACCTTTTCCTTCAGAAATTTGTCCCAAAATAATTATCCTATGGACATTATGTTTGGGCTAGTTATCCTTCAAAATTTTGTCTAGGATTTCTTTCAGACTATTTTTTTTACCTTTAGGGACTTTTGTTTCCAACGTTCCATTTCCTTTAGACATTTTATTTGACAAAATTTGATCTTTGGGGGAAATATGTCGAACATTTTATTTGGGCCTATTTCTTCAAAAAAATGTCCTTTAGCTCTTTTGAAATGGTCCTCTACCCGACAAGATTATCCTTTGAGATCTTTGAAATGGTCCTTTACCTTCCTCAATTATCCTTTAGACTTTTGAAAGTGCCCTTTTTGCCACAAAAATTTCCCTTTGAGACTTTTGTCCCAGGCAAATGCCCTACAAAGTGAAAATACAAGATCCCTTTATTATGTTCCTAGCTTGGTCCAACCTTATTAATTGCATGGTCCCTCTTGTTATAAACTTAGACTAATGTCTTAATCTCAAGGCCTCATTCATGTTTATTAATATAAATAAGACCTTAGTCTTAAGACTTTATCCTAAGTATTATATGTCTCTGAGTCCAAACTTAAACATTATGCTTGTTTACAGGATCTATGATTTGTGTTTGCTTGTACTAAGTTAATCTAATAGAACCTATATAATTAAAGTTTCAATAAAGCCCTAAGACAGTGAGAAGGTGACAAGTGTCACAGTTATAACCAAATATAATGAACATCCAATGGTAGTCTATTCCATAGATCATGATCAAATGACTCATGTTCACTCGAATGGAGTAGATCTAATGGAGTAGGTTCAATATTTAAAAATTCAAGCAGTAGTCCCTAGCTTAAATCCAAATCAAGTTCAGATGATCGATAACATGTGTTATAATGTACACATCTAATCGAATGGAATGAGATCAATGAAGACTTTTCAAACTAAGCTTTGAGTTACATGAGACTACAACAGGTTGAAAGTGCATGAGCTAATAGAACTAACTGATGCAGAGCTGAAAAGGCCCATAGGACTACCAAGTGGCATAACCTTGGGGTCTATTATAGATTAAAGCTTGAGCACTTTTTAGAGATCAATGAACAACATTGATCTGTGTGAAATGATCTAATGGTGTGAAACAAAATTGACTTTGTAAAAAATGTAGAGATCATGGTTGATGGAGAGACATAAATAAACATGTCCAAATATAATCTAAGCTTGCAAGTTGAACATAGGGATGCCATTTAAGCTCCTTGTGAACCTACTTGAACATTGGAAGGGCCCTGAAAGATGTATGAAAGTCCTAATTTGTTCTTTTTTGCATTATATGAGTGTATGTTTGAAGAGGACTCAACCCAAAATCTATTAAAGGGTAATTTAATGAGATTTATAGATTTAGTAGCCTAAAAGGACATTTCTAGTGATAGAATTCATGGAATACATCCAGAATGGATAAGATCTGATCTTCAGGGTTTGATTATTTACCTTGAATAATCCTTGGTCTTTGATGAATTAATTAAATCCATATATTAAACATGTAAAACCTTGGTCTTAGAATGTTTAGCCTAGGTATTTGTTAAAAGGGGATTCAAATTTTGTGGGAAATGCTTTATTATAGACTTAGTTTATAGAACTTTAAATTAGGTCCTAGTTGTAATTGTTAATATTGTTAAGGCCTTAATCAAAATTATTTTTCTAGATCCTTTATGTTTTAAATGATCATGCTTTTATCATGTACCAGGTTACTAAAATTGTTGCTTGTGTTTTGCAAGTTTAATGGAATCTCATTTGGGGGGTGAACATGCTTAGATCTTTGTGCTTCAACGTCAAATTGATCTTTTTATCCTATAGCCTATAAAGGATAAATTAGATCTATTTTTAGTCATGCTAAAGCCATAATATAAGGATTTGACCTAGGTCCCCTCTTGAATTAAATTCTAACTTGCACCTGGGTAATTATCCATGCCATAGACTTAACCTAATTTTTACCCTAAGGCTTTGGTCATGTTTTTCAACATGACCAAACCTTAGGCTAAAATTTTATTCTTGGTCCCTTTATATCCCATGAGCACGTGGTCCTTTTTACTAAATTCTAACTTAGTTTAAGGCTTTACCCTAAAGTATCATCATATTTATTTATACAATGAGACCTTAGGTTAAAACCTTATTCTAAGACCATTTATGATTGGTAGGTTCCCCTTTTATTATGCTTCAAGATTAGACTAAGGACTTAGGATTAAAATTTAATTATCCATGGGTCCTTTTATCATGTTTAAATTAATAGACCTTAGACTAAATTTAATTTGTAATTATTAATATGAATAAAAACATTAGTCTAAAGCTTTATATATTCTTGGACTTACTTAAATACTTTGCACCTTTACAGGATTGATGGCATGCATCAGCTTGGGTAAGATCAATCTAATGGAGTGTGGCTAGTCATGCTTCAATGAAGGGTTATAAGACAAGCAAGATGGTGACAAGTGTCACTATTTTATTAAAAATATATTGAATATCCAATGGCAATCCACCTCTAGGATGAAAATCTAATAGAATGTATTTGTTCAGATGAGCTGGATCCAATAGAGTGAGATCAAGCAAAACTTTTCAATGAGACTTAGAGGATCTATAGAACTACAAAGCGGCATAACCTCGAAGCCTAATACATACTAAAGTCTAGGCATCCTCTAGGATCAATGGACCACATTTAAGTGGATGGACAAGATCAGACGGTGCGATTAAAGAGGACTTTTCAATGCAGCTTAGAGAAAACATGGTAATGACACATGTCATAACCACATAAAATATAGAAGAGGTATCTAATGACATTCAAATCTTAGGAATGAGATCAATGAACCACATTAATTCATGTAAATCAATCAGATAGTGCGAGATGAAGGGAATATTTTAAAATCTAATGGTCATTATTCAAACATTGATGAGCAATTTTACCTTGAAAGTGCCACAAAATGCCATGCAAGTACCAAGATGACAAAACATAAGCAGAAAACAATAGGAAAAAAAGATCCAATGGGCCATTGGTAAGTAATTTAAATCATGGCCATGTGCAATTTATGAAGCAAGTTGTCTATAGACTAGTCTACCAGAAGGAAAAGGTCACGTGTTTTAAAATAGAACAAAATGACACCTATCTTATACACTTGTACAAATGTAATTAGATGAGATTCACTGACATGCTACCTTTTATCTTCTAAAAAGAGAATTATCAATCGTCAAAATAAGGGGGGAGTTATTAGAACCAAATTAATTTGTAAACTTAGAGAAATGAATATAAGTAAGGAATTTTAAAAAGATTATCCAATATTTGCTTGTGTGATATGCTATATGGTTTCTCTCTCAGTTGTTTGGTTTCACTTTTAGGTTTGAATGGTTCTTATGGATTCTATATGTGTATCTTAAATTCAAAATTATTAACTTGTGCCAATGCTAGGTTAATTGAAGGCTCCTAGGTTTTCTTTATTTTATTTGCTTTGCATTTGTAGATGTGCATCAACTATCTACTTACAAGGGTAAATCTTTAAAGTAAACTTGGTTCTTATTTACATCATGTTTCACATTCCTTAGAATCTTTTCTAATGTATATTTTTATTTGGGCTTAATTTATTTCATTTCATACATTTATTCATTACATATCTAGATGAAATCTGAACTTTGTCATAATGTCTGAAACAAGATCAGTAATATATTTCTTTCTTCCCTACCCTTCCTTTTGCTTCTTTTTAACCTGATCACCTTAGTTTATTTATCACTATAAATATCCATCTTAGATTAGTTCTTGATCATTATTCACTATTCTTATAATAACATACTACATATTTTACATAGATATGATATTTGGCCTTGGTGGCTCTCAACCACTAAATAATATAAATATTGTGAAATAGTCACTTTTTCTACCTCTATTCCACTAATAGATAATAGAATTATCATAACCCATATCTCATACACTAAATTTATAGAATTATAAAATTATAAGTGTTTCTTAAACACTCTAAGCACATGTGGTACACATTTGGGCATCAATAGGAGGAGCTTCATTGATGCTAGAAGGAGGGCCTTTAGTCAGATTTTTTTGAATTTCTAGAATATTTGTTAATTTTGATGTGTTATGTTCAAATATTGGTGTAACCTTTGCACAATTATGTCAATATTTGTCAAATTATGTGAAAATCATTGATATTTATGGTTTTAGACCAGTCTTTGGACTTCTTTTAGCTAAAGATTGATATTCTTTGAATATCCATAGATATTCATGCAAAGGTAGTTCATGCTTTGTGTATTCCTCGCGTTTAAGGTTAGTAATAGAAATTATATACAAATATTGATTTGTTCTTTGAAAATTTGAGTTAATTTGAGCTCAAAGGTGTAAATATCCCTCTCATTCATCAATCTAGATATATCTTTGAGCTTACTTAGTTAAAGATAGTCATGCTCTACATATATTTATGCAAAATTGGTTTAACATGCAAACATAATAATTGTACTTTGCAAAGATAACTTTGATGCATCATATTTTAAATAGGTTTTAAAATCAAAAACTATAATTACCCAAGTTGAGACTTAGGTGATCAAAATTTTTAAATTCTCAAACACTTCACTAGTTCAAGGTACTCATGTGTTTAAGGTACTCATGTGTTCAAGGTATGGCTTGCCTAGGTGGTTATTCAATCAAGTGTCAGGTATAGTACATGATCTCCCTATAAATCTTGAAAGATATTTACCTTCTTTTAGTCCTAATAATGTTTTCACTACTGAAGAGCATATTAAGTCATTCAAGGCTACTTTGAGATTATTAAATATAGTTCATGAAGATGTAGCATGTAGATTGTTCCCATTTACTTTCAAAAATGGTCTATATGAATGGTTTCTCAACCTTCCAAAAAACATTACCAGTTGGGATGACTTTAACAATGTTTTCATTGATCAATTTGGAAAAATTATTAGTCCCTATGTCTTGTATTAGTAGTTCACCACAATCAAAAGGGATGTTAATGAAACCATCAGAGCCTTTAATGTTCAGTTTTAAAAGACTTTTAGTAGAACCATATCCCCTTATAGACCCAATGAGGCTTTGGCCTTAGAAATTTATAAGGATTCTATAGATCCCATGACCTATATGTTCCTGACAAGGTCTCTTCTAGTCAAAAACACATTGACCTAAGCCTACTCTGATGCCATGATCATTAATGACCAAATGCATCCCAAAAGTCAGATGGTGTATTTCATGCCTGATGTCAATTCAAATTGGCCCATCATGAATGTAATTCCTAGTATACCTACTTTAACACCAGTTTAGAACCAATTTCCCTTTATTCATAGATATCTTAGTCAAAACCTAGAGTTATTGAATGGTACTACAAGTGGATCCCATCCACAAAAGCATAGAACTTTAGCACCTACAGCCAGTAGTAATGTTCCAATTCATGATACTGAGACACCAAAGAATTCAAATGACTTGATATTAGAAATGTTTCAAAAACTAAGCATTAATATTTTCAATTGCAAAAACAAGTAGGAAATACAAGGAAAGGCTCTGACAGAAGCTATGATTCTCATAGATTCAACGAGCCTCCAAATGAGTTTCATAATAATAGTAATAATGGATCATCTGAAAGCATTCAAATAATACACAATCAAGCAAGTGTTCATAACCATAAGAAGAGTCCATTGAATGGAATTAATCATGCTTTAAGGTTCTGTAGTAGACTAAATGTTAGGGTGTGCAGCTAAAAGATTCACCAAGGAGCACACTTATCAGTTTTGGGTCTACACAGACACCGGCATCGGTCAGGAGCGACCAATGTTAGCAAGGTGTAGTTGCAGAGACGTCGACGTCGATAAAGGATCGGCCGATGGTGGTCATAGACAAGTAGCGGGAATCGATGTCGGTTACCTGCGTGTCCAAAGAGCTATTTCTGTGGACAGAAGTGAGTGTTTGCATGATGAGTTTGAGTTGTAGTCTCAAGCTCGCATCTTTATTATTAGTAATACTATTTTTAGAGCCCTTGTTCAATTGGCTTAACTGTTTGTTGGAAGTGCATGCTCAAGTCTCCTAATTCTATACGTAGAATTAGATCTTCCTAGCTTATTGTAGTGGTAGTAGTCATTGTGAATTATTGTAATTCATTGTATGTGAAGAACAGTATAGAATTGAATCAATCCAGGCTTATTGGAGTTGATTGTTCTTGAGAGAGAGAGCTCTTGAGGAATAGAGATCTATTGAGAGATCTATACATCTAGGAGAGGTGTGGAAGAAAGAAGTTTCTTCAATTGTATTCCTTTTGTAAAGAGTTTGTTAATACAAGTTTTTAGGGTGGTTTCTTGTATCTCTTGTTCTTGTTATTATCTCATTCTAATTACTTGTCAATTTGATTTAATTTCGTATTTATTGCTTTCACAAGTGTAATCTATTGTTGGTTGATCCCCAACAAGTGGTATCAGAGCCTTGGTTATAGGTTCAGAGCTTGATATCCATCAAGTGGTATCAAAGCTCAGGTTCACTAACAGGTGGTTCAGATCTGTGTAGTGTGTATTGATTACAAGTTCTCACAGGGGTTTCTGCAGGGATTTCTGTTTGAGTGGGAGAAGCAATGGCAGATGAAAGTAAATTGAGAATGGAAAAGTTCAATGGCAAAAATTACCAACACTAGAGAATGCAGATAGAGGATTATCTGTATCAGAAAGATCTCTACTTACCATTAGGTGGGATTGCAAAGAAGCCCAAAGACATGGAGGATGAAGAATGGGAAGTTCTTGACAGAAAGGCTCTGGGGTCTATAAGACTGACTCTAGCATCCACTGTGATATCCAATCTATCTCAGGCAAAGTCTACGGTAGAGTTGATGACTACGTTAGCAAATTTGTATGAAAAACCCTCAGCTTCTAATAAGGTATATCTTATGAAGCAGTTATTTAATTTGCATATGAATGAAGGTGAATCTATTTCTACTCATCTAAATGATTTCAATGGAATTGTGAATCAGTTAAGTTCAGTCAATATAGTGTTTGATGATGAAATAAAAGCTCTTTTGATATTATGTTCTTTGCCTGAAAGCTAGCATGGCTTAGTAATGGCAGTAAGTAATACTGCATCTGCATCAAATATTTTGAAAGTAGAGGATGTTGTTAGTGTTATCTTGAATGAGGAAATACGCAGGAAAAGCACAGAAGAGGCATCTAGGAACGCTTTAAGTTTTGAGAGCAGGGGAAGGCAGAAAGAGAAGAGCAAGAAAGGCAGATCAAGATCCAAATCTAAGGGGAAAGGCAGATCTAAATCCAGAAATGGCAGAAGGCCACAATGTTGGAATTGTGGAAAGATGGGGCACATAAGCAGAGATTGTTGGTCAAAGTCTAAGGAGGACAATCAGCACGAAGGAAAGGAAGAAGCCAAGGTTGCAGGTATTGCACAAGATGCTTTAATTTTCTCTCTACATAATAATATAAAATCTTGGGTATTAAATTATGGTGCATCTTTTCATGCTACCCCTAACAGAAAAAATTTTAGTGACTATATCCATGGAGATTGTGGAATAGTGTATCTAGGGGATGATGAGCCCTGTAAAATAATTGGCAAAGGTAAAGTGTAGCTAAAGATGCAGAATAGCAACACATGGGTGTTGAGAGATGTGATGCATGTTCCTAGCTTGAAGAGAAATTTGATTTCTGCAAGAAAGTTAGGGGATGAGGATTGTATAGTAACTCTCACAGCAAAATCTTAGAAGGTGACCAAGGGTGCACTTGTTATGCCCAGAGGTAAGAGAGAAGGTACTCTCTACTTGTGTAATTGTGTTACTAACAAATCTCCTTCTGTATTATCTACTTCAGATGTAGACGCTAAATTGTGGCACTCAAGGCTTGGCCACATGAGTGAGAAGGGGATGTCAATTCTTAAGTCCAAAGGTATGCTTTCAGATTTAAAAGGCATAGATCTAGAGTTTTGTGAGCACTGTGTATTTGGAAAATAGAAAAGGGTTAGTTTTCTCAAGACTGGGTCTACTAAGAAGAGGCACTAGTTGGAGCTTGTTCACACAGACGTGTGGGGACCAGCTCAGGTTGCTTCCATTGGAGGATCACAGTACTATGTATCTTTCATAGATGATGCTACAAGGAAGGTATGGATCTATTGTATTAGAAGAAAATCTGATGTATTTGAGACTTTTAAAGTTTGGAAAGCTATGGTTGAGAATGAAACAGGTAAAATATTAAAGTGCCTGAGATCAGACAATGGCGATGAGTTCTGCAGTCATAAGTTCAAAGATTATTGTTACATGCATGGAATCCACAGGCAAAGGACGGTTCCAAGGACACCTCAGCAGAATGGAATTGCTGAAAGAATGAACAGGACAATAATGGAGCGTGCAAGATGTATGAGATTGCATGCTGGTTTGCCCTTACAGTTTTGGGCATAAGCTATTGACACTGCAGTATACCTGATTAACATAGGACCCTCTACAGCTCTGGATGGTGGTATTCCAGAAGAGGCATGGACAGGTAAAAAGGTTGATCTCTCATATCTCAAAGTTTTTGGTTGTGAAGCCTTTGTGCACATAGATAAGGAAAATAGAAAGAAGCTAGATGCTAAGTCTATGAGATGCACATTTATTGGCTATGGCTCAGATGATTTTGGTTACAGATTATGGAATCTAGAAACTAACAAGGTAATCAGGAGCCGTGACATTATTTTCAATGAAAGAGTGATGTATTGTGATCAGCTAAGGAAGCTAAATCAATCTGAGCAGAGCAATGGTGAATTGGATGAGGTGAAAGTCCAAGATGAGCTCACGGGAAAAAGAAATAATCACTTGCAGGAAAACACAGAGAACGACGTCGGTAGGGTAGGAACAGGCATCGGCAGTACAAAAATCAGCATCGACCGTACAGAGACCAACGTCGGTAGGACATGCACCAAGGTCGGTCAGGCAAAACCGATGTCGGTCAGTAACAGGTCTGGAGGTGACCGAGGTCGGTCATTGTCAGAGAATTTGGGTGGACAGTGTGTTGTAAACGAGTCTCAGACACCCATCAGGAGGTCAGAAAGGGTGAGTAAGCCTCCAATTAGATATTCTCCTTCTTTATTTTATCTATTGCTAACTGATAGTGGAGAACCAGAGAGTTTTGAGGAAGCAATACAGGTGGAGTCTAAGAGTTAGTGGGAGCATGGCATGGTTGAGGAGTTGGAGTCCTTAAGAGAGAACCAAACATAGGATTTGGTTGAATTGCCAGCAGGTAAGAGAACACTTAAGAACAGATGGACCTGCAGGTTGAAAGAAGGTGAGAATGGACAGATGAGATATAAGGCCAGATTAGTAGTGAAAGGATTTGCACAAAAGCCAGGTATCGACTTTGGTGAGATTTTTTCTCTTGTTGTTAAAATGACTTCTATAAGGGTTGTATTGTCTTTGGTTGCTTTCGAGGATTTGCATCTTGAGCAGCTAGATGTTAAGATAGCATTTCTTCATGGAGATTTGGATGAGGAAATGTATATGGAACAGCCAGAAGGATTCGAGGTCAAAGGTAAGGAGAAGTTAGTGTGCAGATTGAAGAAAAACTTGTATGGCCTCAAGCAAGCTCCTAGGCAATGGTATTTAAAATTTGATAGGTTTATGACTGAGCATGGCTACAGTAGGTGTCAATCTGACCATTGCATGTATTTCAAGAGATTTGATAATTGTAGATATATTATTCTATTGTTGTATGTAGATGACATGCTGGTTGCAGGATCACACATGCAGGATATCTCTGAGCTTAAGGTGAAATTAGCTCAAACGTTTGCTATGAAGGATTTGGGAGCAGCAAAGAAAATCCTTGGCATGAGCATTAAGAGAGACAGGAAAAATCACAGGTTGATATTGTCCCAAGAAGATTATGTGGACAAGGTGTTGAAACGGTTCAATATGCAAGATGTTAAACCGGTAAGCACACCTTTGGCTGGACATTTTAAGTTGAGTAAAGAACAATGTCCTAATTCATATGATGAGGTAGAGTACATGAGTAAGGTTCCATATTCTTCCGCAGTAGGGAGTTTGATGTATTCAATGGTGTGTACTAGACCGGATATTGCCCAAGCTGTGGGAGTGGTAAGTAAGTATATGGCCAATCCAGGTAAGGAACATTGGAAAGCAGTTCAGTGGATCCTTAGATATCTGAGAGGAACCAACAGTAGGCACTTGTGCTATGGAGGTTCAGATACTTCTCTACATGGTTATGTAGATTCAGATATGGTAGGTGATTTGGATGGCAGGAGGAGCACTACAGGTTATGTTTTCACTGTAGGTGGAACGGCGGTTAGTTGGATATCTAAGTTGTAGAAGGTTGTTGCCTTGTCAACTACAGAAGCAGAGTATATTGCAGCCACAAAGGCTAGCAAAGAGATGATATGGATGACACGGTTCATGGATGAGCTTGGTAGGGAGCATGAGAGTTGTAGATTGTACAGTGACAGTCAGAGTGCAATCCATTTGGCTAAGAATTCAGCCTTTCATTCAAGAACAAAGCACATACAGCTAAGGTATCACTTCATACGACAGGTATTGGAAGATGGTGAGTTGAAGCTGGAGAAGATCCATACAGATAGGAATCCTGTTGATATGTTAACCAAGCTAGTTACAAAAGAGAAGTTGAATCTTCATTCAACTTCTGTTGGTCTTCATGATTGAGTTGAAGATGGAGGAGCTAGAAGATGTTGTTGTACAGGTACTGGTGTAGCTGTTTATCTCCAAGTGGGAGATTGTTAGGGTGTGGAGCTAAAAGCTTCACCAAGGAGCACACTTATCAGTTTTGAGTCTACACAGACACCGACGTCGGTCAGGAGTGACCGACGTCGGCAAGGTGCAGTTGCAGAGACGCCGACATCGGTAGAGGATCGGCCGATGGCAGTCACAGACAAGCAACAGGAACCGACGTCGATTACCTGCGTGTCCAGAGAGCTATTTCCGTGGACAGAAGTGAGTGTTTGCATGATGAGTTTGAGTTGTAGTCTCAAGCTCGCATCTCTATTATTAGCAATACTATTTTTAGAGCCCTTGTTCAAGTGGCTTAACTGCTTGTTGGAAGTGCATGCTCAAGTCTCCTAATTCTATATGTAGAATTAGATCTTCCTAGCTTATTGTAGTGGTAGTAGTCATTGTGAATTATTGTAATTCATTGTATGTGAAGAACAGTACAGAATTGAATCAATCCAGGCTTGTTGGAGTTGATTGTTCTTGAGAGAGAGAGCTCTTGAGGAATAGAGATCTATTGAGAGATCTATACATCTAGGAGAGGTGTGGAAGAAAGAAGTTTCTTCAATTGTATTCCTTTTGTAAAGAGTTTGTTAATACAAGTTTTCAGGGTGGTTTCTTGTATCTCTTGTTCTTGATATTATCTCATTCTAATTACTTGTCAATCTGATTTAATTCCGCGTTTATTGCTTTCACAAGTGTAATCTATTGTTGGTTGATCCCCAACACTAAATAATTTTTCATTTGATCCTATAGGTAAGTACTTTGTGTAGTTAGTATAAGACTTAGTTTAGTTTACTTCTTGTTCTTTATTTCTTGCTTTTTTCTACATGTCCGTTATTTTTATATAGTGTCTATTTATATTTTTAATTTTTTTCCTACTTTTTTCCTTGATTTTAAATAAGTCCTTTTGGATAATTCTCAGCTCATGTTTTATCTAGACTTCTTAAGAGCTTCATATTTTAGAAATGCAGGTATGACTTTTAAACATTAGTTGATCATGGATTGTTGAAATGTGAATTTGATGTTGTAGTTTAGATAAACTATCAAAGTCTGATGGATAAGTTAATTATTTATTAAGATTTTAAACCTTATTTTGATCTAAGATTAGTTTTAAGAAGGGTTGCACATGTAGGATGAAAGCTTAAATCATTGAAGCACAGTCATGCTTACACTTAAAAAATATTAATTGACTGGGATAAAGTTTACAGCCAAAGATGATTGCCTAAAAATCAAATGCTTCATCAAATTCCTAAACCTGACTAACCTAGTTCCCAACCTTTGCTAGAAAGCCAAAATGACTTGGAAAAATCCAAAAATAAAATCTTTATTCCAAAATCCAAAGAACTTTCTAAGCAAAAGTGATTATGGTAATCTTCACTAGGGTGATGGATGCCTGGTTGGTAGTGGAGCAAGGCCTTGAGTGGAGCTAAAGGCATATCTATTAGGGCTATGGACACTTGGCTGGAAGTAGAGCAATGTCCAAGCCTTCCCTAAGCTAAATCATGGTTCTTAACAAATATTAAAACATGTTGAAAGTTAATGTTAATGATTAAATCCATGAAATTGGAAGTTCTCTAAATCCTTTAGCAATTAGTAAGTGAAATCAAAGCACACACACAACATGAATGAGTTTTGATGTTTGATCATAATTCTACATATGAAAGATTTGTTTTAACCATGAACTAATCTTAAAAATGGTGCATGATCAAATGGAATAAGTAGCCTAATTATTAGTATAAACCAGAGTCTATGAATTCTAACATATTGTTATGTTTCCCTAGAAGTCACCATTTGTTGAGGTCAACATACCCACATTTTTTAAGAATGGGGACGTGTCAAATTATGCAAATTTGTACACTAAATTTGAATATTCACTTGATCAAAGTGTTATTAGCATGATTACACATTATTTTTATTTGAAGATCATCCACACCTAGTTTTGTTAGTATATTTGTTTGTGGTTTTGGTTTACCCTTATCTAAAGTGCTAACATTAGATCTATGTGTTTCATGTTGAAAGTCCAATAAAGTCTACTTAGAATGAACAATGATTGGGTTTCATGATTTTAATATTAACTTGATTCTTTACTATCCTTTGGTCTATTGGAAATTAAGTCCAATTAGTTTAATCTAAGTACTTGATTTGAATCTGGTGGGAACTTTTTACGCATGAACCTTTTAAATAATGCTATGGACTTAGTCTATTTTTATTTCTTAAGGCTTAGTCATGTTTTTAAACACAACCAAAACTTAGTCTAACATCCATGCTTATCCCCTTATATGTATTGAGCCCCCTTTTTGGACATTTCTATTATTTATATGGACTAATCTAAATGCAAAGTACTTTTTGTTATATGTTTCTACCTTTCGGGCATGTCTTTTTGAAATTTTCTTTTGGAACTTTGTCCTGAAATAATTATCCTATGGACTTTATGTTTGGGCCAGTTATCCTTTAGAATTTTTATCTAGGATTTCTTTCAAAAAAAAAATTACCTCTAGGGACTTTTATTTCCAACATTCCATTTCTTTCAAACATTTTGTCTGACAAAATTTGATCTTTAGGGGAAATGTGTCAGACATTTTGTTTGGGCTAATTTCCCCAAAAAAATGCCCTTCAGATCTTTTTAAATGGTCCTCTACCCTATGAGATTATCCTTCAAGATCTTTGAAATGGTCCTTTGCCTTCCTATATTATCCTTAAAACTTTTGAACGTGGCATATCCCCCATGAGAAGTGCCCTTTAGAACTTTTGTCTTGGGCAAATGTCCGACCAAGTGAAAATCTAGGGTCTTTTTATTATGTTCCTAACTTGGTCCAACTTTATTATTTGCATGGTCCTTTTTTTTACAAGCTTAGACTAATGTCTTAGTCGTAAGGCCTTGTTTTTGTTTATTAACATAAATAAAACCTTAGTCTTAAGACTTTATCCTAAGTCTTATATGTCTTTGATTCCTAAGTTAAACATTGTGCTTATTTTTAGGATCTATGATATGCATTTGGTCACACTAAATTAATCTAACAGAGCATATATAGTCAAAGTTTCAACAAAGCCCTGAGATAGTAAGAAGGTGACAAGTGTCATGGTTGTAAACAAAGAATAATGAATAGCCAATGGTAGTCTATTCCATAAATCATGATCAAACGAATCACATTCACTCAAATGAAATATATCTAATGGAGCGAGTTTAATTTTTTAAAAGTCAAGCAGTGGTCCCTAGCTTAAAGCCCAAGCATGTTCAAATGATCAATGGTACATTTTATAATGTACACATTTGATCGAATGGAGTGAGATCAATGAAGAATTTTCAAATGAAGCATTAAGTTAATGCAATATTACCACATAGCAAAAGCATGTGAGCTGACAGAACTGATCGATGTAGAGCTCAGAAGGCCTGCAAGACTACCAAGTGGCATAACTTTAGGGTCTAGTTCAGATTAAAGCTTGAGCACCTTTTTGAGATCAATGAACATCATTGATCCATGTGAAATGATATAAAGATGTGAGGCAAAGCTAACTTTGTAGAAAATATAGAACTCATAGGTGATGTAGAGGCATAAATAAACATGTTTGAATATAGTCTAAGCTTGTAAGTTGAACACAAGGATGCCATTAAAGCTTCTTGTGAACCTGCTTGAACATTTGGAAGGGCCCTAAAAGATGTATGAAAGTCCTAATTTGTTCTTGTTTGCATCATATGAGTGTCTACTCAAATAGGACTCAACCCAAAATCTATTAGTGGGAAATTTAATGGGATTTATAGTAATATTAACCTAAAAGGATGTTTTTAGTGACAGGATTCATGGAATACATCCAGAATGGACAAGATTTGATATTCAAGATTTGATTCTTTGCCTTTAATAATCTTTGGTCTTTAATGAATTAATTGAATCCATATATTAAACATGTAAAACATTGGTCTTCAAATGTTTAGCCTAGGTCTTTGTTAAAAGGGGATTCAAATTTATGTGGGAAATGCTTTATTATAGACGTAGTTTATAGAACTTTAACTTAGGTCCTAGTTGTATTTGTTAATACTGCTAAGGCCTTAATAAAAAGTGTTTTGCTAAGTCGTTTATGTTTTAAATGATCATGTTTTTTATCTTATCCCAAGTTTCTAAAACTATTGCTTGTGTTTTATAGGTTTAATGGAATCTCATTTAGGGGGTGAACATGCTTGGATATTTGTGTTTCAATGTCAAATTGATATTTTTATCCTATAGCCTATCAAGGATTAATTAGATCTATTTTTAGTCATGTTAAATCCATAATATAAGTCTTTAACCTAGGGCCCCTATTAAATTAAATTCTAACTTGTATGGGGTCAATTATCCATGCCATAGACTTAGCCTAATTTTTTCCCTAAGGCTTGGGTCATTTTTTTTAACATGATTAAACCTTAGGCTAAAATTTTATGTTTGGTCCCTTTATATCCCATGAGTGTGTGGTCCCATTTACTACATTGTGACTTAGCTTAAGGATTCACCCTAAAGTATCATCATATTTATTTATACAATTAGACCTTAGGTTAAAACCTTATGCTAGGGCCATTTATGATTGGCAAGGTCCCCTTTTATTATGCTTCAAGATTAGACTAAGGACTTAGGATTCAACTTTAATTATCCATGGGTCCTTTTATCATTTTTAGCTTAATAGACCTTAGACTAAAGTTTATTCATATTTATTAATATGAATAAAAACATTGCTCCAAACCTTTATATATTCCTGGACTTAAGTAGTTTACATATTTTCAAGATCAATGGCATGCATCAGCTCAGGAAGGATCAATCTAACAAAGTGTGGCCAGTCGATCTTCAATGAAGGGGTCTGAGATAAGTGAGATCGTGACAGGTGTCACCATTTCATTAAAAAGATATTAAACAGCCAATGATAGTCCACCTCTAGGATTAAGATATAATGGGATTCATTTGCTTTGATGATTTGGACCCAATGGAGCAAGATCGAGCAAGACTTTTCAATGAGGCTCAGAGGACCCATGGAACCACTAAGTGGCACAACCTCAGAGCCTAATATATATTAAAGCCCAGACATCCTCTAGGATCAATGGCCCATATTTAAGTGGATGGACAAGATCAGATGGTGCATGATCAAAGAGGACTTTTCAATGCAACTTAGAGCAAACATGATAATGACATATGTCATAACCACATAAATATAGCAGAGGTAACCAATAGTGTTCAGCTCCTTGGATCAAGATCAATGAACTATGTTAATTCATGAAAATTAATTAGATGATGTGATATGAAGGGAAGATTTTAAAAGGCAATGGTCATTATTCAAACATTGATGAGCAATTTTGCCATGAAAGTGCCATAGAATGCCATGCAGGTACCAAGATGATGCCACATAAGTAGAAAGCAATGGGAACTAAATATCTAGTGGACCACTAGTGAGAAATTTAAATCATGGCCACATGTAATATGTGAAGCAGGTTGTCTATAGACCAATCACTAGAAGGAAAAGGTCACGTGTTCTAGAATAGAACAAAAAGACACCTATCCTATACACTTGTACAAATGTAATTGCATGAGTTAACCAACATGTTGCCTTGTATCTTATAAAAAGAGAATTTTCAATTATCAAAATTAGGGGGAGTTCTTAGAACCAAATTACTTTATAAACTTAGAGTAATAAATATAAGCAAGGAATTCTACAAAGATTGTCCAGTATTTATTTGTGTGAAATTACATATGGTTTCTCTCTCAGTTATCTGGTTTAACTTTTAGATTTGAATGGTCCCTATAGATTATGGATTTGTATCTTGAATGTAGAATTGTTAACTTCTACCAATGTTAGGTTAATTAAAGGTTTCTTGGTTTACTTCATTTTATTTTCTCTACATTTTTAGATGTGCATTAGCTATCTATTTATAGGGGTAAATCTTTAAAGTAAACTTGGTTCTTATTTGAATATGTTTCACATTCCTTAAAATTTTGCCTAATGTATGTTGTGATTTGGGCTTAAGTTGTTTCTTTTCATACATTGGTTTAGTACATATCTAGATGAAATCTAAACTTTGTCATAATGTCTAAAATAAGACCAGCAACATCTTTCTTTTTATCGTACCCATCTTTTTGCTTCTTTTTTAACCTAATCACCTTAGTTTAATTATCACTATAAATATCCATCTTAGATTAGTTCTTGATCATAATTCACTATTCTTATCATAGCATATTGCATATTTTACATAGATCTGCTATTTGGCTATGGTGGCTCCCAACCACCAAATAATATAAATATTGTGAAATAGTCACTTGTTTTACCTCTATTCCACCAACAGATAACAAGATTATCACAACCCATAACTCATGCACTAAATTCCTATAATTCTAAAATGAGAAGTGTTTCTTAAACACTCTAGGCAATTGTGGTACACATTTAGTCATCAACAATGCTCTCCCAGTATACTTCAATGTCAAATGAGACCATGAAGGAGTTGCATTAATGCCTCACTATAGAAGATCAGGGTTTGAAATGATGTCATCATTTTCTATAGATAACATGCATGGTGAAGGATGAACCCAATACTAGATATATACGGTTACCCATTTTAGAAAGGTTTCTTGGACTTGGGCATAAATAGAGGTTTGAATAGCGATAAAAAAGTATAGAACCATGTTACACATAAGAAAATATAATGGCACCACCAAGCACAAAACCTTCCAGTAGTACCAAAAAAACAAGTGCCTTTTTTTGGAAAATAAACTGAAGATCTCATAACAAATTCAAACATAAAAACCAAACATTCAGTTACCAAACTCAATGCTCTGATATCATATCAGATATCCTTCCAAGATCAAAGATAGAATATCAAATGCGTTATAGTTTGAACAAAGTAATAACAATGAATGAACAAGTAGCTATGAGAGAAATTAATAGTGAAAACCATGTAAATCCTCTACAAGCTTAAAAATATATGTACACCTAGGAAAGATGAAAAGTAACCACCCTTATAATAGTGGTAAAAGATCTTAGAACAAGCATATAACTCCCATACCTAGAATAGGCAAGCAAAGAGTAACTCCTACCAATTAACTAATAATGGCAATCAAGTGTAACTCCCTATGATAAATGGCACATAATCAAGCTAAAACACATATGTAAGAATAATTTGAATAAAAGAAATAAATGAAAAATAATAACCTACACTAACAAAAAATAAATGACAAAATAAGTTTGTATTGCCTCTAAAAGGGCATAGGAAATTAACATGACTAATTGAGAGTCCAAGCATTGTGCTTATATGATTTCTTGAATACAACATGATGATATTACCTCTAACAAGATAAATTCACAATTCATGAAAATTTCCTAAATATTTTGATGTCCATGCATATTATGGATTTTATATATTTCTAGGGCACTCCGAGAATATATATACCACTTTGAAACATAATATTCAATATTTAATTGATCATGATCAAATTTATGTGTAGTATACATAAATAATTTCAAGTATGAATACTGACACACCTACTCACATGGAAAAATAAATTGACAATAGTAGGGTCCATATAGTAAACGAACCAAAGTATAACAATGTGTGTATGGAATACAAACACCATCCACTTCATTATCTTGTTAGATAATTGATTCATTTGAAAAAAATGCCACACATAATAAAATTATGTTTATTAAATAATATGTACATGATTTTATAGTGGTAAAGGAAAATTTGGTATAATGGTAGATAATGGTTCAACTTTTTGAACATATGCATTAAATGATTTATTCATAGCCTTGGACTTAGCTTGGATGACTTGGAATATATTTATATGGTTATTACATAACATGATGGTATTATAATGGATTCTATTGGTTGTGTTATTTTACTCAATAAAATGTGGTTAAATAAAATTCCAACTCTCTTTAATGTGGTCCCCACTATTAAATCATATAAATATTTTTTGATTGACTATGAATACATCAAATGTAATAAATACTCTATAGTGTGCCTAAACACTTAAAATTTAGACATCAAAGTGAAGTTATTCAAAGGTATACAAAATTTACAAATTCTAATCTAAGGTCAAATAAATTCTTAAAATAAATTTATAAAAAGAATTAAAATGGCTACCTAAAAATAGGGTGCATCAAACACAAATGCATAAATTAATTATAATGAGGATGAAATCAGCGTATAATATTTTTCCAATAAAAACATTGAATAAAATATAAAATAAATTTATGTGGAACATTATTTATGCATATAATAATATTTCAAATAAATATGACAATGATTCATTCTTTTCACATTCATGTATCCCCCCATACCATATTCATGATACTAGTAGGTCCTATGCTTTGATGTGTATATATTTTGATAATTATTTTTGGCCTTTTAACATCATTGGTTAGATTTTATAACTTACCTATTATATTAAAAATTTAAAGATCTCTATTTGTTTGATCACAGACATGCTTGTTTTCTTAACTTATGTATTACTTTTGAGTCATATGTGTCTATGTCAATTTACATATTACTAGATGTTATACATTTTTTACATAAATTTTATTGAAGATATTATTAAGTTAGATATAAGTCATGTATGTTTATATATATTATTATGGATTAATAGTTTAACAAGGGAATTATAGATTGATAGTTGAACAAGGGAATCCTTCATGATCATTCTAGTGGCATCTTGGAAGATGGTTTTTAATAGTTCTTTAGGTTATATATTTCATGTTTTCCAATATTTTATTGAGCTTTCACGAGATTAGATATTCTTCAATATATTATGTCTCTTTTATGCTTAGTTTTTTTGCCTATGTTTATGTCTTGTCATAATCTTTATGACTATAGTGTTACTTTTTACTTAGTTATATGAGTGTTTTTATTTGATTGTATAATTTGTTATGTGTTTAATTTTTATGCTTACTATCAAGCATGCCTATCTTATTTTCAATTTGTCTATTTTTTGGCTTCATGTGCTTCTTGCTTGGTATGCCTCTCTTATTTTCCATTTGAGTGATATTTTTTTTTTCTTCCATTATATACTTTAAATGACATACTTGTACTTATTTTCTTTGTGTGACTTTTATTTTATACTCTACTCTATGTGAGATATTATTTACCTTGTTACACTGAGTGTTATATGTTTGTTATGTGCTTAGTGTGCTTTCTTTGCTTTATTTTTTTCTTTTCATTTCTATAAGATTTTTTCCATGATCTATATCATGCATATTATTCCTTGACTAGCTATATTCTTCTTTTACTATGTTTTTAGATTTCCTATCATGCATATATTGGGGTCTACTATTAATCTGATACTATTGATTATATATTTTTCATTAATGGCATGTTATTCATATACTTCATCACTTATATCTTGATCACATTGGGGCATACTATTTTTCTTACCTTCATTGATTATATATTACCCATATAGGGACAACCTCCTTTTGATTGTTCTTATATTGCTTATACCTTTCCTATAGGGGGAAACCATTACCAACTTTTCCTACATTGCTTTGAATATGACCCATATTAGTTAATGCACCTATTAAATGATCATATACATGATGATATATTACATACATATCTTATACCTAGACACATTAGGCTAAATTCCATTATTAAACACATTGTTTCATGATGATATCTATCTATGATTATACTGATATTTTTAATATATCTATGTGTGTGTGTGTGTGTGTGTGTGTGTGTGTGTGTGTGTGTGTGTTTTAATGATGACATCTTATTATAATTTTAATTCAAAAACATTTTTATTCCTATTTTACACACAATGCATGTAATACCTTTTTTTTAAGATATGTGATTCATAAGTTCATCCCACACCTCAAAAGTGAGGCATATGTTCCACTTATTATAACTTAGTTACATGATGATACACAATAGTCCCAAAGAGTTATAAAGGATACTTCTTATTTCTCCCACATTTTAAAGTGGTAAAAAAGAGTTATAAGGCATTTTCAACTTGATCTCCTCAATAAGATGTAGATTTAGAGATATGTACTTCACAAAGATGGCTTCATAGTTCCCACACAACAAGATGTATTCATTTTTATTTACATTTCCTCACATCAATTTTAATACTTCCTTTATCATAAATTTATATAGATATTTATTTAATTTTAAATGTTTTCATTATGTTTATAGGTACCCTAGTTTTCACATTCCAAACATAGGAGCTTGGGTGCTTGTTCTAAAACCTTCATGACTTTTCTCAGTGTCAGTCAAGATGCTTGGCCTAGGTTCCGAGGAGTGTAGAATTTTTTTTATTTTAGAAGTAATAGGATCTATACTGGAGATAATGTAACCTCTTTCCTTTTTATTTTCATATAATTATCATTTCCTATATTGAATTCAATAAATCTTACAAGTTTCAACCGCAACATCTTTTCCAAGCCATCATAATCATACTTTATTTTTTACTTTGACATGCACACGCGTATGCACACACACACACACCCAAAAGTGGGACATTAGTATACATATAATTTTGGTTTTGGGGTAGATTTAAATGTTTTTATTTCATTAATTTAAGGTAATTATGTATGTGTTAATTATCAGTTCGTATTAGGCTCTTTTTGGCATGTGTTATCTTCGTAATGGATCTAATTTTTTCCATCCTCCTTATGTTTTCTCTACAACATCACTTTTTATTTATTTTAGGCCCTCATTAATGCCACCAATAAAATCAAAATATTTTAAATTCCATTAAATGATTATTCTTTCCCCATTGTATGACTATGGATGCTCTCAGAATGTCAAAAACATTGCTTTGGCTTTTTTTTTACTTTTACCAAGAGTGTACGCTATGCTTAAGAGTCCATTATTATTATGGGTCCATTTTTTCCTTTAATTTATTTATTCCATCTTTACGTTCCATTTTTTTGGCTTCCCTTCCATTTGTGTGTTAGTTAGTGCACCAAAAGGGATTTAATGTGAATTTGAGATGTCTATATAAACACATGTTCATTAGTGCATATTGGAAAATGAAAAATAAGAGGAATATGAAATAAATGGAGTTATAAGAAAATTTCAAGAGTGATAAGTAAAATTATAAGTGCTTCAGGGATATTTTTGTTCTATAACTTCATATTGCATCACTATCAATTATTCAATTATTCAATTAGTCAAAGAGTATATTAGGATTTAGGATTGTATCACATAATTACTTGCTAAACTCTATATAACTTTGGTTTTTTAAAAATTATATGACAAGGGTCTAATTGAGGTAAGCATTCCAATTTTATACCCATTTTAAATGTCTAATGAGGTTTTTATATTTGATTTATATTTGATTACAATTTAAAGAAAGAATAAGGGTTTTGGGTGATCTATATAGTTTGACAAAGTGAATAAAGTTTTTAGAACAGAGGAACACAAACATTTCAAAAAAATGAATAAGGATCATACACTCTAATCCTAGTCATGATAGGATTATACACTATAATCCAAGTCATGTTAGGATTGTACACTCCAATCCTAATCATCTCAGAATAGTAAACTTCAATCCTAGTTAATTTTTTAAAGTTATAAGCTTCTTCCAACTTTTATAGGTTATGTCTGCATTAGTTCCAAGAAGTATTGGCACCTAATTTCATCCATAAATAGTCTAAATATTTTCTATAATTAAGTACTATTTTCCTCAAAAGCATATTTTTGTAAATTTTAATAAAGGTTAAATTTCAAGTAATCTAGACTTCTTAGTAAGCCAATTTCAATAAAACTATTAAAAATAAATTGGACTTAATTATTAATAAGTTGGACTCATTAAAAATAAATTGCATCCATCCAAATTATTTGGAAGATTCCAAATTATTACAAATAAAGACTAATATATTTTGAATAATTTGGAGTTATTGATGGTTTAATTTAAACAAAATTATTTGAGATAAATTATGCTCATTACAAATAAAATGCATCCATCCAATTTATTTTGAATGAGTCAAAATTATTTATAATAAAATTAAATGTATTTGAAATAAATTTGACTCTATTATAATAATTTAGACTCATTCAAGATAAATTTTATTTCTCAAATTTAATTGGAATGAGATCAAATATTTATATAAGAGTTAAATTTATTTAAAATAATTTCTAACTCTTTAACCAAATTTGGAAAAAAAATCAAAATAAATTAGACTTGATAAAAAATAATAAGGGCATATTAAAAATAAATTACATCCATTGAATTTATATGGATTGATTCAAAATTCTTTCAAGTCTTATTTGAAAAATCTATTCTAAATAAATCAAACACATTTGAATGATCATGAATATTTTATAGCAAAGACTCACAATTCAAATTTTTAAAGAAATTTCTAAATTTGTAATTGGCTATTTGAACAATGTTGGCCCACATAACAAATAAACAGGAATATGGCTATGGAATATACCTTGGAAGAAGCTACGGAAGATGTTTTGGTATAAGTTACATGTTTGACCCCAATTTTGGATAAGCATGGAAGCATGCACTTTTGAATATTAGATGGTGCAAAATATGCATGAATTTTGAATATAAACACCAAATAATAAGTTCAATAGAGTGAATAACTAGTTTTGACTAATTTCAATAATATAAAGTATCACATCAAGAATAGGTGGCATGTGTAAATACTTAAATTTGGTCATGAATACTTGATAATGTTAGTTTTAGTTCACGTTTACTTTACTTGACTTGAGTCTTTAAATTGGTCATATTTTGCTACATCACTCTATCCTAAGTACTTATATGTGTCCATCCATTTATAAGTATGTATTTTACACCTATATAAATATTATTAATAGATAAAAACTCTCTAAGCATTTTTATAAATATTTAAAATTCTTAAGATTATGCATTGCCTTTTCTAGATCATAATCAACCCACACAGGTTGGGATCGCTAGTTGATCCTAGCCTTTAGGGGTCAATATTTCCCCTTTCTAAGTAATGTATCTTTTTTTAATTTTAGACTATTATTTATAGGTTGGTCTATATTTTTAGGATAGATAATGTGAGGTTTCATCCACTTGGATTGATATAAATGCACATCTAAGCCACTTATTATACTATAAATTTCACTATTCAGGTACACTTATACTAGTGTATATTGAAAAAATCATCCTTATTCTTTCTAAATTATAATATATTCACTTGAAGTAGCCTTTATCCAAGTCATGATCCTATTCTATCTAAGTTAAACAAACCATTTTCAAGTATTCATACCATCTCTAGATGAATACATGTAGTAAAGGAGTACTAACTCACTAAGCACTCTAGGTGAGAGGACTACGTGAGACTTGATTCCATCTTTGGAGTATTATGGATATGTAAGAAACATTCAATCATCATGGGGTGATTGGGATCAGCTCAGCCTGTTACACTATCCCCTCTCTTTTTGTAGGTTTTCAGATATCACAAGCCCTAATAGGGTTTTAACCTTGAAGAGGTAATTTATAGGTCATTTGTGCATAGCCAAAGGTTTAAATTCTACATAAATCCATATTTCAAGAAGGTGCAGGTGATGATACTATCAATTTTATAATTTATAATGGAGGTCAAGATCGACCAATAGGGGTCAAGAGTGATAGTTATTGTTTCAGTTACACGTGTATAATTAGGTTTGAATTGATCATTTTTAACCATATTTCAATCACATATAGACAACCTAACAAGTAGTAATAAACTAAATCTTCTTGTCCTCTTTGTGTTTTTCATAGTTAACTTATTTCATTCATTTTATCTTTGTCCATTTTAGTAATTTATTTTCATTTTATTAGTTACAAGTCATTTACAACATTTTCACCCATTCAAATAATTTTATTTTAATTATATTTAATATACCAATTAATTCTTAATTGTGATAAAACATATTGGTGAACCCATACATTTTATTCGAGCATTTCTTAAATTTTTTGTCTTAGGGTTTAGATAAATTCGTAAATATACAACACTAAAATAACTTTCTATCAACCTTGGATTAAAATTTTGACACTTAAATAAGTGTATTTAACATTGGATTTTAGAGAAATTTTGTAATCTCCATACAAAAAAAATATCTTTTTTCTAGGACTCAAATTTCATATTTTTGTTGCTTACTTCTCAAGTGCAAAAAGTATATCGCTATAATGGATGAGCGTACTATCTATTTTTCATGCCTAATTTTTCTAATTTTCATTAGTCTCCCCCTAATAAGGACAACATTAACAATCATGTAATAAAAAAATCAAATTTAATAAGGCCAAAAAAACCAATGAAAATTTTCAAGCATTATGTACTTTGTACTATTTCAACACCCAATCCAAGTTTTTACTAGTTATTACACACCCTCTTGATGGGCTTATTATGACCATAGAGAATGAAAAGGCCTATGACTCTAAATTTGATAAAGAAAAAAATATTTGATCCTATTGATGTGAAGAAATTTAGTGTATATATTGATGCCCACCCAGATGAAATTGACACTTTATTATTTTTATCTCAACAAGAATAAAAGAAACATGTTCACACTAGCACATCTAAAGAACAAAATAATTTCGTTGATAATATCAATCAAAATAATTTCATTGATAATATCAATCAAATTTTTATAAACCCTACCAAAAAAAATTCTAACTTCATTATTGACGCTATCATTACTTATGCACCTTTGGGTTTGGGGGAAATGGAAGGATTCTGCTAGATATATACACCCATGCCTAACCAAATTACTTATATAATCCTTGATAGAAACACATGATACATCACCTCCATTTTGTGCCACACAATCCCTCATACAAACTATTTTACCTTTGCATGCTAAGTTAGTATATTTAGAGTAAGGTACACCAAAATATATCTAATCAATGGATTCCAAATCTTTACTTCACAATCTATTAACACCTAAGATTGCATCATATCCTTTACCTATAGGATTTTTAGATCCTAAACTTCCAATATATGAAGGTAAAGGAGATCTTGAACAACACCTTTGATATTTTCATATGACATGTATACACGTATGATTTGAATGGCAAGTTGTTAACTAAATTATTTCATAGAAACCTAAAAGATTATGCCTTGTATTATTTTTGTGATTTACCTATCCAATTAGTCAAAGAATCTAAACTTTAATAGATTAATTTATCAAGAAATTTATTATCAACAGTGATAAAAACTTCTCTTATGTGTATATTTCAAAACTCAGGAAAGGAAGTAATGAGACTATTAGTGACTATGTATTTTGTTACAAGACCATGCTCACTAAAATGACTAACACCTTGGAAGATAATGAATTACAATATATCTTTAAAAAAAACTTACTAGCACATTTACATGAGTCAATCATTTTTAATAAATTTAGATCATTTGAGTAGATTTTCCATATAATGATATAAAGAGAGAAGTAAAATTATTCACTTTAAACAAGCTCAAGTATGCACCTGCATCTACTTCAACTTCCATAGTGAAGTTTCAAATCAAACAATCTTACAAACATAAGCCAACATATACTAAAACTGATACAAATGTCATAGTTAATGCCTTATCTCAACCTCAAACAAGTTTCTTTTATCAGATCACTAAGAAGGTAATTCTCTAGATTACCACAACCACCTCATAAATTGTTACAAAAATTACTTGAATGCAATCTCATTACTCTACCTCCACCACTATATTTTGACATAAGTATACCTCAAAGTAAATCATTTGATAACAATGCATATTTTGATTACCATAGATGCAATGGACACTCTACTAGTAGATGTTTCAATCTCAAACACCACATTCAAACTAAGCACTTCTATAGAGAAAACTAAGCCACAACATAATGAAAATTCTAACAATTTTGTATTTTTTTAAATGTTTTGGGTATTTAAAAAATGGATATAAGTGAGAGAAGGAGTGGAGGGAGGAATTAAAAATTAGTGGTTGGGCAGGAAGAGGGGGAGAGCGAAGGAGATGACCTAGACCCAGATCTAGCTAGTATTTTAATGGTGAAAAGGCCCACTAGGTAGGAAAGATCCAATGCATAATGCTATCAAACCCTAATATTTGAAGATAAATATTTTGGGTGAGATTTTTTAGAAGAAACCAGAGTGGAAGAGTTATTAAATCTAAGTGGTAGACATGTAGGTTTTAAATTGTGTCAGGTGGGACTACAGACAAGTGAAATCCCCAGCATGTTCTTCCAAAATATTGTATGTCCCATTGGGTGGGAGAAAATTAAATTGGATGTTTGGCATTCACCATATACTAGAGAAAAATACCCTAGGTATGATCTGGCATAAAAACCTAGAACAGAAGATTGGTTAATGCTAATCAACAATCCTATACATTTAAGACTATGTTTGGAAAGATGTCATATCGATGGAATACCCAAAATAGAAAGGTGAAATTCTTCCTGGGGTTTTAGAGTAGAAATTATGTTACCTCTTGATGGTATATCTATAGAAATTTTACTATGTTAGGTAAGACAATGGACTGTCAAAAGTTTAGAGTCAAGATCTCATTTCATCCTGAAGGAAAATTACCCTATTTTGAGGGCAAAGTGGTATTGTCTTCCCTTTATGATCCTATTTTATCTTGGTTTTATCATATGGGAGTTTATTTCACATAGTTTATTGGTTGTTTATTTATCTCCCTCTTCTGTTGAGAAAGGGAGGAAGCTTGGTTGTTTTTCCTATTATCATCTATTTTATACCATGTACCAAGTTGTTGCTAGACTGCTAAGGGCTTGGTTGTCTAACTTTGAAATATAAAGGGAGTTTATCCCCATTTTATTTGATGTGAACTCCATGACTTTAGCCAATGTTTTTCAATATTCTAACGTGGATGTTATAGGACTCTTCTTTGAATCTCTCTACCTCCATAAGGCTATAAAGTTGTGGGCCTTGATGGAGGAAGTTAGAGGATTCCTCATCAAAACATTTGGGGTTTGGGTGGATGATAGATGAATCTACCCCCTCCCTCCTTATATGTATGTTATAGGGTTCCACTTTGTTTTCCTTATTATAAGGTTGGATGTTAGAATATTTCAACCCTATCTCTTCCACTTTCTAGGATTTGTCTTAAAACCTTTGTGTCATTTGTTGTTTGATTGGCCCATTATGTAACATTCATCCAAAACACCATTATAGGAAGAGGGATGATGGTAGATATATTTTTGAGGATTCCTTAGCCAAAGCATAGATAATGGTGAGTTATGATGGGCTGAAGATTCCTATTTTATATCAAATGGCTACTAGATGGTTGAGGATGAGTTGGATTGTTCTTTATTGTGATTTATCCATTGTTTGGCCCAATGGGCGTGTAGACCCACTAGTTATGCTTTAATTATGTGGGGGATATACAAATATTTCAAAGAGGCAGAAGATGTAGACACCTAAATCTGGCCACTGATAACCTCCAACTAGGCTTTTGACCAATTTTCACCCAAAATGCACAATTTGGTCTAAAAACACTAAAACATGCTAAATGATGTGAAACTGACATATTCAAGTGCTGATTTTGGCTAGAGTATCATTAAATGGGGAAATTCAATTTGTGGTCCAGCTAACTTTGATCAGATCATTCCGAGTCAAAATGCCAATTTTGCCCCTAGGTAGTCTAGATTGCTCTTTCCTATCAAATCTCTTGCACAAGATGCATGCCTTTATTATTTATTGTTGATAACATCCTAAATGGGAATACGATCCAACATATCTGACATCACCTCCAATTCCAATCCATTTGAATTTTGGACCAATAACAAGGCATTTTCATCAATTTGAGTAATCTGTGCACAAAGTGCTTAATCATGTTTAAGAGCTAATTAAACCAAATTAGAGGCTAATAAAAAAATCCATGAAAACTTGTTGAAAACTTGTTTTTAGAAATGAATATTAAATATTTTCATCATTAGGTGACCTCATTTCTTGGGAAGACATCCCTAGGCCGTAAATGCCACAAATATCAAGACTCATGCCTCCCATGCCTCATCAATGCCTTCCATGATGCCCTCCATGCCTCTTAATTTTCCCTTCTTACTATGTCATGATGAGCCTATTTATCAATTTTAATTGCATAATTGGATTAATCCTTAGCCATAAATCTCAATCCTAAGATGGACAGTTTAGGTTGATTTTGATCGATCTAAAAAATTTATAAATAGAGAGGCCATACACATCATTTCTAACACATGATTATGCAAAGTTATAATGCAAAATTGATTAGAAATTTTCATGCAACTAGTGTTACCATGTCAAATTGATTCCAATCCAAGCCAAGCCACAAGCCAAAAGTGCGAAGGAGAGATGGAGGTAGACAAGCTTCCATTGCCAAGAACTTCATGAGCACAAACCAAGTAAGCCACTACAACAAGTATTTTTGAGCATCCAAAGAAGGTAAAAGAGGGTTTTTTTTTAATTTTAGTTGTGTGTTTTATTCATTTTTATTAACTAAGCTCTCCCTAGTGTCTATGCCTAGAGATGTTATGCTAGCTAGTGTGTTTCTTTTATTTTATTTTCATTTTGAAACTAACACCATACTAACCATCCTCTCTTGAGTCAAATTCCTATATCACATATGATACACTCAGTGGGACCAAACACATCCCACACATGAAGAATATCATTCTAAAACTTTAAAATCTCATTTGGATCATTAAAACTCTTACAATTTGATTTTCTTTGTTTTGTCATTTTCATTTGTCACAGGTTTACACAATAGCTGACGTTGGTTAGTAAAACTGTCATCAGTCATTATTTGTGTAACCGATGTTGGTTAGATAACCTTCATTAGTTATTAAGTGTAACCAAAATTGGTTATTTAACCAATGTCGGTCACTGTGTTTTCTTAAAAACACAAATCCGATAGCTATTTTAAAATGCTTGTTTTGGGGTCATACGGACACCATTTTGGATGATTTTTTTTTAAACCACATGTTTTCTCCTAAATTTTAAAAATTTGGAATTATTTTAAATTAAAAATTCATATATTTTTTACAAAATTTGGAAAATCGATTTAAAATGTTTCTAATCTAACATATTTGCTTTTGGGGTGATGCCATAAGGGTAGACAAGTAACTAACAAATTTCAAGTTTGATAAATCATGTTTTAAAACATATTTTGCATGTTTTAAAATGAATTAGGAACATTATTTTGGTGCTTAAAGTAACATTTAAGGTGTTTAAATAAGTGTTTTTAGCATTATTTTTCAAAGTTACAACTAAGACCAAGGGGTCAAATGAACACCACCTCATTTTTTGAATTTGAGCTTAAAAATGAAGTCACCTTTCCAAGATTTGTGTTTAATTAGTTTTTTAAATTTGATTTTGTTTGGTAAAAAGAGGGATGTCACTTTTATGCTCTTCCATTTGTCCCCTTTAGGGAACCCTTGGAATCAAAAGTACCATTCTTATTGCAAAAAGCCTAGTCCAAGGCTTAGAAATAATGTCATCTAAATCACTCCCCAAAAACTCGTCAAAGTTTGGGTGACCTTGAAAATGACCCTAAATTCTCTCTCTTTGTCTTTTATTTTCATGCAAACTTGGCTTACGATGGGGACATCATTACCTCCTGTGAGTTCTTTAGGGAATCTTTGACCTGGGGTTTCACCTCCTGACATTAACTTCACTTACTCCTTTGGAGTTTCACATAGGACATATCTACATTTGGACATCAAACTACACTGAGAAAATAGTAGGATGTAGTGGTTATAAAAAGGACTAGACTTTTTTACAACTATCCAATGCCATGATCACCTAATTTATGTGCTTGTCTTTTACATCATTTGATGTGAAAGTCATTATGCAATTGATTCCCTTAGAAACATTTGAAAGCTTGCTAGTTTATTCAATCCCACATTTCATACCCTTGTTAAGATTTGGATGATTATACTTAGTGTATTTTAGTCATTTATCTTACTTGGTGTTTTTGAGATTAAAACTTGTTTGTTTGTTCATAAAGCCATGTCAAAACCAATTTGTCTATACGTCACTCTTTTATATAAAGAGGTGTTATCCTGGCCATTTTACACCACACTTGTGCCTTGAAATTTTTGCTAAACTTGTTTGTGTGTGTGTCATTTGAGTTGTGAAGGGTGGCGTTAAGCTACACAAATAATGTCAAAACATTTTGAGCCTTTTAAAGTCTTTAAAACATAACATTGACCATATTATTTGAGTATGCTTATGCCATTAGACTACTCAAATTATTTCAGAAATTGTTTACCATTGTATCAAAACCATTTGTTTCAAACCTTATCATTTATACCATTTGGACCTTTGTCTTATGACATCATGTTATCTAATCTTGTCTAGCTTGTTTGGTCAAATCTTAGTTTTTATCATTGAGTTTTCAATTAGCCTTGTCAAGTTTGGATCCAAACATTGATTGATTTCTATTTAAGCTTTAATTCATGGGGATGATACACAGATCTTTCTATTTTGGGTTGCATAACTTTGGTTAATCAATTACCTAAAATTGGAAACTATTGATGGTTTGTTTGTTCAATGCCTATCCTCATCATTGTTTGTACCTTTATTTTGGAGAACATAGTCTTTCTCAAAATGCCTTTTGCCTTATGCCCTATGCCAACTAATCATGTTTATGTTTGATTCCATGTGCCAGGTTTATGTCAAAGTTGTTTCCAAACTTGTTAGATTAAATCAAATCACATTAGCCTTTGTTTCAAGTCTAGCTTTTGAAATCGTTTGGCCAAAAGTCCTAGCATATGCCTATTTGTTTGAGCCTAGCTCTTGACTCTGCGTTTAGACAAAAGACCTAGTAACTCAAATTATCCCTTTCTTAGTTTAGACCTTATTTGGAACACTTTGACCTAGACTTTTGACATGCCAATTTTTATTCAGATGCTTGACCTTTTTTGCGTATGATAGTTGACATTAGACATTTGATGTTAGACTATTTTATGCCAAGTCTTAACACAAACCATATTAGAGATACAACTCCACTTTCAAACCACATTGGAGATACAACTCCACCCCTTTGACCAAGTTGGACCAAGTTTGAACCATTTGTCCTTTGGATCATTTTTTAAAGTTTGTAGAACTCTAAGCCTTTTTATTTCAAAGCTTTCATCATTTACATGGATATGACTAGCTAAACTTGTGGTGGAGTCACATACAATCCAACTTATGATAGAATGGCCACATAAAATCCCACTAAGAACCCCTATAGAGAAAGATTTTCTCAGGAGTTTTATTATTCTCGCTATGATACTCCATATGGGGAACATACTCAAAATCCATAAAATCCAAATCAAAACCTTGATTGGCATGAAGAGGCTTGTGAGGAGAACTTTCAAGACCCAACTATAGATAATGTTGTTTGGGATATGGATCCATACCCTCTTTGAAATAATTATTACATGGAACATAGTCAAGAACCAACTTATGATCCAACTCATGATTGGGATGATATGGTTTATGAGGAAGACTTGGATGCTTTTACTTGTGCAAGCAATCAAGTTCATAACTCATTTTATTATTTGATCATCAGCTACCCCTAACCCTCCTTTGGATTATATGAGCTATCAAGCTCCGTAATACCAAGGAATACCATTACCTTTCCTAGACCTAGTCTTTTGGCTTATGTGAGCAACCAAGCTCCATAATGCCCCTTCATCATTCTAAGACCTAGTCCTTTGGCTTATGCAAGCAATCATGATCCAAACCACCCTATCATTACCATCTCAGTACTTTGTCCTTTAGCTCATGCAAACAATCATGATCCCCAAGGTCCTACCATTATCCAATCATAGATCATTCCTCATCTAGTACCAATCCCATCCAAACCTCAAACCATCCAATCATTCAAAGACCAAGCTGTGTTTAAAACTAGTATTTACCAACTTTTTAGAAACCAAGGCAAAAATAACCAAACAATTCAAGATGTTTTTGTTGAACCAACCAATTGTGATAAGTCAACCTATGATGAATCACCTATTGATTATGTACCAGTTATCAATAAATCTCACTCTAACAAGCCAGTCTTTATTGAGTCACTTCTTAATGATTATAACTGACTTTGGGCAAATCATTACCTCCACTATGTACCTATTTTTTAAGAGCCTCCTATTGACAAGCTAGTCTCTAAGGAGTTATATTTTGACCTTTTTCCCATCCTAGAAGAGTCTCACTCTGACAAACCAATTTTTGTGGAGCCCATTATGCCATCATAGGTTATTACTTATCTAATACTAAACATTCAATAAGACATCATTATAATAGAGTACCCATCAGATGAAGAATTAGAGTTAGAGTCAGGTTCTATTATTGAATTGATATCAAATTTACCATTAGAATCTAAATCAACATCAGTCTTAACATCAAATTTAGAGTCCCTTGAGTTAGAATCAGATTCAAAAGAAGAATATGTTCATGGTTGTTACAACATTAGTTACGCATGCCTTGAAGATCAATTTGAATACATTTGTGATCCTTATACTATTTTTGAGGATGAGTAATTTAGCTTTAACATAAAAAAATTTAGTATCTTTTGCAAGAATTGTGCAGCCTCTACCCATTCCATTACCATTCCACATGCCATTACCATCAACCATGATATCCATATTATTGACATTCTATCTCCCATAAGTGTCTATTGGGATCAACAAAATCACACTTTGTTGAATTGAATCCATGGTGACATATCAGTTGAATAAGAACAAGGAGGCCAAGACCACATTCATATAGCAAAACTCTTTCCTAGTGAAACCTTTTTAAAGGCACTAGGGGACAATCAAAGTCAAAACTCAACATCTTCTAGTGAAACTTTTTTGGAAGTGCTAGAAGACAATAAAAGTCAAAAGGCAACATTCCTTAGTGAAACCTTCTCAGAAGCACTACAAGACAACCAAGGCAACTTCATTGGTGAAAACCTCATTCAAGAACCAATAGCTGAGCACAAAAGTTCTTCACTACTTGATAATACAAAATCAAAGATAAAATCAAAAGAGCTTCCAATCTACATCTTAATTAGATGGTAGTTACTCTCAAGATCAAACAACAAAAAAATATGGTGGTCTTATCAAGAGAAAGTCATTAGCCCCATCACAACCAAAATTATGTCGAATCTAACATCAGCAACATCACGTGTGATTGAAAGCCCTGATATTCATTTGTTTCCCCACCATTATACATTTTATTATCATCTACCATTCCATTTCACAATCAAACCTACCATCCATTATTTGTCCCTATTTACCATCCATGGTCACACTTTCCTTTACAGAGGCTACAAAGATACCTTGTCTCGACATTTGAAGGAATCAAAATCAATGACCAATGAAGATCATAAAAGAATACTTGACAACCAAATCTATAGCTAGTTCTTGATAGAGTAGCTATTTAGATGAGGTGTGGTCCAAAAAATAACATGATTGAGTATTTTGTTTGTATCATTTGTTGATTAAGACATGCATCTCCCCATCAATAGGAACAATAGAATCAAAAACCACACCCAGGCCAAAAACATGTACCATACCATTTCACATTGCCATGCCATTACTGTTGTTACATATCCACTTGCCATTGTCATGTATCCTACCATTCACCCCATCACTTGAGGACAAACCTCTTACCATTTTATACATCCTATCATTTTATTCTTATCTAGACCAAAGCCTATTTTTATTCATCCTACCCAATCCTATTTTGATCTTGGTTCCTTTGTTTCTTCCTGCACTTTTTGTGAGAAGATCTTGATCAAGTTTCAACTCTTATCAAATTCATGTTTTCAATGACAGTCTATGGCAGTAGTGTGACAATTGATCTGGAAAGATATCTTTCATCCTATATCCATGTTTATTTATGTGAGCCTGATTATAACTACCTATAGGCAAATCAATGTTTCACTAGTCTTGCTACTAATTATAACTACCTATGGGAAAATTAGTATCATTGACCTATGACATTGTATCTTATTTATAACTAATTATGGGAAAACTAGGAGCAACACTTGTTTATCATGCATTACCGCATTACCATGCCATTGTTGTTTTCATTTAACTAGCCATTTGCCAGATTTGAGAACTTGTTGGGACCTAGTTGGTTTTTCTCTACCTTTTGTGTGGATAGAATTACTATGACTTGAGGTCATTTTAGGACTATGTGGGTCATGTTCAATTCATGTTGAGGTCACCTTAGTCCCCCTTTCCATATGCTCTCACCATTTTTTGAGCAACTTAAACCAAACGCTCTCACCATTTTATGAGCAGGTATCTTGTCGTTCTCTAACGAGTTAACATACCTCAAAATTCCAAAAACAATCATAACATTTCAAAAATACCAAAAATATTTGTCATGTCTAATCCTAGTTATTTATCTTTGATCCACCTTATTGGGGCATGGTCATTGTTAGGATGCTTTATTTTGCTTTTATTTTCAAGATTTCTATTTATTTGTTTATTTTAGATTGTTTGTTTCTTTGTTTTTCTAATTATTTATTTGTTTATTCACTTGTTTGTTTATTTTCTTTCAACACTATTGCCTTGACTCAGTCTATATGTGTTCATTGGGTGATTCCTTAAGCACATTATTCTTGAGTCTATCCATATTCAGACGTCAATATTATCATCATGGTTTTTATCATTGGTGCATTATTTTTGAGTGTTTATTGGATTGGGAGTCGGTCCTTATGTATTTTTTGGCCAAGTCTTCATGGTGTTCTATCATGATGCCTACTGTCACAGGCTACAGCAAAAATTAGCTTCAAGAAGGTCTATAATCAATGGAGCCATAAAATTTTCTCCTTGGCACCTTGGCAAATCCTCCCATCCCACCCTTGATCAAATTAACCCTTTGGCCATTCTAGTTGTATCATTTCTAATCAGGATGAGCATCTCCTTGTTAGCAAGTACAACTAAATCTTTTATATTAATTAATATTATTCTTCTATTCATCTCTTTCATCATTTTTTCTTGCTCATATTTAATCTATATTCTAAGTTATATCCTTGAGTTATGCTTGATAATTAGCCCTAAGTGGGGCACAATCATCTTTAGCCAATTCAAGTCCTCATAATGATTATAATTGCCTATGGGCAAATCATTAATTTGACTTTTATTCTTGATTATAACCACCTTTAGGCAAATCAGTATTTTTTTTAAATCAGTGCATGCAGGCATTTTCTCATTTGAATTAATCTCAACCACAGTTTAATTCCACCTTTCTTCTTATTTCTTTTTGAGGGACCGTCCATCAACAAATGTCACAGCCACTCCCTCAAGGGGGCATCACCATAGGCTTCCCAAACACCATTTGGAGCTTTGTTCTTTAGTCATCATATTCTTCTTGGCATACAAGAAATCTTTCATTATTTGAAAAGACATTGCTTTGCCTATGGTTTGTAACATCTTCCAAGACAAGGGCAAATTATAGACACCTAAATCTGGCCACCAATAACATCCAACTAGGCTTTTGACCAATTTTCACTCAAAATGCACAATTTGGCATAAAAATACTAAAATATGCTAAATGATGTGAAACTAACATATTCAAGTTTCAATTTTGGCTAGAGTATCATTAAATGGGGCAATGCAATTTGTGGGCCAGCTAACTTTGATCAGCTCATTTCAAGTCAAAATGCCAATTTTACCCCTGGGTACTTTGGATTGCTCTTTCCTATCAAATTTATTACATAAGATGCATGCCTTTGTTATTTGTTATTGGTAACATCCTAAATGGGAATACAGATCTAATGCATCTAACATCACCTTTCAATTCTAATCCAGTCAAATTTTGGACCAATAATAAGGCATTCTGATCAATTTGAGTAATTTGTGCACAAAGTGCTTAATCATGCTTAAGAGCTAATTAAAAAAAATTAGAGCCTAATCAATAAATCCATGAAAACTTTTTTTTAGAAATGAATGTTGAATATCAACATCATCAGGTGACCTCATTTCTTGAGAAGATATCCCTGGCCTTAAATGTCACAAATATCAAGATTCATGCCTCCCATGCCTCATCAATGCCTTCCATGATGCCTTCCATGCCTCTTAATTGCCCCTTCTTCCAATTTCATGATGAGCCTATTTATCAATTTTAATTTCATAATTGGATTAATCCTTAGCCACATATCTCAATCCTGGGATAGATGGTTTAGGTTGATTCTGATCAATCTCAAAATTATATAAATAGAGAGGCCATACACATCATTTCTAACACATGATTATGCAAAGTTATAATGCAGAATTGATTTCAAAGCTTCATGCAACTAGTGTTACCATGCTAAATTAATTGCAAGCCAAGCCAAGCCACAAGCCAAAGGTGCCAAGGAGAGATGGAGGTAGACAAGCTTCTATTGCCAAGAACTTCATGAGCACAAACTAAGCAAGCCACTACAACAAGCATTTTGGAGCATCCAAGGAAGGTAAAAGAGGGTTTATTTTGCATTTTAGTTGTGTGTTTTATTCATGTTTTTTAACTAAGCTCTCCCTACTATTTAGGCCTAGAGATATTATGCTAGTTAGTGTAATTCTTTCATTTTGTTTTCATTTTGAAACTAACACTATACTAACCATCCTCTCTTGAGTCAAATTCTTAGATTACAGAAGATTAGAAAAATATGGTTTGATCCTGATGGGATTTTATCTTATTTCATAAGTTTCATGGAAGCTCTATCGAAGTGTGATAGTTTTTATCTATATGTTGATAGATTGATGAGGAAGATTTACCTATTGCCCTAATATGTTTTATCTACTATTTGGATCAATGTGTGTGTATGCTCACTATTTATGTTTCAACTGTGTGGAGTTTATGTAGATATCTCAAGGAGACAAAATATTAGTGGAATATATTCTACTTTTGGATGGCTTTTATTCTACAGTGAAAGTTTTGGGGAAGCTCTGTTGAAGGGTGATAGTTATTGCTTATATTTTTTTATTTTTTGGTGAGTTGACTTCCTTTAATTGATAAAGTTTTGATATCTTAAAACCCTCTTGTATCGGTTGTGGGATAAACTTAAACCCTCTCATTGGTTAAATTGTCACAATTATGGGATCCTTCAAACCCTCTTGTTGTGCCTGGGATGGTTATGGGACCCTTAAAACCCTCTAGTTATGAATCATGGTTGTGGGATCCTTAAAGCCTCTTGGTTGTGGGACCATTGTTCAAAACCCTCCTTGTTTGTTGGTCCATTAATCAAAACCCTCACTTATTGGTTCATAGCTCTGGTTTTAAAAGCATTTACCCTATCTATTAAAAAATAATGAAAATGGTAAGTTAAATATTTTTAGTGATCCATTCCCAAACCATGAGATAAATAAAGATATTTTAGTAGTACATAATACCTATAATTTAAAATCCCCTTTGATAAATATGATCATCCATTATATTAAATTATTAGTATAATTATTCAAACCTCATAACCATGTCCTTTGATCACCTTTGATGATAGTGAGATAGTGGATGATGATTATGATTTCCATGCCCTATGTATAAGAGCATACATTTATCAATAACCTATACGTAATGTATTAGTCAATAATTGATCAAGTGAGAATGTATTTAAAATGATATTACTCCATTCTTTGTGTGACACACAACATGACATATAAGAAACATATAAAAATGTTAAAATGTTCAATGGGAAACTACAACCTACTTTGAGACATATTATGTTACCTCTACAAGTGGGTCCTACTATATTATCCACTTATTTTCTAGTAGTACCATATAATGGGGTCTTTGACATGATATTATGATTCCCTTGGTTATATAAGCTTTATTTTATACCTTTAACGATAAATATATGCCTAAAGTACATTCATTGCAACCAAGTAGTCACAATTTTAATAATTAGATATGAATATCCTCTGAAATTCATGGTACCTCCTCCTCCACATCAACCACCTCAGTGCATTGATAAATATATTCAATAACAAAGCACATTTACAATTTTTGCACCAATGCAAAATATTTTTATACAACCAATTCATAAAAAAGTGTAGAAGTCTCAAAAGCAACTAATGCAAAACCAAACATCATGTCAAAAAAAAATGTTTACTTCACAAAAATTATCATCACATGTAACATCTTCTAAATTGGTGATACACATAAATCAACATGTTACACAGAGAACATAATATTTGGAACAAATTTATACTACTTCTCATTGGATTGCAAACCAACTTAGGTCCTCTATAACTACTCCTCCCACATGAAATTACATGAGTAGTGATCTATATAGTTATATTATTGCACATGATTCCTTTTTTAAATGTGAGTCATGCATGTCTATAAAATTTCACCAGTGAAAGGTGACCCTTGCACAATTTATTACATATCCTTATGATAAATTCCTCTTAAGGAAATCATTTGGTTAGCACATTTAAATTTAAACATTTATAAAAAATTAAAAAACACCCAAATAATATAAAAATAAAAAATTATTGTGCATAGATTCTCAATTACTTCATCACATTATTCTTCTAATTTACATTGATCAATTTGATCATGTTTTAATCCTTGCATCTTTGTGTATTTTTGGCCTTGTGGGTCTTCTTTTTCACTTTCACGATACGAATAGTCCATAACAATGACATGACACTACCACTTTTTTCTATTTAGCATGTTATTTTCATAGTTTGAACAAAGTAGATTGTATATTCTATCACAATTAGCATTGATCAAAAATACTCAATATCAATTTTTGCTTCTATCCTAAACCTGATGATATCATCTTGTATCATTTTACACAATTACATAAAAGTCTAAGTAAATAAAGCCTTAATACATCCATTTTTTTGATAGTGTAATTAGAGCCTTAATACACCTATTTTTTTAATACTATACTCTATTTTAATTTACACAACATTATTATTCATCCAAAATATTTCTTGTGTACTATATTTCTAATATATGCATGTTGCATACCTTAACAAGTGTACATTTGATGATACAAATATGTACAATCATTCCTCTACATCTGTATTCTATCTTGCACATGTCTTTTAGTTATAATTCACATATATAGTGGGGGCATCTTGCTCATACATGGCCATGCCATCATATTCAGTGCGACATCTTACTCATACATGGCCATGCCATCATATTCAATGTTTACTTTACCTCAACACATGTTGATTGTTCATATTCCTTCAATTTATTTTATTTTAGAAACCATGTTTTATCTCCCAGTATTTATTTTTATTGTTTTATAATTAAAAAAATAAAATAAAATTTAAATATTTTAAAAATATAAAAATATTCAAAATAATCTAAAAATCTAAAATCAGGACATGAGCATCATTAGACATCTATTTTACATCATTGTCATATGTTATCTATCTCATGACTAGTAGATAACATAATCTTTTTCTATTACATATGCATTTCACTGGTATTTATGAATGGTATGCAAGACATACAAATTTTACATGGACTCAGATGTTGGAATTTCCTCTACCCAATGGTCATGTCATGTTGGGAGTATCTTATCCAAAGGTTATAATATTTAAGAGTGTTACCATTTTATAACTCCTATACAATGTTGAGCTATATAATATTTACAAATGTCTTGCTAAGTATGGTGGTCTTGATCTTAGAAGGTTGAAATCTATGAACAAAGTGTTGGTTGCCAAATAGTGTTGGAGATTCATCAAGGAACCTAAGCACTGAACTATCATTCTCTATGTTAAGTATTTTGAATCAAGAGAAGCTTTACAATTTTTGTATGATGATCATCATGTGAGAGGATCATGCGTCTAGAATTTCCTAGTTAGTAGTAGAGATATAATTCTTAGAGGGAGTAAATAGAATATAGGAAAGGGAAATAAAGTCAAATTCTGGGAAGACTCTTGGATTCTTGAGATTCCTTTGATGGAACTTAAACCTTGGCATCAAATTGGCCCACCTCTATAAAGGAAATATGGTTACATGGTGACTGAGTATATTCATCAATCGGAGAGAGGGAGGAGTTGGAAAATGTTGAATGTGGAAAATCTGGCAGGTTAAGGTAATGGTATGGTATTTGATCTGAATATATTACTTAAATGTATGCATGTTACAAACCTCCTCAAAGATGATGAGATTTTATAGACTGACTCTATGGTTGGACATCACACTATGAAATTAGGATATAATATTATGTTTCGACCTCTTCAAGAAGATTTCCCTTGGTTAAAAATGTGGGATAACTATTAAATCCCCAATGGTAATATCATTCTCTATTTATTAGTTCATTAAAAAAAACCTACCATAGACAATTTTAAGAAGAGAGGATTGTTTATCACTAATAGGTGTTCTTTGTGCAAGGTGGAAAATGAATCTATCACTCATTTAATTACAGACTGCTCATTCTCCTTTAAATTTTGGGGTTTGTTACTAGATAAATTTTAAAAAAATTGGGTTCAACCTTCCTCCTTAAGAGATTTATGGTTGTCTTGGAAAGATCCTTTTAAGAATGAGGATCTTAAGAAGTTGTGGGTAATGGTTTTACCTCATTTTCTTTGGGGCATCTAAAAGGAAAGGAACAACATAATTTTTAGAAATTACAAACCATCCAGTAGGAAGGTTGCATCTAAGATGATTTATTTTATAATGGAAAACTTCAATAGTAGAAAACTCAATAAGAAACTTATCTAGTCTAAAGAGGAAATAAAGATTGGTAACATTTGTCAAATGAATGTCCATAATAGGGTTTATGTGGATCCTATTTTATAATTAATAAGAAATTTTAAGTGGTAGGTTCCTTCCCCAATATGGGTGAAATTAAACTTCGATGGGGCTTATAAGGGTAATCTAGGAGCCTTATGAGAGGGATGTGTTCTTCATGATGATAGGGGAGAGTTAGTGGCTACTTATACAGGTGATATGGGGATTCAATCTAATCATTGGGTGGAAAATTTGACATCTCTTTGGGTTATTTGATTTGCCAAATATTGAGAGTGGTTCAGTTTGTTATTGAGAGTGATGCACTCAATATAATGAATTTCATTTCCAAGAAGAATTATGTAAATTGGAATATCATACATATCGTGGAATAAGCTTACAACATATTATATTCCCTCTAGAATGTATGTATTTATCATGTTTATATATAAGTTAATCAAATTATAGATTAGTTCACTAATGTGGGGGTGACCTCTAGTAGTTTTAAGAGATGGATCTATAAGGAAGATTTACCTAATGACATTCTTAATAAATTCTCAACAGAAAGTTCAGTCTAGGTACAATTGGAGTGGTTTGAGGAATGTTTTCAAGGAAATTTACCCATGTATGATCCTTTGTATGTGGAAAGATGTGAATTTTTGGTTGTTCATCATTGCCAAGACTATGATTTTGTCTTGTAATCATGAGGATTGGTACTATTTTAGTCTCATATGTGTTATAAGTAATGACTTCCCTTTTGTTTTATTTCAAATCATAGGTGGATTCTTAGGATTAGGGAGGAGCATTAAATCATTTATAGGAGGTTATCTCTTTTATTGTGAGATTGTTTTGGGTTACCTCTCCCAAATGCAAAATTAGAGCAAAGTGGTATGTGGCATTATGGGTGGTAACCTTTATAGGGTAGAACCTTTAATAATGGCAGGTGATATGAGGAAGAATGTTTATATTTGGGATATCCTTCAACAAGGTATTTTTTTAAGTTTTATCCAGTGAGTCAAGGGGTATGATCAACACATATCCTATTATTTCACCAAAATATGGAAGGAGAGACTGGTGGAATTCAATGGAGTTTGCATTGAGATGACCAAGAATTTAATTTCTCAAGTCACATGGCTGAAAATAGAGGAAATAAAATATTTCAAACCAGGCAAAGATAATAAGGTAGAGAAGGATAAATTTCTTGAAAAAGGAGAGAAATTGAAAAAATTCCACGGTGAATTTTTGATAAAATATCTCCCTCACCCTTTTGATGAGGTGGAAAACTCATCATGCAATTTATTACGCTGCAGGGCAAATATAAGGTAGTGTTTGTTTCTCATTTTTTTCTAAGTTACTTCAAGCATCATAATCCATACATTTTGTGTTCATTGTAAATTTTTATATATGATGTGAAAAGATGCAAGAATAAGAATTTGCTCCATCAAGCTATTATTTTTTTGATATATAAGTCCTTAAAATATATTAATAATAGCCCTGTTTATTTTCCTACTATGGAGAGTAAACACAAGTTCACTAAAGTAGGGATGAAATGGAGGCTTAGAAGTGAAGTCAAAACAAATCAATCACTTAAGGAGGAAGAGGAGGACCCAGACACTAATTCTATGGAGGAATCAATTAAGGATCAACATGACGAGTCCTAGAATCAAGTTAAAGGAGTATCTAGTTTGCAGCTTCTCAAAGCTAAGTAAGAGGAGGATCTTAGGATGTGTAGGGAAGAAGCTGATAAAGGTAAAAGTAAATTTGATTCTAAGTTTTTTATTATTTTGGAGGAGAGAAAAAATAAGAACAAAATCAAATAAATAGATGAGGAGCTAAGATTTTAAAAGGCTATTCTTAGATGGTTTCGTAAGGAGCACAATAAGATGAAAGATGATATATGTGCTAAGGAGGACATGAGTGAGGTTATATTACAAGTCAATTGGCTAAAAGATAAAGTCTGTAGATTAGAGGAAGAAAATGAACACCTTAAGGAAAATATGAGATTATTGGCTAATGGAGAGATAAATGAGGTGTTGATCCATATCAAATGGATGAGAAACAAACTTATTAGTTTAGAAAAAAGATAAATAAACATTAAAAGAAAACTTGAGTATCTTGGTGAGCTTTAGTAAGGTGGCAATGCAAAAATGCATTACTAGCATAGACATCATAAGATAAATATATGGGAGGAATCAAGAAGTTGAAGGCACTAGTGGGTTCAATAAAAGAGATAAGGGGGTGGAGATAAATGAAGGGGAAAACATTGACCCTAAAGAGGTTACAATCATGGAGAGAGCTTTGAAGAAGATGTTGGTTAGCTAGGAGGATGCCTTTTTTGAGCATAAAGAAAAATAATTGTATTTTATTAGTTTCAATCGGTTTTACTATTTTTTTTATTATTTTTGTGTCCCTTTCTTATTATTTTTCTAAGGTTTTGTTGTTTTGAGTAGTTCTTATTGTATAATTTCTCTTACCAAACCTTAACTACTTGTTTCTTATATAGGGTTGGGTCCCTATTGAAATAATCCCATTTTTACCATTAACAAAAACATATCTATCTTACATTGTGTACATGGATATGTTATTTTATAGGATATTATCACATTGCATATATATGGTATAGACTATATTTTTAGTTATATGCTCCATTGATTTTATTACTTGAACATAGTATATTAGACTTTTTTAGGTGAGGGCAAATAGAAACTAGTAGTTACCTTACCTCAAAAAGATAAGATAATCGTATAATGTGTATGAACCATGTAGCATATAGGATAAACATGTCTAGGTAGATATATCATTTAAGCGTGAAGAATGTGATCACATCAAACCTTAAGATGCATGATATATATCATGGCAACGTCTAAATAATAATAGTACAAGCTTAACAAGCAATTAAACACACACACAAGATCACTCAAAAACAAATCAAAAGACAATGGTCCAATGAGACCTCAAACAAGGGGCATGTTCAAATGTCGTGTAATCGAAGGGACACGACTTAGTCAAATGTCCACAAAGCAAAGAATGACTTATTCAAATGTCCATACAAAAATTAATGGCATATGTAAATGTCAAATTAAGCAAATAAAGGTATGGGGGGCATAAATAATGGAGCATATTCAAATGCTCAACAAGAAAGACAAGACATTCAAGGAAGTGCATAAAGAAAAAGTTTAAGCCACCAACATAAACATAGCATACTAGCCCCTAGATATATGTGTTAGCAAAAAATGTCAAGTACATAACACATCAAGTACATTGTGAGAGATATAAGCATGAATAAAGGCATGTGTAAGTACATAAGCTCACTCATGATAATGGAAATTGATCATAGAACCGTATAACCTATGTGTATATCAAGATCAAAGAATCTGAAGCCCCCAATGTATATATGACATGAGTAGATGGAAGGCCCAACGTTCGTATAGGAATATAGATCACATATTTGTGTATGCATGTACACACCTAAATCATGTGTGAAACATGTGTATATATAAAGTAATAATATGTCATCTACCATCATGGAACCAACAACATATATGCCAATCAGCTAATAGAATATGTAAAGGTTGAAGATTTTTTTGGATTTTTGAAAAAAAAATTAATGTTTTTGGAATATTTTCAAAGAGAGAACTATCCTATGATCATATCTAATGGATGGTGATAGGTATCTCTCCAATGGGAATTTGGTGAAATAAATTGGTGGTACTACAAAGGATCATGCATAAGTGTAACATTGGGCACTGTAGGATATGTAATGTTCTATGTATGTATAATAGGACTTTGTGGTCATGAGGGAACAGTATAAGGCATGTGGGTTCATGTAACCCATCATTGAATGTTATATGGTTTATTTGGAAAATAAATAATAAGAACATGTTTAGGTGATCTTGATATCTAAATATGGTGCATATTAGATAAGGATTCCATGGAATCCATTGTATATCTCTGATGCAATGGTCTCTCAAGTGTCAGTCACCCAGGAAAGAAAATTATTTGTTACCTACCCTTTCATGATGGGTTAACCTTAGTAGGTTTGATAATTAATTATGTGGGTATAAACATCTTTTTATCAAGAGTATGTTCATATGGAATACTATAAACTATAACTACCTTGTTGGCATGAATGTATTTAACACACCCATGCATTGTAAAAGGTATTACACAAAGAGTATGTATCTAAGGTCATCCCAATAACATATCAAAGACTCTCGTGTATGGTATAACTAAAAATGTGGTAACCATATGTGTTGGACCCACCTGAAAATATAATTCTATCTCACCAAGAACATGTTGTGATGTCCCATCAAATGTTCTAACTGATTTGATTGAATGATGTAAATCATTATGTGTGTAACCCAAATGTGTAATTAAAGTCATGGTGAAAACATTCACGCTATCACCATTATCAATAATTACATTTTGTATAGGTTGGTGATCAATGTATGCTTGAATGAATAAGGAATGAAGATCAGAATCACCATCCACAATCTCATTGTCATCAAAAGTATTAGGTCTCCAAACCATAGGAGGTGTATGTCTCATATAAGTACTAATCATCTCATATAATTGGTGGTCATAATGTGATGGAGGAGGATGTGAATCATATAATATTTCTACTTTTAGATCCTTATTATAATGATCTTTCCCAAGATTGTTAAATATTTTATGTTTTTGGTGATCACTAGGTTGTAAACTTGATTCCTTTTGAGGATCATCAAATGTAATCTTTTAGTCATTGATGAGTTATTGGATATTATGATTCAAGGTAAAACATATGTTCATATAATATCCATGGCCTTGGTTATAGTCATAATAAGTATTTGCATCATAAATTTTGGGTACAGGTTGACTCATATCAACCTCTATAGGAAGATGAAGATATATGAGGTGACACTCCACAAGTCTCAAAAATAATGAAGCTAGAGGCTCAAGTAAACATGTAAATTATCTCCTTATTTCATTGGATAAGACAAGCCAATTAAGCTTTTGTGACATCACATTAACCATGGTCGTTGTTTCCTTTTTAGGTTCAAGAGGTTTTACCTTGTAACTTAGTTTGATAGTAAACTTGGTATTGGATGTAGTCGGTGTGTTTGCTACATACTTAAGTTTATTCAATGAGATAAGTTTTATTTCATGATAATGAACAATAGGGCATAAGTCATTGAAAAATTTTAATTTTATGAAAACAATAGACTCGTGTAGTAGTGCAAACAAACTTTGCTTGAAGATATCGTGCATCTCTTTATCTGGGATTGGATTGCTCATTTTAGCTAACATTTTCTTATATCTCAAGACATTATTCATTGATAGGTTCATTGGTTCCTTGTTTGATTTTTGCAATTTAGGAATAGAAAACCTTTTCAATGATACTAATAGATAAGTGTACCAAAAATTGATCTACAAGAGTTTTAAACATGTTTACTGATTGGATTGGTAAATCATAGAACCACCTTAGAGCGAAGTCTTTTAAGCTCCTTGGAAATAGTTTGGTCAAAATCTTAGCATTGGAGGCATAATCAATGCATGCCGCATAGAAAGATTGAAGATATTATTCAAGATCACCCTTGCCATCATAAAATGTGAATTTAGGTGCAAGAAAACTAGTTGGTAAAGGGTAAAAAGATACTTTGGTGCAAGAGGGTTATGCAACACACTTCTTTTGACTCAATAGCATAAGGTGATTTTATAGAATTTTGTTTAATATTTGAAACCTTAGTTTGAAAAAGTTTTATAATTTGGACAAGAGTGTGCACCTTTTATTCTTTGAGGTTGGAAATTTGAGAAGGTACCAAAGGAGGTGTACCCATAGTTTGAGTGGATATAGGCGTCGAAACTGGTATTTGGGTTGTAGTATTAATGTTTGCCATGTAATATGTAGTAATATTACTTTCAGAGAACAAATGTGTGAATAGATATTTTATGCCCCCATTAAAATCATGAAGCAATGATGTACCTAAGGGGAGGTTTGTTGGTACAGACTCAGTTGTAGTGCCACGTAGGGATTCGCCATCACTAGGTGAGGAAACATTAGCCTTAGCATGCTTCTTAATTTCATCTCTTATAACATACAAAATTGCATCTATTAAGACATTCTTGTTATTAAGATGAGTAAGTAATGATTATCTATCTTCTATTTGAAAATGTGAATTTTGATTAACTTTTTCCATTGCTTATAAATGAATAATGAAAAATTTGATATAGATTACAACAATTAGAAAAATAAGAGACCCTAAGCCAAATTTAGGTTTTTTTATGCAAAGACATAGAGGTTAGGTTCACCAAATGTTTAACCCTAAACTAAAATGAGTCAATATAGTATAGGGTTAAGAATATATAAATGAATAATTGCAAGGGTGATAAATAGATCTATAACAGGTCAATTAATTTAGAAACTCATATAAACAATGTTCTGAATTTATAATAATGAGATATGTTAAAAATAGTAAGTACAACTAGTGATTGATTGAAATAAATAAAAAATAATAGTTCTTAGTTGGTTTACTATGTGTATGTGGATCTAATGTGGAATAAACTAAAAATAGACTAGATCCAGATTATGGATCAGATGACAAATTCTAAAAAAATTACCATTGGGGCCTCAAACACTTGCATCGACCTTGGATGGTTGCGTCGATGCTTATGTCTGGCTTGGATGCAAGTGTCTAATAGGGAATGCCTATTAGATCTAGATGCAACCACCTAAAATATTTCAAGTTATGTGTCATCTTTGATCTAAGCATTCAGATATAAATCATTGGTTATCACTTTTATCAAATCATCAAAACCCTAGCTCTTCATCTCCATAGTGACCTTGAAAAAAATGGGTTAGTGGGCTCACAGTGTTTATCCAACCCCAAAGACCCTTTTGTCATTGGGTGTTACCTACATAGCCACTACTTTGAATAGGGCCTCAAACTAATGTAGTTCTCTTGTAATGTGTTAGCTTGTGTGTGCACAAGGGTGCAATATGTAGAAAGCGAGTACAATGGTGACCTCACTTATAACTTGGAAAATAGGACTCATGGGTTGTTCCTTCAGTACTTCAGACCTGTAGATGTGAATTTCCTATAATTGGTATGGAAATAGGATAAAATAGGGAATATTTTACTCACTTGAATGATTTATTGAATGCTTTTTGTAAGTTATCTTGTGAGAGGTATGAACTCATTAGATATGTGCTAGGTGGTGAATGAGTGAGGGGTTGATCTTTTATATATACCAATCCCTTTTGTATATATTTTGCATTAAATCACTTAGGCCGACCATAAGTATACTTTTCATTTGTAGATTTGATGACTTTAAGGCATTATACACTTATTTTGGCACAAGACACTAGCATTGACTTAGGCATCCAACTAGGATGCAAGTGTCCAAGAAGCTAGAAAACATGAACAAGTCCAAAACTTATAGAGGATGATAAGTAGGGTTTACCACTCTGAGCATGATATAAGGACTGGCTCATTATAATAACACTAGTCAAACTAAGAGATAAGCAATTTTTCATAGAGATATAGTGTATGTGAGCCTTTTGGCAGTAGGAAGGTATAAGAACTTATGGGTACATCCATGATAGATATTTTTCAAGTGTACAACACTGAGGTGCTATATAATTCATATTTAGTGTCTACATTAAAATATATAGAGAGGTAAGATAGAAAGAGACTCAAATGAGGTTATATTGATAGTAATGAAGGTATGATAGAATATTATGCAAATATCTCTCACAAAGTACCACAGTCTGATCTCACCCCATTCTCGGTGCACTCCTTAGGACATGCACTCAGAGAGATTGATGAGTCAATAAGCCCTTACAAGAGAAATCATTAGTAAATTGATAAATATGAAATTATCAAGTGTATACACTTTTGTTTGTTCCATCCAAGCCATGTGAATCCATCAACATGGATTTCTTTGACTAGATTGCCTACGATAAAACAGTTTGATATTTTTTGTATTGGATCGCTTTTCTAAGATGGTCATTGTGGTTGCCTATAATAAAAGCATCAATACGTAGGAAACTACGCACTAATTTTTCAACCATTTTTGGATTCATTTTGGTCTACCAACATCCATCATGTTTGACCTTGACATGCAATTTTTTAAGTACTTCTAAAAATATTTATGGGATATGATGGATTGCGGTTGGACAAGTCTACAACAGTTCCTCCCCAGACATATGAAAAAATAAAAGTTGTCAACTGCAAACTTATTCATCTGATACACTTGTACAATAGTGTGCCTCCACACACTTGGGATGATAATCTAATTTACATTCAACATGCCTATAATAGAGATGTGCATAACTCTATGATGCATAGTCCATTTCATACAAGTCTTTGATTCCAACCAACAACACCCCTAGACATATTGTATTGTGCCCCATCTAACACATAGTTACACACACATGAAAAGGAAATGGACAAGGAACATAAGTTTTTTCAAACCATCCAAGGTGTTCACCACTAAGTTCAAAAAATTATCTTACACCTACAGTTGAAGTAAAAAGATTGGTAGGGTTGGGGGGCATAGTCGATTGGTCGGGCATTTCCATTGCGGCTCTGTCGGTCAAGCGTTTGAGTCCACCCCCCCGGCCCTGTGGTACCGGTATTAGGCACGTCTAGCCAACACCACTGGTCACATTAAAAAGTTTACCAGCCTTTTTTATTTTTTTTAAAAAAAGTACAAAGATTGGTATGATGCACACCACATACCTCATGAGCTCAAGGTGGGTGAAAAATTCTAGTTGCATATTTGAAATGAGCGATTCAAGGGTCCACATTGAAATATCAAGCCTATGCACTATGGGTCGTACACCCTATTGTGCATCACTAGAGGGAAACGTATTTGTTTTTGACCTACCGCAACACTTGGGCTTACATTCAATCTTTAATGTGGAATTCCTCAAGCCTTGCATCCCACCTTTGTTTGATCTAGCAACATCGCAACATCCTTATGATTTGGATCCTAAACAATTGTGCCCACTACTAAGGATCATATTATTGAAGTGACAACAATATGCCCCCACCTTGATATATAAGTTGTTTTGAGTGGTCAAGGTTAGGCACTACAGTAATCAAGGTAAGTGTTACAACCTTCAACAACTTTAGGTTCAATTCCCAAAACTAATTGAAGATGCAATGGGGACCATTTCTCCTCAAGAAAGGTTGAATGATCCCTACATAGCTTTCACTCGAGTTTTCACACTTGTCACAAGGACTTGAGTTCTCCAAGTTTGTGGCATTGCGCCACACATAGAGTCTCATGGTGCCTTCATGTCTTGATGCACCTTGTGGCATACCATCCAACCATCTTGTGTTATAATTATAAACTCCACATATTGTATGCTACCTTACAACGTCACACATCACTTATGCAAGCCTTTTGGTGCCTCTATGCACTACCACAGTGCCCCACATATTATCGTACATGTCCATTACACCATGCAAGAACATCCATGTGTAAGCTCCATGTTGTCATGTGACATGCAAGGTTGCACTTTCCATGTCTACACCATGTCAAAAAATATATTAGTGAAACTGCATAACTAGAAATCCAATGACCAACCTAACCGTAAGATAGCCATCACTCGACTGGAAATGAAATGACACCTTTTTATACCCATTGTTTATTGTAACTACCTTATTGCAATGATGTATATATATTGTAACCATCTAACCCATAAGAAATCAGAAACATGAAAGATCAAATAGGGAATCCAAAAGATTAACTAACACATCTTTTGTAGCTGTCATATATTGTAACGACCTTATTGCATATATTGTAACCATCTAACCCATAGGACATCAAAGACAAGAAAGATCACATAGGTGAATAGGATATCATTAGCATGCTTTAATTATATAGCATATCAAACACATTTTTAACTCATGTTCGATCTAGGAAAATAAGAGGAAGTGTCTCCCCTTCTAATCAAAGGAACATGCATTCCTAGACATGCTACACATTGTACATAGTACTTTTCCTTATTCTTTACATTGAATCAAGGTTGTACTATTTTGCACATACTTATGCATTTGAATGTGATTGGTTTAACATTATTTAGTGTCTCTGTACACATTCTATACCCTGTAGCTTGCTACCAAGTACAAGGTTGAACACTACGCTGACAACCTAGGCCCCATGGTGTAGTTCCAATCTCCTATCTGCCAATATGAACTTTCTCATCTATGATCCCTTATGGATCAGATGGTTACAACATATACATCATTGAAAGAAGGTGGTTACAAAATACAACGGTTACAAAATAGGTTTTAAGATTAGTTTATTCGTAGTGTAATAATACATAAGAGCTTTTTGGATTCAACTACGTAAAATAAGTGTTATCTGACATTTCAGATCTTACTATTGGATCCATTTTCAGGGAATAGAAATTGAATCCAATGTTTGAGAAAGATTAGGAAAATCCATTAGTCTAAATAGTAATGTGATTTGCCGAACTCTCTAACCCATGTTCTCCCCCTTCATCCTTCCCCCTTCATCCTTCCCCCTTCGTCCCTCCCCCTTTTTTCAGTTTTAATTTGTGTCACACATTACTATTTAGACTAATGGATCGTTCCATTCTCAAGCATTGGCTTCAACTTTGTATTCCCTAAAGATGGACCCAGTAGTAAGATCTGAAACGTCAAATAGCAAATATTTTACGCAATTGAATTCATAAAAGTCTTACCTGCAACAAAGGTGGTAATTTATCATTTGGATAATTGATTATTGGTCTTCTTGTGAGTGTGGCAGTTGGACTTCAAGATGTGAATTTTCGTTGACAAATTCTCTGACATGTTGTATACCTGTAAAGTGGCACCCAACTTGTCATGCAAGAGCGGGGACCTAACACGTGGATGTTAAGTGTGGATGTTCTTGCACAGTATTTTCTCGTAAATTTTTCTACATTTCAATTACAATAAAAATAGACTTCCCTAGACTTTATTTGTTATATTAAACTTATTATATTGTAAAATTATAATCACAACAATAGATTGCAACAAAACAAGTCACATAAGAGAAAAAACAATGATCACTTGCAAATAAGAACATATCCACACAATATAAGTGAAATGTAAAGTAGAATATTGAAATATAGGACTAAGCCACTTCAAGGGGGCAACCTCCGCAACCTCATAATAATAATAGAACTAAAAATATATGATGATTAATATCCTAACACTACCTCCTATATATAACATAATTAAGCTATGGGATCACCATAATCCAGCTAGTTTGAATGCTGCTACCAACAAGCAACCTATAGATTATCAAATTAGTTCTAACTCATTGGATTATGGTGATCCCATAGCTTTCCACATAATATAAGTGAAATGTAGAGTAGAATATTGAAATATAGGACTAAGCCACTTCAAGGGGGCAACCTCCTCATAATAAGAATAGAACTAAAAATATATGATGATTAGTATCTTAACACTACCAGGATCCTACTGCCCACTGAGGGCACACTTGATTACCTTTGTATTAGCAACTAAACACAGAATTTAACCAGAATGATAAGTGACTAGAAATATGAAACAACACAGAATATGAGAGACAATACACAATCTTGTATTAATACTCATCTAGAAAGAAAATACAATAAAGAAGATGCCACTTCTTCTCACACCTCTATAAGGCTTCCCACACCTCAAGGGCTCTCAGTAATTCTCAATCAAGAGTTCACTCTCTTATAAAAAATGGTCACAACAATCAACTCAAACACAGAGTTGTTGTTCACCTCCACCAGTCAGTAACAACGCTGCCAGTACACCAAGTACACAACCGTACTCCAAGTAGATCTCCCTGCTCATGCATCAACCTGCAAATCACTAGACCTTACTTACCATGTAGATGTCTCTACACCCTGAAGAACCCTTGTCCTTACCTCACCAAGTCCTTATGATTCTTCAACCAATACCCCAGTGGATCTTCTACCAAAACTTGCACAACCTGCAACTCTCCCTGATCATACACACTCAGCACCCCTTTGGAACTAGGAGGAGCTACTCTTGCTCTCTCTACAAGCATAATGGCTTTCTAGCACACTTTACAATACAGCCCCATGAGTCTATTATATAGATCTCATGCATACAATAATTAGACATTCTTAATTACAATAATTAGACTCGCAACTCAAGACCAAAAATAGTCTTTACATGCAAACTGCCTGTCCAAAAATAGACCAATCTGGAACCCGCATGCAAACTGCATGCACACACAGGTTGCCGACATCGGTTCCTTCCTAACTGATGTCAGCTGACTCATAACCAACGTCGGTTGCTTCTGCACTGTGATATGACCGACGTCGATTGATCAGACCGACATTAGTTGCCTTGCAACTCACTCTGCAACTCAGCAATCCAGCAACCTCCTCCATGTTTACATCAGTGAAGCTTTTAGCTCCACAACCTAACAATATCTCACTTGGAGATAAACAGCTGCACCTGTACCTATACCTGTACATCATCTAATTTATTTTTTGGCTTGTATCCCTCTTCAAGCTCAATCTTGAAGACCAACCACCACACAACCTATGGTGCACCTCCTGTCATCTAAGTAACCTGCCACATCTGAATCTACAACTCCATGTAGTGAAGACCTTGACCCTGCATAGCATGAATCCCTGTTGTTGGTCCCTCTCAAATACCTGAGAACCCACTGAAATGCCCTCCAATGCTCCTTCCATGAATTGGCTACGAACTCTCTGACAACTCCCACTACTTGGAAAAACTCAAGTCTACACTCGACCTCATGTGATTTCAAAAACTATTCTAAGCTCAGCTTGAACTGTCTAGCCCTTGGTGTGCGTACTGGTTCTGCATCCTGCGTATTGAACCCCACCAACACCTTCTTCACATCAGCGCCCACTGGAGACAAAATCAACCTGTGATCTTCCATGTCTCTTATGCCAAAGAATTTTGTTGCTCCCAAATTCTTCATGACATACCTCTGAACTAACTTTACTTTTAGCTCAGAAACTCCATGCATGTGTAATCCTGCAACAAGCAACCACCCCACATACAGTAACAGGATAATGTTGCAATCATCATCCAACCCGGTAAAGAAAATACAACGGTTACATTGACTTTGACCAAAGCCATGCTTTGTCATACACCTGTCAAACCTGTACCACTGTCATGCAGCTTCCTCAAGACTATATACCCTGGCCTTTCGTCTCACGTATCCATCCACTCTCTTCTTTAACTTGGAAATCTATTCATCTATCAGTGCTTTCATCTTGGCTGGCAACTCTACCAAATTTCTTGCTTGGTTCTCTTCTGAAGAATTCATGCCATGCTCCCACTGTTTCTTGGATTCTACCTGTATTGCCTCTTCACATATTTTTGGTTCTTGACCATCAGTAAGCAACAAGTAATATAAAAAAAGTGAAAAATGAATATGAGGCTCACTTACACTTTCAGTCCTCCACATGGGCGTTTGAGACTCCTTGACAGCTTGTTGTCGGCCCAACATCCGTTTCAGTGACCGATCTCGGCCATCTCCCAATCTGCACCTGATCGACGTCGGTTCCTGCGACTGACCCTAATTGTCGATGTCGGTTTTCCTTGACTGACGTTGGTTACCACCTGCCCAACACTACCGACTTTGTTGGTCTGCACATGACCGACGTCGGTCCCTGCCTGTTCGACATCGATTTTTACTTACCGACGTCGGTACCTATGTTCACCTGTGAGTGATGATCTTTTATTCACGAGCTCTGTTGGATCAAAACCCTGTCCAAATCAACACAGCCCTACTCAGAATAATTCAGTTCCCTCAGCTGATCTCTGTCCGTCATCTCCTCCATAAACACCAAGGCTTTTCAATTCTTAAGTTTATCAAAAACATATATCTTCCTCTTAAGAACATGCATTCCCTTCTTACATATGTGACCAAGCCTACAAACCCACATCTCTACAACAGAAGGTGAATCAGTAATATAAGTAGATAGATAAAAGATACCTACTTTTTTACCACCGTTTAATTCAAGTGCATCCGCTGTGAGAGTTACTGTGCATCTCTCATCACCCAACTTTTTTAAAAAAATTAGACTCATCTCCAATACTAGGACCTACATGACCTCCTTCAACACCCATGTGTTATCCGTCTGCAATTTCAGCTTCACTTCTCCTTCGCCAACAATCTGACAAGGCTCACCAACCTCTAAATAAATCTTTCGAAAGTCTCCCTGGACATACCCATGAAAAGATGCTCTATTTCGGGCTGCATGGAAAAAGGCAATAGAATCTATAAATCAAGATTCTATTTTATCCAGAGCATCCTGTGCAACAACACCTGCAACATCTACTTCTTCAATTCCTTCATGTTGATCTTCTACCAACCAACAATCTTTTTTTACCTGCTCTTTTTTTCCATCAATCAGACCATTCGTGCTATTCAGTTTCTCCATTCGTAGCTTACTTTCTTCTGCCATTACTATACTCTCACTCAATCTGAAACTCTTGAGAGTGCCCTGTAATCAACAAAACACTTAACACACTCTGACCACCTATTAGTGTACTTAACCATGCTCTGATACCAACTGTCAGGATCCTACTGCCTACTGAGGGCACACTTGATTACCTTTGTATTAGCAACTAAACACGGAATTTAACCAGAATGATAAGTAACTAAAAATATGAAACAACACATAATATGAGAGAATACACAATCTTGTATTAATACTCATTCAGAAAGAAAATACAATAAAGAAGATTCTACTTCTTCTGACACCTCTATAAGGCTTTCCACACCTCAAGGGCTCTTAGTAATTCTCAATCAAGAGTTCACTCTCCTACAAAAAATGGTCACAACAATCAACTCAAACACAGAGTTGTTGTTCACCTCCACCAGTCAGTAACAACACTGCCAATACACCAAGTACACAACCGTACTCCAAGTAGATCTCCCTGCTCATGCATCAACTTGCAAATCACCAGACCTTACTTACCACGTAGATGTCTCTACACCCTGAAGAACCCTTGTCTTTGCCTCACCAAGTCCTTATGATTCTTCAACTAGTATCCCGATGGATCTTCTACCAGAACTTGCACAACCTGCAACTCTCCCTGATCATACACACTCAGCGCCCCTTTGGAACTAGGAGGAGCTATTCTTGCTCTCTCTACAAGCACAATGGCTTTCTAGCACACTTTACAATACAGCCCTATGAGTCTATTATATAGATCTCATGCATACAATAATTAGACATTCTTAATTACAATAATTAGACTCGCAACTCAAGACCAAAAATAGTCTTTACATGCAAACTGTCTGTCCAAAAATAGACCAGTCCGGAACCCGCATGCAAATTGCATGCACACATAGGTTTCCGATGTCGGTTCCTTCCTGACCGATGTCGGCCGACTCATAACCGATGTCAGTTGCTTTTACACTGTGATATGACCGACGTCGGTTGATCAGACCGACGTCGGTTGCCCTGCAACTCAACAACCCAGCAACCTCCTCCATGTTTGCATCAATGAAGCTTTTAGCTTCACAACTTAACAATTATCAAATTAGTTCTAACTCATTGGATTATGGTGATCCCATAGCTTTCCACATAATATAAGTGAAATGTAGAGTAGAATATTGAAATATAGGACTAAGCCACTTCAAGGGGGCAACCTCCTCATAATAAGAATAGAACTAAAAGTATATAACGATTAGTATCTTAACACTACCTCCTATATATAACATAATTAAGCTATGGGATCGCCATAATCCAGCTAGTTTGAATGCTGCTACCAACAAGCAACCTATAGATTATCAAATTAGTTATAAGATCTTCACAATCTTCCATAGTGGAAATCATGTAATCTCTCTTTCCTTTTAACTATCAATTCACTATTATTTTTATATTGACTTTAATAACTATGGAGGTATCTTCTTCAAACCCCACAAGTATGTTTGTTTGTTTCACTTTGATGTGTGCATTATTTGCACACCTAATTTTCTCCTGGAGGTAATTATTAGTCGTAAGATTACATCAATTCTATGATACTTGTATGTTTATCCATTATCAATTCATATTAGGCTCTTATTAGTGTTTTTCACATGTTTTAATTGTCTTCTACATTATTCTCCATGTTTCCCTCTCCTTTTTTGCTCACCTCCATGCCTTCTTTTCTTGGGTTTTGGGCCTATTGTTTGAAATTGTACAGTGTGCAATTATAGGACACTAGGACCATACTTTATACAATTCCAATATGGGCACTTTTGACCCTTGTTTTGGGTCTCATGTACCTCGTGTTCCATCTATGTTGGCTCTTTCTATATGTTGTGTTGACTTGCACCTCAAATTTGTCCTAATTTGAATTTTGATAAATCTATAAATATACATGCATTAGTGCACATAGGGCATGAAATGATAAGGAATGATTAAAGCACAAATTATATGTTCTAGAGATCTATTATGAAAGTGGCAGAATTCAAGTATTTAAAGCATATTTAAATCAAGATTTGAAGCATTTACTTTCTTGTACTACTTATTCATTCTAACATAAAAACTAATATTGGATTAAGGCTTGCATCCACAAATTATTTGTTGAAACACATTGATTGTTATTTACTAAATTTTTAAATTGTTTGTTGAAATGCATTGAATATTGTTTACTAAATATTTAAATTATTTGTTGAAATGCATTGAATGTTTTTTATTAAAACCTGTATTATCATTTAATGTTAATTCTTTTTTTAAAAAAATTATATACACTTAATTTAATTCTTTGTTTTATTGATTTAGATCTAGTTAAAATTAAGTTTAACATTGTGTATGGGTAAATGGGGTTTGCATTATGATATAATTTAACCCTAATCCCCTTATCATAGCATAATTCATAACAAACGATAAGTTAAGTTTGAGGAACCTAGTTGTTGGATGCCTTGAACACATCTTCGATTTTTGTACATTTACTATTAAGATTGGGCAAATCAAACCAAACTTTCAACATGCTCACACATAAGATACCCGGTAAAAGTCCATTATGTACAACAGCAAGCAGTCACATTTTACAAGCCCCACATCGGACAATGGAGCAGGATGATGATGATGGTATGTATAGAGGCAAGAAATCCTCCAATCAATATATCTTTCCCCCCTCCACTTAATCTTTAGTTCTAAGCTCTACCGACTTACCATGTAGATATCCTTATTAAACACTTACCTGGTGGTCTCAGACTCTCATGGTTGAAACAAACTGAAAGTTTACGAGCAAACAGCGTAGAGAGATTCTAGAGAGAACTTATTAATGTGGGATGAATTTTCATCATTAAAATATGTTACTCTAGAGAAATTTTTGCAACTTCTTGCAGTTGCATGGGCTAATAAAATGATATTTTCGTCATCTTGAAAAAATAAATAAATAAATTTCAATATAAAATTATAAGAACTACATTGGAAAAATATATATCAGTATAAGTACACAATAAGTGGACCGTCATTTGCCCTACAACTTTCCTCAAATATCCCATAAACAACATAAATCCTTTTCTAGCTGCCTAACATTTTCAGAAAAAGATTATAAATTTTGCAGTTGCCAAAAACATTATATTTCAGAGAACCGCCGGCCGAATAAGAATATAACCAATAGGCCCCGGGCCCCTCCATGTCACTGTCCTAAATGTTCCAGGCCACTTGCAAACTCATTTTTTACCACTTGTAAACCCATGTGGCAACCAGATTGTACAACATAATTTAGCATTTATAACAAAATCACTTATTCCCTGACTCTAATTATTTATAAGAGAGGAGAATGAATGAATGAATGATTGATTTTAATAACGTCTACGAGACCACAGCAGTCTATGAGACTCATTAGTCGCGCACATCCCCTTTAAAACGGGATTTCAGCGAGAAAATGCTCCCTAAATTTTTTGAACTTCCTTCTTGAGATCTTTCCTTCTGCTGTGAAGTTTGATCACGAGGTTCGTTGTATTACCCAGCATTGTCGCTTCAAACAGGGTGTCCAGGTTGGCAATTTTCAAAGTTTCACCATCACTGTATCGGATGTCTTTGTATGCCTCGCACTCCAAGAGGAAGTGTCGTTCCGTCTCCACCACGCCTTTGTTGCAAAAGAGGCATATTCTCTCCTCCCAATCCTCTTTAAGAGTTAGTCATCTACCCGTTTCACACCTAAGATGATGAGAGCTCACCCTAAGTTGGGCAATCAATATTTTCGCTTTCCACTTAATGTCTGCTCCTATATAGGGTTTTTCTTCAAAATCCCCTGTGGGATTGAATTCTTTGAGGTAGTATTCCTTTTTACGGCCCATTTGTTTTGTCCACATGATGCACTAGAATTTTCTTCTCACATATTTTTTTATTTCTTCATTAGTATTTGGGCACTCCTACATGCTAATATCCCACCTCTTTACCCATTTGTCATTGTGCTTCCTCCAAGTGTTATTTCTTCTAATTAACTCTTCCTCCATAATTGGTCTAGGCCACATGCATTTCTTCATGTTTTGAATCTTCTTGAGGTAGCTTAGTAACCATATCATCGCTAATGCCTTTAGAGGGAAGGACCCCGTTTCACCAAGTAAGATCTCATACAGCACCGAATTCTTGACTTTGAGACTGCTTATGATGAAGTGTTTCTGAATTCTCTCTATCTATTTCCGTTTTTGATCTGACATACTGCTGCCCCAAATTTCACATCCATAGAGAATCCCCAGGATAACCAACAAACCGAAGAGTGTTCTCTTGGTCTTCCAATCCCATAACTCCACAATCCTGCACCTATTTTGAAGAGAGTACAACGCTTTCCATCCTCCTTGGATTCTTTTTGCTCTACACGTTTTCTCGCTGAGCTTGTGGTGAAAATCAACCCCGAAGTACTTGTACTCCTCGACTATCTCTAACAGGTTGCCTCCAAAGGTAAAGGTATATTGTTTTTTTTTTCTTTTCAAAGAAAAGATCATTACTTTGGTTTTGCTTGTGTTCCCCTGCATTCCATCTCGGCTATTAATTATTAGCGTTTTTTATCATTCACAACAAAAAATTAGCAACAGAGAAATAGGGTTGTAGTGGTAGGGAAGCAAGCCCCAAGTTAGAGAAGTGGAGTGGGCTGCTATCGACGATGCAAGCCAGAGATGCAGTCATATGTCATATGCTAAGAAGAAATCGTCTATCTCATTCGAGAATTGTAGCAGGAAAAGAAAAATAAAATTCCATATTTGTTTTGTGTTCTTTTGTAAATATTGGATAGTTGACCGTGTTTTACAGACATCTACTACTCTTTTGTTTCTATATCCTTTATTGTTTGATGAAGAAATGATTGCCTTTACGAAGCAAGATATTCACACCAAAAGAAGGATGTCAAGACATTTATAGAGCATACATTAACATGCCCTTTTGTGATATTCGTGGCTACATCCACATCTTGGAATATCTCGTCCGAGTGAGTTTCTTCATCCAATCGTCAGAAGAATGCACTTCAGCGTATTGGATCTCTTCAGCGTTCCATTAGATTCGCCAACATACAAGATTAATTTACAAGCATAAAAGCGCAGCTACTGTTTTACAAGTCAATTTTTGTCTCTCCATTATTTTCTTCTGAGAAAGCTTTCATGAGGTGACCAAAACCGAAAAAGGCAGGGGGCAGTAGAAATGTTAATCCCAAATAGAAGTAAAATCCAATTTAGCGACCACAAATGAGAACTGCATTGTTCTACGGCGCTACAGGGTCACTGTGGGTTCAATAACAAAATTTACTCAAAGTATCACTTTCAAAGTACCACAAACCCTAGTGAGGTCAACCCAATTAAATCTCAGCGAGCAGAGGCTATCAGAGGTCACTAGTAAGATTGCAATGGAGCGAGGGTAAGATACAGATAAAATAAACCTTCTATTAGAAAAATTCTGGTCAAAAGTGGATAGCACAAGGCAAGTTGTAATCAGAGAACCTTAGATCCCACCATCTGAAAATGTAGCCCAATCAGAGATAAGTATAGCGCCAATATGTACAACAGAATCCCATATGGTTAACGTATACCTAAAAAAAATCCTATCAATGGAGATAACACTGGGACATATCAAGGTAATGGAGCACAAGGAATTGTTTATCCGATGAAAATAGGGCTCCATCAGAGTGCCAACTCATCATCAAATCCAACTGCAGCGCCATCAGAAATGGTATCGCAACTAATATATGTCAATGCAAAGCAATATTGGGGGATAGTAAGACGTCGGCAAGCTCGAGCAAGGACAGCAGCAATCAAGATATAAAAAAAAAAGAATAAAAACAAGGGAGACACCACATAAGCCAAAATATGTTGATCATAAAGAACAACAACTGTTTCTGTGCATTTTGGAACGAAAATGTCAAGTGGGCAAAGGCACAGGGGTAAAAGGTAATGAAAAAAGAAAGACAAGAAACAAGAGAACACACAACATTGAAAACAATGGTCACTGAGAAGAGATAGAAGGCAACGAGGAAATATACAACGCTACAACTACTCCACTTATTTGGTCACCGAAGTTCTATGTGGAAGAGCTAATGAGTCTAAAATAGAGACTAGAAAATATGGAATTAAGGGAGAAAATTAAAGACATTAAATTTGAAGAGATGTTACATACCAAGCAAAAGCTAGAAAAGGACAACAACATGCTTAAAGGGCAAGTAACAAAGCTTCAAAATCTTGCGAATATTGCGCAGCGTGAATGGAAAGCTCTCAAACAAACCATTCACACTCCAAGAAACGACAAGGTAGAAGAGATGAAGGTAAACATAACACAAATAAAAGAAGTGCAAGAAGCACTTCCCAACATGGAAGTGAAAGAGAGTGAGTGAATAAATAAATTAGAAAAAGGTAAAACATGGGCATAAGTACTAAAGGACCCAAGATGGGAGCAAAAGGAGTTGATAGAAAGGCATGTCAAAAAACAAATGATAGAAGAACAAGAGCATCACGATAAATTATCAAATATAATTATCAATGGGCTAAAAGACTATAGAGAACATGAAAATACAAGCAACTTAACAAAGAACTTCCTTGCAAACCAATTACAATGGAAAGCCCAAGTCAAACAAGCAAGTAGAATTGGTACGCCGAGAGGAGGAAGAAAGAGGCATATTCGGATCAAATTGATGAACTTTGAGGACAAAACAAGAATACTAAAAAACAGTGGCATGCTAAAAGGCTCACACTACTACATAGATGAAAAAATTTATGCAACTAGACGAGAGAAACAAGGAATGGAAAAAGGTCAAGGCAGTAAAAAATGAAGGAAAATGGGCATACTTAAATAACGGGAAAGCCTATATCACAACACGACAAATTCGAAGAAAATAAGGAATATGCCCCCCTGGGAACATCTCACAATGCTCTGTTGGAATTGTAGAGGCTACCTTTGGAGAATAGGCCCCGAGTTAGAGCCCATAGCAAAGGATAGGGATATAATCATTTTGACTGAAACACATAAGCACGATGGGTACAATACACTAAATTTTGAAAGGTACATAAAAGCAACAGTTTGGAATAAAGCAGCAAAAAATGGCGAAGGGTATGGAGGCATAATAATGTTAGTAAAAGAATCATGGGATGAAGTATCAAAATAGAAAAACATGATGAAAACAAACAGTACATATGGATAAGAATCACAGAAAATGACACAAACATTAACATAGTTGCATGTTATTTTGCGCCCAAGAATTACAAATCTATAAGAGGCGTGATCTAGACCATGAAAACCCATACTCGTCCTTAAAAAAGGACATCTCAGCTTATAGTAAGATATGAAGAGATTTTGTTAATAGGGGACTTCAATGCATGAACAGCAAACAAACAAGCCAACATTCTGGGAAGTAATGAGAAACTTGGCATGAATCCTTTTTGGATGGCAAAAGAAAAACAATGGAACAAGGCTTCAGATGATAGGCATGGGGATATCACGCACTTTGGAGAAGAATTGCTATGTTTGTGTAGTATACATAATTATTTGCAATGGCATGGGCAAAAGAGAAAAATCAGGAAATTACACGTGTAAGACACAAAAGGCTGAGTGTAATTGATTATGTTATATGCTCCCAAAATTCCTTACCTAGAATTGAACAACTAGAAGTAGAAAAAGCTTGCATAGAACTTAAATCAGATCACAGCTCAATTTTTGTAAAACTCCAATTAAAAAAAGACAATCCACAAGATGAGCACACCGAGATCAACGAAAATATGTCGTCGCCTACAAGGAACATTCTCGACAGAGGAAAATTGACAAACCTTTAAAGCAGCATTGGAAAGCAAGATGTAGGGAGTAATAAGGTAGCACATAACAATAGCACAAAATATACAAAAAGTGAGAAGCTAATGAGCACCATTCAAAATGCACTAAAAATATGCAAGAGAGCTAAAACTAAAAAGGAGAGAAATAGTTTCTCGACTAACCCGTGGTATGATGAAGAATGCAAGGCAGTACGGAGATCGCTAAAAGAACTAAAAGGGAGAACAAAAGCATATGAGCAAATGGTAAAGGAAAAGAAAGCAGAGTATACTAGAACTAGGAAGAAAGCGCTAATTTACTTGGGAAAACATGAACCAAAAAGATTTTGGAAGGAACTTCACAAAGAAAAAAACAAGTTGAAAACAGCATAACGATGCAGTGGTTGGAGTACTCAAAACAACTATATAAGCATGAGGGTGAACAAGATGCACCTCCCAAAATTAGTGTCAATAAAGAGCTTTTCACAACAAAAGACATCATGTAAGGGATTAAAAAGCTAGCAACGGATAAAACCCGAGACATAGACAACTTCAAAGCAAAACATTTAAGATGGGGGGCAAATATCATAACACCTAAAATCAAAAAAAAATTCCACAAGGTCATCAAAAAGGGCTTTTTAGCAGAGTAGACAACAAGCTTAACCATATCCCTATTTTAGAGTGGAGATGTGAACAACCCTCAAATTACCAAACTATCATGGTCAATCCGCTTTACAAAGCTATTTGGGACTATGATAGAATGTAAAATTAGTAGTTGGGCAGAAAAAAAAAAAGACAAGCAAGCAAAGAGAAATAAATTTTAGGCCTAAACATTCTACTATTGATCATTGTGTCACACTCAAACATCTACTTGAAAAGGTGTGGGATTAAAAAGAGGATGCATATTGTTGCTTCATAGACTTCAAAAAAACATTTGTCACAATTCCAAGGAACAAACTATGCGTCAGAATGGAGGAACTAAAGGTTCCAACACACTACAAGGCAGCAGTTCATAGATTGTATGAACAAGTCAAAGCTAAAATCAAAACTCACGCAACGCTGTCCAAATGTTTCGAGAGTGACATCGCATCAAAAAAGGCTGCCCTCTATCCCCAACTTTATTTGGGCTTTACATTGATAAACTAGAGGATTGGGTAAACAAATTCGGAGGAGAGGGGGTCCTAAATATGTGGTAAACTTTTGCTCTATGCCGATGACTTAACCCTAATAGCAGCGCAATCCAAGATTTAAGAGATCACCTCCGAGCTCTAGAGCTCTTTTGTAAAGTAGGGATGCAAGTAAACACCAAGAAAACCAAAATTATGATTTTTCAACGAAAAGGAAAGCACAACACCCCAATTTTCAGTTTGCAAAAAGGTCTCTTCAAGTGGTGTCAAAATACAAGTATCTCAGCATCGACTTTCACAACAAACTTAGATGGGACACTTGCATGAAGAAAAAGATACAAGGCAAATGAACTTCCTATGCGCTTCAACATAAATGCAAGATTGCAGAGTTATGAGACTTGAAGACCACCAAAGTTTTATTTGAATTACTTGTCACATCAATGGTATTATATGGTTGCAAGGTGTGGGCTAGTGGAACAATGAGATTGAAATGGAAGCAAATCGAAAAAATTCAAAAACGACTATCACAAACAATTTCATAATCAAGGACTCAATCCCATATGAAATCATTCTTGCCAAAGCAAGTACTTTCCCTCTAGAAGCAACCGCTATGACCAGGGTATTATGTTACTTCAAAAAATGGAAAGCATGAAGTCCAACAGATGGCTTGGGTCAACAAGAGAAAAGTTGCATAAGAGGACGAACACTTGGATGAGGGAAAACCAAAAGTAGATGAATAGATAGGACATCAACCTAATTGAATGCCCAAATTGTAATAAAAACATAAAAAATTACGTGAATGAAAAATTCAAAACGATAATGTGGAGGGAGAGGACAAGCAAAAAAAGACAACATTATATCTCAATATTCAATCCGAACTACAAACATAATGAAAAAACATATATAAAAGCTGAAATCAATTGGAGGGAAAAGATCATCATTGCTCGATTAAGAACTAGCTCTCATAAACTCCAATGCAAAACAAAAAGATGGACAACCCCTAAAAAATAGTGGGATGAGAGGGTTTGTGTTTGTTGCATTACAAAAACAATTGAAACAAAAGAGCATTTCATCTTTGAATGTCCTCATTTCATCCTTGAGTGTCCTCAGTACGCGGACATAAGAGTTCGCTACATGGTAGATGCATTTGAGAAAAAAAAATTAAAAAAGTTGGAAGAGATGCTAATTCAATTCAACAAGAGGCGGAGCAGCATTCTAAAAAATACCTCAAATCCTAAAAATCTTTGACCGGTTTGAGCATTCAATGTAATTGGTAATCCCTTAAACAGTTCGGTCTCGTGGACATAATTAAAATCATTTCATTTCAAGTGTACATCCCATAAAGCTACCTCAGTTTTCCTTGATGTTTGAAAAATCGGAAATACAAATAAAATGCTCCTTTTTTACATGCTCACAAGAAATGATCAACCTCAACCATTGACCACGATCACTAGGCATTCATTTACTCATTTGATTTGATTACTTTCTAAAAACTCGTTCAGTTCTACAACAATACTCCGGCAAGTGGTACCTTAAAAGAGTGAAATTTACTGCGAGTAGATACAATTATTCATTTATAAAAAGCACCGTATGTAAACAACAGAATTAAGCTGACTCAGAAAAAATCCTGATTCCAATCACATTTCAAACAATGATGTAGTCATACCCACATGTCCAAGATATTTTTGGACAAACCAATATTCCACCAGATGTAACAAACAAGCAACATCAACAGGATGATGAACATCAGCTTTCGGTATCTCCTACTATAGAACAAAGAGAAAAGTACATAAAAGAACCTGGGAGAATTATTCTCATTATTGGAATTTTGCTTTTTCTAAGTGTTGCAACCAATGCCACGAGCACATACTGAACCCCAATGAGCTCAAACCTTTTAAAGAGCAATTAATTACAGAATGGAAGCAAAAAAAAACATCGCAAAGGAAAGGCTGACGTATAAGAACAGTTTGGAAGAAACCTCGCAGATATATATCCGAACCATTGGTTCGGGATCATCCTTTAGATACAATTTAAAGCCCACGTAGACAGTGCATTGATCAGACCAAATAGGTTACAGTAGCAAAGGTGAACATTAAGCTAAAATCTGTTTATTAGTTCTATTCAATAGGTAAACCATAGTTTCAAGACTCAAAATCAAAAAGACCGACAAGCCAAGACTGCTCGGACTCGGCAAGACTGATGAACTAGCTCGCCCAGGAGCACGGTAAGACTGATGCAAACCCAGCTCAGACTCGACAAAAAATACAGCCAGAGACTCGCTCCCCTGACCGAGCTTCTTTAAGCTACCCAAAAGTACTGCTTTCTGTTGTATAACTGAATCTCATTTTTTAAACTTGACAAATCTTGCCAAAACTCGGAGAGCCAATCCATTTCAACTACTCGCCACTCGAACTCCCAGAGGTTTATGACTGACTTCGAAACACAACAACAACAAAATATTTGAAAATACCAACAGCATTATATAAGCTACTCTAATTACCAAAAGCATTAAGTTACATGCTTAAAACCACACGCAGCAAAGTAAAAGTAATAAACAGAGGAAATGCACTGCTTTTTTAAGCTTTAGCAACCCCATTTTGAGCATCAGACAGTGTACATAACTCCAACTCACACACTACAATACGCTCGGATCTAGGGACAAGTCAGCATAATTACATAAAGCATACCCACAGATTTTAACCACATACAACTAGCCTACAACCCCAAAGACAGGAAAGGCACCGCTGGGCACAGATGGGGCTCAAAGATATTTCTGAATCAAATTAGATAGGTTAAGAAATAGTCTAATGATAACATAAGTCACAAGTTTTGAATTCAAGTTTAACAAGGAGAAAGTTCGATTCAAGTTCGTCAATGGATAAAGTTTGAAAAAAAAATCCATTAAATTTGAACAAAAATATATATATATAAAAATATAACTTTAAAAATAATACAAAAACATGTCAAAAATATAATAACTTTTTTTTTAAATTGAAAATACTGCTATTTTTAATCAAAGAAAGAATACAGAAACAGAGGATTAAATAAATACAAAATCCCAGAATCTCCCAACAAGGGAAAGAAGTACACAGTTACAAAACAGCCCCCAGAAAGGAATAAGTTGAAACAAATTTTTTTTTTTTTTAAAAAAATTGAAAATACTGCTATTTATTAATCAAAAAAAGAATACAGAAACAGAGGATTAAATAAATACAAAATCCCAGAATCCCACAAGGGAAAGAAGTACACAGTTACAAAACAACCCCCAGAAGGGAATAAGTTGAAACAAATAATAAGACCCAAAAATTGAAGCTCTGAACCAACAACGAAACAAAAACAGTGACAAATGTAAAAACTTTGATAAACCATTCAAAATATTTAAAACAATACCAGAAAATAAAATATATATAAAATTTTGAAATGTAGATTAAAACAAATATAAAATATAAATAAAACTTAAGGAGTAAAAAATAAAAATAAAAAAGTTGGAATAAATGTAAAATAAAATATATAAATTAAGATAAATAAAATAAGTTGCCAATGAGATGTGCATGAGTTGGTAAAATGGCTTGATTGTTTCCAGCGCCACCCAGGGTCAAATCTCGTTGGGTATGTGAGGCCGATTGTGACCGTATGTGGTGTATTTGAAGCCTATTGGCTGTAGATTTGGTGCTCGTGAAGCTTGTCGCAACCATATGTGGTGTAATCGAGACCTAGTGGTTGTTGATTTGGTAATCATCTGATGACCTCAGCCCTGTATGTGTCCCAAATGTAGCTACGGTAAAAAGCAATGTTCAATCAAAATAATAATAATAATAATAATAATAATAATAATAATGAAATGCATAAAAAAAAAAGTAGTAGAACCCAAGACAACCTCCGAGAGTGCAAGCAAAAAATATGGGGAAAATCCTCTCATGATAAAGCATCATTCAAAGAGGTGGTTTTGAATCCAGATCATATGATAGACACAGAGAATGTGGAGCTGCAAAAATAAGGATATGTGGCAGGTATAAAGAAAAATCATGGACCGGGTTATGTTCCCCCTCCTCTTAAACAAGGTTTTATTGTTGATAGATTATCCACACCCCTTACCATTAGCCCAGGAATTGAGGAGACCTCTGTTTTTGCATATATGCTCAATGAAAGCGGGTTAACCTGTAGGATCAACGGTTTTTGGCCCACTTTTCCTACCCTACATTAGGGGATATGCCAAAAGTGGGCTCCTATCCTTCCAATGAGGTGGACATTTTCTCTTGTGCCCAAGGGTTCTTCGTTGCATTGATTGCAAACCAGTTGAACAGGAATAAGATTCTCAAACAAGGACCCTGGTTTCATAAACAGGCAGGATTATTGATGAAGCCTTGGTTTCCAAACTATGAAACTTTGACTGAAAACCTCTCCTACGTTCTAATATGGGTTAGGCTACCAAATTTGCCTTTGAATTTTTGTACCCCATTTACTCGTGAAACAGATCGGCAATGCTATAGGTGTTTTTGTGACCGAGACTTTGCAACAAAAGACACATTTAAAACAACGTGTGCCCACATTTGTGTATTTGTAGATCTAAGCAAAGGTCTCCCTGTCACATTTTCCTTTGTCTAGGGGGTTCAACAAGAACCCAAAAAGTAGATTTCAAATATATTGCTTTTAGATGTACGCAATGTTTTGAAAATTGCCACTTGGCTGTTGCATGTCCACATCTACAGAGTCCAAGTCCAAAGCCACTAGAAAGGAATCCTATCTCTGGCAACAATAGTTCTCCAACTGGTTCAACGAAAGAAAAAACAAAAAGCTCCCTGGTGGAAGGGAGTTTAAATGGATTACACATCGATTGACCCAAAGAAATAATGCCACCAGAACTTCCCTTCGAAGACGCAGAAGAATCTCTCAGTATGCATAAAATGGAAATCACTATGAATAACAATGATGGGAAAAAAAGATTGCCCAAAAAAGATGCACAAATCAGCAATGAAGACGTAAAAGGATCATGGAACCCTTCTCCGAATGAAATTCAATGGACCTCAAGTCTAGAAGAGGGGCAAGACTTGCAGCTCCAAATCATCCCAGTAAGTTCAGTGGCAAAAAAGAAAAGTCAAAATTAATGGTTTCATTATGTCTTTTGCTTATTGTTGGATTAATCATAAAATGCATGCATGCATGCAAGTTAATTGTTTTGCATGCATGTAAAAAGAAAGTCCTTGCAATTGTGTGCATGTAAAAAGTAGAATCATGCAAAATCTTGCTTGTAACCTTCTACAAGCATGCATAACTAGGATTAGAAAAGCTGATGGTTAGAAAGATGGCTTTTTTAGAAAAGCTAGTTAAAACAAGCATGTTCTCTTGAGATTGCATGCACACGTACATGGAAAAAGCAAAATCATGTTAAAGCTTTATGTAGCAAGGCACCTTGATAGAAGGTTTTTTGGGGAGGCTGGAAACTAGTTGTAAGATTACGATGTAATTGGACATTATTGACACTAAAAAAATTTACTTATTTAAAATTTAAAAACAACTGAAAAATATTATAAAATTAAAAATTAAAAAAGATTAAATAAGACCTAAAAATAAAATAAAAAATCTAAATGAAACAAATCGTATCAACAAATTTTAAAAACTAATTATAATATAAAGAAACGTAAAATTCAAATAAAAGTCAATAAAATCACAAAATTAAAATTAAAAACGAAGGTAAAAATATAAAACCTAAACGAAATTGTTTTAGCAAACATTAAAAATGCAGCTGTCCACCCTGCACAATTCTCCACACTCCGTCCACTGTTCCACGATTCCTCCAGCAACAGCTATGCGCTCCCTCCACTGGCACCAACACAGTAAACTCCACACTCCACTACAGCATAAGTAAAAATAGCAGAACAGAGATACAGGGATACGGGACAGGTTACACAGCAGATACGCCACAAAAGCAGAAGCAGCAAGTTACAGAGGCACCAGTGCTCTAGACTTGCCCTCTGCCCTCGTCCACACACACAGCACAACAAAAACATGTGATCTCTGCCCTGGCGTCCGTACTGCATCAAAGTTTGCCGATTTTTTTGTGGTTTTATGAAATTTGGCAAAAAAAATTCTTTATCAATAAAAATTGCCGAACCTTGTTACTTAGATGATAACAAAATCCATGTATAAACAACTTTAAATTTAAACATCCACAACCATGTGTTGGAAGCTCAACAACATGTTCTCTTGCAAATGGTGAGGTTTGCCAGGTCACCTTCAGCTAGGCATCCAGAAAAATCTTGATTCCCAGATTGACAAACATGTCAGAAGATCAACAAAGCATTCATTTCCAAAATGTTAGGACCTAAAACAACGTCCTGTGGAAGTGGTTGACATTCTACTAGTTTCAAGCTGCATATGGTCCCATAAAATGTTTGCTCATTTAGGAACGTAAAAAAATTGGAAGTTCCCCAAAAAAACAGACCAGATACTGTTTAGGAAGAAGATATACAACTGCTGCTGGAAAAGGGGGCTGAAAGTTTGCAGCACCTGCTTAAAAGTTAAATCTCCATGACAGTAATGAAATTTTCTGTGTGCAAAATATTGATAAATAGTAGATCATAATACTCCTAGAATGTGTAGTGGAACTGCTGTGATATAAATGGGACCAGTTGGCTGCAGAAAGCTCCTACTTCTAATCATAAATACCTACAGAGAAATTCTTGGGAACCCCTCCATGCGACGTCTGTGTTAGAAGGTGCTATTCAATAATACAGGTCCCCTTTTGCAGAATAGGAGTTCGTCTTGTTTAAAAACTCCAGGAAAAGAGAGGACTTGAAGATGATTTACTCTTCATAATGTTTATTCAGATCCATGTGCTCCTTTCTTCAGCCAAAGTCAATCAAATCTGGCAGTGTCCTCTTCCCACTAGACAGTTTCTGCAAAGAAAAAAACATTAAATGCAGTCTCTCGGAAGGGACTTGGGATTCTATTTCTACTGTGAAGTTGGTCCCATATGGAGTTGTAACAATGCAGCTACAGAAATTACATGAATATTTCCACTAAAATAAGATCCCACATTTTTAGCCAGAGCAGACTTTCCGCTGCTGCTAAAGAAGTGGAGACCTGACAGTTTCCCCCACCAGCTTAGCGACTTTTTGTCCACATGGCAGCTTGAATGATTTTGTTTTTAAGATTTTAAAATTTGATAAAAATATAGACCACCTGTTTGAATCTAATTTCCAAATATCTCACCTAAAATTTCTCAGCACAAAAGATATAAAAATCCATGCAAAGGGCGGTCACATGGAAGGGGCCACTGCAACTATTTTTGTGTTGCATATGGTCCCATGCAACTGCAAACTTCAGGGGATAGCAAAAAATAGAATATTTATCTTAAAGATAGAAGCAGCAGCTGCTAAGTAGAAAGATTTTCAGAGATGAGTAGAAGCTGGGGGCTAGGATTTGAAGCACCTGCAGAGAATACTTAAGCACTAAAAAAGCACTTAACAACCAATCAAAAATTATTTTATATATATGTTTTACTTATTTTTTAATCCAAAACTCCTAAATTTTCTCAGCATGCATGGTATTATCACAGTTAAAAATCCATAATACCACAACAGTACAGATCTGCTCCTAAATAATCTCAGCAGCAACCACTGGATTTTTTTTTTTTTTTTTTGCAGCGCAGCAGCATGGGACAAGGCTATAAACTGACAAAAGTTCCTAAATTTTCTCAGCAGTACTCACTGAAAAGATTTAGGAAGGCCCCTCCATGGGACCTAGCCTAAATTGCAATCACCAACCTAGTAGCCATAAAATTGTAGAAGTCAAACTAAAAACAACATAGATTTTGTAAGGACTCCACAACCAACAGCCATCGACCTGCAATCATGTAGATGTTCATTTGGAAAAAAAACAATTACAAGTGAGAAACTCAATACCCTTGGAATGATCCACCTCATTAGCATTTTGCCCTACTTATTTTGGATGACAGGAACAAGTCGTAAACCAAAATCAAAGCAGGGATAAAGCTCCTAAGCTACACAATTGTTGGAGAACTCCATGTCAGTGGGGGCCATCAACAACCTTCAAGATGCTAATACTGGTGCAAACAAAAAAACAATGCAAATCTTTTGATGAAACCAACTTTTCACCCCATCTCCTCCCTTTCTGACTTTCAATATGAAAGAGGCGGCATTTATAATTTTCATGACAGTTACATGCTTTAAAAGGCTGAGATTGTAGCCTCCCTCCATGGCACCATCACTTTATACATATCATTTCTTTCATTAAAAGGCTAAATACTATCAGAAAGCCCTAATTAGATCATGACTAATGTTATAAGTTTGCTTGGACATCTGATACTAATAAAAGAGCATCAACAATGTAACTGTCATGTATCACTACAATTAAAATGGAGAAAATGACAATGATCAACATGCAAAAAGGCATTTTAGCCCTAATCATAATACAAATACATTGAATCGGATGACGAGACATCTACCATGAACTTCAAATATTGTCAATTCAATACAGGCAAACAATAAAGAGTTAATGCTCCTCATAGCTTATGCCGTGCTTCAATAATCGGGAAATAATAATGCACTACAGGAGCCAGTTTTTCAAAAGACAGTTATTATCGAGCATTGCAATCCACATTATTTCATTAGTAATCAGCAGACTATAATTTCTCCCTTGGCATATTGAAACAGTTGAAATTAAGGACAATAATCAGAAAATGCCATTTAAAACCCATGTGAAATTCTTATTGCAACTCACAAGATGACTCTGTGTGGTACTCATTTCACATAATCAAGCAAAAGCACGTAAAAGGTATGCAGGCACGTAGGTACCTGGAACCTGCACTTTACAATAACCACTGTGGAAAATGTCTTAATCTCCATATTCAAGATAATGTTTTATGAACAAAAAAAATAAGAGGTCATAATTGAAATAACCAAGCTCAGAAAGCAATTTCTCGAAACAACAAGTTAAGGAAAAAAAATATAGATGTAAAGAAAAATTCGTGTTTAACAAAGATAAGATACAAAGAAATTGACATAACCATGCAAATCCCTAACCATCTAAGCACATTACAAGATCCTGCATGGTTATCATTACCTGTTTGTGGCAATCAAAAATGACAGTCAACAATGTTCTAGAATTTAACTAGCACCATGGGAGAGTAGGTTAGTGCACAACCAACAGCTGCTTGGTTGGCAAGTTTCATGCGGTGTCCACTGCTGACTAAGGAGTTAAATTCTCAAAGAAGCAAAGCAAGCCTTTGAGGACTCAATTTAATCCTATTGCATGGTAGTCAAGGAGTATGATACATTCTGCCTAACAAAGATTGAAATTCAAACCCTGATCAAAGTGGAGGTGGAGCTTTTCAAGCAGAAAAGAAGGCTATGCAGTTGCCATGTCTCCATCTTCAGAAGTTGCAGCAGGATCAAGTTCCCAGCAATCCTTGGGCAAATTTGGGGCCTCCTCACCCAAAAGCTTCTTAGCTGGAACCTGATGTGAAAATTTCATAAGCTCACTCCTGCGAATTGATTTAACCATGTGTGTTTTCTGAAACACGGACTTGAAGCCATCAACTTTGACAAGGGTAGTCACACACACGCCAACCTCATCAACAAAGTCGCTTAAAATCTCTACCATTTCGTACCTGTGTCTATCTTGTGGTGGAGTAGTTTCATCCCAGCTAGAACTCCACTCTCTGTACAGAGCCCACACATCCCCTTTTTGGGGTATGATTCGAATAACTCCTTTAGAACACTTCTCCCATGCAATAACATGAGAAAACATATTCAGGGCGTCACTAGATACCGCTTTTCCAAGTTTAAAATCTCCACAGCCTTGATAAAATCCAGCGTCTAACCAGTCAGTGACAGCTTTTTCCTTTGTTAAAGCCTCCAGCCAATTCATCTTAACCTTGAACTCATTGAACGAAAAAACCTTGAGAATGCGAGCATAAAAACGAGGCATACCATCATCGTCATCATAAACAGCCCAAATCTGGTCCGATTCAAAACAATGGGGAGCCCTGTCCTTGTCAAAATCATAAAAATCGGAATCAGGTACATCAATTGTATCGGGACCATCCTCCTCCTCCTCCTCCTCCTCCTGCTCCTGCTCGCTATGTTTCTTCCTCAACCTTGACCTTGGTGTATCTTCTCTGTCGATCTTGCGACTCTTGTTCTTTGCCCTCCCCTTGTCCTCCTTGTCTACTTCTTCCACCACTTGTTCTTCATCGTCATCATCATCTTCAGATACAGAAGCAGCATGTATAACTTCATCAGAATCACTCTCTACTCTCGCCTTTCTCCTTCTCTTGTTCTTCTCGGTAACACCCTTGCGCCCATCATTTTCCTTCTTGGAGTCGTTTTTCTTAAAATTCTTAGGAGGAGGGGGGTCATTCTTTGCCTTCCCCCCGGAAACGGGGGCTGAGGGTGACGGCGAGGCAGCGTTGGAAGCCTTAGGAACTGCATTCTGTGCAAAGGAAGCGGATGAGGAGGAAGAGGAATAGGGCACACCTCTACCTCTAGACATACCTGCAACTCCAGCTCCAGTAACGTTAGGGCCTGGAACACTGTGTCCATTTCTGTGGAGAGCAGCAGTCTCGAAAGCCACGAAGGGCTTTTGGCAAGTAGGGCAGAGAAGGTTATGATTTACAAAGTTCCTGGGGTACTCATACTGCATCTTGCAGAAGGGGCATGCCGTCCAAAAGGTGCCCGAGATATGACCAGGAACGCCACCAACTGAGGCCCCTCCTCTCGCCTGCTGCTGCTGCTGATGCTGAGTATACTTAAAAAAGCCTCCATTGTTAGCTGGAGGTGGAGGTGGAGGATTTGCAGATCTCTGAATAATCCTTTGAGCTGGCGGAGGCACAAAATTCCGCTTGTAATCGTAAAGAGATCTTTTAATCTTATCAGAGAGGACACCCCAGGCTTCCCCAATGATCTTAAAAGCTCCCTCAGCACCTACACATTTGTTTTTATCGGGGTGGAGCATGAGGGCTAATTTTCTATACTGTTTTTTAATAAGAGCTTCATCGGCAAGCAAATCAACCTGCAAAATAGCGTACCAATCCATCACGCCGTTGACTTTCTTCTCGGCGGACATGTAGACATCAAGAACGGCCATCATCTGTGGCAGCCCCTCCAGCGACGGGTACAGTTGCTGTGCCTTTATGGCGAATTTCTTGGCCGCCGCCAACTCCTGCGCCGCAAATTTCTTCTCCGCTATCTCCATTGCCCTGCATGCTTCGTCTTTGTTATACTCCATATTTTTATCTGAAACCCTAAAACACTAAACCTTAACGAGAAGAATGAAAATATGTACTCCTTGCCCTCATTGCCAGCCGAGCGGAATGGGTCCTTTCCGAGGAAAACCCTCTTCAGTCCATGTAAAACCCTGGAAGCAGCGCTTTAAAGAAAGTGCACAAAAAAAGGAGTTTGAGAGATAGTGCATGCAGAATTGGACAAATGATGCACCAGTAATCGCACCAGCACCTTCACCCTCACCCTCACCCTCACCCCTTGAATCTTCTTACCAGCGGAGCGGAGCAGAGAAGAGCGAAGAACCTAGTTAGTATATCTCACACTCCACTCCAAGGACCAAAACCATTCTCTACGCCCTTTGCGATTAAAACCGGGTTATCGAGGCATTCGTTACTGTTTTAGTGTGAAAAGGGTATAACTTCCTTTTTTTCGCGGGCACTCGAGTTTTGAACCTAACTTCAATTCTCCCCCAAGAAAAATAAATGAATGAAGTAAAATTAAAATTATCATACGAATGGACTCTCCGTTGGATTTGAATTATTTATTATTCATCTGCCCACATACCTTAGTATTAATACAAAGGAAAAACAGATCCTCCCTACACGTGAACCCCACGTGTTTGAAGCGAGCATGTCTCTCAAAAATTTCCCTAAACTCTTGCCACATTCTTATCCAATAAACGAAATGCATTTACTTGAGAATCATAAACCATGTACAATACAATATTAAATATGGATAGAAATGGTTTATTTTATGTATGATTTATTATAAATTACACATCATGTTAAATTTAATTTGTAATATTACAACATTTATTGGCCTCCAACGTTTATTCATTGATGTTGTGTATTCGCCCTTTTTTTATATGTGTTGGTTATTGATGTCTTTAGATATATGTTCCAACAAACTCACCATCAAGCATATTTCAAAGGAAACACTCTTTTACATAATTCTTATGTTCTTAACTCCCATTATGTTGATGATTCTCTCCTCTTTCTACAAAATATTGAACACAAAATTGTTAATGCCTAGTCTATTCTTGATGTATAATGTGATTTGTTTGGATACAAGTTGTGTAGCCACAAAACGGAAGTCATCTTCATCAAAAGTGCTTCAAATTTAGTTTGGATCCCTTCAACTTGGAATGTCATCCTCGTGAGAAGATTACCCATTACATGGGCATTCCGTTTGGGATTCACCTTTCCCCTCAATACATGTGGGATTGGGTGGTTAATAAAATTCAAAAAAAGGTAGAAATTTGGTCTCGTAAATTTTTGTTCCTAGCATGCAAGTTGATCACTCAATCACGTTTACGTTTATGTTTCAAAGGAAACACTCCTCTACAGGATTCTTGTGCTCTTAACTCCCATTTTGTTAATTATTCTCTCCTCTTTCTGTAAAAAATTGAACACAAAATTATTAATGCCTATCTATTCTTGATGTATAATGTGATTTATCTGGATACAAGTTGTGTAGCCACAAAACGGAAGTCATCTTCATCAAAATTGCTCCAAATTAGTTTGGATCGCTTCAGCTTGGAATGTCGTCCCCCATGGGAAGATTACCCATTACACGGGCATTTCGTTTGGGATTCACCTTTCCCCTCGAGACATGTGGGTTTGGGTGGTTAATAAAATTCAAAAAGAGGTAGAAATTTTATCTCGTAAAATTTTGTTCCTAGCAGGCAAGTTGTTTGTTATCAACCGCATTTTTTTTACCAACCATGCATACTACTCATCTTGTTGGTTTCCATCGAAATCAACTTATAACAAACTTATACATCTGGTCTGCAGTTTCCTATAGAGTAACAACTCTGTTAGGAAAGGTATGGTAACCCTTTGAAGCTTTGTACTCAATTTAAATTTTTGGGTGGGTTTGGAATCATTGATCCACCACAACAAGGAAAATGTCTTGTCGCTAAATGGTTCACAATAGCCACCCAAGGTATTGAGCTTTAGAAGATCATTGTTAGGGAATGGGTTCAATGTGCATCTCACAAAGGCTCTTGGACCTCCATTCCTTAAGAAGATAAAATCCTAAATGCATCCTTTTATTATATTTATGATTCTCCTCCTCTCATTAGTAATTGGGTAGCTTAACAGGAAATAACCCCTCTTCTCCAATGGCACCACTAATCCTTTCGGCATGGGTTGAGTATCCCCAACTCCGGTCTTTGGTGAAACCAAGTTATTCAATCTAATAATATTCCCCTTGTTGCCCAAACAGAATTTAGTGTCAAACCCTTTGCAAAATAGGCACTAATACAATTAAGAATATTTGTGATAGAGACACTGGTAATTAGTTCTCTTAGAACTCATTACTTTATGTGTTCATTTTACCTGAAAAACTTGATCACGTCTATGTTTCTCTTATATAGTTGATCCCACCTAATGCTTTCCTTAAAATTATTTCCAATCCTACATCCCCTTGGAAATATTAACATTGGCCAAACCAAGGGGACATTACCACAACGTTGCCAAAGTTTTTGTATCATCTTATTCAATCCGTGCTCCCTCTAATTGATTCTCTTGATACCAAGTGGTTTGTGTCCTTCTCCGACTCTCAATGGAAATGCATGGTGAATCCGATTTGAAAATTCCTTACTAAGGTGAAATGTCAATTATTAGGCTGACACATTATGCATATGAAACTATATGTTGGCCACACCTTGTCCAAGCTTGGGCTCACCATAGTAAAATCCGCCTTTTTCCCCACCCTTAAAACTATTCCTCGTCTCTTAGGGCATTGTCCATCTTCCTCTTAGCTCTAGTCTTCCCTTCTCTCCTCTCTTCCAAAAGTCTTTCCTAGTAATTTCAATTAAAAATTTTGCCTTTCTAGGCATTCTTCCCCCCTCCACTCTCTCAATCATTTGGAACACTTGTTATTTGGTCATCCTCTTTCATATTTGAAAAAAATCATTGTCAACAATTGTACTTTGGGAAAGGTATTTGTTGTGCCCTAACACACACACACACACCCCATTTTTTAAAATTTAAATACAGGGACCCATTATTGAAAAACCTCTACATATGGAGCTATGAGCCTATAGATCAATGAGTAGGGTATCATGCATTTATCATTAAGGGTTATTTCTAAAAAATAATAAAATTCTAAGCTTAAACTAGTATCTCAAGTCATTTCAAAACTTAGATTTTTATGAATTTTTACTTTGATATGATGTTCTGAATTACAAAGCTAATGGATCTAATCTTTCCATGTCCTAATCTGTATATGTTGATCACAAGATTAATAGCTGAAGACCATTGATTTCCTCTAAGCAAGCCCATAGTAAAGATTTAATGTAATTGTGACACATGTCACTCTCACATCATTGGGAGCTTTGGGCAATTACAAAAGGTTAAGTCTTTCAAGCCCTTGATCTTCACGAGCTCCGTAAACATGCCATGCAGCATATTCACGTTAAAATAGATACATGGAAACTATTGACCAATTTTTGGTCCTGTAGGCCAAAATTGTGCACCCCCTCCTTTTTATTTGCAAGAGTCATTCAATCCATATTCTAGCTAGTTTATCCCTTAGTTGCCTTGTGCAAAATGTTCTATGTCAGACCATTTCCCATGAAAAAACCAAGTGTTTTCCTCTTTTGCTTGCCAAGTGCATTTTTGGGTTTGTCAGGTGACTTTACTTGTGAAAGGTTTATAAGCTAAGTTACTTGCAAAACCCAATTTGGTCTTGATAGACCCAATCGGGTTTTCCAAATAACTTTACTTGTAAAAACTTCATAAGTCAAGCTATTGGACAAACCCAATTGGGTCTTCGTAGTGCATTTTGGGTTTTGCAAACCACTTGTAAAAATTCATAAGTAAAGCCACTTTCAAACCCTAATTTGGTCTTTTTAGACCAAATCAAGTTTTCCAAATGGCTTTACTCATTTGTCTTATAAGCAGAAGTCAATGTGAACCTGAAGTAGAAGCTTGTAGGAAGTTTGAATTGATCTATCAAGAAGGAATCAGGTTTACAAAGTGCCTTGATTAGAAAACTTTATGAGTTGACAGCCCAAAAGAACCCAATTTGGTCTTAGATGCTTCGAAAGGCAAGTGAATTACTTTAGAGGGCTTTTCATCGACAACATGGACCAAATTTAAAAGTTGAAGGGTCATTGCAAAAGTTTCGAAGGGCATTCCAAGGTGTCATGAGCCTTTACAGGGGGCACCTAAGCAAGGAGGAAAGAAAAAAAGAAAGAGATGGAAAGGAGGAAGCAAAGAGGAAGAAATGAGTGGAAGTAAAAAACTCGACGAAAAAGAGACAAAGGTAAAGGATCAAAAAGGATTAGAAGACCGCTGAGAGCCTAAAGGCCCGATAAGTAAAGACAAGCCAAGAGGAAATCAAGAAAAGATAAATCAAAAGAAAGAGACAAAACACAAGCAAAGACAAAGTGGAAAAGACAAAACTTGAAATAGTTATAGCTGCTGACAAAGACAAAGGGCATAATCAATGACCACTCAGACCAAGACAAGTGCCATAGACAACTCAACAGAAGGAGTTAATACACTTAGGTAGAATATATCTACTGAAAACCAATAATTAAATTAGTTTTTGAACTATAGAGATCAACATCTAATGTTTTCATGCCAAACCATTAATGTGCAGCCAAGTCGTGCCCAGGCATTAAAGAAAGCACAGTTAGATATAACAACTTATAATGGCCTTGTCAATTATTGGAATGAGTTTCCCATGTTTTTGCAACCCCAGGATAGTAGAAGCAGTGGTTTGGACATCTCCAACATGGCTCCCCCATATGCAGTTTGAAGGATACAGTAGCAGCATGGTCTCTTGTCTCAATAGTGTTTAACTCATCATGGGTCTCCATGCCTTGATTTATCAGCATTTTGTTTCTAGCTCTCTATATATTATAATTTCTCATTTTGAAAAAATATCTCTCATCTTATATGGCAAAGCCCTGTAGGAATTTACCTTGAATCAAGACATAAGCATTTTACCTCCATTTGGGTTTACACTTTTGCATATGTTTATGGTTTTGATCTCATGTCAAGTCATTTTCCTTCATGCTTTCACAGTTTGAATCCAACATATCTAGTGTGTTGTGAGCTCTTTCTTGCAAGTCAACAAGAAGTGTCTATAGTAGAGTATAGGCACATGTGAACAGGCTGCCATAGTGTGTCTTAGAACACCTCTGGTAGTTCTTCCTCCCTGTATCTCCATAGGCCCCATGTTGAAATACTAATGTAAGAGAGTTTTTCATCTAGAATGATAGTGTATGTCAGCTTGTCTTGTTGTAAAGTGTATGTCAAAGCTGAGCAGACCAACCATTTTGGTGCATCATTACTTTAGTTTAGGTTTTGATTTCCAGTATTTCTCTCCCTTTTCATCCCCCCCATTGTTATCAGTAGGAAATCCAGGGCCTCAAGGTGCATCAAGGGGAGTTATCCCCTAATATAGAGATTCATCCCTCACATTTACCACCCATAACAAGAGGGATGTCTCCATTATGTCGTGTGGATGAAGAGAGTTGAGCTTCCCTTCACAGGGTGCAATCCACCATGTCAACAGTTTCTAACACGCTTGATGGGACAAGTTTTTTATCCAAAGAGTTGAATAATTTTGGTGTGTTCTTCAACCAACCAGCCTTTGGAGGATTTTCACCCAACACCAATGGTGACCTCAAGTTGAATCAGCTGGTTAAGTAGTCCCAGTGCCATCAAAAAATCACTTTTTGGTATGTATAATCCCATTAGTGAGCAACATGGGCCTTGTGTTCCTTCATATAGTCCTGATCAATCTCAGGTTGTTCATGGAATTACCTCAAGTAGCTCTCCTAATTGTCCTTCACCTAGTGTGAGGGAAATAATGCTGGATTTTGAGAAGTAAGTGATGGAGATAGATAGATTGGAGAAGCATAATAGATATCAGCAAGAGGTGATGTACCAAGAGGAGTGCTTGTTTAGTCAAGCTCAGGCCTTGCAATCCATGAAGGAGGAACTGGCAAGATGGAAGAGCCCATTCATTCAAGGCAATCAACCTTGTATTCCTTTTCCCATCCCAAAGCAGCCCCCTCTTACTCAAAATAAAGTCCCCTCTTGTACGCCAAATCCTTTCTACCGAATAGCACTTGCTCACTCTATCTCATTTGATGCATTAACCACTCCTGCTCTTAATCCCTTGCACCTAGATTTTCAACACCAAAGGGCACTAGAGTAGCCTCTCATGGAAATGAACCTTGAGATTGTGAATCCCCCTTTGAAGGGAATCATCCTATGCCTTTTGAAAAATAACACATCTCTCTTCAACAAACTCTTCCTGTGCATCAACAGTCTCTTCCTAGTCTTCCTCAACCTCCTCAAGTCTTTCAACATGATGTCAAGATTCCAAGTTGGAGGAGGGAATACCATGAACCAACTCAAGGCCTTAGAAATGATGAAGTTGTTGCCTGTTCTCAAGAGAATAGTTCCAGTCCCAAGGTCATGAGTTGGAAAGAAATAATGGAATCATGGGGTAGGAAAAAAGAAGATAAAGGTTTTGCTCAAATCCTTGAAAAAGATGAAGCTGCTCCTACTCATCATGATGATGCTCATGAGCTCCAAGAAAGGCTCTTTCAAGAGAATATAACCAAGCAGATTATAGCATTAGAGTCCAAAGTGAGGTTCCTTAGCCAAGGTGTGGTGGATGGTTTAGACCAAGCAGAAGATCATATGTCTAAACACACCCCATCTACACCCTTTCAAGAGAGTCATCAAGCCATATCTGACGTAGATGAAGTGTTGGCTAAATGGAAGGAATAGAATCATTTGATTATAGCTCAAGGATTGCCTCCTCTTCCGCATGAGTTTATCCATAAGCTCTCTACTTCACTCCTTCTCAAGGAGGAACCTATTTTGAAAGATGCAACTGAAGAAGAGAGGATCCAATTTGCAGCTACCCAAGAGGCTCTCATGAGTTACAATGAGGAGGAGATCATCATGGATACTTCCTTTGAGGACATCACCAATAATGGAGAAGACTTAGGTCATGCATATATGGGGTTGTTCCAGCAATATGAAGAAGAGGTTGACAAACTTTATTTGTGAACAATGGATGATGAGGAATGTAAGTATGGTGAGCTCTCTTCCCCCTTGTTTGATGAACTTCCTTGTTGTTTTGATGAGGATAATGACCATGTCATGAGACCTAAGTTGGAGGAGGCTCATGAGCATGTCTTTGAGCATCCAGAGACTCTTGTTTTGGAGCAATCAGAGTAGAGGCTTGTGCATTTTGATGGCAACTTTGAAGAAGAAATCTTTCGGCAAGAAGAGCAAGTAGTTTGTGATCTCATTCTAGACATCACAACAATCACCCTTATTCAAAAGAGCCATGATGATGAAGTAAAGGGTCAACTTGACATGCTCCTTAATGAAGCAGAAGGGAATAAGTTGGCCCATGATGCATATCAAGGGGGCTATGAGCTAGATGAGGCCTATGGTGATGAGTTAGCAACCATTGTTTTCATGGTGAAGTACACTAGCATGAAGGTCCAACATGGGGTAGCCTTCCAAGAGCAAGATGAATACATATATGTTAGAGGCATGTTTGACCCTAATCCACTTGGATACAAGCCAATCGAGGTGGTAGGCAAGAAGAGTAAGTCACCAAGCTTTTATTCCAATCAACCACTTGTCTAACACCATAAGTTTTCTTGCCATGAAGGAGACTTAAGAAGTTTTCCCTTTGATCTAGGGGGGAGGCAAATGTATCTAGTTAGTTGCACATAGTAGTTTGCTTGTAGTTGTGTTGTCTTTGTTTTCCTTAAGTGTTGTTGCACATGTGTGTTGTTGTTTTTCCTTATTGTGTGTTGTTTTCCTTATTGTTTGAGGTAAATTCTTGATGGTTCATAGGTCCTTACAAGGCTATTGTTAACTTCTCTAATATGCATCTTGAATCCATGCCTAATGGACTTAGAGGCTACCAGTCTTCCCAAGCATAGTAGGCATGCTTCCCCTATGAGTCACCAAATGTGTTAACCAATTTTTGGTCTTGCAGGCCAAAATTGGGCACCCCCTCCTTTTTATTTGTAAGAGTCATTCAATCCATGTTCTTTCTAGTTCATCCCTTAGCTACCTTGTGCAAAATGTTCTCTATCAGACCATTTCCCATGAAAAAACTTAGTGCTTTCCTCTTTTGCTTGCCAAATGCATTTCGAGTTTGTTGGGTGACTTTACTTGTGAAATGTTTATAAGCTAAGTTACTTGCAAAACATGATTTAGTCTTGATAGACCAAATTTGGTTTTCCAAACAACTTTACTTGTAAAAACTTCATAAGTTAACTTGCTAGACAAAATTGATTGGGTCTTCGTAGTGCATTATGGGTTTTGTAGACCACTTTACTTGTAAAAATTCATAAGTAAAGCCACTTGCAAACCCCAATTTGGTCTTGCTAGACCAAATCAGGTTTTCAAAATGGATTTACTCATTTAGCTTATAAGCAGGAGTCGATGTGAAACCTAAAGTAGAAGCTTATAGGAAGTTTAAATCAGTCTATCAAGAAGGAATTAGGTTTACAAAGTGCCTTGACTGGTAAACTTTATGAGTTGACAACCCAAAAGAACCCGATTTGGTCTTGGATGCTTCAAAAGGCAAGTTAATTACTTTGAAGGGATTTTCATCAGTAAAATAGACCAAGTGGAAAAGCTAAAGGGTCATTGCAAAAGTTCTGAAGGGGATTTCAAGGCATCATGAGCCTTTGCAGGGGGCACCTAGGGAAGGAGGAAAAAAAGAAAGGAAGAGATGGAAAGGAGGAAGTAAAGAGGAAGAGACAATTGGAAGTAAAAAACTCGATGAAAAAGAGACAAAGGCAAAGGCCCAAAAAGGAGTAGAAGACTGCCAAGAGCCCAAAGGCCTGATAAGTAAAGATAAGCCAAGAGGAAATCAGGAAAAGAGAAATCAAAAGAAAGAGGCAAAACATGGGTAAAGACAAAGCAAAAAAGACAAAACTCAAAATAGTTCTAGCTACTAACAAAGACAAAGGGCAAAATCAATGGCCACTCATACCAAGACAAGTGGCATAGACAACTCAAGGAGTTAATACATTTAGGTAGAATATATCTACCAAAAACCAATAAATAGATTGGTTTTTGAACTATAGAGATCGACATCTAGTGTTTTCATGCTAAACCATTAATGTGCAGCTAAGTCGTGCCCAAGCATTGAAGAAAGCACAGTCAAATACAACAACTTAGAATGACCTTGTCAATTAATGGAATGAGTTTCCCATGCTTTTATAACCCAAGGACAACATAAGTAGTAGTTTGGACATCTCCAGCATGGCTCTCCCATATGCAATTTGAAGGATATAGTGGCAACACGGTCTCTTGTCTCGACAATGTTTAACTCAGCATGGGTCTCCATTCCTTTATTTATCAGCATCTTGTTTCCAGCTCTCTATATATTATAATTTCTCATTTTAAAAAAATATCTCTTAGCTTGTATGGTGAAGCCCTGCATGAATTTACCTCGAATCAATACATAAGCATTATACCTCCATTTGGGTTTACACTTTTGCATGTGTCTATGGTTTTGATCTTGTGTCAAGTCATTTTCCTTCATGCTTTCACAGTTTGAATCCAGCATATCTAGTGTATTGTGAGCTCTTTCTTGCAGGTCAACAAGAAGTGTCCATAACAGAGTATAGGTGCATGTGAATAGGCTACATAGTGTGTCTTAGAACACCTCTGGTAGTTCTTCCTCCTTGTATCTCTATAGGGCCCCCTATTGAAATACTAATGCAAGAGAGTTTCTCATCTTGAATGATAGTGTATGTCATCTTGTCTTGGTGTAAAGTGTATGTCAAAGCTGAGCAGACCAACCATTTTGGTGCATCACCACTTTAGTTTAGGTTTTGATTTCCAGTATTTCTCTCCCTTTTCATCCCCTACCATTATTAATAACAAGAAATCCAAGGCCTTGAGGTACATCAAGGGGAACTAGCCCCTAATTTATAGATTCATCCCTCACATTTGCCACCCACAGTAAGAGGGATGTCTCCATTGTGTCGCATGGATGAAGAGAGATGAGCCTCCCTTTACAGGGTGCAATACATCACATTAACAAAAACTTTACTTATTTATCGACAAACTTAATAGTTTCATTTTCTTATGTGCTTCTAAGCCTCTGAGTTCCCAAGCCTCTGGGCTTCCAAGATCAGTCCACGTATCTTGATCATGGTAATTTATGTCCATGAGAAGGTTAAGTGGTTATTTAGTCTAAAACCTAATGTCTTGAGCTTCTAAGTTTTTGGGGTTCTAAGCGATTGACACTTGGAACATTTATGGTAATCTACATCATCAGAAGGTTAAGTAGTCTTATGGTCACCAATCTAATGCTTTGAGGTCTCGAGTCTCTAGGCCTCCAAGATCACTCTATGTGTCTTGATCATGTTGGCCCACGACCACAAAAATTTATTCATCGACAGGAATGCCAATCTAATGCCCTGAGTTTTCGTGATTTTAATGCTCCAAGATCATGCCACATGGCTTAATCACATTAACTTGTTGTTATGGGACCTCCCAAACAAATTATTAAATTCAAAAGGTTGAATTCATGAGAGCACAACATGTGGCACTATCTAGGAAAGGTATGGCCAAAACATAAGGAAGAATGATCAACAACATGGCAAAGAAGCAAGTCAATAAATGGCTAACAGTTGTCTCAAAAGTAATGACTCGACATAAAAATAAATGAAATACCACCACTTGGCAAGTAAGGGCACCCACCAAAGCTAACTAATATATTCAAATCAAAACTGGCATTAAAGGCAAAATTTCATTATCAGCATTGAAGGTGCATGAATACATTCAATACATAAGCATGCGAGTAGTAAATACAAAATATGCAAAAATTGGATTCACTTTGTTATTACTCTATTCATTAAGTGATTGCGTTCTCAAGCTTGCTAAGCATCAAGTGAAACCTAAATTTTTTCAGTCACCAAGCATGAAATGAACCAATTTAGAACCTCACAAGAGTTGTAATGACTAAAATATAACAATGGCCTCTTCATCAAAACAAGGTAAGCCCTTAGTTCCTTCCCCATTCTCATTTATGGGATCAACAAAATATAGAGACAGTATTTGAGAAGAGTGCTTTAAATTTTAAATTCCCTCACTATTCGACATTTTGAGAAGAGGTCGAATCAATTCATTCCTACTCCATAGAGGATGAACTCTTGCTAGAAGCCAAATAGTATGTAGATGATTTACTTCCAAGTAAGGAACATGGTCTCTACCAGGCTACGACCAAACCTAAGGTACTATTGTGCAATGACCTCTTAGAAGTTCTATTCATTAATGGAACCACTAAAGGATACATTATGCATGTAAGGAAGGTCTAGACTACCTCTACCTACATCTCAAGGAGGGCATTTGAAAGGTATCTTAGGTTTCTCTTCCTTGAAATTGCCTACAATTAAGTTTTAGCCAATGTTGGGCTTGAGCATAATATTATAAATAAGAAGTTGAAACAATGGCTTGCAAAAGGCCAAAGGTTAAATCCTAAGAAGCAATCTCCACCAATTGTATTGTTAAATTCAAACATGAAATTACCATGACAATGGAATTATTGAACATATTATATGGGTTCCCAAGTATTACCTATGTTCAAGTTGAATGAGTGCCACTACTAGACATATTGTTGACAACTAACAATTGGTAGCCCTGAGAGAGATCATAAGTGCATGACTGAAGGCACATATAATCTACCATGATAGGAGACCTGAGGATGGAAATTTATACATGATATCCTACTTATTGAATGCGATGATGGTTGTTATATACAAGCCCTATGGCCAAGAATGACAATTGTTAATAAAATATTTGGGAAACAAGGTTGGAGAAGATTTATCCTTAATGTTTATTCATAAGTACATGAATGATATTAATAGGATAAGAAATGAGGTATATCCTCATATATACAAAACTATATAGCGCACCCCAATGCCTAGACTATCTAAACATATAACAAGGTCACTCACCAAAATGGGTGATTATTGGTTGTTCTTGGATGTAACTATCATCCACATGGAGGGTACTAGGATTGATCATTTATTGTTGCCCCATCATGTTCTTGATCACATTGTAGAATAGGAGATTGCTTATCAAGTTTTCAATAGCATTGATGAAGAATTAGCGTATAAACACTTGGCATACTACTTCAAAACATCCTTCAACATTGGGCAACACTAGTATGTGACTAGGTCACATTTCATTTCTGTCGGTAAACCTAGGACAACTTTCAACTTGCACCATTCAGGGAGTAAGACCCCATGAAAAGTATAAGGGGATACCTCAAAACCATCTTGGAGAAGAATAAAGTTCATGTTTCTTATAGTCACTAGGCCTATGACCATGATCAAGTTTTCTTGAATGCCACAGATGACTCTAAAGTTTGGATAAAGATGAAGGATAAGAAGATATCTATGATACTTTCACAAGCCCTGCAATATAATCTAGAGGCTACAAAGGAAGAATCTCAAAATGCATAGAGTCAACAAAGGCCTCCATATTCATCATAAGACTCTCAACCACTAGATCAACCTCTTTCCCTAGAAGCAGAAGCCACATAAGATGTAGATCAATCTAGGAGGCAAAGGGAGTCAAATCCTCAAATCAAGAAGGAGATTTTGAGAATACTTTTTGGTCCTTAGATTCCTTCCACTTTTATAGCATAATATGAGCAAGTCTTGGGTACAACAACAACAATGGAGAGATCAGTCATTTCTTCAGATGGTTAAAGGAAGAGCAATTTTGTGATGACTCTTTTACCTCCTCTCACCTCGATCACCCAAGTGAGCCTCCCAAAATTCTTATAATTATCTTTCACTTCAATTCCAACTCCCCCTGGCTCTCCTAAATCTCCTAAGACCCTCAGGGAAGCCTCATGCTCTCCACACCTTCCACTTAATCACATTCAACTCCACCTCATACCACAGTTGTTCCCGTAACCCCTCTACCATCTCATCCACTATCCACTCCACCTATCTTCACATACCAAATGAAACACAAGGATTCCCTTGCTCCTTCGCTAGATAGAAAGCTAAAAGAGAGACCAACACTTGGTCTCCCTATCATTGAATAAGCTACTGAGGAGGATAAAGATATAGAGGCTACCATGAAGCTAAAAGAAGAAGAACCAAAATAATTGATATCTATGGTTGATTATCCATCAGAAGAAGACCAAGAGATGGGAATGGCATAGCCAGATGATGAAGAAGTAGAGCTGGAGAAAGCAAAAGCTTTGAGTCTGGGAGAATAAGAAAGATGAGATAACTTGATCAGGCTAACACTAGAACAAAGTTAGAAGATTTATGAGGTAGTCTCTTCCCTCATTTCTTTAGTGCCTAGTGTATAAGTTTTATTTGTAAGTTTACCTAAAATAATGCCTAGTGTTGCATTTTACACTTCTATTATCACTGGTACAAATTATAATATTCTTTCCTCGCCTAATTTAATAAGGACTCCTAGAAAAAATCATTTTGAGAATTTAGTTACAATTTCCATTTTCAATAAGCCACCAGCTCCAAGAAATAAGTTAACCCAATTAGAGCTTCCCATGCCCCAACCATTGGCCCTATCGAAAGTAACCATGACTATGGAGATAACCCCAGGGTTGACCAAATTCTTGGTTATGATGAAACCAATGAAATAAACATCTTCATGGCAAGTGGTTAGCCAAAAAATTCCCATTCAAATAAGTGTCTCATTGCCAACCATTGTGACCACATCCCTTCCTATGACCTCTCAACCTTCTACATTTTTAGAACTTGCCCAACGAGAAGAAACAGGTGAGTTAATAGTTCCTCAATGGGTAATCAAGATGCAAAATGTATGAGATGAAAGACAAAATTTCCTTATGATAGAACTTCCTATAGTCTCTACATAGTTTGACAAATAGAGTAGGACTATACAAAGAGTGAGGAAGAGGAAGATGATAAACATGAGAACAAATGGAGAGAGAGAATTTGATCAAAGATAAAATTTTCTCTTATTGGACAAAAGACCTAAGAGAAACCCCAATTATCCTATCGAGTACATTGAGTATTTTAATACTTTTGTTGATTCTACTGGGTTGACATTAAAGGAGATGCACCAAAGCACCGAGGAAGCCTTGAAGAGGTGGAAACAAATGCATATTATACAGGATCCTCATGAGGTAATTGCTAAGGTACAAAGTGAATCTATAAAGTTGTATAATATTCTATTTAATATTAGAGTATCAAGGGCAACCAGTTAAGCCCATAGAGTATAAATTGTTACATTATGGAACAGGATGAAAGATAAAGAAAGAAGATTAAACTTCCTAGTTTAGTGTTCCATAATGAGTGATTTTGATAAACTTAATTTAATGACCAACATGGATGTTTATCAGTGCCTAAATTAGGTGATTTCCAAAAGGGATGCCTCCCTAAATTGACATAGATTAATGAAGAAGTTGTTGAGTCTTTTTGTTAATCATAAAGCTGAAGCACTATAAATTTTGGAAAACATGTGAATAACTAGGGTGATTACCCAAATAGGGGAGCTGGTGAATTGACCCAATTTTGATAACCTTCTCCACTCAGTTGTTGAATATTTTAAGTAGGAAGTGGAAGGTATTGTATATAAAACCAACAAAAAAGTACTATAGTTGGTAGGTTTTTCTAAAGATAAAGTGACAAGGGTCAAAGCTTTAGTCGTTGAATTTAAGAGCTCAGAGGAAAAACAAAACATGTTAATGACTGAGGTAGTCAAGATTTCAAAGCCTTCACTACTAAATTTTGAAGTCATAGATAAAGAATTTGATACAACATATGCATTGAGTGAAGTTTTAAAGGCTAAAGGTGTAGCTTTTGGGTCTACAACATGTGCAACTAACAGTTGGTGCCCTCCAGCTTCATAAAGCTCTTAGTCTATGCCACAATTACAATTGTAGTGTCTTCATTGGCTAATCCAAGTAGTGGTGTTACATTAATATTCCAATTTTAAAAGGATTATGTATTTGCATGGTTATAACAAAGTGGGACTTTAGTTACCCATTTATGATTGTACATGCATAATTTATTTTTAGCTAGCAAATCTATTTTGAGTATTATCATTATGACATGCATCCTTGCATGCTCTCTAAACTAGAAGTTCTATTTCTGGACTTGTAATAATAGGCAAAGCTTGAAGAGATGAGGCCTTCCCCATCCCAAGCTCATAAATACATGTACCCTCCTAATCACAAAGAGAGGAGACTTTTGTCTATTGAGATTAATAGGAAATTCAAAGAAATTATGATTGACTTAGTCTCGATGTGTAAATCTTCATTCTTCTCCAATTCTATGGATTACTTCAGACATTCCATCATTCTAGTATATTAGTGCTTAAAATTATGTACGAGGTATCTATTTTAAATACAATCTTTCACTTCTAGCTATAGCTGATTTGAATTTTTTTGGCATGCTTATCATAACCTTTTTGTACATGTGCAATAACAATATGGTGATTAGGCAACCTTTGATTCATATATGTTTAAGTATATTGTATTCTTATTTCCTTTGACTCTTCACTATATTTGATTGTCTGTGCTACAATAGCTTGTAACAAGTATTAGTCTAGATTCCTTGACCTACTTCAGTGCAAATACTAGTCTTAAAAGGCTTTATCCTTGGATTTTCCATAAGATTCATTTTCTACCTTAATCTTCCCTCTTTTTACAGTTTTTTTAATAAATCTTGCCCACCTTAGTTAGAATCATCATCCTTCCACCCACTCCAAGTAGATCTAGGTTCACCCATAGCCAGTTCACTTGGGGTAAACAATATATGTCACTCAACCACTATTCCACCAATGGGTTGTTATAAAATCAAATACCCTACAACTCGTGCCTTGGAGTTATCCTATTCACCAATCCTAAAATGTTAGAGGCAACCTCATAAGAAATTTTGTGAGTGTGTATAAAATTGACAACAATAGTATTGTATTAGTCATTCAGTAAACTCATATTATGTCTTCTATTTGTTTGTAATTAAAACAAATCAACACCAATAATCACTAGCTGCATGTTATACTCAAAAAGATTAAGGAATGCCTCAAAGTGTTATAAAAGACATAGGTTCAGGATGTTCAATCATCAAAAGTATTGATTACATATCGTAAGACTTAATTTTGTTTATTTCTTCTATTGTTCCAACAAATTTCCTTTTATGGGGGTTGTTTAGTAACATGTAATGTCCCCTTCTCTTTGAGGAAACATTGAAGACCCTTAGCCGAATTCCTAAATGTTTCCCATTAGATAAGGGAAGGTAAAAACAAAGGGGGAACTTTGATTTTATTTTTTAAGTTATAAAAAGATACCTTTTGATGTATCTTTTCTAATTATAACTTAAAAAGAGACTTTTGGAGTATGGGTTAATTTAACCCTTAATGAAGAAAGGGCATAATCTCTTTAAAACTACTTTAGCCCTCCCTCCAACTGGAGGCCCCTTTTTAGGGAAGAATTTGTGGGAAAGTAAGGTATAAAAAGAGGTATGAGGATCATTTAAGAGGTTATCACATTTATTTTAATTAAACTTTTATGAGTCTGAGCACACAACAACTTGACTTATTGCTTTGAAGATGAAAACCTTTACGGTGACTAAAATTAAGGATGAAAACCCTTAATAACCAAATTGGGCAACTTCATGATGGAGTTGTATTTGGCATATTTATCAACCAAAGGTGTTTTGAACACCATTTTTGCTTACAATAGGTGTGGTGAGCTGATAGGAGGGCTTAGAGATTCATTTTGAAGGCTTGGAAGGCTAGCGAACCACTTGAAGTGCTTTCCCAAGCGTGGTGACCTATTTTTGAAGGTGGTAACTAGGGTTTAGAGCCCAAAAAGTGGGCAACAAATTATTTTGAGGGTTGTGTTGGGCACCCTAGGGCAATGATCTACTAATTACATCTGGGTGACCTATGTTTAGGGTTTAATTTGATGTTTATTAGGGTTATTTAAGCCAAAAATTATAGTTTGGAACATTGAATATTATTTTGTTATTTTTATTATATTTGTCTAGCCATTATGGATCTAAAAATTTAAAAAAAACAAGGTATTTATATTGGTTATAAATTTATAAGTTATTAGTGAATATTTGGGAATTTAATATTGTATTTGTACTTGAAAATTGCATTTATAAAAAAATTCAAAAGTCTACATTAGGGTTTGAAGTGGAAAAGATAGAAAATTGTTGTTTTGGTTAGAGTTTATTATTTATTCTAGATTTACATAATTTTCCCTAAAAGGGGACATTACAATTGTATTATAACCATAATATTGGCCATTTGTGGGGTTTGAGGGATCTACATGACTAAAAGTGATAGGAGGTTAAGTATTATGAAAGAGAGATAAAAAGGGGCTAGAGTAGCAAGAGGAACAACAAATGGAAGATGAAATATTCATAGAACAAACAAGGCATAGAGACGGGGAGGATAGGGACAATGATAGGTTTGAAAGATACACTCAAAGTCAAGAGTGTTTGATAAATATGATGGTTGATTTCATATAAACTATGAAGGACATGAATGGAAACCAGACACAAAACGGTGAAGGAAGTAATTTAGGTACAAACAATAACCCTCCCCCAATGGCAATGGTTGAATCCTCACAAAGGCTTTTTCAGCCTACTTTCCCATAAAGAGAGGAAACCACAATAGAGAGAGAATAAAAGTATTATGTATTGGAGGATATTGCTTCCCACTACATAGAGTATAGGACTCTTCTCAACAACATCAAGGGGGAAATGACATTTATCAATTTCATGAAAATAAAGAAGGATAAAGTTGGTCATGGGGTTGTCCATAGACCAAGAAACACTACAGGAGATCTACAACATACCTTAGGAAAGCTTGCACTTTCCACTTTTGATGGTTCACCAAAAAATTTCAACTAGGGCAAGGATACAAAAGGTTAATACATTCGTTGCACTTTGACTTGTGATGGAGGATGATGCCATCAAATTTTCTACATTGCATTTGGAGAGAACCACCCATGAATGGTGTTAGCATGGATTGATAACCCAAGGGCACAACCTCATAAACACTTATGAAGAATTTAATAGAAGGCTAGTGGAGAAATTTGAAAGGGCTAATTAAGAACTTCACGTATGGGAATTGGTTCAATTGAGATAACAAACTTTTGTGGAGGAGTATGTGATTGATTTTCAAAGAATTTCAATCATGGTAGCAGATATTTCAGAGAAAAGGCTCGTGTCATTATTATGGAAGGGTTGGTTAATCCTCTAAGGTGTTTAGTTAAGGCTTTTAGCCCTCCTACCCTTCAAGAAGCCATTCAAAATTCTCTTGATCTAGAGTCATCAACACCCATGGGTAGAATTATGCCTTTTGGGCAACAAAAAAATAACACTTTTGAGCCCTTTGGACAACAAAGTACTAACACTTTTGGGAAGCCTAGGACTACCACTTGTAATTATCCCAAAACAAACCCCTTTGGGCAACAAAGGAAGCCTTTCCAACAAGGCTTAAGGTAGCCAAAGGAGATTTAAAAAGTAAACAAGGATTGGGGTAAGTCTAAGAATGAACTAAGAAGAAACAATTTGTGTTCTTCATGTAAGGATCTATGGACACTGGGGCATTGTTGCCTTGGAAAAGGGCAAGTCCAGAACATAGAGTTTGCTTCAGATGATGAGGACAAAAAAGAGGAGGTGGGGACAAACACCTATGAGGAGGAACAAGATGAAAAAAAGGAAAAGGCTAAATTAGATGGCACCCTTACCACATTATCAGGAGCCCTTGGATATCATGCCTTTCGAGTGAGAATGCTCTTGCAGGGAAAGAAGGTCATTGTACTCATTGATAGTGGGGCCACACCCATAACTTTATTGATGAGAAATTGGTAGTTAGATGTGGGTTGTAAAATAATGCATTCCAAGGCTTCATTGTAACTATCGTGGATGGCTTCATCATCCCTTAAACCAAAAAGATTTCCAACTTGAGCATCACTTTGGGTAAGCATAAAACTGAATATGACTTTTATGTTATTGGCATAAGAGAGATTGATTTGGTAGTTGGAGTGCAATGGCTACACTCAATTGGGGAATTCACCCAAAATGACTAAATTATGGAACTCAAATTCAAGACAACCATAAAGGAAGTGGTACTATATGGGTTGAGCAATGGAGGGCCCATGGTAATAACCTCCAAAAAGATGGAAAGAGATCATTAAAGAGGGCAGGTTACATGGGCAGCTAAATGCTTTATGAGCATAGAGAATTCTGATTTAGGACAATATCATCTTCACAAGGATATTCAACCCATATTTGAAAGGCATCTAAGATTTTTTTATAATATCCCCTCATGGATTACCTCCAGATAGGGGTTTTGAACACATTGTTGAGTTGGAACTAGGTACCAAAGTGGTAATCACCACACCTTACCACCATCTGAGGGTTTAAAAGGAGGAGATTGACAAGGCCATCAAATAACTTTTGTAGATGGGCCACATAAGGCCTAATTCTATCCCTTTTGCTTCTTCAGTGGTGTTTGTGAACAATAAGGATGGAACTATGAGAATATGCATAAATTACCTTTTGTTGAACAATAAGACCATTGGAAATAGGTGTCCCATACCTAAATTTGATGATATCTATGGGGTAAGGTATTTTTATAATATTGATTTGAAAATAAGATACCATCAAATCCATGCAAGGGAAGAGGATGTTCAAAAAATAACTTTTAGGTGTCATTTTGGGCATTATGAGTTTTTGGTGATGCCATTTGGATTAAAAAATACACCTGCCACATTCTAATCATGTATGAATCATGTTTTTAGGTAATATTTGAGGAAATTTATAATTATTTTTTTATGATATCCTTATTTATAGCAAGACATGGGAGGAACACCTACAACACTTAGACATGGTGTTAGAAGTGTTGGAACAACAAACACTCTTCGCCAAGGCATCTAAATGTGAGTTTGGGGTTTCTAAAATTTTGTATTTGGGGCACATAATCAATGCCCAAGGGGTCCATGTGGACCAACTAAAAATTCAAGCCATTTTGGATTGGCTTCTCCCAACCACTATGACACATTTGAGGGTATTTTTTAGTTTGTGCAACTATTATTGTTACATCCCAATTTTCTCACTAAGTTGATTTACCTAATTATCTATGGATTATTATGGTTGTTAAATTAATTTGTTATATTCTAACTAAATTTTAAGTCATATGATATTATGGGACAAATGTATGTTACTTAGATTTCATGATTTCATTATTATGAGTTGGCTAATTATGAATTGTGTACATAATGAGTATGTTACATTTGTTGTTATAACATTGTTTATGATATATATATATATATATATATATATATATATATATATATATATATATATATATCATGATGTATTTGACTAACTACCTTCTTGTCATGAGTTAGATGCAAGAGAGTTCATCCCTCAGATCATGATGGATGGAGAGCATAATCAGAGAGGGTGATGTAGATTGAAATGATGAAGGATGATAGAGGAACTGCTAAGCCCATGCACACACCACATTAGATTTAATATGTTATATGCATTATGTATTTGGATTGTTATAGTTAGTATGTTTTGAAAGTTAATTGCAGTTAGACATTAGAGTTTGCATGTTTTAAATGTTAGGAAATAGATAAGGAATATATTTTGTATGTGATTGCATTTTGTATATTATACGTAGAATTAGTACTTAATGTTATAGTATGATTATATAAGGTTACTTTAATTATGTTTGTTTATGATTACAGGAATGTAAATATAATAAATGATATCTAATTACTATTATATATAGACTAGCAAAATGCCTTTACAATGTTTTAGAATGTTAAAGTTGATATTATTGATATTTGAGAATATTAATATATGCCAAGCTATTAAAATAAATGAAAGACATGTATAGCCTATATACACTAGTAATGAAAAATAATTATCTTATCGAAATTGAAAGTGATAATTGATTGGTCTTTCATTTTGATATATGAAAATAATTGACGTTATTAAAGGAGATAATTACCTTTATTTGTTATTTAAGGAGGATGAATTATCCTAAACACTATCCTATGATCTAATCCCAGTCTTTGATTGACATGCATAGACTACATTGAGATTTAAAAGTGTTAGTTATTATTTTGAATAATGATTAAAGTGGACTTGTTTAGTGGAATACTCAGGCTTGTAACGTGGTTGATCATGCAAGATTTTTTAAACAAAGTTAATGTTTAATAAAATTGAGGAAAGTTCATGTAAGAGAGAAATTAGGGTTTTCTGGTATGTTTAATAGAAGTTAACCATGGGATTAGTTGAGTTTAAATAAAACTTTGGGATTATGCATGGACTATGAGTTGGAGTGAACAGAGGCATGTAAATTTTGAATCGAAAGAGTTTGATGAGGAGAATAGAATAAGAGAGTCATGGAAGAGAAGAAAAGACATGGAAGAGGAGAAGGAAGTATAGAGCAAGGAAAATAAGGAATTCATATTCATTCAGTTTCAATTTTGGAAGCAAACTAGATGTTGGTAATATTAATTATAATTTTATTGTAAAAAAAATTGTGTGTATGGTTCCAAGTAAGAAGGTTTAGAAAATAAAAATTGTATTTGCATTGGGATACAGGCTTAGCTCTGTGGATGGCTCGGCCATTCACAACACTAATTTGTCATCCTCTAAATCTTAAGAATTTAAACTGGCTTTGTTTTTTATGTTCAACATAAGGGTTAAATAAAGTTGTTCTAGGTAATGGCTTGATGCCCTAGCTTAGGAAAAATTATAACCTAGAGGAAATAGTTTGATATATAGACAAAAATTGAGACTTATTATTATCTAAACATATTATATATATACTCAGTTAGTTAGGTAAATGAACGACTGAATATATAGACATAATTTAGAAATGTTTTGTATACAAAGATAATGTCTGAATTCCTTATGTTGAGGATAGTGTAACATATAAGATGACTGTCAATTTGGAGGTTATTATGTAGGTAAGTTGAATGCAAATGTTTTACATAAAATAGTGTGTATGTGTGTGTGTGTGTGTGTGTGTGTGTGTGTGTGTGTGTGTGTGTGTGTGTGTGTGTGTGTGTGTGTGTGTGTGTGTGTGTGTGTGTGTGTGTGTGTGTGTGCATGCGTGTGTGTGTGTGTGTGTGTGTGTGTGTGTGTGTGAATTGGGTAAATTCAAAATAGGGCACATTTATCTATAAGGACTATGTGTGTTGTTATACAAACCCTAGAGAACGTTTAGATAATTCTACAAAGGATTTCAATGTAAATGTTTAGTTATGAGATCTATTAGGGTTAAAATACCCATTGATAACTATGTTATAAGGACCGACATATATACATATGTCAATATCAATCTTGAGACATCTGGGACTATATATATATATTGACTATATTTATCAATTGAATAGAATTTAGAGACTGTGTATATATACAAAGCTATGAATCTACATGAACAAATTATGAGTGTTAGGACTGTGTAATATGAAAATTAGAACATAGTATATATAAATGTATATATAACTAAGTGTTTCATAAATACAAATAGTGTATACACACACACACACACACACCCTATGATTATATATAACATATAAAACTATGAGATAATGTTTATAAATGAACTTAAGTCTTTTGTTTTAAATGCTTTGAGTATAACATATGAACACACTATGCATAAAACACTGTGAGTGTATATATACATCAATAGACTATGCAAATATGTATAAAACAATACAAGTGTATATATACATAAATGGATTGTGTATATCTGTTATAAAACTATGAGTTTAAATGTGTTTGAACAAGAATATATGGACTGTGAGTTATTTGACATTAAATAGGGAAGATTTATATAGTGAATTTGACTTTTAAAAACCATGTATTTATGAAGTCGAAAGAGTCAATGCTATAATGGATAATTATGAGTGTTTGACTAAATTAGAAAATATAAAACACTATGTTAAGGCTTATTGATTATTATCCTTTGTTATTAAAAACTCAGATTAATGTATAATAACTTAAAATTAGGAAAATAGAAGAGAAATTGAATTAGGAATGAAATCTGAGCCTAGTTGAAATTATATATCTTTTATGTTAGATAATTAAAATAGGGGTTATTGAAATATTAAGACCCTATTTGATTATCGAAGCCTTTCTCATGAAAAGTTATTATCTTTTAAACTTTAAAAGAATAATGAAAAGTACTATTAGTGGGTCAGAATAGTAATTATGTATTAAATCATATATATTATGGGGTATATAATATGCATGATGCATAAATATATGAAATATACCTATATGAGAACTTAGGTTCTCATATACGTATATAACTTATATTTATAGAATGGGATGCGTGCCTATAGTTATATATTTTTACTAGTAAAATAAGTCACAAAATCTTGATAGATAGGGAATTATAAGTATATGCATAAGGCCTCCTAAAATTATATTGAGTTTCATAAATGAGAGATTGTGTGTTTGTTTATGAGTTATTGATCTTTAAATTATATAGGACTGTTGTTAGTAAAAGAGTAAAATGAACAATAAACTGTGATATTGTTAGTTGTAAAATAATTAATTTTACTTGAAGATTTTAGTGACTAGTCTAAGTTTATATTTTACCCATTTGATAATTAAACTTACTTGATATGATATTTGTTATTGTGTAAAATAATATAGTAGAGTTTCATTCATATGTTTGATGGACTAAATGTATGTATTATGATTATTCATGTATTTAGCATGTTTTATACCTACTAGTAGAAATAATTTGTATGAATCTATTCATTATATAAATATTAACCAGATATTGCATTGTTGGTATTAATTAAGCAATGAGATGGACTTCACTAGTTTACTTAACACCACCAATGCTAGATGAAGGTAATTCGATCAAGTGGTGTGTATAATTTGACTGATCCTAAAGATCAATAGTTATTTGAAAACTTTGGCCAAAGTAATGTTTAGATAGACATTATCATTTCATATGTATGATTTACATACTTGTGTGATATCATGTTAGAACATATTTCCTTTATGGTACACAATATGTAGTAGAAATCTTATAGCACACGGGTACTAGCATGTCTCTCTGGATTCTCACACCATCACTATTTACCCATATGTGAAGGGAGAGCCATTCCTTGTTTGGAGGATTGTACATGAGATTGATGGCCCATGATTGGTGTGGAAAAGCACTTAGATGATGCTCTCCCTCCCCACTATAGTACTTAATTGGATACTACACTTGAGATTATCAATGATATAGGAGTTAGCGTAACTCGAGCTCCATAGAACATTGTATTTATTATTGTATTTATATTGAGGCATAATGCATATTGGAAATGTAATTGATTTATTATTGTACATTGATAGTAGTGGCTATATTATTATACCAATTGTAGCTGGATTTTAATATAATTACTTTCCGTATGCAATTGTGTTATGTTACATAAGATGCTAATGATTAGTAATTGTTATTGCTACATGTTTACTTGTGTTTAATATATTAGTTAGTATATTAAGGTCACTATTTAGAATCTTATGGTGTAATATAATGAGTAATAAGTGTTGATTAAATATTTAAAAAAAATCACCACATTATTCTTGTAAATACCTGTGGGGATGTTATGTTTTAGTATTAGAGCTGAGGCTCGAACTTTAGGACTTAATGAGTCTACTAACATTTTTGTATTCTTTTGATATTAGAAAAAAGAATGGTGTGAGTAAGACCATCAAGTGAGGGTCCTTCGAATGTCAATGACAATAACGCTCTATTTGATCCTAACTAATTTATCGTTGAACAAGTAACAAAGTTAGATTAGATTCTTACAACCATGAATGAGACTAGGGACATCATCATAGCCTTAGATCAATAAATTTATGGACACGAGGAGGAATCCCATCAGGATGAGACTGAAGATCATCATGATGAGTAGGAAATTTCTTAAGATTAGATACATGAGAAAGTACCTCAAGATGTGAAAGCACTGTAGTTGTAAAATTGGCAAGGGATATGAAAAAGGTGAATCTACCTAAGTTTGATGGAACTATTATGAAGGACAAAGCTAAAGTATGGTTGACTAAAATAGAGAAGTATTTCAATATTCAAAACTAATCTAAGGTCACCAAAGCCATTTGGGGAACTTATCAGTTGGTTGGAGAAGCAGTTACATGGTGGGCCAACAAAAAGTTGGAAATGTATCTAAATTTTACAACCACTACTTGGGGGCAGTTTGTAACACTATTTAGATCATAATGGATTCCATAGCTTTATTTTGATCAAAAGCTGATAGATTTTCCAAATTTAAATTAAGGATACTTGTCAGTGAATGAGTAATAGGAATATTTCATCAATCTTTTGAAATATGTACCTCAGTATTAGGTAGATAATAAGTTTAAGATTAGAAAGTTCATCATGGGATTAAAACCCTAGATTGGTAGAGAAGTGGATGTTCATGGACCATCTACCATGGACCAAGTCTTTGAGAAAGCAGTCAAGCAGGAACAAAAGTTTAAATCTCTTGCTCAGGTCAGGGGACAACTTTAAGAAAAAGTTTGGAAGTTCCAAACCAACTTTCAAGAAGAATAACTGGAAGCAAAGGAGTGGAGAATCAAGAGTTAGTTCAAGATTCAAAATACCAAATTCAATAGTGGTTTAGGTATCAAGAAATTAGGTAATGGTTTCAAAGGTGGTTTTAAGGGAAACTAATAGTCTAATAGAAAGGGACCACTAAAAGGTTGCTTCATCTATGAAGGTGACCATTTTGCATGTGAATGTACTTAGGATAAGTTGAGAAACAAAGGTTCTACCCCTCAACAAGGAAATTTTTAGTAATGTATTCATGCGGCAGTTGATAATCAACAAGTTAAATTCCAAACTTCACCCATAGAACTATTAGGTATTTTGTTTGAACATCCAATTTCTATTTTGATAGATACATGGGCTACAAAATGTTTTATAGCTCCTAGAATTCTAAACAAATTGTCCGAAAAAGCCAGTTTAATGGAAAATGCATGGTTGGTATAATATGGGAATGATTCTAAAGTCCAAGTTGACAGGTGTTTAGTAGAAGCATAAATTAGATTGTTAGAATTCATAATTATTGTGGACCTTTATGTAGCACCACTAGGGTTATACGATGTGATCTTAGGAGTCAACTGGATTGTGAAACATAAGGCCAAGGTTGACTGCTACCTGAAAAGGGTTGAATGACTTGATGATTCTAAAAATCAGACACTAATTCAAGGTGAAAAAAGGGAGTTAAGGCTTAGGCAAGTTTCTGAAATACTCATGAAGGTCCAAGGTAAAGGATATCAAGCATTTATCGTTAATATAAATGAAATGGAGGAAACTAAGGAACCATCAATAGAAGATTATCATTTTATTAAGAATTTACATGATGTGTTTCTAGAGGAATTCCCATGATTGCCTCCTAAATGGGAGTTTGATTTATCTATTGATATCAAACCAAGATCGAAACCTCAATCCAAGGCTCTGTATAGAATGACAACCACTAAATTAGTAGAATTGAAGGGAAAACTTTAGGTATTGTTATCCAAAGGGTTTATCAGAATAAATATATCACCATGGGGTAGTACACCAATTGTCTTTGTTAAGAATAAGGACGCCACTCATTGAATTTGCATTGATTATAGAATGTTGAATAAATTAACCATCAAGAACAGGTATCTACTACCATAGATAGATGATCTTTTCAATTAGATGCGAGGAGTAATGGTATTTTATAAGATTTATCTTAGAGCTGGATATCATCAGTTATGAATAAAAGATGAGGATATTTTAGAGATGACATTTAGAACTCACTATGGGAATTACAAGTTTACAATGTTACCATTTGGGTTGATGAATGCACCTGCAGCATTCATGAATCTCATGAACAGTGTGTTTACAGACTACCTAGATCATTTTGTTTTGGTCTTTTTAGATAACATTCGTATATATTCTAAGGATGAATAAGAACATCTTCAACATTTGAAGTTGGTTTTGCAACATTTGTGAAAGCACAGGTTGTATGGCAAATTGTCCAAGTGTGCATTTTTCTAAAAGAAAGTGCAATATCTAGGACATATTATCTCAACGGATAGCATTTCTATTGATATGGATAAGATAAGAGTCATTATGGAGCGTTCAAAACTAAGGAATGTCCATGAGGTAAGGAGTTTCATGGGATTAGTAGGCTATTACAGGAAATTCATCTTGAATTTTCCCAAGATATCTAATCTGATTACCTCTATGCAACATAAGAATCAAAGTTTTATCTAGTCAGATAAGTGTGAAGTAGTTTTTCAAGAATTGAAAATAAGGCTTACTTCATCACCAGTGTTAAGAGTTTATGATCCCAATGGTCAATTTTCAATGATCATAGATGCATTTGGAGATGGGCCAAGAGGAATCCTTATGTAGGATGGTGCAGTAGTAGCTTATGAGTCAAGGAAGTTGAAGCCTTATGAGGTGAATTATGCCCCTCATGATCTTAAACTTACAACAATTGTTCATGATTTTTAAGTTTGAAGACATTATTTATTGGGAAAACTATTTGTGCTCAAGACTGATAACTTGGGGCTCAAATACATCTTTACCCAACCAAATTTGAATGCTTGTCAAAGATGTCAGTTAGAATTTTTGTCTAACCGTGACTTTAATATCAGTTACATCAAAGGTAAAGAGAATAAAGTAGTTGATGCCTTAATTTGAAGAAGGTACATAGCAGTTGTGGTGACTATCAGGATTAATTTCAAGGATCATGTAGTTGAATTCTCACTAAGAGATAAATTCTACGATCAAGTTAGGAAAGCTTTGCTTGAGAATGCTTAGAATCCTAGGTATAAAAGATACAGCTTAGAGAGTGATGATCTTATATGATATAATAAAATGATGTATGTGCCAGATTAGGAGAATCTGAGGAGCATAATGCTAAAGAAAATATAAAATTCCCCATATTTAGGACATCCAAGAATAACCAAGCTCATGGCAGATATTAGACCACTTTATTTTTGAAAAGGAATCAAGAAAGATGCAAAAAAATTTATGTCACATTATCTGGAATGTCAATGAGTGAAAGCTAAACATGTGCATCCAAATAGATTGTTATATCTACTTGACATACCAAAGTGGAAGTGGCAGGTGATCAGTATGGACTTTGTCTAAGGATTACCATTATCATGAAATATGCATGACATGATATTGGTTGTAGTTGATAAACTAACTAAGATAACACATTTTATACCAGGCAATTTGATAGTTGATGCACCAACTCTTGTGAAGAGGTTTGTAAAGAAAGCATATCAATTTCATGGTTTTTCATAGAATATCATATCAGATCATGATCTGAGAATGAATTATAGATTTTAGTTAACTCTAAATTTAGCTTTGGGTATGCAACTAAATTTCAACATTGCATATCACCCACAGACTGACAATCAAATTGAGCAAGTTAATCAGGGGTTAGAAGATTTTATTCATATGTATTACATTGATCAATAATACAAATTGGAAAAATAACTTTCATTGGTTGAGTTTACATACAAAAACTCATACCAATTTTCTTTGAAGATGACATTATTTGAATCACTTTATGGGAGAAGGTGCAGGATAACAATCAGTTAGGATACATTGGAAGACAAGGTAGTCTTTGGACCTGATATGTTTTCAGAAATGGAGGAGAAAGTTATAACAATCAGGTGATAAAGTATAAGCATAAGAGCTATGATGATCTAAAGAGAATAATTAAGCATTTTTTAGTAGGTGATAAAGTATTTTTGTGGGTTAAGGCGTAAAAGAGCTTGATTAAATTTGGGAAATTAGTAAAACTTTCACCAAGAGATGTGGGATTCTTCAAGGTTTTGGAAGTGGTTAAGCCTATAGCATATAGTCTTACATTACCACCAACCCTAGCTCTATTTCATAATGTCTTCCATGTATCTTATCTTAAAAAGTATATAGTTGGTCTTTCGCATGTGATGGATTGGAATGCTTTGCAGGTTTTGGATCTCGAGGTGGTCATGGTAGAACCAATGAAAGTAATTGACACTCATAAAATTCATTTGCATAATAGAAAAGTGTCACAATGTAAGATTTTGCAGGATCAATACTCTGAGGATAGTGTCACTTGAGAAGGCTATGATGAGTTCTACAGACTATTTCCATATTTATTTGCTTGATTTGATGCTAGATACTATGTTACTTTTTTGCTAAACTCTTTTTATTATTCATATCTATTGTTTGAATAAGTGTCATCAAGATGATGACCAAATTTAGGGGGGGAAAGATGTTACATCCCAATTCTCTCACCAAGTTAATTTACCTAATTATCCATGGATTATTATGATTGTTAAATTGATTTGTTACTTTTTAACTAAATTTTAAGTCATTTGCTACTATGGAACATATGTATGCTACTTAGATTTTATGATTTCATTATTATGAATTGGCTAATTATGAATTCTTTACATAATGAACATGTTACATTTGTTTTTATAACATTATATATATATATATATATATATATATATATATATATATATATATATATATATAATCATGATGTATTTAACTAACTACCTTTTTGTTGTGAGTTGAATGTAGGAGAGTTCATCAGAGTATAACAGAGGGGTAACATCATCAAAGAGGGTGACATAGATGGAGATGGTGAAGGATGATAAAACTGCTAAACCTATGCACACATCACATTAAATTTACTATGTTATATGCATTGTGTGTTTGAATTGTTAGAGTTAGTATGTTTTGAATGTTAATTGTAGTTAGACATTTGAGTTTGCATGTTTTAAATGGTAGTACATTGATAAAGAATAAATCTTGTATGTGATTACATTCTATATATTATACATAGACTTAGTGCTTAATGTTGTAGTATGATTATATAAGGTTACTTTACTTGTGTTTGTTTATGATTACAAGAATATAAATCTAATAAATAATAACTAATTACTATTATATATAGACTATCAAAATGTCTTTACAAAGTTTAAGAACGTTAAGCTTGTTATTATTGATATTCGAGAATATCAATATATGCCAAGCTATTAAAATAAATGAAAGACATATATAACCTATATACACTAGTAATGACTCAAATAATTATCTTGTCAAAATTTAAAGTAATAATTGATTGGTCTATCATTTTGATATATGAAGATAATTGATATTGTTAAAGGAGATAATTACTTTTATTTATTATTTAAAGAGGATGACTTATCTTAAACACTATCTTATGATCTAAGCCTACTCTTTAATTGACATGCATAGACACGTTGAGATTTAAAAGTGTTAGTTATCATTTTGAATAATGATTAAAGTGGACTTGTTTAGTGGAATACTCAGGCTTGTAATGTAGTTGATCATGCAAGAATTTTAAAACAAAGTTAATGTTTAATAAAATTGATAAAATTTTGAGTAAGATAGATATTAGGGCTTTTTGGTATGTTTAATGGAAGTTAACTATGGGATTAGTTGAGTTTAAAGAAAAAATTGGGATTAGGCATGGACTACGAGTTGGAGTGAACAAAGGCATGCAAATTTTGAATGGGAAGTGTTTTATGAGGAGAATAGAATAAGAGGAGGGTCATGGAAGAAAAGAAAAGACATGGAATAAAAAATACAAAAGAGGAAAATAAAGTATAGAGAAAGGAAAATAAGGAATTTAGATTCATTCAGTTTCAATTTTGGAAGTGAAATAGAGGTTGGTAATGTTAATTACTATTCTCTTGTTAAAGAAATTCTATGTATGGTTCCAAGTAAGAAGGTTTAGAAAATGAATTTTGTATTTGCATTGGGATATAGGCTTAGCCCTATGTATGGATTGACCATCCATAGAGCTAATTTGTCATCCTCTAAATCTTAAGAATTCAAACTAGTTTTGGTTTGTATCTTCAATTGTAAGGGTTAAATAAAGTTATTCTAGGTAATGGCTTAATATCCTAGCTTAGGAAAAATTGTAACGTGGGGAAATAGTTTGATATATAAACAAAAATTGAGACTCATTATTGTCTAAATGTATTACATACATATTTAGTTAGTAAGGTAAATAAACCACTGAGTATAGAGACATAATATAAAAATATTATATATACAAGGATAATGTATAAATACCTTATGTTGAGGATAGTGGAACATATAGGATGATTGTTGATTTGGGGGTTATCATGTAGGTAAGTTGAATGCAAACATTTAACATAAAAGTGTGTGTGTGTGTGTGTGTGTGTGTGTGTAACTATGACCTAGGTAAATTCAAAATAGGGCACGTTTATCTATAAAGATTATGTGTTGTTATACAAACCCTAAATAACATTTAGATGGTTCCACAAAGTATTTCAGTGTAAATGTTTAGTTATGAGATCTATTAGGGTTAAAATACCCATTGATAATTATGGTACAAGGACCAACATATATACATATGTCAATAGCAAGCTTAAGGCATTTGGGACTATGAATATATATGTATATATTGACTATATATTATCAATTGAACAAAATTTAGAGACTATGTATATACATGAAGCTGTGAATATATATGAACAAATTATAAGTGTTAGGACTATGTAATATGGAAATTAAAATAGAGTATATATAACTGAGTGTTTCAAAAATATAAAAAGTATATATATATACACCATGTGATGATATATAACATATGAAACTGTGAGATAATTGATACAAGAACATCATCACATTTTTTCATTTTTGGTTTAGTTCAATTTTTTTGAGTCTTTAGTAAGTTTGTACAGTCATATTAGGTCTATAAGAGTCAATATAAGGTGTTAAAACTTGGTCAAATTTGCATTTGAGTTGTTTTGGCATTTTCCCACCAATTCCTCATTTGAATTTTTAAAATCTTGGTCAAGGTTTGCAAAGCAAAAGTCAGGTTAGTATGAGGTCCTTATATCATGGTTTTGTTGTGTAAGTTGTTAGTAATACCTAAGTTCATAAATAACTCACATGATGAGTCACCTTAGTGGTTATGATAGAAGTTTGATAGTTTTGTACTTATCCAATATACAATGGAAGTTAAGAGTTAGTTATAGGATTTAAAGTCTTTTGAATAGACGTTTATTTTGTGTAAGGGTACTTCAAGGTAGAGTCAGAGGAGAGTGAAGGGGTTGAAATAAAAAAGAAAAGTTGTAAAACCCTAAATGAATGAATAAAATTTTCTTGTGTGGACAAACAAAGAGTATAGGCTCTGTATTTATTCTGTGAATGCAATGTAATTAACTGTGGAATAATGAAAGGAGAATTGGATGACAACAAGTTGTGATCATTCTTGTGTTTTGGTAAGTGAATATTTGTGTTTCTATGGTTTATCAAGTATTGAACACATTGGCTTTCAATTCTTTGAGTTGGATCAAGATTATAGTCCTTAACCCCTGTGCACATGCAATATGAAGATTGTGTAAACAAAGTGAAGGATAAGACATCATATTGATATGTTTTTATAATGTTTTGTGATCTCAAAAAGGTGAATTTATGTGTATGAAGGTTAAGCATTTGTTTTCTATCCAATAGTTTTGTTAAAGATTTCATTTCAAAACTTGGGTAATGTTATGTGTATTTGAGACTGACTGTGATAATGAGTAGGTGTGGGAAGACATTTAGAGTATATGGATTATGTAATAAGATTATATAATAGATGTATAAGATTCAAGAAACATTATGTTTTGTTGTTAAGGTACATGTTTCCAAGGAGTCTCTGAAAGAACCCTATTTTTTTGTATTCTTAGCCCAAACAACCCTGCATAGATTATAGGTAAGATTGTTACAAAGATGGTCAATGACACACACACACACACACACACACACACACACACACACACACACACACACACACACACACACACACACACACACACACACACACACACACACACATGTAAAGATGATCAATGACACACACACACACACAAACACACGTTACAAAGATGATCAATCACACACACACACACACACACACACACACACACACACACACACACATGTAAAGATGATCAATGACACACACACACACACAAACACACGTTACAAAGATGATCAATCACACACACACACACACACACACACACACACACACACACACACACACACACACACACACACACACACACACACACACACACACATGTGTGTGTGTGTGTGTGTGTGTGTGTGTGTGTGTGTGTGTGTGTGTGTGTGTGTGTGTGTGTGTGTGTGTGTGTGTGTGTGTGTGTGTGTGTGTGTGTGTGTGTGTGTGTGTGTGTGTGTGTGTGAATAAATATTTATTTCTAATGCTCAGTAGGATATGAGACATTTTTTAAGGTTGTTTCAATATTGTATCATGAGAAAACAATGGAAGGTCTATAGAAGGATGTAATAAAGCATATAGTCTAACACAAAATAATATAGAAAACATGAACAGTGGTATTGGAATGAGATTCCAACAATTGGAGAAGATGTATAGACATTGAAAAAACCTTATAAACTGATCACAATAGTTTAAAAGTGCTTGAAATGATCAAACAAGAATTTTAACCTCTCTTGGGTCTTTATGTCTGCATGCAACCCTGAGTTAGGGTTTTGACATTCAAAATGAGTTTTTAAGAGTTTGAATCAATAAAAATCCTTGCAATTTTGTGAAAAGTTTGGTCTAAATGTCCTTTAAAGGATTTATGATCTTTCTTAGTTTTTTAATACTTCTATTTACATTATTCAAAAGCTTATGTTTAAACTAGATGTGGTGAGACCTAATAGGCCTAGTCATAGAGCAAAAGGGGCCTTAAGAGGTAGTCAAACGGAGGAGATAAGCCATGAAACTTTTTACATAGCTATAAGTTCATAAAGGGTATCTTAATATGGTCTTAGTTGGTCAATATATGACTATACACATATGTAAAGTGCATAAAACCAAAGAAAAAGGCTACTAACAAGACCTAGACAATGAGAGGAAAAGGCGATTGGTGTGAATTGTGTATTGAAGAGTTGTGAGAATGTACTATGGAATTTCATAGGACTATAATGAATATTTTTAAGATAATAATCACTTTGTATGATCAATAATAATTCTAAACCTTACTTAAGGGACTAATTTGCTTTGGTATAAGTATGTACAAGTTTTGATTAGACAAGTAAGAGTTGCTTGATATAAGAGTGGATAAAAGGTTACTAGTGGGATGATGTTGAAAAGGTGAACAATACAAGTAGATATCATGGTGTATAAAGGTAGAACTAAAGAGTTTATGAAACCTAAAGGTCAAGACCTAGACTAAAGCAAACCAAGGTAAGAGCCAGGAGATAATAAAAGAGGTAAGTTGGTAAGAATGTTTTCTTGTTTTCATCTATAATGATAAATAAGATGAACCCCTATGCATCAATAATGTTTATAGATGAACTTAAGTCTTTTGTTTTAAACACTTCAAGTATATATATATATATATATATATATGAATAGACTATGCATAAAACACTATGAGTGTATATATACATCAACTGACTGTGCAAATATGTATAAAACACTGTGAGTATATATATATATATATATACATCAATGTACTATGAAAATATGTATAAAACACTGCGAGTATATATATATATATATAAATGGACTGTGTATATTTGTTATAAAACTATGAGTTAAAATGTGTTTGAACAAGAATATATGGATTGTGAGTTATTTGACATTAAATAGGGAAGATTTATATAGTGAATTTGACTTTTAAAAAATGTGAATTTATGAAGTCAAAAAAGTCAATGTTGGAATGGATAATTATGAGCATTTGACTAAATTAAAAAATATAAAGCATTGTGTTAAGGCTTGTTGATTATTATCCTCTGTTCTCAAAAACTCAAATTAACATATAATGACTTAAAATTAGGGAAATAATGGAGAAATTGAATTAGGAATAAAATCTGAGCCTAATTGAAATTATATATCTTTTATGTTAAATAAGTAAAATAGGGGTTATGGAAATATTAAGACCCTATCTGATTCTCGAAGCCTTTCTCATGAAAAGTTATCTTTTAAACTTTAAAAGAATAATGAAAAGTAATGTTAGTGGTCTAGAATAGTAATTATTTATTAAATAATATATATTATGGGGTATATAATATGCACGATGCATAAATATATGAAATATACCTATATGAGAACTTAGGTTCTCATATACATATATAGCTTATATTTATAGAATGGGTTGTGTGCCTATAATTATAGATTGTGACTAGTAAAATAAGTCACAAAATTTTGACAAACAAAGAATTATAATTATATGCATAAGGCCTCTTAAAATCATATTGAGTGTCATAAATGAAAGATTGTGTGTTTGTTTATGAGTTATTGATCTTTAGATTATATAGGACTATTGTTAGTAAAAGAGTAAAATGAGTAATATGCTATGATATTGTTAGTTGTAAAACAATTCACTTTATTTGGAGATTTTAGTGAGCAATCTAAGTTTATATTTTACCTATTTGGTAATTAAACTTACTTGATATGTTATTTATTATTATGTAAAATAATATAGCAGAGATTCATTCATACGTTTGATAGACTAAATGTATGTATTATGATTATTCATGTATTTAGCATGTTTTATACCTGCTAATAGAAATAATCTATATGAATTTATTGGTTACATAAATATTAACCAAATCTTGCATTGTTGGTACTATCTAAGTAGTAAGATGGACTTCACTAGCTTACTTAGCACCACCAATGCTAGTTGAAGGTAATCCAATCAAGTGGTGTGTATGAATTTGATTGATCATAGAGATCAATAGTTATTTGAAAATTTTGTTCAAAGTAATGTTTAGATAGACATTGTCATTTCCTATGTGTGATTTACATACTTGTGTAATATCATGTTAGAACATATTTTCTTTATGGTACACAATATGTAGTATAAATCTTACAACACATGGGTACTAACATGTCTCTCTAGATTTTTGCACTGTCACTATCTACCCAGCTATGAAGGGAGAGCCATTCCCTATTTGGGAGATTGTGCAGGGGATCGATGGTCCATGGTTGGTGTGAAAAAATCCTCAGATGATGCTCTTCCTCCCCACTATAGTACTTAATTGGATACTACACTTGTGATTATCAAAGATACAAGAGTTAGACTGAATCGAGCTTTATGGAACATTGTATATATTATTGTATTTATGTTGAGGCATAATGCCTGTTGGAAATGTAATTGATTTATTATTGTACATTGACAACAATGGTTGTATTATTGTACTAGCCATGGATAGATTTTAATATAATTACTTTCCTTGTGTAATTATGTTATGTTATATAAGATGTTAGTGGTTAGTAATTGTTACTGCTACATGTTTACTTATGTTTAATATACTAGTTAGTATATGAAGGTCACTAATTAGATTCTCATGGTGTAATCTAATAAAAGAATAAGTGTTGAGTGTGTGTATATATATATATATATATATATATATATATATATATATATATATATTACATTATTCTAGTAAATCCTTATGGGGATGTTACAATTATGAGAGGTTTGTAAAAGGATTTTCACAACTTGTTGCCCCTTTAACAAACCTAATGAAGAAAGGAGCTTTCAACTGGCTAAAAATAACCATGGGGACTTTCAAAAAGCTCAAGGAGGTGATGAGTACTTACCCAATACTCATTGTCCCAGATTTTACTATACATTTCATTGGGGAATGTGATGCTTCCAGAGAAGGTATAGGGGATATCCTAATGCAAAACAAACACCAAATCACATTTGAAAGTAGAAATCTCAAGGAAGTTGAGTGAAAATTCTCATTTTATGATAAAGATATGTTGGCCATCATGCATGCCTTTGCCAAGTTCATGCAATATTTAGTTTGTGGTGAGAACGAACCACAATAATTCTTCCTTAGCCAAACATATTTGAGTGATAGGCAATAAAAATGGGTAAGTAAATTGCAATATTATGACTTTGATATTGAATATGTAAAGGATAAAAATAATGTGGTGGCTGATGCTTTATCCATGTGGCCTAATTTGTGTTCTATGACTGAGATTACATCAGATTGGAAGGTTGTAATCACAACTAAATATGCAAATAATGAGTTTGTTACAGTTGTCATGCATGGGAAGGTGGATGACTAAAGACACAAAGTAACTAATTAATCGATTTAGTACAAAAATACGGTCTTTTTAACACCCAATTAAAAGCTAAAATAATAAATCATGAGGTTTTTCCATGATGCCCCAATGGTGGGACATCAAGGGTACTTCAAAACATATAAGCGTGTTCGAGAAAAAAAACTTTTGGAAGGACCTAAAGGGGTAAATTCTTCAATATATCTATGAATGTCTTGTGTATCAACAAAACAAAGGAGAACACAATTTTCCAGTCAGGTTCTTACAACCCCTACCCATTCCCACTAAAAAATGGGAAAGTGTATTAATGGATTTTTTCATAGGGATGCCCATGACACAAGGTAAGAATTGTATGTTGGTTGTGGTGGATAGACTCACCAAATATGCACACTTTTTTGCACTTCTAACCAAGTGTAATGCTCCTATCATAGCTGATGTTTTATTTAAAGAGGTTTTTAAAATTTATGGGTTGCCAAGAAATATTTTACATGACTGGGAAAATCAGTTCATGAGGCAATTTTGGCAAGAACTCTTTCATTTGGTGGGCATACAGTTGACACCTAGTACTAGCTACCACCCCCAAACCAATGGGTAGATCAAGATACTAAATAAATGGGTGGAAGGATACCTCAAAATTTTCATTTCAGGATAGCAATCAACATGGAACAAGTGGCTATATATGGCTAAGTATTGTTATAATTCTTCATATCACATGTTAATTAGCATGCCCCCTTTCAAAGCCTTGTGTGGATATGATGATTCTTCATTTATGGATCTAATTTTATTTGGTGGTAGAGTGCCTAGGGATATTGGTTTAGTACAATAAAGTCTTGATATTTTGAAACAACCCAAAAAAAATCTTCAATATGCACAAAATCAACAAAAAATATATGTAGACCAGCATCTGATAGAGAAGTCATTTAAAGTAGGTGATATAGTGTTTTTAAGATTTTAGCCATATAGATAATCTTCTCTCAAGCATAGTGCGGTGGAAAAACTCAAACCTCGCTTCTATGGCCCCTATAAGGTTCTAAGGAGAGTTAGGGAAGTGGCTTATGAGTTAGAGATATTTGAAATCAACTGGATACAATATTATTCATGTTTCTTATCTAAAAAAGGCATTAAGTTAGCACATCATTCCTTCCATGGATCTACCACCACTTGATGATGAGGGTAAGTTTATTTTAGTTTTGGATTCCATTATTGAAGTTTGAGAATATAAGCTTAGGAATCAGAGTATCATGGAATACTTGGTTTATTGGAAGGCTTTGTTACTTGAGGATGGCATTTGGGAAGGGGCATCCATCGTTCAACATCTGAGCTTGCAATTACTCAAGGATAAGCAATTTTGAGGAGGGAGGACTATAATTTCCCCTTCTCTTTAAAGAAGCATTGAATACCCTTAACTAAATTCCTAGATGTTTCCCATCGGTTAAGGGAAGGTAAAAACAAAGGGAAAACTTTGGTTCTATTTTTAAAGTAAGATACCTTTTGATATATCTTTTCTAATTATAACTTAAAAAGAGAATTTTGGAGCATGGGTTAACTTAACCCTTAATGAAGAAAAGGCACGATCTCTTATAAACTACTCTAACTCTCCCTCCAAGTGGAGCACCCCTTTTTAGGGAAGAATTTGTGGAAAATTAAGGTATAAAAAGAGGTATGAGGATCATTTGAGAGTTTACCATAATTTTTTTAATTGGAATTTTATGAGTTTGAGTACGCAACAACTTGACTTATTTCTTTAAAGATGAAAACCTTCAAGGTGACTGGAATTAAGGACAAAAAACCCTTAATAACCAACTTGGGAAACTTCATAATGGAGTTGTATTGGGTGTATTTATCAACCAAAGGTGTTTTAAAGACCATTTTTTCTTACAATAGGTGGGACAAGTTGATTAGAGGGCTTGGAGATTCTCTTTGAAGGCTTGGAAGGCTAGTGAACTACTTGGAGTACTTTCCCAAGGGTGGTGACTTATTTTTGAAGGTGGAAACTAGTGTTTGGAGCCCAAAAAGTGGGCAACATACTATTTTCAGGGTTATGGTGGGCACCCTAGGGTAGTGATCTTCCAATTTAATCTGGGTGCCCCCTTTTAGGGTTTGATTTGATGTTTGGTAGGGTTGTTTAAGCAAAAAATTATAGTTTGGAACATTGAATATTATTATGCTATTTTTATTATATTTTTAGAACAATTATGGATCCAAAAAATTCATAAAAATAACATATTTATCTTGGATATAAATTTAGAATTTATTAATGAATATTTGGGAATTTAATATTGCATTTGTACTTGAAAATTACATCTACAAAATTTCTAAAATGTTTACATTAGTGTTTGAAGTGGAAAAATTAGAAAATTATTATTTTGGTTAGGGTTTACTATTTATTCTAAATTCACATAATTTTCCTTAAAAGTAGACATTACATAACATTAGTTGGCCTTTCTTTCATCATGTGGCTTTTGTGTCTTGAACTCATTCAAACTTCTGATTCTTGTAGTCTTTCTTTTAGTAATATCATAGGGCTTTTTGAAATACATAAAACTAAGGTTAGCGATGATATATTGATTAATATTTTTTAATTGGGAGCTTCAAGATGGTCATGAAGTCATTCCAGAGTAGATTTGGCACAACATTGATGTATAATGCCATTAGATTGTAGATACCCCATAGAGTTGACACAAATAGCTATATCCAAACCAATAAATTATTCTTTAAGACAAAAATTGTAAGAGTGAATGGTATGGTATTTGAGGAGGGGCAAGGCATTGGTTGGCTTAATCACAAGGTGAATCCCAACATTCCAAAGCATGATTATAAGAGGCTTATGGAGCTTAAGCTAGCCTAGCTAGAGGATACCATCATTGACCAGGTTTATAGTCACCTTAAAATACTTGATAATATTGATGAGACCAAGAAGATCTCAATGGCTCAGGATGACAATGAAGATGTTGCTCCACATAACTCAAAAAACATGACAAATGTGCTTGCCATGGATTGTGAAATGGTTGGGTTGGCATTGGTGGGAGGAAAAATGCACTATAAAGGGTTACATTGAGCCTCCATCACTAAATCCAGGGTTTGGAGATTGTTAATGAATTGTTTGAAAAAATGTCAACAAACATTAGTTCTGTTGATTTGTTGTTAAACAAGAATACAATGGTGAAAAAGCTAGGGCACTAGATCATGGTGTGATATCTATTAGGTAAAATTGAATGTGTATGGGTGGAGGCAACATATTTAGTGGTGGGTTTAAATTAGTTCTTAGAGCTCTCCTTAGGCTTCCTAGCAGATTCATAGCATCTAGTGTTTTAGGGCAAAGAACTATAGGACCTTTATTTGTTATCAAGTTATAATTTAGGTAAGGATTCAACCATTATTATGGTTTTAAGACTAAAAGGGGGTGTTGAAGGGTCAAAAAAGCATCCTCTTCTAAACCAATGTATTTTAAAGAAGCAATTAACAATGTTACTTCCAATTCAAATTTTAAGAAGTGTATTCCTCTCTCTCATGCCTACATTGTAGAACAAGTGAATGAGGTACCATAACAGAATATTTCAAGTAAGGGAGTGGATGAATATCATCTTGTTTTATCAAAATATGTAATAATTTTGTATATTTAATGGTCTATGGCCTTCAATAACGACATCATACCAATGAGTTTTTGAGACATGGATAAAACAATGCAAGATATCCCTTTGTTCCAAAGGATTTTTTGGTATTCCTTTTCATGATTACTCAGATTATCAAAAATGTCTTTTTAAAGGTCCTTGGTTTTGGGGTAATGTGGGATTGTTCATTACTCCTTAGTTTTTAGAGTTTGACCCTAACTCTCTCTCAGTTATGAAGATGTCAGTGTGGGTTTGACTACAAAATTTACCCTTGCATTTTTGGCATGCATCTGAGGAGATAGGAAATGCTTTAGGTACATTTATAAAAATTACAAAGAGAGAGATACAAATGAATTATGCACCTATGCATGCATGTGTGGATATTTATCTTAGTAAAGGATTACCTAAAAAAATTATCCTTAAATATGGTAAATCTCAACACATTCAAATTTTAGATTATGAAAATACCACTTTTAGAGGTCGTAATTATAAATTAACAAGTTATATTCATGCTTCTTGCCCTAAAAGATGATCTTAAGTTCCTAATAAAAAGGAAGTGAATCCAAATTATAGTAGATGGAGCACTTTAAATCTAGTGGTAGTAGCTAAAGTTATTTTTTACAACATAAATTTCAAAGAAAGCATCAAGTTGGGGGGAATAAAGAAAGGTATGAAAGTTTTACCTATTGAAGGATGTGGGCCTTATGAGGAGGCCATAAAAATAGTCCATAATACATATTTGAAAAACCCATTAGGGGGAGATAAGAGATGGAATGTATCTAAGAACTCAAACTCAAATAAAGAGTTAGTTTTAAACTCAATCTTAAAATTTTAGAATCTAGATAAACAGATTGTTATGATAGACTTTGAACAATGTTTGTGTCAGGATGTAAAAAATAAGAAAGGTAGAAAGGGTAGGATGAAAGATTTAATGGATTTTTTCCTCATAAATTTATGGATGATGGTGTGGCTATTTTTATTTTCTTGTTGGTGGTCAGCTGGAAACTTTGTTTATTTGTTTCATTCTTATTGGTTCCTCCCCTAAACTTTGTGGTGGTTTCAAGGTGTTTGTTTATTTCTCGAATGATCTTGCTTTTCCCTAGGCTCATTTACCTTATGGTTATAGGTTCATTATTTGTTTGGCTTCTTCTAGTTTCAATAAAGTGGGTAAGATACCCATTCTTAAAATTTTAGAATCTAGATAAACAGATTGTTATGATAGACTTTGAACAATGTTTGTGTCAGGATGTAAAAAAGAAGAAAGGTAGAAAGGGTAGGATGAAAGATTTAATGGATTTTTTCCTCATAAATTTATGGATGATGGTGTGGATATTTTTATTTTCTTGTTGGTGGTTAGCTGGAAACTTTGTTTATTTGTTTCATTCTTATTGGTTCCTCCCCTAAACTTTGTGGTGGTTTCAAGGTGTTTGTTTATTTCTCGAATGATCTTGCTTTTCCCTAGGCTCATTTACCTTATGGTTATAGGTTCATTATTTGTTTGGCTTCTTCTAGTTTCAATAAAGTGGGTAAGATACCCATTAACCCTTTATCTATAAAAAAAATATAAGAAGCATTTTCAATTTAAATTAAAAAAACACACACTCGATAGTGTAAGGTTGCCCTAAAATTTGAAACTAATTAAAAAAGGTGTAAACACCTAAAAATGGCCTTTATGCATTTATTAGTTATTAATATACATGATTTTAGGATGTTTGTGTACTTATTGGTGCAAAATAAGTGTTATTAGCATATTTTGTTGACTTTTAATGGTCTATGTATGCACTCAATTTTCACAATGCAATATTTCAAATTTCCAATAATGATGCAAAAACATCCAAATAAAAATGCAGCACACTCAAATCCTTCCTTTGCCCATTTTTCCTTCTGTTGTATTTCAAACTTTCTAAAATCTCAAATTTACAAATTGATAGGCTTAGAATTTCCCAAACCTAGAGTTTCAAGATGCATGACAAAATCATCACGATAGTTTGTGCAACTACCATGCTTTTGCTGCATTTCAAACTTTCCCAAATGTCAAATTTTCAAAATGACTAGCTTGTAATTTCCCAAATCTAGAGTTTCACAATGCATGACAAAATTATCACCATAATATATAAAACTACCTCTATGATTGTGCAAACCATCACAATAGTTTTGAAACCACCACTCTACTTAAAGCAATGGTTTCTTCACCATTATTGGGACTCCCAAATCAGATCATAAAATGTGTGTTTTGAATTTTTTTTCCATAATTAACACCATGCTTCTGATCCATTGTCTCAATTAACACATAGTCATCCTATTAACTCCCAATCATCTCAATTAACTCCTATTCACCATAGATAAAATACTCATCAACACCCCATTCCTCTTCTTTTAAAAATGCTCATTCATGTTAAAATCCAAATCAAAAAATCATGAATGAATAATATGTACTATGTTATTTACTGGATGAGTGCATGACGAAGGGAGCGATGGTGAAATTGGGCAAGCACTGCAACTCATGGCTCAGCTAGGGCAGTCATGCCCTAGCTATTAGACGTCTTCTCTTTATTTGCGCAGGGATAGCGGTGAGCAAGGTGCGAGGGGGGAAGAGCAGAGGTAGCATGGGTGAAGGAAGGTCTTGCTGGGAAGCCGTAATGGAACAACATGGATAGAAGAATCTCTTAAGGGAAAGAAGCTTCAACGAAGTGGTAGGCAGGAGCTCTCAGGGACAGGATGTTAGAATGAAGGAGGCAATTGGTGTTCAATAGTATACAGGGGTGCAAGGCAATGGCTCAACAGGAGGGACAAGAATCACTAAGGTAAACAAATGCCTGGAACGCTGTAATGAGAGACCAAAATTGGTTATCCCATTTGACATGATAGCAAAGGATGTGGAGTATTACTCAAAGCATTCTTTGTACTATAAATTCTTGGGATTGAAGGTATCTTTACCATTCTTGGAAAATTGGGCTCGCAGGGTGTGGGAGCCGGCAGGAGAAATGGAATTGATGTTACTGGCTAACAGCATCTTTATGGTCACTTTCAATTTTCTGGAGGATAGAAATCAGGTGTTTGAAGGAGGGCCATACTTCTATAACCAGGCTGGTCTTTTCCTGAAGCCATGGCATGCTGTTTTAACCCTACTGAGGAGCTTCTGAATTGGGTTCCAGTGTGGGTTCGCCTCCCATGAATGCCGATTGAATGCTGTAGGGAAGATGTTCTACTGATGATAGCTTCGATAATAGGAAAACTAGTGGGATCATCTTCACAAACTCTAGGAAGGAAGATCATGACATATGCATGAATATGTGTAGAGATTGACTTAAGTAGGCCTTTGCCAGATGTGGTGGAAATGTGTGCAGGTGCGTACTCATGGGTACAACAATTAGACTACAAAACCTTGCCCTTTAGATGCCGCCTATGCCATGAGTATGGACATCTGGTAAGAAGATGCCCAAAAAGTAGGATGGAGGAGCAACAACCTCCTCCCTTGCCTCCCATGAATAAGACAACAACTGAGGAGAAAAGAAAAGAGTCTGGAGGGGGGAGAGGGAAGAACCCTGAAGGGTTCATGCATGTTAAGTCTAGGAGTAGAAATAGGGGATATAAGAGAACCCTCTTGTAGAGGCAGGAGGAAGATTCCTTTAATAGATTTGTGATTTTGGAGGATTTGGGTCAGCAGGAGATTAATCCAGGTTTAGTTGAGGGGGAGGAGTTAATGGAGGAGGAAGAACACGCGGTTAAAAATGCCTCTCTTCCTTTGGAGAAAGTAGCTGAAGTGCCCTTACCAATGAATGTGGAGGGACAGGGCAGAGTGCAGAGTTTGGCAGAACTAATAGAAGAGAGGTATCAAGTTGTGGTAGCCAGAGAGAAGGCGTCACAACCAGGGGTGGAGGAAGAGGAAAAGCGAGGAAAGGCTCCACCCAGCCTGGGAATTGTTCAAAAAGACAGCAAGAAGGGAACCTAAAAAAAAAGTGGGAAGGTGGGAAGAAAGAAGGATATGGAATGAATTAAGATGATTGGGGAGAACTTAGTCGAACTAGGGTTGGTTAAGACCTTGGATGCACACTTATTACCTCCCTTGAAATGATTACGGTATCATAGAATGTGAGGGGCCTAAATAGTGGCCCTAGACAAAAGGCTATTCCAGAGTTAACCAGAAATCAACATCTGGACATTCTCTTTTTGCAAGAGACCAAAGTGTCAGTGGAGTATATGATGGGTATTGCCCCAAGGATATGGGGTCAAGGGTCATGCTAGTGCATTGGGGCCACCAGGGCAATAGTTGGATTGGCATGTTTTTGGATGGCCTTCAGATCGCTGTTATCTATGGTTGCCTTATGCACAGATTTAGGGGAGTATGTGCTTTTGTCAAATGTCTATGCCCCCACTGATTTGTAAGGTAAGATCTTTTTCTGGAATAGCATTAAGTTGGTCTGTAAGGAGTTCCCTTATTTGCCATGGATTTTAGCTGGATATTTTAATGCGATTATGGATCTTTCAGAAAAAGGGGTGGAAATATCATATTAGAACCATCTTCTTCTCTTCTCAATGAAAATATTGCAGAACTTAATTTGGTAGACATCAAACTAAGTAATGGATGCTTCACATGGAACAATAGAAGGCTAGATAACACTTTTATAGCAGAGCGGATTGACAAGTTTTTGGCATCCTATTTTTGGGTGGGGGTAGGTGGACGCTCAGCTTTGAGATTTTAGATTGGTGAGGTTTGGACCATTGGCCAATTAGGTTGAGCATCTCTTCTGCTATCAAGAAACAAAAGCCACCCTTCAAATTTTAGATTATGTGGTTACGGGACCAAATTTGTACGGCCGTATTTCTAAGTGGTGGAGAGCCGGTCGACCTGCGGCTGAAACAATGATGTATGTATTCGCAAAGCTTCTCCAATTCATCAAATACTAGCTTCAGAGATGGAATAGGTAAAGCTTTGGGAACATCTTCCAAGAAAAAAAGAGGGTGCAGGAAGAGTTAAATGTTATTACAAGACTTATCAGAGAAGAGGGCCTGATCGAGGCTTTGTTGAAGGAGGAAGGGAAGGCAGTCAAGACCTTGGAGGAATGGGAACTGAGAGAGGAAATTTTCTGGAAATAGAAGGCCAAGATTGATTGGCTGCAAGAAGGGGATAGGAATACAGCCTTTTTCTTCAATTTGGTTAAAGCCAGGCATCACAGTAATGTGCTTACTTCTCTTGTCATTGATAGGGGTGAGGTGGTCTCTTCGACTAGAGATATCTGCAATGAGGCTGAACAGTATTTTAGCACCCTTTTTCAAGAAGAAGGGCAGAGGGATGAGGCCATGGAGGACTTGATACTATCTTGTATTCCATCTATTGTTTCTCAAGACATGAAGGAAAAATTGAGTCGCCCAGTTACGGTGGAGGAACTGAAGAAGATCATCTTCTTGATGAAGAAAGGTAAGGCTCCTAGATCGGATGGGTTTCTAATTGAGTTTTATCAATAATTCTGGGAGATTATAAAGGATGGCTTATTAGTAGTGGTTTAGGAGTCATAGGCCAATAAGCAGATGTTGCGGGCATTGAATTCTAGTTTCTTGGCCCTCATTTCGAAGGGGGAGGGAGCAGACCGCCTCAGCCAATTTCGGCCCATCTCCCTCTGTAATGTAATTTACAAAATTCTTTCAAAGCTGATTGCCGAAAGATTGAAGAGGTGCTTGAAGGAGCTGGTTGTAGAGGAGCAGAGCGGCTTTGTGGAGGGTAGGAATATTTTAGATGGTATTGTCATGGCAACGGAGGCTGTTCATTCGATGTCCAAGTTGAAGGAAAAGGCAATGTTCATTAAATTGGACATGTCAAAGGCGTATGATAGGGTGTGGTGGTCCTTTATTCAGAAAGTTTTGCAGGCTTTTGGCTTTGAGAGGGAGTGGATTGAGTGGGTCATGAGCTATGTAACCTCGACTTCATTCTCTGTCTTGGTGAAAGGAGAACACATGAATTTGTTTGGGGCTACCAGGGGCTTGAGGTAGGGGGATCCTTTATCCCTATATTTGTTTCTTCTTTTGGCTAAGAGATTAGGCCGTCAAATTAGAGAGTACACAAGGGAGGGGGAGATTCTTGGATGGAGATGGGGAGGCAGACTACCTATTCTTTCTCACCTCCAATTTGTGGACAATGTGGCCATGATGGGAGCGACCACCATTAGAGAGGTGAATAATATCCATAGATGCCTGGATGCTTATCTCACAACCTCAGGGCAGGTCATTAATGAGGAGAAATCATCCATCTTATTCTTCAATACACCTTTGGCTATTCAAAGGAGAGTGGTTGAAGTTCTCCAGTTTCAAATTGGCAATCTTCCAGTTATGTATCTTGGTATCCCTGTCACCACAAGGAGACAGTCCAAGGAGTCTTGGCAGGTTATCCTGAATAAATTTAGAGCCAAGGTGAATCATTAGACACACAGATGGTTATCTTTTGTGGGTCATGTCTAATTGATTCAGTCGGTGGTCCAGGCTCTCCCCCTCTACAGGTGCATGTTACAGGTGGCGCCAGTTAGCTTTGTGAAGGATCTGGACTCTTTGGCTAGACAGTTGTTATGGGCGGGGAACCTATCCTCAACAAAATGGAGTCTAGTTCGATGGGAATTTGTTTGCATCCTGAAGAGATTGGGTGGCTTGGGTCTTAGACAATCCATGATGGCTGGTATGGCCCTGGTGGCCAAGCTATACTGGAGATGGTGTATCGAGCAGGACTGGTGTGGGTCAATGTTTTGGTATACAAATACTTTCCTGGGAACTCCCAAAAGGACATACCTCGATACTATTTGATGGGGAGTGGTTTGGTGATATGGGACACACTTAAGAAAGGGGTTGCTCTGATAAAAAGAGGTCTATTCTGGATTTGTAAAAGTGAGATGGAAGCACAGTTTTGGCATGATTCGTGGGATGGTTTTCCCCCCATCACGTTGTAGTACCCTCATCTTCAAGCTCTTTCTCAGAGATTTTGTGAGGTCGGCTGGTATAAGGTGAGTGATTTCAAAATTTTCTATCATCAGGATCAGCTTACAGAAGCAAGATGGAAGAGTCTAGAGGTTTGGCCTATCAGGGATATGGAGGTAGAGTGTGAGGAGCTGAAGGGGATTTTGGCTAGGCGCAACTGCTGCACCCTCAGAGGGGCCGACAAGCTTGCCTAGTTTCCACATCCCAAGGGGAAATATTCATTTTCTACTGGGTACCAGGAGCTTGTTACGTAGAAATTCAAAGAAGGAAGGGAGGTTACCTGGTGGAAGTGGACCTGGAGCAAGTTCTCATGGCTAAAGTGCAATTGCTTTGCTTGGACACTGGCATGGAACCACTGTCTGACATGGGAAAACTTTTGCAAAAGAGGCTTTGTCAGACCATCCTACTTCATTTTGTGTGGTGAGGAGGAGGAGAGTTCATCACATATTTTCTTCAATTGTCAGTTCACTGGGCGACTTTGAAATGCTTGGTGGGAGGCGTGGCGATGCAGGGGAGTCCGTGCCTTATCTTTGGCCGATTTTTGGCAACAACTGAACCATCTGACCCCTGCTGCACATTTCTTGTAAGATGTTTGGTACACAAGACCCATCTTCTTGATGTGGCAGGTCTAGTTGGAGAGGAATAGGAGAATTTTTAATGATGTTAGGCTGGAAGCTTTGTAGGTTTGGAGTAGAATTAGTAGGATGATTCAAGAATCGATGGAGGCCAAGAGCGAGGTCACTTTGCCCATGACCAGGAGTGATGCTGAGGTGGTGGATAGATTGGGGATGAGTGGGCTTTCTCCAAGCTCAATGTGCATTAGGAGGGGCGAGGGAGTGAAGTAGAAAGTTCAGAGAAGTGGGAAGTGGACGCCTCCTCCAGCTGATTTTTTGAAGATTAACATGGACAGATCCTCCAGAGGAAATTCGGGTCTGGCTAGTATAGGAGGGCTTGCTAGAGATGCTTTGAGTGCTATGATTTTCATTTTCTCAGAGCATAGGGGAGAACAGACGGTCAATAGGATGGAGGGACTTGCCATTTTATACGCTTTGAGAAGAGCTTACGAGATTGGCTAGCGTAAAGTGATATGTGAGGCCGATTCGCTAATTTTGATCAATATGATCCAGGAAAGGCAATTTAATGATGTGAATTGGTATTTATCCTTGATTGTTCAACATATTTTACAGATCAGTCGACTTATGGATTCGGTGATTTTTGATCATGTCCCGAGAGAATGGAATAGGGCGGCGGATTGTTTGGCTAGATGGGCTTCGAAAGGGACGGAAGGGAGGCATGTGGTCAAGGAGGCACAACATCCGTTAGATATTAGACATAATCTGGATAGAATCCTATTGGAGGATAGGAAAGGTATGAGTGAGTAATGTTGGCTCGATTTTGGTTTTTTGTGTGATTGCCAGTTTGGTTTGTATTTTCTTTGTACTGAAACGTTTTGGGATTGAATAAAGTTTTTACCCCTATTTTATTTAAAAAAAAATATGTACTATGTTATTTTAGAAATCCATCCATAAAACTAGTGCTTCTCCCTTCACTATTTTACTTTCGGTTTCTTGATTCTACAACCCTCTTTCTAGCACAAGTATCCCTTGGTCAAATTGATCAATCACATGGAGGATGCAACCTGAGGATCAAAGGCTTAAAACCAATAACACACTTCCAACTTGTCATCTGCACTTTAATTTTTGATCAAAATAATTACAACCAAGGCTTACATTAATTTAAAATATTATTACAAATAAAAAATTCAATTTATATTCAATATTTTGCACTTCATATCTAGTTAGATCATTTCATTTTTAGCTTTACGTTCTTGCATGCATCTATCAATCTAAAAAAATAAAATGAAAAAGCATTTATATTAATTCATTTTTAGCCTTACATTCATTCAAATCATATAATTACAAAAATAATCTAGTTGTGCATTTCCAACACTTACCTAGTTTACATTTACATTCATATAGTGATCAAAACACAAAAGAAATGTTTTGTTTTACCTTCCCATCATTGCACTTCGATCAATTTAATAGTTTAATTTCTACTTAGACATTTAAAATACAAAAAGGTCAATCATTTGTCTACATTTCTAGTAATTCAATTGGTTAATTAGTTTTAGCTTTGCATCCTCGTTTCAACAAAAAGATCAATGATTTCACTCACATTTCTAGCATTGCACTTTTATTGTTTGCATGCATAAACATTGAAAATACAAAAGAGAAGAGAAAATAGTTTTGTTTGCTTCTACCTTGCATATGATTTAGATAACTAGAGAAACTAAAATATTTGAATTGAAAGGAAACAATAGATTATTTGTGATTAGTTACATGCAAAATCATTTGTTTACTTTCATTTAAGTTTATTTATTTTAAATCTTCCATTTCTTAAAACACAAACTATAATCCCACATACACAAACATTTACAAATCAAAATTATATTTTAATTTAAACACCATCCAACACAACCATTTCAAATCTTTGAATGATTCTCCTAGAACAAACACATCCATACAAGATAGGAGTTTTTCCACTTGTGCTTGCCACTATTTAGATAAAAAGGATACAAAGTGACATTAACTAATCTTTAGCTAAAAGTCTAATATTCAATTCCATTGCCACATTTAATAATGAGTTAAACTAAAGCCATATGCAAACAAACTAGGTTAGTGGAAGCTTAACTTGTTAGGCAAACCCACTTATTAGCTCATCGATTAGACAACCAATGTGTTCTATTTAACTTTCCTTCATCAGGTCTAGCCTCATCTATTCTCTCACCTTTATGAATGACATTATCTAGATGAGATCAACTCGATAGAATCAACTAAATACTAAAGTAATTCAACTAGCTTCTGCCCACTTAAATAAATCAATATTGACCAAGATCTATTGTACATAGTCATATAAAAATATAATCATTCTATAACCCTTATCACTAGGTAGTTTGCTTCATTAAATGAACATTATGAAGAAACAAAATAATACTAGGATAAGATAGCACATCTCTTGGTAATGCATAGTTCATAATCCTGTAATGGTAATTCAACCTATCTCATAAGCTTGACCCATTTGACCCATCCATCTAGATTACTAGTTACATTACTCATCATTTATTTCAACTATCTCAGAATTCAAGTGTATAAAGTTAGTGTGTTGATTTTTGTGCATATAAATATGGTGAACCCAATGTGAAATGTTTATCCTTTTTTATTTTCATCTTTCCTCATATTTTATTTCTTCTATCTCTCTCCTCTTCCATTTATTCGGTGGGTGTTCATACACCACCTAAATATGTTTGGTGAGGATTTCAACATTCCCCTAGGCCTAGATGCCTTCAAGAATAAAGTATGCATCTAAGACAAACCTTCATTGTCTAGTTGGGCTAATTTGGATAACCAAAATGGTCAAAAAATTAATGATCCATCTCTTTCTGATAGCTCTTCCTCCTTTATGTCACTGAAGATAATAAATCTAAATAATATAACACCTTAATCTTGTACACTTGGCATGGTTTTACCTTTTAGTATTAAGACTTTCCTAATATCAAAAGGCTCATGTTCACTATCTCTTTGTGCCAAATTGCTTATCTCTTAGTTTGACCACTATTATTCTGATGAACATGAATTCTATACTATGTGAAATGCTATAAACCTAATTATTATCATTCTCTACCAATTTTGGACCTATGCATATTTTTTATATTCCCAAACACTTGCACCCTAACTAGATGCCTACATCAAAGCAAGTGTCTTTGCCAAACTAAGTGTCTAGTGCCCTAAAGTCATCAAATTTGTAATTATAATGTATGTTTATGGTCGACCTAAGTGCTTTAGTGTGAGATATTTTCAAAAGGGGTTGGTATATATACAAGATCAATCCTCATTCATTCCTCACCTAAAAAAGACCCAACAAATTCACACTTTTCACAATGCAACTTACCTAAATCATTCAATCAAACATTCAAGTGAGCAAAGCTTCCCCATTCTTTCTTATGTTAATATCAGTCTTAGGGATAACCCATCTATAGGTCTAAATTACTAAAGGAGTAGCCCATGAGTCTTATTTTCTAAGTTGCAACCTAGGTCATTATATGTACTTACTTTCCACTTATTGCACCCTTGTGCACACATAAGCCAACACATTAGAGGAGAACCACATCAGTTTGAGGCCCTATTTAGAGTAGTGGCTATGTAGGAAACACCCATTGACAAAGATTTATTTAGGGTTAGCTTAACATAGTGATCTCACTAATACATTTTTCCCACAGTCACCATGAAGATGAAGTTTTGATCATTTAACAATAAGCAATAATGTGTGCATGAGATTTGGAAACACCAAAATAAAGGCAAAAAAAATATAAAAGGTTCTAGGCGGTCACATCCATATCCAGTCAATATTTTGTATTGGACACTTGCATTTAGGTTACATACATGTATTAACACAACCATCTAGATCCGATGTAAGCATTCAAGGCCATAAAGTGCAAATTTATAGAATATGACAATTGATCTAGAATACAAATATAGTCTACTTTTAGGTTGTTCCATATTAGAATTGCATATGTACAATAAACCAACTAAGCACTCTTGTTTTTCATTTATTGTAATATAAAACATTTAGCATATTTTAACATTTAAATTTATAATATTTTTTATTTGAGTTTGTAATTAATTGGCTTGCTATAGATTTTTTTATCACCCTTGTACTTGTTTATTTATATATTTTTAACCCTATACTATATCGATCCATCTCAATTTAGGTTAAACAATCATGCACCAAATATAATGTGGTGTCAAAAGAGTTAAGAGATTCTTCAGAGACTTACAATAGTCAAAATGATTCAAATAATATGACTTTGACTAGTGGAGGTGATCTATATCCTTACATTTAAACTAGATCTCATATTAGCATATAAACTCCTGATTTTGAGAGAATCACAATATTCGATCCATATAATGAAATTATTTGGACCATAGAAGAGGGACTAGATAGAAAGTAATTACCCCCCCTTCTTTTTAGCTCAAATCCTTCCAATCCAATGCCTATAAAACTTTCTAGTGTGTTTTCTCATGAACAACCAAATGAGAATCAATTCATTTTAAACTATAACCCCCTTCTTTCCAAACTTCATACAAGAGAGGTGTCTAAACTAATCCTACTGATAATCCTAATGACCTCATCTCCACCTTGGTGGGACATATTCAAGACCTAAAATTAAAAAAAACTTGCACCAAATGTTAATAACCAAGTTTATTCTCCTTCCACCCAAATTTTGTCAATCCCCTACCAACCTACTCTAAATAAAATCCACCCACTTCCAAATAATTATTCATTTTAATGAAATTTAGGAGGTTTTATCTTTTACAATACTATTATTAGCATGATTCTTAGTCGCCTCCACTTTGTACTCTTAACTATACTTATGCTAGCACCCCTCTTCCATATATCACTATTAACAATATGATTGCCAACACACTTCATTTTTGGCTCCCCACAACTATATACCTATTGGTACATCACCTTCCTATATACCACCTATCCATGCATCGATTGGTGTTATCCATTCATATGCTTTGTCTAGTTATGTGCCAATTATTGTGCCCTATTTTAACTCTTTACCACCATATTTTCATATGTATTCCAAAATCCACCCAACCAGATAATTATTTGTTGAATTACTATCCTCTATCAACTCAAGTGACAATGTATGCCCCTAGTGGCTTCATTCCAATTGCTTACAAAACTCTCCTTCCTCCAAGTTACTCAGATATTTCATCAATAAATTTTAGCACAATAGGAACTTATGATAAATACCTTAAGGAACCTCTTGATCACATGATAAGAGGAGTTATCTCTCCTTTCCCACTACCTAAACTTCCAAAATACAAGGGGGAGGGAGATCTCAATGACCACATTAAGGCTTACATCGCTAGAATTAGAGAGATGCTCCCTTGAAAGGCAACAATGGAAAAAATATTTCACAAAATTCTTGAGGGGATCACCTTAGATTGATACTGTCATCTTCTTGAGGTTTTTATTTTGTCTTTTAAATAACTCATTACTAAGTTTATTAAATCCTTTAACATGAATAAGTTACTCTGAAACGATATATGATAATTTATTCATATCAAGCAAGAGCCTAATGATTATGTTGCCCACTTCATCATGAGGTGTTGTCAAGTACTCTACTCATGTGCTAGTGATCCTAATATGGATAAGAGAAAGTTATGCAACCTATTCATCCATTTCCCTAATCATGAAACTAATGAGTACATTCAAAAGTTTCCCTATCAATCTTACAAATAAGCATTATAAAGTGCTTTGAGGATATATCAAATAACCATAGATAGTGTTTGCATGACTTATGGGCCCAACAAGAGGATTTTTTTACCAACCAAAACAAAAAGGGTGATCAAAGTAATAATAAAAAAACCAAAATAATTAAATGCCCAAGGTTTTATATTGTAACTATAATGCCACTACTAATGGCATTATAAATCAAAATAGGAATAGAAATGTTGTTAGCAACAACCATAACCAAAACAATAACAATAATTGGAAAATGAATCAAAGAAACCCCGATACCATACCTATTACCCATGTTTTGTATTTCAATCATCCACCACCATGGCCTTTACCCTATAATTAATTAGAATTGATCAATCATAAACTATATAAATTAATGTACAATAACATACAATAAAATAGTGTAAAGTACAAAGCTAAAAGTGGGATATAAAATAGTAAATTACAAAGGATAATTATATACTTAGCTTAAAACCTATTATTTGTTTCATGTACAGGTTGTGTCATGATTTACAAACAATCATATCATACTCATGATCATGTCACCACAAAAATTAAAATATTAGAGGGTATAGGGACAAAGGTACACTAGGAGGACAAGGATATAATATAGCTTTGTTTGGCAAAGCTACTTTGTCTCTGTTGACTGTACAAAAGAATTTCCAATTGGAGAGCATACACTTACCTACAAGGGTTTCCTAATTTTGTGTGGGGGCCAAATAGACATGCATAAAACCTATAAAAGTGATGCTCAAGTATTGCACAAGCACATAAAAAAGATCAAATGCAAAATGGGAAAAATAGGGGGAAGTAGGAATGGTTGAGTTATCCTTATGAAACCCTTTATTGGATGAGAATTGCCTACATAGACCAAAGGGCCTCAGGCCAATCTAGTCATCCCTTCTGGAGAAAGTAAGAAATTTGTGATCAATGCAACTAAAACATTGATTAAATTGATTGACAATAGATACCCTTGACCTATAATAAAACTTTATTAAATTTGGCCTATGAATACAAAAAAGTAGTAGAATTAAACTTGAAAAGAATAATACTCTTTTGCTAAATTTAGAATGCTTTTAATATTAGATTGTTAGATGATTGCTATGTAATGAATTTAGTGGCTTTGATGTAATTTTATTAAAGAATATTTCAAATGTTTTCATGATCTGACCTTATGAAAAGTGAATGATAGTCGTTAGTAAACATCTTGATTTTAAAAAGTGTCTATTGGAATTAAGATGACAAGATCACATTAAGGGACATGGCTACACTATGGTGATGTCTGCCTAGTGCGGTCTCATCCCATAGTGTCTAAAACTTTTGAAACTTTCTATGAATGGTTTTTGAGCATAATAGGGATGAATATTAATGAAATAGGGATGCTTGCATTTTATTTTCCTAGTATTTATAAGATAGTGAAGGCTTATGTAATGATTTTGGCTAACAAAGTGGAAAAATACCAAGGTAAGGACATCAAGAATAAACATTGTCAAACATTTATTGATTAAATGTATGTGTCCACATTCACTCCTCCCCCCCCCCGTATTATAGTGATGAAATAAATTGAATATTAGAGTAAAGGAGAGAGATAGATAAACTTGAGTATAAAACACACTTTGTCTTCACAGGAGGAGTTTAATGTCTTGAATTAACAACTAACCCAAGTGGAGATAAGGTGCTTTCAAATGTATTTGCTTCATGGCCAAGGAGAAAAAATAATTTTTAAAGTGATAATAGGATGAGTGATAGGCATTAGGTGTTACTAAACCATAACTACACCAACTCTAGGGATTTGAACCTATGGAAAAATTGAAAGTGATCAAGTCTCGATGAGTAAAGCTTTTGATTAAAATAAGAAAATGATTTCACTTGTGAAGAGCACTCTAAGAAGAAGTAAGGGTGATAACCATCGAGTGTCAATAAACTCAAAGGGAAAGATAACAAAAGGGGGGTGGGAACTAGTAATTGGTTTGATAAAGTGTAGCCAAGATGTGGATCATCACTAAGCTTAAATGTGGCTCACTTTCTAAACTAAAAAGAAGAGTTGGGAGCTAACACATGGATTGCTAAAGTGCAACCAAGAAGTAGAGCGTCATTGAGATCAAACATGGTAAAATTGAAAAAGATGAATCACAATATTATAAATAGATCTAGATTCAAACTTTAATTTATTAAAAACTTGTTTATTAAAAAATAGAAAAGAGTATAGTGCATGAACGAACATCATGCCCCTTGTATTGTATAAAGTGTTAATTTGAGCTTTGTAAATATTTGAAAAAAATTATACATGTGAACTTGTGCTCAAGTATTTATAAGAGTGGGGTGCATATACAAGCCATAAGCCCCCATAATATTGATAATTTTCAAAGTGTTTGCTGTTATGAATATGAAATAAGTTGCTTTTGAGGGCTTGAATTCAATATGTGTCTAGTATGGTGCCCCCATTTTGAGATGAGTGATGTACTTTGGAAATCACTTACTTCAAAATAAAAATTGAAAGCATTTGTGAAAGATATAATCACATAATAATATTTTACATATTGGAATATTATAAATATGACTTTGAAACATATGAAGAGTTTGTATATTGCATTGCATCATGTATTTTAACATAACATTGAGGTAGTGGATGAAACATGTAAAGAACTTAAAAACGTTGATTATGTATTATAAACATAGAGTTGTAGATAAAGAATTTGTAAGTGTTGAAAGTGCATTGCATCATGAAATTAAGTATAACATTGGATTGTATATAAAGCATTTAAATTATGTAGTACATGTATGATGTTTTATTATGAACCATAGTAATAATCAATATCACACATAAGACCCAAAGGCTACATACAAGGGTCATGTAAATTCCACACAAGTAAAGAAGGTTAAGGGCCACACACAAATGGATCAAGATGGTGTATGTTGAATAAAAATAAGTCCAAGTGCCACATATAATAAGATATCAAGTTCAATCATATTGTGTAATATGAAAGCAAATGAAAGTAACATGCCACTTGTATGTATCAATGCCAATGTTAGCAAATATTATATCCATTGTAACACATGTAAAGTACAAATGAATACTAATATATTTGTATACAACACAACATGGAAAATAGGTTGTGGATAAATACAACTTGTAAAAGTGTTCATATAGAAAGATGAGATACCCCCAACTAGCAAGCTTGTTGGTTAAAAGGTTGGCTCGACATCAAAACCATGTAAAATTATGTCCCAAATTACACTCACATACCTTGTGAAAATTCATTGTGTATTGAAAGGTGAATAAAAATACGTTATCTACTTAACATAAAATAAATGATATATGTAGAGTGTAATCACCTAAAATTGGTATTTGAGTGCTAAGAGTGTTACTTTAGACTACCTATCCCTAGTTTAGCCTTGGACCTATCATAGAGCCTATTATCACACTTATCCAACCTTTTTGCAGGCCACAAACATCCCTAGTCATCCCTAAAGTAGTCTTAAACCCTCATTATTGCATCTTAGCTCTTCATGCCTAGTGTTTTTCCATTTGGACACTAGCACCATAATAGGGATAATAGCGTCACATGGTGCTAGTGTCCCAGTAATAGCGTTAATATCCTTTCCATATTTTTTTTCACGAATAGATATCTTTTTAAATCTAAAACCTCCTAGGATCGGCTTAGACCTATTTTAGCACCTGCACAAGCATCAAAACAATATAAATACATGACTTTTATCCCTCTAACTACTAGATGGAAATTAGATTCAAAATACATATGTAAACCCAAAATGAATTGTGTACAATTAAGGTTATTAATCCCTATTATGCCTTATTTTTACATACTACCATCTAAAATAGTCTTAAGCTTAGATAACCTAGATTTTTAATCTCAAGAACATTCAAAGCACTCAAGTCAATTATCATACTAGCTTCACTTGCACTTACACCAACACTTAGGTGGGGAGAACTACATCAGGATTGATCCATCTTTAAAATATTGGTATGTAGGCAACTCTCATCAGAGAGGGGTGTTGAAGAGTCCAACCTACCCCACTAATAAACACATTTTTTAGCTTGTATCAACTGGATGACCTAGAAACATGGATGATTAGGGTTTACTCACAAATTCAGTTAAAATGCGCAATATGTAAGGTTTCATAACTCATGCATGTAGGAACATGCCTTAGAGATCTAGACATATGTGTACCCAGGAGCTTGAGATAGTCCTACATAGAGGACACTACCACCAAAAGAGGGACACCACATATCCAATAATGACACTACTATCTAATAAGGGTGTTACTATCCAAGAGGGGTTATAATATTAAGGTCCTATTTGTGACACTCAAGCTAGCCTTTGCCTCATTTTCTAACCTCCAAATCATCCGTCTCAATCATTTTCTAGCTAATTTATTACTTGTATTATTTATTGTTATTTTTAGGAAGGTCAAAGTTAGTCAATCTTGTAATAGATCAATGGCTATATTTATTGCATTTTATTACCCTAATTTAGTATACTCATCTTTTTAATAAACATATGATTTATACTTGCTAAGTCCTAAAAGGTTAAAGTATTTAGTGAACCTAACTTACTTCAAACATTACTCAAACCCTAACCCTAGATGCTCTCAGGGTTTGTATACTTTTTGTTTCTATGCTAAGATATTAGTTCTAAGATCTCATATTTGTTTCAGTATTTACTTCTTATAATCTTTCATGGATTTAATTTCTTTAAAGATTCCAAATATACAATAGTTTATTTTCCTACTCCCCAAACTAGAATGGCAGAATTAAAATATTGATTTGATGAAACTGATAAGAGATAATTTAAAGATTTTGTTTCCAAACATCATATATGCAAGATGGCCTTATCAATATTATCCATGAAGAACTTAAAAAATCAAATAATGATCAATCTTATACTCCCCTAAATAATAACATCGTTACACCTATAGAGGGGCCATCTCAGCTAACATAACAACCAATTGTAACTCAACAACCTTTAGTGATAGCTACACCTCTTATGGCTAGTTCCTCCACTCTAGATATACAATCCCTTATCTAGGGGGTTCATACTCTGTAGGCTTAGGTGTTACATCTCGAGCAAGGTGCCACTAGGCCATCACACACCTTGGTTTCTCATGTTCTTTTACATATATCTTTGGCACATCACATAGTGGTAACTCCTTTGCCATCCAAATTTGTGGCACCTAATCTTACATTGTATGATGGTAAGGGTGACCCATAACACCATATTTGAGCTTTTCATGTAGCATGTTTAGACTACATGTCTAATGACTGGTTCCTCACTAAGTTATTCCCATGTAGTTTAAAGGATTATACCTTGCAGTGGTTTTATGATCTACCAAATCAGTTTATCATCACATTCAATCTATTGGCAGATGTCTTTCTATCACACTTTATAAACATTAATGATAAGATCTCATATGCTCAAGTTGCATAATTAAAATAAAAATGAAATGAACCTAGCATAAAATGTGTCATAGAATACAAGACTATATTAGATAAATTGACTAGCCCCATGGTAGATAAAGAGCTCCAAGATATATTCAAAGAGAGTCTTCTACTATCATTACATGAAGCTATCTTGTTTAAGAAGTTTCCAACCTTCATAGATTTATGCCACATAGTGAAAGGAAGAGAAGTCAAGCTTCTCTCCATGGGAAAAGTAAAATATACAAGTAGATCAAAATCAAATACTATGAGTTATAGTAAGCTCCATACAAGGTAAATGCCACTAAAAATAAGATTGATTCAAAGGCCACAATTAACACAGCTTTAGAGCCATATCCTCACCTGGTTTTATTAGCTCCTCTACGTAGAGTTTTCACCAACCTTCCAGAATCACTAGCACATGTTTTACAACAAATCTTGGAATGTAATGTCATATCTCTCCCTCCCATAAAAGAGGTTGATATGACATGGCATATTCCAAATAACTATGATTCTAATGTATTCTATGAATATCACAGGGCATCAAGCCATACAAAACACATATGCATCACCTTGAAACATAAGATGCAAGATTTTATATAGGCTAATATTATTGATGTGGGCACACCCATAAAGGCACCCAAAAGACAAAAAATGGAAGATAAGTCATTGAAAATATTCTAAAATCTATTTCCAAAGCATACAAAAAATGAGGTAGGGTGCACTTTAGATATTCACTACACATATCAGGCACATCCACCACCATCTTTATATCACACTACTATAGAGGAGGCACACCCACTACATAATATCATTAATGTGTACCATATTAAAATTCTAGTTAGACCACTCATCACCTTCTTAGAGAAGGATATTGTTGATGATGATTCAAATTTATATGCACTATTTGTATGAGCCTACATAGATCATTATCCTATTCAGAGTGTTATGATTGAGAATGGGTCAAATATTAGCATGTGCACTATCACACTTCTATAACATTTAAGGTATTCAAAGCAGGATATATATCCTAGAAACATAATTATTAGTGGTTTTAATGGCCATGTTTAGAGTTTCATTATGGATATTATACTTATACTACATGTGGGACCAACACATATGGCCATTAGATTCTTAGTAGTACCTAGTGTAGGCATATTTGACATGTTACTGGATAGACCATGGATACAATAGTTATGAGCCATCTCATCCACCATAAACAAATGCCTAAAATATATACATGCATATCAAGTGATCACAATCGAAGGTCTTTTATATGAGTATCCTTTACCTATCCCAAAAATAGTTACAACATAGTTACCAATTATAACACAGTTACAAATTACAACTCCAAGCATAGTTCCTATCAGTACACCAAAAAGTTTAGTGAAACCACCAATGCAGGTGAGGTCTAATCCTATAATGTTTCCATGCATGTGTACTCTCCCATAAAGACTATTATTAGAGAGACCCCCATGTCAGATATATGTTACAAATTCTAGAGGGCATCCCTCTATTCACTTTATTCTAAGATCAATCTTATTGAGTTCTTGAGGTTCTCAGCATAGGGAACCTATGATACTTATTCCATCTTCTACTATATGGCTTCCTAAGACCCCTAAAATTCACATGAAACCATAGTTAGTGTCATGAATTCCTAGCACCACTTCATAGGTAGGGTCATATATATATATATATATATATATCACTCAGTTTAGTAGATTCTAGGGCCATCGTTACCCTTTCATACAAGATGCATAATCATAGTTCTTGAAACCCTTGAGGATATACCATATTATCCTCATCCAAGTGGCACCATGGAGACATTTGTCTTGCTATGGGTGACAATATTGAGAAATAAATCTCTAGATGAGGGGCTAGCTCCCCTTGATGCACTTTTAAAGCTCTCTCTCTAACTTAGTAACTTGGAGACAGAAAGGGATTCAAAAAAATAAATAATAAAATAAAAGGGTGATGAAACAATGTATGATGTCCTCTCAATTGACTGAAAACTACTACTTAAAGACAATAAAGCATCTATCACACAAAACTCACAACCTAGGTTTCATTACTACATCAATATTTTATATGCTAGATTCAAGAAGATATGCGATTATTAGGAGGGAAATTAATGATTCCAAAGAGACATGTATTCATGAACCACTTCTAAGATACCTTTACACTTAGAAAATAATACTAGCAAAGACCTAATAATCTCATTTCTACAACTGGTAGACCATCAAGAGTACAAGCTAGAAAAGACAAACTTTTACTAGACTTAACCAATAAGATTCAAGTCATTACTCAATAGTACAAAATGTGAGTGGAAAAACACTTAAATATTTCTTCAATATTATTTCAAGTATAAATTTGGCTAGAGTTTCCCCATCAACCAATGAAAGCTACTCAAAAGAGCCAAGAGAATGCATATTTATAGTTTTTGAGAGGAAGAACAAGCAAAGGAAGTCCAAGGGTCACTTGGACATGTGTCACCTTGAAAGAATTAATTACATCTGCATGTGGAAGAGAGGTGGGGTAAGCTATACTATGTCATAGAAGTTAACTTGTCCAAAACAAGTCATAAGAATGGTGAAAAGTGGCACAAAACCTGCAATTCTGGCATATGAAACTACCTTCATGATTTACCTTCCAAAAATACCTCATCTATGCATATGGTCAGGTCTAATTGTTGGTTTGAGAAAGAGGGGTTACAAACAAGTCCCCACATGCATTGGATTGATCCTTGACCATCCCTATTCTTGTGGACATGCAAAATCATCCTTAGCAATTTCAAAATTGCTCTTTTCCATGTACCTTCTACAATTGGCATTCAAAAACTCCAAATTTTACAAAATTTTCTATGAAAAAGAGGGAATGAAACTTATCGAAGGTACTCCTATGATTAGTTTCAAGAAAAAACCTTTTTAGTTGCTTTTCACCACTTTCCATAAGTGTTCACTAGCTAGTTCTCTAGACTGGATGAAATTAAGAGCCTAGTTGGGGAAATTAGGGGATGATTCATGAGATTAAATGAATTTTTGGAGTTATCTAAATTGTTAATATTCAGCCCAAACTTTGTTTCATCTTCTAACTCCTCTTATAGCCTGTACACCACACAAAATAGTTAAAATAAGCATTATTTTGGCCTATTTCGTACACCTCTATACAAATGAATCACATGAATAAAATATATAGATTTTAATATACATCATCAAAGTGGTTTCATGTCTATTCCCTATCATATGGATGCTCAAAATTCTTCATCTCCTCGATCAGGTCATTGTAAGGGTTTTGCAAGGGTTTTGAGTGGCTTGGACTCTTAATATTTGTTCATAAAGGTCAAACATTGAAAATCCTTTTAAATTACATTGAGGGATCTTCAAGGAGATTATATAACTTATACAAATGTCTCAAGGTCCCATGCAAACATTTCATGAAATATATGAGTGATGGAAGTTGACCTTCGAATTACTTTCATGCTTCCCATGAGTGCTTTAGTATGTCTAGGGTTAGAGATGGATTCTTGTGGAGTTAAATTATAAAATAAAATATTCATCAGCTCTTTATCTGACCTATAAACATTTTATAATCCTTGGGATATCTCACCAAGAGCCGAAAATGGAGATGACCCCTATTTTAGGATAAGACCTATGCCTTGCCAACATGCCTGTTTGCACTTTGTGAACCAAAAGATGATAATTTTCACTTTAAATGAATTTATACAGAATTAACACATCCTACATACCCAAATATTCATCATAAAAAACACTATAGTTCTTAGATAATGTTATAACTTGGAATGACATCTCATTTGGGGTTGGGTTTGCATGCTTTCCTACTAGGTCTACCTGCAGGTCTTCTTGTCTAGACCATCTCATTAGAATTCCAACCTTCTAGGATAGTTTATTATTCTCTCTCATGTGTTACAAAAATATTTCAACCTTTCCAACTAATTATGTTGACATTTGGTTCACTATCTAACACTTTTGCCAAAAACTATCATTCTTGTGCATTAAGAGACTGCCCTTACTCTGAGACAAAATAGAGAGTATTATGCCTATTTTTTTGGGAAAAGTGATTTTTTTTTGAGATAAAAAAGGTCATAATTACCAAATTTACCAAAGGGTTATTCCATGGTTAGGGGTCTAACCATCTCGATCTTCCCAAAAAGGGGCAAAAAACCCTATATTTTGCATGTTTTTGCTCAAATCTCCCTATAGATGCTACTTCCACCCAAATTTCATGATCATATATTTATAAAACATGGTTATAATCCTAATTTAAAGATTATTGATATTTTTAAATTATATTAGACCCCTCTTGTTAGTGAAAACACTTATTTCCCCTTTGAGCCAAGGGTCTTCTAACCTACCTATATGGATTGAGACATACTTTGTACAGGTGAAAAGGCCTTTAGTCATGTGGTGAGTGTTATAAGCATGAGAAAACCTTAATTTTATGATAATTAAACATCCTTAATTATTTTAACCTTTCTCCTCCTTCTTTGCTCGATACTTAGCATTTCAATCCTTCACCTTTCACTCTTATCACTGCTTGTTGAGGACTGAGATAACCCTAATGAACACTTTAGGTTTGTTTAAGGATCATGGTAGTGAAGGTAAGAAGGGTAATTTGATCCATTTGAGAGGCATAAACTTCACTCTTCTTTTATAAATTCCTTAATCTTCTTATATATTCCCATGACCTAACTATGTTCACACTTTCCTGCAGGACTGTAAGTGCATATTTTGCCCTGCCTAGAGGTTTCCAAGGTGGGTGTTCAAAATCAAAAGAATATAAAATCCTTTAGTTGTCTTCATATCACAATATTACATCCTTTTACCCACTTTTATTCTTCACTTAATCACAAAAACCACCTTATTCTTAATTGAGACCAATTCCCCAATACATCTGACTATAGGTGCATAATCTAGGCCTATAGGTTATTCAACAGTTATTTGGAGCATGTTATGAGTGTATAGGGCTTGTTGAGATTACATATAGATTTATAGCACTCACACTAGGACCTAGTTCCTTCCTAGGAATGCTCAACACCATCTCTTTATGCCAATCATTGAAACATTGCCTTCACTTTATACTCTACCCTGTGTACGAATAAGGGATAGGCCTAAAAGGTCATTTCATATAATATAATTATTCTTCATGACCTAAGTACTTTGGAATAATTTTTTTATCCTTTGGAACTATTTACCCTTGTAATATTATGTCTAGAGTCCTTTATGCATAGTTTGAGTGTCAACTTCTTTCCAAATCCTGTAGACAACACTGTCTACTTTAAATGGTTTATTATCAACCTTAGAGGGTCTCAAAAACCATCTCAGTCTTGTCCTAGTGACCTCAAAATTGTCAAATGCATTGTTTGTAGATATAAATACTAGGCCAAATAAGTATGGGCATTGAAACACCATTTGGTCATGATATGTACTATCCCAAAAACCTTGAGGACCTCTGTTTGGTCCATTTAGGGATTGAGAGACCAAAACTCTGTCACTTCCCTTGCTTAGCAATTCCATATTTTCTAATACTCTTAATGTGGAAGAAAGGTCTGTCATGGTGAAATAAATATATAGGCATTGAGAAGGGATCTTTAAGACCACCTCACATTTTTTAATGCTCCCCTATCTCCTATCCATGACTTCTTGTAGGCTGGAATGTGTTGAAGTGGGTAGTGAGGGAAAATAGTGGAGAAGATGCATAGTTTAGGACTCATAAGAAGACATATGTCACCACACATATGTTCATGAATAAAAAATATTTATCACACATCTCACTCCCTCATTTTGACATGGAGAATTGCTTAATATCACCTATAGGTTCACCTTTTGGGAGATAAGCAATATACTGATCCAAAGTGGGAACAAACCCAGGAAATACTTTCTTGTATGCTTGATGACTTTCAAAACAAATTAAGAATGGATAAACTCAAATAATTCCTTGGAAAACATGTATAAACATCTACAAAACATGCACTCATTACACCAAAATAAGAGAATTCATATAACTGCAAACAATGACCCCCCTCATACTTGCAAACCCAAAAAAGGCTACCTAAGTGTTAAGATTTGTTCATAAAGGAGGAGGAACCAAAGAAAAAACTATTATTATGGATATTAATTAGACTTAGGGTGCTATCCACTCCCAAGATAATTTCCTCCAACTCAAATTGTACAACCCATAGTGAGTACTTGAAGTTGACCTTCCTTTGCATGTCAAGAGGAAATGGAAGAAAAATGAGTTTTTAGATGCATATTTTTGCATTATCCTTGAAATAAAAACATTTAAATGGGTTTTTGGTGGTGAAGAGACACCCCACCCACGTTTTTATCTAGAGATCAGATCATGGGGACCATACAAGTGCCCAAGAAGGCCTAGAAACAAGGAGAAACTCTCATTTTTTGACTATAATTGAATCTTGGACTGTCACAAACCTAACTAAGACATTTTATGACCTATTCAAAGTTTACCACATCTTGGTGACAAGTTGATCACTTTAGCCATCTGTACAAGTCCTCTTTCTTAGCTCAAAAGTGGGCCCACAAGGCATATTTTGCATATTAAATATGGTAAATACAATTAGATGACTTAGAAAGGTCCTACATCACATTTAAAACAATATTAGGACTAAAAAAACATATTTTATGCCTTTGACCACGTTTGAACCTATTTTAATAGGGTTGACTTTCATTGACTTGACTAGTACAAAGGGCTAGACTTTGGACCAAAGCTAGGCTAGGGATAAGTGGATATCTAGATAAAAAAGACACCCATAAGGACATGAGTAAACTTCTAAAAAGTTTTAAAAATGTAGGGGGTTGAATAAAATTTGGCCAAAGGTCAAATTTGGTCAATAGTTCCTTTATTTAAGAAATGCCACATTCATAATGAGTCTCACATGAGACTCATGGGTTAGTATTGTTCCTCTCATATTGTACACACTTTCCTTATTCATCACTCTTTGTATATAGTTTCATTTTTATGTTGCTTGTACATAACTTACATCTAGAAAATATAAAAATAATACAATATTTCAAAAACATAAAAACGTTCAAATATTTATTTAAACATTACAAAATTATAGATTATATGCATTTCCATGTTTACACTTATTATATTAGCGAGACACTACATATGCTAGCTATCTTAGTATAGTCGATTTTATCATACATACATGCTTCACTTGTTCTTTTTTAGTGCTTCATATTTATACAAGACTTAGGTCTACTACACCAATCCAAATTTGTTATTATTTACCCATTGGGGGCATATACACCAATACATGGGTTCTTCATTTGACACATTCACTCATTTGGGGATACCCTATACATAGTTTCAATTACTAGGTTCTATCTTTATATACTCTACATCATAGCTTTAACATTATTAATATTGATATTGATCATGATACACTTACTTAGATTTATTGTTGACTATTACTACTTTAGATTCAACATATCAACATCCTAGTTCTTACACATATTTGTATTACATGTTCATGCATACTTTCATTTCTAGCTTTCCCAGTTTATATTTGATTATATCTCTATTCTTCTTCTATTCAAGGGAATTTGAATATGCCATTATTTTTTGGCTTTATGCCACTTTTTTTCATAGTATGTATGCTTTGGACATATTCCCATGTCCTTGTGTGTGCCTTCTTGATTGTGTATGCAGACATTTGAACATGTCCTTATTTGTGGCTCTAAGCTAACTTATTTGTTGCTTGCGTATGTAGAAATTTGAACATGTCTTTGTATGTTTTATTTTTTCAGATTTAGTGACATGTGCCCATGTCCCTTGTATTGTGGCCCCTTTGCCTACTTTGTGTTCCTCATGTGTTTTGTATGTAGGCTTTCTTATACGCGTCTTGGCTATGACACTTGTCTCTTACTTCTTACACACTTTAGTTTTAGATGCTATGAGGGACCTCATGCATCCCCCTTCCCTACTTGGGTGACATGATGGACATCATGCCCCATACCCCTAGGTAATTACTCAACTATTACTTAGATTTACTATTGCATACATTGTTATATTTATGTTGACACCCTTGTGAATGCTAGACATGACATACATCACACATTACAAACTTATGCTTAGATTATCTTATATTTTGATGTTATGTATGCACATTATATTAGATTATTACATAGATATCATATATGTTCTAATTAACACATTTCTTACATATATTTTTATTTTGAGGATAGTTCTTACATAGGTTCAACAACTCCCCTAAAAAAGGGGGGAATTCATAGGGGTTTTCACAGAGATCAAGCTCCCATAATGCATTCATGATACATTTTTAAGCACACAGGCCCAAATTACATAATTAGACTCAGGTAAACATAGTGGGAAAATAGTGACACACAGATCAAGATATTGGCATAGAAATCATATTAGGTAGACATTAATACCCAAATTAGGACACTAGCATCATGTGGCACTACTATCCAAGATATGACACTACTATCCAATAGCCTCAATTTCATAAAAACCCATATTGGTAGAAAATTATAGTAGGTACAATACAAGTTTGCACAAGTGCAGTTATAGATTTATCAATTTTACCCTGTTTAACTTAGGTTCATACATTTTGCTTAGATTGGGGGCATCATGTACGACATGGCCATTCCCATATTTAGTTCAGATACATAATATTACAACTCAGTCCAAAATCCATACACTTAGATATTAGATTTAGGGGCATGTGTACAACACATTATTTTTTGTATGCTTAGTTACACACTGGTTGATCAGATGGAATGACAAATTCCATGTCATTCTCTACGATGTATACACATGACATCATATTCTAAGTTACACATAGTTTCATGCCTTAATCTATAGTGGTTGTATTCTTGAGTGGCCTAAAGTTGCCTAATATACATGAGTGGCTATAAAGTTGATATTCCCAATTAGACATTTCCTGTTACATCACGTAGTTTTAGTTTCATATGCATCTACTATACATGCATAGACAATGATGGATTTATGGCCTACTTGAGTTCTTGAACCACCTACATGAGAGGGTTGGACACACCATCAATCCAATACAAGATATTCATAGGTCATGATCCACCAAGTAGGGGTGGTCAATGGTGGAGTCAAAACTAGATTGAGTTCTTGAGCCACCTACACATGAGGATTGATCAAGCCATCAGTTCAATCCAAACTATTCACTGATTGATCCCTATATACATGCACACACATAGGTTATCACCAATTTTATGCATTAGCTCATTTACCTAGTGAGGACATGCATTGGAACATGTTTCACATACTCAGACCTAACTTCACATGCTTCACCTCTTAAGTAAGTCTAGGTATGCTTATTTTTCCTTTATCCTAGTCATTTTGATTTGCTACATTTATAGAATAAATGGGAGAAAATGTAATAGCCTAAAAGTGGTATTTGAGTGTTAAGAGTTCTACTTGAGACTACCTAATCCTAACTTAGCCCTAGACCTATCCTAGAGCCTATTATCACACTTATCTAGCCTTCATGTAGGTCACAAGCATTCCTAGTCATCCCTAAAGTAGTCCCAGACCCTCATTCTTGAATCCTAGCTGCCCTTCGTGCCTAGTGTTATGCCACTTGGACATTAGTGCCATAATAGGGACAATAGTGCCATATGGAGTTAGTGTCCCAATAATGGTGCTAATGTCTTTTCCCTCCCTTTTTCACAAATGGATATCTTTTCAAATCTAAAAGCTCGTAGGGTTGGCCTATACTTATTTTAGCACCTGTACAAGCATTAAAATAGTATAAATACATGAATTTTAACCTTTTAACCATTGGATGGAAATCAAATGCAAAATACATATGTAAACCCAAAATAAGTTGTGAATAATCAAGGTTATCAATCCCTATTTTGCCCTACTTATATATACTACCATTTACAGTAGTCCTAAGGTCAAATTACCTAGAATTTATAATCTCAAGCACATTCAAAGCACTCAAGTCAACTATCAACTAGTTTCACTTGCTCTTGCAACAACACGTAGGTGGGTAGAACTACATCGGGCTTGATCCATCTTTAGAGTATTGGTATGTAGGAAACTGTCATCACAATAAGGCATTGAGGATGTCCAACCTACCCCACTAACAAACACACTTTTAAGTTTGTATCAACTGGATGCCCTTAAAACATGGAGGATTAGGGTTTACTAATAAATTCAATCAAAATATGGAATATACAAGGTTTCATAACTCATGCATGCATGAAAACATACCTCAAAGATCCAAACACAGGTGCACCAAGAAGCTTAAGACAATCTTGCATAGAGGACACTACTACTAAAATAGGGATACTACCATCACATATCCAATAACATAACTACTATCCAATTAGGGAACTACTATCCAAGAGGAGTTATGACACTAAGATCCTATTTAAAATACTTAAACCAACCTCTGACTCATTTTTTAGCTTCCAAATTATCCATCTCAGTCATTTTCCAGCTAAGTTATTACTTTCATTATTTATTGCTATTTTTAGAAAGGTCAAAGTTAGTCAATTTTGTAACTCTATAACAGATCATTGGTTGTATTTATTTCATATTATTACCCTAGTTTACTATACTCAGCTCTTTAAAAAATATAGGATTTATAATTTATAAGTCTTGAAAGGTTAAAACATATAGTTAATATACTAGCCACACGAGTAAATGCTTGTAGATCTTAAATTGTGAGTGTTTAAAAATATTATGATGTTTGTGTATATTTGAAATAGATACTTGTAGTTTATAGTGTTCACATATTTGAAATGTAAATATGTAAAATTTAAAATGCCAAATATTTAAAATTAAGAAACAAGGCTTCAAAATTAGACATGGTAAGAGGAATTTGAACAATCCTTAAAGTGTGAAATCATAGTATAGAAAGATGGAAGGCACATGAGATACCTCCAATATGTATGTAAGGGAAGTATAGTAAGATATCATAGATGATGAAAATTGTAATGTATAATCATGTATAATTAAATATATGGGAATATAAATGAGAGTTATACTAAATGTGCTATAAAGGATGTGTATGAGAAGCTTTTACAAGATAAATATTTTGGGTTGTTCGAATTGGGTTAGAAAAGAAGAGGGAACAAGTGTCCCAAATAGATAAATCCAAAGGCTAGAATAAAATTTGGATAAGTGATGAATGGAAGCACAAAGAATCTATGTACTTATGAAAACAAGTGAATCAAGAGCAATGGTCCAATAAATAACTTGAGATGATATTCTCGAAATGAAATAAGGAGTACATGCCATAATACACTCATGTGAATTATTGTGAAGAGTTAATGATTACTATGGACTATATTAGATTCCACCTAAGCATGGAATGCTTTGATTGCTAAGGATAAATGGTGTACTTATTCTTGCAAATCACCTACAACATGCATTAAGGAAATGACCTCTTGGGGAGGAATATTAATATTTTTAAGAGGTTCATTAAAGGGTTGTATTATGTTATTGATATTAGCCATTGGTGCATTACTGTGAATGAGAGAAGTAAGTCTAGGAAGAGATCCTTCTTTAAATATGGCTAGTTGTGGAGATTCATTGATATTTAATATATTGTTAGTGTGTGAAGGAGATGTAACATTATGAGTACTACAATCCTGTTGTTTACACATTTAAATTTGTAGGGGAGAGTGAGAAATATCATTGCAATATGTATGTATGTTATCATCATTAGGAGATGATAATGGAGAAGGCTCTATAGAAGGAACATGCTGTTCATAACTATAGACATAAGCATCATCATACCAATCCTAATCATAATCATTATAGTTGTGATGGTCAAGACAAATATAAAGAGAAATATTCTTACTTTTTGTCGACTATTTTGACCTCAAGTCAAAAAAGGTCAACCCATTATAGTTAAAAAATTGTATAGGGGTCTGTTATCGGTATTATATGATGTAATAAGATGTATCATGGTCCTAACAATGTTATTCAATGTGTCATGGCCACAGTTTAGTCCTTTATGTCTTATGTCATCCTTAAGGTCACTATTTGAGCCATTTATTAAAGTTGTAAAATTTCCCTTGGTATAAAAGTGTGGAAAATGTTTCCCAACATCCCCTATGTTATATTTTGATTAGTCTTAACTAAAAAACTTGTAGGTATTACATTGAAATCAAGAAAATTGTCAAAAAAGGGAGAATTTGGGTAGTTGTATGGCCTATGCAAGTCTTTTGGCACATGTGGAAGGTTTTGAAATGAATTTTAAACTTCATTGAGTTAAATTATATGTTTTATCAGCTTTGGAAGTCCCAAAATTGGCCTAAAACCATTTTACTCCTTCATCGCTCTTCTTGGCATGCAAAATTGGTCAACAGGTTTTCTCATGTTACGACTAATAGGATAGGAATTGGGTCAAATGCCTCTAAGGGATGTTAAAAAATTAGTCTAATTCCATGTCATGGTAGGATTTCAAATATTGGTTTACTGTGCTTAGTGAACTAATTCTAATAAGTTGACTACTCCTTTCTATATGTTTATCCCCACATCCTACAGGTTTCTCTTTTATTTTCAATGGTCTATACAAACCAGGTACTATAAATGGTCTCTAAATCATTAAAATCCTCTTAAAATTATTCTTGACATGATTTTCATGTGTGGAAGTTAAAATATGGGCACGAATCGACTTATATGGCTAGTGAGGGACACTATCATAGTTTACAGACAAGAGCTCCTTAGTAATGGAGTTTCCATTCCTATTTTAGATTTCAAATCAAATTTGAAGCAATTGTAAACCTTTAAAAACATGATGATCAACACCTCCATAAAAAATTTTGGTCTCAAATGCATCTTTTGAGGGAATAACATAGTCATATATGGCATACAATCAGTCTCTTATAAGTATTCATCTACAGGCAACAGAAAAGAGGAACCTTGTACAACTATGGTGGTCAAACATAAGGTTCTCAAAATGTTGAGATATCTCTTGAGGTGTAAATAATATCTTTGAGATATCTAATGATATTTTTAGATTGGTTGAGATAGCCAATTATTTAATGCATATAGTTTTGCCTTGTCTACTACTGATGTGCACCTACAGGTGCCCTACAAGAGACTAATCACATTGAAATAAATCATTGGAACTAGTTTAAAGTCTTTAAAGATGGGAAGGATAAATTTGAATAATTTAAGAAGGATAGTATTTATTATAGAACCATATACGATGCACATTGTCCATATCATATCTTCACTACCCTATATCTTGCATATGCATCTACAAGAAGCTCATACAGAGGATTGAGCAATTGGAGTGCTAGTGTTTGAAAATGTTTGAGATCTTCATTAAGGTTTGAGAAGTTGAAGGATCTCATAACAATCATTGAGGAGTCCAAAAGTGTTATGCAGACTTGAGAATCATGTCCATAGTTTGAGAAAACCACTTAAGGGACATGTTACCTTAAACTCTCCAAAACAATGAACATACATTATTTTTTATCCTTTCATGGTAAGAGGTACTGAGGTATACACAATATTAAGTGTTAAATCATGAATTTAAAACCTAGGAGTGAAGATTTGACCAAATAGATTAAGTTTTTGGTTCCAAGAGATGATGTAAAGGAGGCCTCCATTGTAAACAATCTTTCACTATAAGTTCTCGATGTTTTGAACTTCAAATGACCTTATGGTATAAGGTGGCATAATAGGAGCATATATTAATGGAAAGTGAACCTATTAAGGTGAAAATTACACTAATATGTCAAATAACATTTGAGAGAGTTGAGTTTCAGGGTTTGGACTCAAACTACCTGCTATAGTGGCTTTTTTGTCTTCAAGATGGACATCTACAGTTGACTATAAAATGATGACATATGAGAATTTGGCAATTTGAATATTGGTTGAACCCATGACATGGTATAGACATGAAAAAATAAGAGGGGATATTACAGTATTTAAGAGAATTCTAATACATGGTGCACCAGAACTAAGTCATAAAAGAGTCACCTACAAGGGCCCCTTGGTCATCAAAATGACCACCTGCAGTTGGACTGAGAACTCATAAGATGCTACAGGTATACAACTTAGAGATTGAATATACTTAGGGAAAAAAAATAAAAATGAGATAAAGTAAGTATGAAATTATTTTAGAAGTTTCAAGATAGTATTAAGGCATAAGACACAAGGTTTAACATGAAATGTCCACCTACAAGCATCCACTTTTTTGAATGGACAACACAATTATATAGTCTACCAATCTAGCCCTATCCAAGTGGAAGGTATATATTAAAGAATTTGTCAGAGATTGGGATGATTAAAATATTTTTAGTGCATCCATAGTAGTAATGCCCATCACATAAGATGCTCAGGATAAGGAAATAAGATCAAATTGAGTCATTACTCAAACTTGGTGTACAGTCCTAATAACTTGAAAGTCTATCTTAGAAAGTTGGGGAATAAGAGGCCTTTTAGAGGTATTCCAATCATATAATTTTAGTATAATTTACCCACATAAACTAATTAAACTCATCATATATTCACATTTGATAAGAAGATATGGGAAGTGCCCTCTGTTCTACCTCAGATAGAGGGCACTCCTAGACATACTACCTTACAGGCAAAAAGTGTGAAAGGGCAAGAAAATGTATTGAGAGATGATAGAACATTTAAGAATGGTCTAGTACATGGTTTAAATAATAATCAAACATGATTAAGGCCTCACAACACTGAAGAGTCCAACATAGTATCCTAAACCCACAGAAGTAAGACTAAGCCTACTTGGTCTAGACTAGACTTAGAGCCCTAAAGGGGTCTAATCCCACTTATAACACTAAGTGAGAATTATAATGTATTTTTTCACCTTCATAAGAGGGAATTAGATTTTTTATAACCATTTTACTATAGGGGATATCACAAATGGGTCATTTCTTAGCTTAAGAATAACTTAGGGTGCACAGAATACAGGGAAGAGCTTGAGGAGCCATCTTTGGATGCTCACACTAGTGTGGATACTTAACATGGAGGTAAAAGGAGTTAATATATGTTGAAGAGGGTCTTAAATAATATTATCATGGAATTTTTATGAGGGTTGAATTTTAATATTATATGAACAATCCTTAAGAACCAAAACTACTCAAAACCCTCCAAAACCCTTGCTAATGACCTGATGGGAAAGAGGTGAATGAAAATGCATAAAAATGAGTTAGTCTAACTTGGAAAGTGATTGGAACTTGTAGATAACTCCACCAGGATTCTTCCCATTAAATTGGATTTTACCTTATCTGTATAAATAGGGTACAAAATTGGTTTTATTGATATATTTTAGTGTTTTATAGGTACAAGGGAGTCTTGAAATATGAGGATCACTTTTGGAGATCAAGTGGGACATAATATAACCCCTCATGTTCATTCCTTACTTTAGATAAACACACATGCACCTCTACAAGTTCCTTCACTTTAGGAAGTCCAAATTGGCATAGTGAATGGAAGGTGATCACCAAGTGAGAAGGTGATAAGTCCAATTGGGAGGCATTTAAAGGTCTACCTAATGGATTAAAGGATAATAGGACTCTTTATAGGTTTCATGACATCCCTTGTACATATTTTTTTGGAAAATTGAAGGTCACTTTAAAGACAAGTGTGAAGAATGAGTGAAAGGAAGGATGATGGTAACTACAGGTAGTGAGAACACTTGTCCAGAAGAAGATCAATAATTAAGGACACATATAATGCATGTCAGAGATTTTTATTAACCCCCCCATCATAGTGAACATGTGGAAATTATTCCTAGTCTACTCTGGAGCACTCAAGAGAAGCCAATGATGAAGATAGTTTCAAAGAAGCTAGTTGAAGGGTCCTACACAAGAATTGAGGAGTTTTCATGCTTTGGAGGGAAATTTGTCAAAATAAACTTTCATGGTTTATTAAATATTATACTCATATATAACATAACTGATTCTCATGCCTTGATAAGTGGTATTGTGACCCTTGAACTCTATTTCTCTCTCTCCTCTCTCACATTCTATAAGTACTAGCCATTTTGGCTCTTGTATGCTAATTTCACATATGGTATGGTGAATCCATACTAGTTTGATGTTGTAATTTTCATTTGAATAATACATTCAATTTTTTTTTGAGTTCATAAACATATTGTCTAAGTGTATGAAGTGATGTATGGTGAGGTCTAGTGATAAGCTTCTATCCTTGTTTCTCTTTATCCTTTCATGCTTAGTGCAAGAAGTTCTCATTATAACAGATCACATGGAGTGTAACTAGTGTTTTTGGCTCCATTAAAGTGTGAAAATGTCCTTATATTTTTCAATATGACCTCTGGTCCACTTACCTTGAGTAGTCCCATGCATATCACCTCTATATTGAAATATTAATGTTAGAACACCTTAGGACTTTGAAACTAGTGTTGTAGGTCTTGTTTATTAGTACAAGAGTATGATTATATTATGGAGATATTCATGGTGTATCACCCCTTTATAATAGTTTTATTACATGAATAATTCTACCCCTTTTCCACAAAAGCAATTATTTAGTATAGGTGATGAGCACTTAAAGGTCAATTCAGGGAGCTAGCCCTTAAACCTAGAGTTCTACCTCTACTATAGGCAATGCATAGGAATAGATGTATTAAAATGTTACCAAAATATTATATTAGTCTTGAAAAACCTCTTATAGGGTGTAATATTTATCCCCAATAGTTTTATCATGCCCGATGGGACCATTATACTAAAGATAACTTATCAAGGTGAATGCTAGTCGTGACAACATCACAACTGCATATGGTGTGATGATTAGAATTTGATGACTCCATTCAAGGTAAATATAGTTTTATAAATTTTTTTTTTCATATATTTTTGCTCATACTTCTTGGTCCTTACTAGGTCATCTTCTAGTAGAGTTTTCAATCCCATCAATCCACCTCTTCAACCTAAACTTCCTCTTGAAGTTCAACATCCTCATCCTATTATGCACTTTTAAGATAAAGAGGACTTTTATATCCAAGAAGACAAATAAAGTGAGGAATAAATTGAAGAAAACATGGCTAGGAAGCATGCCTTACTAGCCTTTAACACTAAGAATCTAATCCATCTTGATGCCTATGAAGATATTCCCCCTAATAGTATAAAGAGTGTTCCTACATTCAATGGCAAAGGCCATGTCACTCCTACTGAGCACATTAGGGATATATCAAACTTTTTTAGTTTTCATAATGTCACTAAGGTCAACATTGCCATTGGTATAGGACTTTACCTGGTTATTGCATCATAACATGGGATGATTTTGGAGTGTTGTTAACATCAAGGTTTGAGAACAAGAGTGACCACACTTCACTCATTCACCAATTCAATGTCATAGAAAGAGCCCCCAAAGAGATAATGCATGATTTTAATAAGATTTAAAAAATCCTTTTTATAGGTTGCATCCTCCCATGATACCACCTACTAGATTTATGTTCCCTACATACTTGAGAGCCATTAACATGGACATAGCCATCATGCTACAATCCATGGGTGGTTTCACCTTACTTGAGGCATATGGCCTTACTATCAGATCTAAAAATGGTCTCATACAAGATGGGAAATTACCTCTAAAAGTGTCTATGCCTATGCTGACAAATACTTCTATTACTACTCCAAGTGTTTCCAAAATTCCTAATACAAACACCAAGCCAAGGACTACTCCTAAGAAGGTAGAATATGCCATGGATAAAGATGCAATAATTTAGTTGTTAAAATCTCAACTTAGATAGGAAATAATGCAAAAGGGTGTGAATCAAAATACCTATCCCTATCATCAACAATATGGTCAACAATATGGGTAAGGGAGAGGTCAAGCGCAACCTAACTTCAATAGACCTGCCAATGCATACAACCCAACCTCTACTTCTAACATAAGAGCAATAGTACTAGTGAATAACAATCTAATCCAAGGAGAGTAATGGAAAAAAGGTTAATTCATATATGCTAATTAAGGTGGAGAGTAATCTCTAGTTTTTAAAGGGGGAGTCACTCCTTTACTATCAACAAAAGATGAAGTCCTAATGCAAGCAAGTGAAGGGTGGTAGCCTCAAGGAGTAAGCTTCACCAACTTCCTATTTGAAGAAACTTTTGTGCTTAATAAAGGGAATTAAGTTATATATAATAAGAGAGATAAAATAAAGGCTTTATGGGATGCTATTGGTGTGCCTACAAGTTCATCTATTCCTCTTATAAGGTAGTAAAGCATGACTGCAAGCATGATAGTCCCTAATATTCCTACACCTCCAAATTAGAATGTGAGGAGGTCTATTAAAAGTGATTCAATTCCTAAAGTTACAAAAATTTCCTTGCCTCCAAGGACTCAATAAGAACTAAGTACTTCTACTTTGAACATTGTGGATTCACTGAAAAATGCTAAGGCATTTATCTCCTTTTGGGATGTCCTTCACATGTTTGGCCAAAAAGATCTCTTACAAAAATAGTTGTCCACTATCCATGCTAGTCCTTTATCATCAAGCCATGGTCATGTTCATGTTGCTCTTACCAATGCTCCTAATAAAATTATGGAGCCTTCTACAAAATCTAAGAAGCCTCCACCCTTATACCTCACTCTCATTATGGGGGATAAGCTTGTTCATAACTATATAATTGATAGTGGAGCTAGCACATCAGTAATGTCCAAGGTTGTAGCTAGAAAATTGGGTTTAAAGTATGAAACACATAGAAAATGAGTGAATTAATTAGATGGTACACCTACCAAGTCACTAGGAATCATAAAAGGTTCAAGGTTTTCTTGCATGATTGTCTTAGTTTCCCCATCCTTCAAGACATTATGGTTGTTGACTTGCCTACCCACTTTATTATCTACCTCTCAAGAGATTTCACAAACAAGATAGGAGGATACCTCTCATCTGATTGGTCCTTATTAGCCTTTGAGACAAGATATGGAAAAAAAAGTGGCTATAAGAACTCAACCACTTGTAAGGTTCCACATTGAGCCTTATGTAGAAGTAAGTTCCAATCTCAATTGGGTTATCAATGACAATGAGGAGTCTATTGTGTATGATGTTGAATTTTTCCAAACTTGAGATCATATTTGACTTATTTATAGATGAGTATGGTGTAGATGCTTATGAACATGATCCATACACTTATTTTGAGCAACCTAACCTTGGCACCTATATCATCCATGAGGGAACATTTGAACAATCTAAAGTAAGCATTGAGCATTCCTTCTCACAAATTGTTTAGAGTAAATAATTGATTTATGTGTATGATGATGATAGTTTGAAGACTATGGTGGATCACTATGGTGATAATAATAATGTCCTTCTACTTGTAATTAGTGAAGTAGCCCTAGAAGATGACATTCATAAAGAAGAAGATGACCTATGGTAAAGGGTAAATGCCATAAGTAAATAATTTGATTAGTTAGGTAAGACTATTCCTCATCTAAGGAAGTGTGAATTTGATGATCTGTTTGCTAATGAGCCTAATAAGTATGATGTTGAGTGTCTTATTGAGTGTGAAAAAGAATGCCTTGCTAAGCATGAAGGTGAGTATCCTATTGTTATCCAATAAATTACAGTCATAGAGAATCCTAATGAAGTCAAGTCATATGTGTTTGTGCCTAAGGAACAAATAATACCACAAAATGAACATGGATAATTTGCATAAATTATGAAACAAGAGGAAATAAATATTGATGCTCCCAAGCATGAATTGCATCATGACAATGAAGAAAGTAAGGTTGAGGTAGATATCATACTTTCTAGTCTGCATTTTTAAGATCACTAATTAAACATGGTAAGATCTAAGAAGGTTGTAGCTCCAAACAAGATCCTTGGATGGAAAGAGAGACCATTCATGAAAGTTCAAATTATTTCACTTGCACGCATAAGAAGACATAAGAATGGTAAGTCATTTCACCATCTACATAGTCAAGTGTTTGATGATGAACATGTTTCACATACTAGATTTATTTCATGGAGCATTAAGGATGCAAGAGGCACCATATTTGACCCTATTTTAAGCATGGTGAATTACTTTTCACCTCAAGAGTGAGTTCTTGTAAATATTAGTATAGGTGTGTGTCTTTGTTTTAGTTATGTGTGTGTGTTTCATAAGTGTTCTTGAGAACACATGTGTGTTTCCTTTGGTGTGTCTTTACTTATTGTTTGGTGTAGTTTCAAAGGAAATTGAGTGTCAAAATTTTGCATAGGTGAATCCATATGCTGATGGATAGGAATAGGCTACTGGTCATTGGCATAGCTGGCTTGTCACCCCTAGGAAATCATTAAAAATGTTAACTATTTTGACCTCAAGTCAAAATAAGTCAACCCCCTATAGTTAAAAACTTATAGAGGGGTATATTAGGGGTCTTATAGGATGTATAATTTTCCTAAAAATGTTGTTCAATGTGTCATTAGATTTGTCATGGCTACCTTTTGGTCCTTTATGTCTTATGTCATCCTTAAGGTCACTATTTTATCCATTTATGAAAGTTGTACAATTTCACTTGGTAGATAAGTGTTAAAAATGTTTCCCAGTGTCCCCTATATCATATTATTGTCAATCATGTCAGTCTTAAATGAAAAACTTGTAGGTATTACATTGAATTCAAGAAAACTATTGAAAAGGGGAGAATTTGGGAAGTTGTATGACCTATGCAAGTGTTTTGGCATGTGTGGAAGGTTGTGAAATGACTCTTCAACTTCCCTGAGTTCACTTATACATTTTATTAGCTTTTAAAGTCCAAAAATTGTCCTAAAATCATTTTACTCCTTTATTGTTCTTCTTGGCATGCAACATTGGTCAACATGTTTTCTCATGGTAAAATCAATGGGAGAGGAATTGAGTCAAATGACTATGAGGGATGCTAATAAAATTAGTCTAATTACATTTCATGGTAGGATTTTAAAAATTGGTTGTCTATGATTTATGAACCAATGCTAAAAAGTTAACTGCTCCTTTCTGCATGCTTATCCCCACATCTTGGAGGTTTCTCTTTTGTTTGTAATGGTCTACACAAACTAGGTAATACATGGTATTTAAGAGAATTAAAATACTCTTCATATGATTCTTGACATGTTTTTCACATGTGGAAACAAAATATGGGCATGAATCATCTTATATGGCTAGTGAGGGACATTATCACAGTATGTAGACAAGAGCTCCTCAGTAATGGAGTTTACCTTCTTGTTTTGGATTTCAAATCAAATTTAATGTGGTTGTATACATACAAAAACATGATGATAATCCCATAAATAGAAATTTTTGGTCTCAAATTTATCTTTTGAGGGAATAACACAGTCATATATGGCATATAGTCAGTCTCTTGCAAGTATTCATCTATAGGTAGGAGAAAAGAGGAACCTGACACAACCATGGTGGTCAAACATAATGTTCTCAAAACATTGAGATATCTCCTAATATGGAAATAATCTCTTTAAGATATCTAATTATAGTTTGATATTGGTTGAGATATCCAATTCTCTAATGCATATAGTTCTGCCTTATCTACTACTGATGTGCACCTCCAGGTGCCCCACATGAGACTAATCACATTGAAATAAAGCATTGGAACTGGTTTAAATCATTTCAATATGGAAAGGATCAATTTTAAGACTTTAAGAAGGCTAATATTTATTATATAACCATCCACCATGCACATTTTCCATATTATATCCTCACTACCCCATGTCCTGCATATGCATCTATAGGAAGCTCATACAGAGGACTGAGCAGTTAGAGTGCTAGTGTTTGAACATGTTTGAGATATTCATAAAGGTTTGAGAAGTTAAAATATGTCATAAAAATAATTTTTAAGTCTAAAAGTATTATGCATACTTGAGAATCATATCCATGGTTTGAGAAAGCCACTTAAGGGACATGTTAACTTAAACTCTCCAAAACAGGGAGCATGCATTGTTTTTTATCCTTTCATGGTAAGATGTACTAAGGTATACATGATATTAAGCATGAAATCATGAAGTTTAGACCTAGGAGTGAATAATTTACCAAAGAGAGTAAGTTTTTGGTCTCAAGAGATGATGTAAAGGAGGCCTAAATTGTAAATAATATTTCACTGCAGGTTCTCAGTGTTTTGAACTTTAAATGACCCTATGGTCCAAGGTGGCATAATAGGAGCATATATTCATGGAAAGTGACCCTATTGAGGTGAAAATGACAAAAATATCTTAGATAAGATTTAGAGAGTTGATATTTAGGGTTTGGACTCAAACTACCAGCTACAATGGCTCTTTTATCTTTAAGATGGACATCTATTGTTGACTGTAGAATGATGACATATGAAAATTTGGCAATTTGACTGTTGGTTGAACCCATTACATGGTATAAACATGAAAAAATAAGAGGGGAGATTAGAGGCTTTAATAAAATCCTAATTCATGGTGCACTAGGACTAAGTCATAAAAGAGTCACCTATTAGGGCCCCTTGGTCATCAAAATGACCACCTATAGCTGGACTAAGAACTGATAGGATACTAAGGGTATACAACTTAGAGATTGAATACACCTAGGGAAAAATACAAATAAAAATGAAATAAATAAATAATTAGGGTTTAAAACATAATGTCTAACATGAAATTTCCACATACATGCATCCCTTTTTCTAAATGGACAACACACAGTTATACAGTCTGCCAATCTAGCCCTGTCCAAGTGGAAGGTATACAATGAAGAATTTGGAAAAGGTTAGGATGATGAAAATGTTTTGAGTGCATAAAAAATATTTATTTCCATCACATAAGATGATTAATATAAGGAAACAAGATCAAATTAAGTCTTAAGAGTACAATCTACAGCCATGACTCAAACTCAATGCATAGTCCTAATAACCTGTAAGTCTATCTTAGAAAGTTAGGATGTAAGAAGAATTTAAAAGTTAGTCCAATCCTATAATTCAGTATAGAGTAACAATATAACCTAATTTAACTCCTCATATGTTCACATTTACTAAAATTATAGGGTAAGTTCCCTCTATTATGTCTCAGATAGAGGGAACTCCTAGACATACTACCCTGTAGGCAAAAAGTGTGAAAGGGAAAGAAGATGTATTGAGAGATGATATAACATTTTATAAGGGTTTAAGAAGTGGTTTAAGCCATAAAAAATCATGATTAAGTCCTCCCATCACTGAAGAGTCCAACATAGTAGCCTAAACCCATAAAAGTACAGACTAAGCCTACTTTGCCTAGACTAGACTTAGAGCCCTAAAGGGGTCCAATCCCACTTCTAACACCAAGTGAAATTATAATTAATTTTTTAAAATTAATAAGAGGGTATAAAATTTTTTATAACCATTTTTATATAGTGGATATTACAAATGGGTCATTTCTTGGCTTAATAATAACTCAAGGTGCACATAATGCAAGGAAGAACTCGAGGAGCCATTTTTGGATGCTCACACCTGTGCAAATTCTTATCATGGAGGTCCAAGGAGTTGGGATATGTTGAAGAGGGTCATAAATAATATTCTAGTGGAATTTTTTTGAGGGTTTAATGTTAGGATTGTATGAACAATCCTTAATAACCAAAACTACTCAAAATCCTCCAAAACCTTTGCTAATGACCTGATGGGAAATAGGTGAATGGAAATGAATCAAAATGAGTTATTATGGCTTGGAAAGTGATTGGAAATTGTAGAAAACTCCAATAGGCTTCTTTCCATCAAATTGGATTATACCTTATCTAAACAAATAAGGTAGAAAATTGGTTTTCTTAATAGATTTTGGTGTTTTTTGGGTACAAGGGAGTCTTGAAAGATGGGGATCACTTTAGGAGATGAAGTGGGACATAATATAATCCTTCATGTTCATTATTTACTTTAGATAAACACATAGGCATGTCTATAAGCTCCTTCACTTCAGGCAGTCCAAACTGACATAGTGAATGGAAGGTGATCACCAAGTGAGAAGGTGATAACTCTAATTGGGAGGAATTTTAAGGTCTACCTGATGTATTAAAGGACAAGAGGACTCTTTAAAGGTGTCATAACACCCATTTTATGGATTTTTTTATAAAACTAAAGGTCACTTGAAAGACAAGTGTGAGGAATGAGTGAAAGGAAAGATGATGGTGACTATAGGTAGTGAGAACACTTATCCAAAAGAAGATAAATGATTAGAGACACATTTAATGCATGTTGGATATTTTTATTAGCCCCTAAATCATAGTGCACATGTGTAAATTATTCCTATTCTACTGTGGAGTGCTTAAGATAAGCCAATGATGAAGATAGTTTTAAAGAAGCCAGTTAAAGGGTCTTATGCCATATTTGAGGAGTTTTCATGACTTTGAAGGACATTTGTCCAAATAAACCTTTCATGGTCTATTAGATATTATACTCCTCTTCAACATAACCAATTCTCATTCCTTGACAAGTGGCATTGTGACCCTTGAACTCCATTTCTCTCTCTCTCCTCTCTCGCATTCTATAAGTACTAGCCATTTTTGCTCTTGTATGCTAATTCCACACCTAGTATGGAAAAAACTTGTTGGTTTGATGATGTAATTTGCCTTTGAATTATACATTAAATTTGGTTTTGAGTTCATAAACATCTCTTCTAAGTGTGTGAAGTGATGTATGGTGAGGTCTAGTGATAAGATTCTATCCTTGTTTCTCTTTATCCTTTCATGCTTAGTGCAATAAGTTCTCATTCTAATAGGTCACATGGAGTATAGATAGTGTGTTTAGCTCCCTTCAAGTGTGAAAGTGTCTTTAGAGTCTGAAATCTGACCTTTGGTCCACTTACCTTGAGTATTCTCATGCATATCACCTCTATATTGAAATAATGATGTTAGAACACCTTAGGACTTTGATCCTAGTGATGTAGGTCTTGTTTCTTAGTGAAAGAATATGATGATCTTGTGGAGATTTTCATGGTGTATCACCTCCTTAGAATAGTTTAATTATATTCATACTTCTACCCCTTTTCCACAAAAATAATTAGTTAGTATAGGTGACAAGCACTTAAATGTCAATTAAGGGAGCTAGCCCTTAAACCTAGAGGTCTACCTCGACTATAGGCAACCCACAAACCTAAAGACATTCCAATTTTACCCAAATCTTAGATTAAGCTTGAAAAACCACCTCTAGGGTGTAAGATTTTTTGCCAACACTTTTCATTGTAGGTGGCAAGATGTGAAGAGGAGAACTATGACATGTAGGTACATTAGTATGTAATGAAGAAGAGATGGTCGCATCACAAATGGGGTGTGATTGAACATCATGGGAGGAAGGGGAAGTACATAAGAAACCTCATCCTTAGGATTAGGTGATAAAATAAGAGAATTAAAATAAGCATAACAAGGGGGTTCATATCTTGATAAGGTAGTTTCTAATGAATTTGATGAAGAAAAGGTGTGAGTGGAATCTAATTGCTCATCTAAAGGGGAAACTATAAAAGCAACTATAGGTGTGAAAAAAGAAGAATTAAAAGGAAGCCTCAAAAAGATGTATCAAATATGTATCAAAAATAAATCTATAGGTGTAGCTAAATAATAGTCTAAATGAGAATATAAATAGGCCTATGTAGGCTTGACCAAAAGAGAATTATAAGAGATACCTAAAAGGGTGTCCAAAGGATGCAACAAAGAAGAATCTAAAGATGTATCTAAGGAGGAATCTAAAGGAGGATCCAAAGAGGAATCTATAGGAACATCATCCTTTTTGGGGCATAAATTATGGGAATTGGATTTTTAAGAGTGAATGTGATGAAGGTAATTAACAAAGGAAAAAGAAAAGTTATGTGTGCAAGGGTAAGATTATTCATGTTTGATAATTGGTGGTAACCTAAGAGATAGTAAATAATCAGAGTTAGAAAGTACCTTAGGCTCTAAGATATATTTTAATGAAGGAGATGAGGGAAGATCATGGGTGAGCCCAAGTGCACATCTAAGGTGGAGAATAAAGGAATAACTTGTAGATACTAAAATTGAATATTATTGATGATATTTATGGATTATATAGCACCTTAATCTTGTACACTTGGAAAACTCAAAACTCGGCTATTCCTCTTAGTTACGGACCTTTCCCACTTCCAAAAATCTCACATCTACTCTATCTTTTTCGCCTTAGCCTATCTCTTGGTCTGACTAGTCTTATGTGGATGGCCTAGACCTTTTAACTTTCCTATAATGCTTAAAACCTATTTGTCTTCCACATCTAAATTTTTTGAGTATGTACCTACTTTCTTATTTACTGGACACTAACATCCTAAATAGACACTTACATCGACATAGGTGTCCTAATCTGATGCAATTTCATAGTGCCCTAAATTAATCTAATTTGCAAATGAAATGTATCTTTATGGTCAGCCTAAGTGATTTAATATAAGTTACTTCTCCAAAGGGATTGATATAAATACAAGATCAATCCTCATTCATTCACCACCTAACATTCAAACAAAAAATCATTCAAAGAACATTTAATTGATTAAATGTTCCCTATTTATTTGTATTTTAATACCATTCATAGGGACTACACATATATAGGTCTGAAGTATTGAAGGAGCAGCCCAAGATCTATACTTGCCAAGTTACAAGATAGGCCATTATTGTACTTACTTTCCACATATTACATGATTCACACAAAAACCAAAATGTAGGGGAGAATTATATCAATTTGAATCCATCTTTAGGTCATTAGATATATAGGTATCACTCATTTACAAAGGATTCTTTAGGGTTAGTTCGACACCATGTGCCCACTAACCCATTTTCCCCTAGGGTCATTATTGACCAAATTTGACCTTTAGGTCAAATTGGGGCACCCCTAGGCAAAAACATGACCTTTAGGAATTTTATGGGTGTAATATAGATGTCACAAGGTGTTTTATAGGTTAACTAATGTCACTTAATGTTGTACTAGCCTTGGCCATTAGTTATTTTAGCCCTTATATCAATGTTGGGTCATTTTGAGGTCAAAAAGAGTGCATTTAATAAGTTGGACAAATTTATTGTGAAGTGTGAAGGTTTAAAAATGTGATTTCATGCCCTATGTGTCCACTTAAGTCTTAATTAATTGACATAACTAAAAATTGGTAGGTTCTTTAGTTAAAAGGGTAGTCTTTTAGGGAAAAAGGAGATTTTAGCACTTGTATGGCTCCTTGGGAAGTTTACCATGTGGGAAAGGATCACATAATGCTTCTTCAACTTCCCCAAGATTAGTTTCATGTTTGGTTTATCTAGAAGTGCCATTTATTGCTCAAAACCATTCTATTCCTTTTCACCCTTCTTGGCAAGCAAAAGTGACCTATAGGTTTGTACTTGGTACGGTCAACACAAAATATTTAGGGGAAAGTTATCTTGGGGGTGTATTCTACACTTATTCAGATTCCATTTGATGTTTTGTTGTAGAGGAATGGTGGTCTGAGCTTTATGAACCATTCCTAAGAAGTTGACCTTTCAAATATGCCTGCTAACCTATGTACCGTGTAGGTTTTACATTGGTTTGAGCATTTATATTCAACTTAGCTACTACTATTAGTTTTAGTGGATGTTGAATTCCTTCCATAATGTTATCCATGATTATTTTTAATTTTCAACTTGTTTTGAAGGGATAATCACCTCAAGTTTGCAGATTGATCCCATTCTCCATTGTTGGCAGTTTTTCACCAAGTTATATATTTTATTGATTAAAAATGGATCCAAGGGGTTATGATAGGTCCTTGACAATGTCTTCAATGTCTTATTGTTCCCCTCCTCCTTTAATTTCATCCTCTAAGCTAAAATATCCATGAGTTGTAGTCACATACAACATTCACACACAAGGCAACCATTAATAAGCAAGTACAGGTGTTTATAAAAAAGAGTCCATGTTGAAAAGAAGTTATTGAAGCTTGTTTCAGGTGCTTATTGATATGGAGAATGTATTTTAAAGGATATAAATAAGCTTACAACCCATGGAAATATAAATGCTATGCTCACTGCCCATCCTTATCTCTTTACTTGCACTATGAAAATGGCCACCTATAAGTGGTACCATAGAGAATTAAGAGGCCTAAGTGAGTGATAAAATAGTGTTGAGTTCCTTTTTGGATCATAGTATATTGAAAGGGTCATGAAAAATAGATGAAAGTTGCTAAGTGGTAGTTTAATTGTGGAAAACTTTCAAAAGGTGCAAAGATTGAGTTTTAGGCCCTTTGTCCCTGAACTGAGCAAATAGAGGTCCAAAGGGGTTTTGTGAATATCCTATAATGTGCTTGATAAGGGATTTGAAGAATCTAAATAAGCGAGTTTTTTTTCCTCTAGCATGGAGAATACTTGTGCAAAAAATGGAGTGAAAGGGATTGATGGAAGGTGTAAATTAAAATATTGTTGGTAACATTTTTCTTTGTGTTCTTACTTTCAATGAGGTTTCATGGCTAATTTTGGTGTTGAGTATTGTTATTTGCAAGTTGGTAAGACATTTCAAGCTTGTGCCATTCCTTATCAATAAGAAAAAGTCCTTAATCAGCCTTGGTGTGATCTTTACTAGTCTTTTTATGATCCATATCAACTCCCACATTTCCATTATCACCCTTCTCATGATTCTTACCAGTCCTATAGTCAACCTCCTCTATGTCTTGCTCCCCCTAGTCAACCTAAACACTTCTCAACTCAATCCGTTTCCAACTTCAAGAAGACACTTTTGGGTTATGATAGGTACTTGTTGGAGATTAATACTCTAAGAAGATGTGTCCAAAAGGTTCCTAATCATCTTATTCATAGGGTGAGAGAAGAATTAGATTTGGTCAAAAGAGAGTGGGTACTTATTAAGAGAGCCAATTGGCAAAGTTTGAAGTGAGATGATTGATGTGAGTGCTCTAGTTTTTTATTTAGAGGATAGGCTAGGAGTTCATGAAAGGCAACCTCACCAAACCTATAAAACTTAATATCCACTTCCCTAAGTTTTATATCAGCCATATTTGATCCCCACTCATGAGCCCGATCAAGGATATCAAAGTCATCCTTCTCCTAATCAGTTGGAAGAGAGATTTGAAAGAAGAAACCTTGTGATTGAAACTAATATTTATAGGTAGCTAAAGTTTTAAAATATGCATATGAATTAATATATATTATCAAAAAATGAATTGGAGTTCAAGCCCTCATTTCCCTCTCACATTGCATCTCCACCACCTCAAAAAGAGACTCATAATGCCAATACCCTAAGCTGGAACAAGATAGTGGAGTCATGGGGAAAGAAAGAAGAGAAAAGTCTTAACAAATAGTGTGAAGTTGAGAATCCTGTTGATCCTATACAAAATCCTCCTACCCTTCCTCAAGAAAAGACTTCTAATCTTAACATCCTAAGCTGGAGTAAGATAGTGGAATCATGGGGAAAGAAAGAGGATATAAGTTTGGTTGATAAGGTGTGTGAATTTATGAATGAAGTTGATCCTTTGCAAGTGCCTCTCACTATTCCCAAAGAAATTTCTTGTGTTCCATGTCATCCCTCATGAATTCCTTGTCCTCATTAAGACTCCTATGAACTTCAAGAAATAATTTTCCAAGAGAACCTAGCCAAGCAGATTGAAGAGTTGGAAGCAAAGATGAAATTGCTAAGCCAAGGTGAGATGGAAGGTTTTGACCCAAAAGAAGATCCCATGCCTAAACACAACCCATATACCCCTCATCAAGAATGTGTTCAAGCTAAATCAGATGTGAATGATGTTTTTGTCAAGTGGAAGGAAGAAAATAAAGTGGTTTTATCCCAAGGTCTTCCTCCCCTTCCTCAAGAGCTTCTAAAAGAATTCCCTACATTCCATTCCTAATATGATTTTGAGTTATATATGCCACCTCCACCAACTAGTTCATCTTATCCTCACCCCTTCACCCTTTACCTTAATGGACATATGGTATGGTAGCCTAAAAAGGAGTAATTAGTTGATAAAAACTTGGAACTCTTGCTTGAAGAAAGTCTAGATCCTTGGCAGCCTCATTAGACTACGTCACATGACTTCAAAATGCCTAGTCTTGGAATCACAAAGAAAGAGATGGAAGATATTTCAGCCCTTGAGAATCAAAGTCCTAGATGAAACTTTAGAATCCTTAAGACATCCTAAATGATGAGGAAGAAGTGATGTCTTGTTTGGAAATTTTTGATTGGGTTGATGAAGAAAAATGTTTTCCTTTTGCCAAAGAGGAAGAAAAGATCGTTAGATCTTCTATAACTTTACAAGATACTATAGATGAACAAGAAAAAGTTCACAATCAGAATTTTAATGACTAGTCTAAAGTCATTGGAGTAGGATATTCCCCTCTTCAAGGAGGCTATGATCTGGTCAAATATAGAGAAGGCAACTTTGGCACTCAAGTAAGTATGCAAAGGAAAAGTAACCTTTCAAACATATCCTTTCAAGAAGCATATATATTTCATGATGATATGATTGAATTCATCAAGATGGGATATCATCCTCTCAAATACTTGGGAGAAACACATTAGCTCTTGAAGGATGGAAGAAGCTCCTTTTGGCCTCAATCTTCTAAAGAACATGAAATCAATCCTCTTGAAGCTATGTCTACAAATAAGATACAAGTTGACCATGAAATGAAGAGTGGGAAATAGTGTGAAGTATGTGAACATGTTCAAGAGGAATATATCTACATTGGAGACCTATTTAAGGATGATCTACTTCAGATCAAGTCAAGTGAAGTGCCATGGAATAGGTCTAATCTACAAAGCACCCAATCCAATGAGAAACATGCTTGGCACTATCTTTCATCTCACCATGAAGATGATTCAAGAAAATTTCCTTCTGATCTCAGAAAGGAGGTATTCTCAGTTCCTAGTTATGCATAGTAGTTTGTTTTCAAATTCGCCTAAGTGCCTTGAGCACATGTGTGTGTGTGTGTCTTGTTGGTTTATTATCTTATTTTATGTGTGTCCTTTACTTTGTGTGGTTGAGGTAAATTAGTGGTCTTATCTTGATGGTCAATGGTCAAAGGTTTAATTATTTGTTTTAGACTTCAATTGATTCCCTAAGCCCAATGGACTGATAAAACTATTGGTTTAGTTAGTATAACATGTATACTACCCCTATGAGTCACCAATTTGTTGACCAAATTTGACCTTTAGGTCAAATTGGGGCACCTCTAGGTAAAAACATGACTTTTAGGAATTTTAGGGGTCTAATATAGATGTCACAAGGTGTTTTATAGGTTAATTAATGTCACTTAATTTTGTACAAGCCTTGGCCATCAGTTATTTTAGCCCTTATATCATTTTTGGGTCATTTTGAGGTCAAAAAGGTGTATTTAATGAGTTTTATGGATTTATTGGGAAGTGTGAAGGTTTGAAAATGTGATGGTATGCCCCGTATGTCAACTTAAGTCTTAATAAACTGAAATAACTTAAAATTGGTAGGGTCTTAGTTAAAGGGGTATTTTTTTAAGGAAAAAGGAGATTTTAACACTTTTACAGATCCTTTAAAAGTGTGCTATGTGGGAAAGGATCACAAAATGCCTCTCCAACTTCCCCAAGCTTAGTTCCTTGTTTGGTTTGATCTAGAAATGCCATTTCTTGCTCAAAACCATTATGTTACTTTTCACCCTTCTTGGTAAGTAAAAGTGACCTGTAGGTTTGTACTTGGTACAATCAACACTAGAGGTTTAAAGAAAAATGATCTTGGGGGTGTATTATAAACTTAGTCAAATTTCATTTGATGTTTGGTTGTAGAGGAATGGTGGTCTGAGCTTTATGAACCATTCCTAAGAAGTTGACCTTTTAAATTTGCCTACTAACTTGTGTACCTTGTAGGTTTTACATTGGTTTGAGCATTTCCATACAACTCTACTAATAATATTAGTTATGTAGTATTTTTAATTCCTTAAAAAATGTTATCCATACTTATTTTTGACTTTTAAGTTGTTTTGAAGAGCCAATCACCTTAAGTTTGTAGACTAGTCTCATTCTGTATTGTTGGCAATTTTTCACCATGTTTTGTATTTTCATGCTTGAAAATAGATACAAGGGGTTATGATAAGTCATTAAACATGTATTAAATGTATTCTTGGTCCCCTCATCCTTCAATTTCATCCTCTAAGGAAAAATCTCCATGAGTTACAGTCACATGCAATATTCACACATAAGGCAACCATTAATCAGTAGGTACAAGTGTTTGCAGGAAAGAGTCTACACTGCAAAGGAGTTATTGACGCTTGTTTTAGGTGATTATTGATATGGAAAATATATTTGAAATAATATACATAAGATTATAACCCATGGAAATCCAAATGCTATACTCACTGCCCATCCTTATCTCACTATTTGGACTGTGAAAATGGCCACCTACAGGTGGTACCATAGAGAATTAAGATGCCTAAGGGAGTGATAAAAGAGTGTTGAGTTTCCTTTTGGATCATAGTATGTTGAAAGGGTCATGAAAAACACATGAAAGTTTTTAAGTGTTAGTCTAATTATGGAAAACTTTTAAAAGGTGTAATGACAAAATTTTAGGCCCTTTGTCCTTGAATTGAGCAAACATAGGTCCAAAGGGGTTTTGTGAATATCCTATAATGTATTTGCCAAGGGATTTGAAGCATATAAATAGGTGATTTTTATTTCCTATATAATGGAGAGGACTTATGAAAAAAATGGAGTCAAAAGGATTGATGGAAGGTGGAAATTGAAACCCTCAATTTGCCTTAAAAATCACTAAAATATTGTAGTCTTATCTACAGGTTTGAAGTTTGGAGGACAGTTGATGACCCAAGAGAAACAAAGATTTATTTCATAAATTTAATGGTCCCATATCTTGGATAGTGTAAAATTAGCATGAAGATCATTATTTTTAGGTTTACACATAGTTTTAAATGTTCTTGGACACCTACAGGCGTTCCTCAAGAAAATTAGCACCTACAACAGTACAAATAGGTAGTGAACTAGACTTGTTGTCTTGGAGGTTTTTTAGTTAATACAAGGTAAATTTATGCATATGTAGATGTTTAATACCCCAAAATTCTATAAATAAAGTCTCTCTATACCATGTCTAAGCTAAATTGTACCTCAAGTAACCTACAGGTAGGCCCAAAAGCAAGGTACCATAGTTAGGCAGGGTATGCAGATAGTTAGTATTGGTAGTGTTTTGGGACATCCAAGGTGAGTAAAGTTATAAAATATATTTTTTTACCTAATTTTATTTAAAATAGAGTCTTAAAAAATCATGAAAAGGCATATTTTGAACCTACACGCAGTGCTTCAAAGAGTAATACAACCAAACAGGGAAGGATCCATTTCATGAGCTTAGAGTGCAGCTAGGAGGTATAAAGAGAGTTTGAATAATTAAAAAACCATATAAGAACCTATATTATATCCATTTTAAACCTAAAAATATCTAATAAATGCAAATATGTTATGACCAAGCCTCTTGAAACCCTATAAACACCTACAAGCAGGGTCCAACTATTTTCAACATAGTCAATTACAATGGATTGTAGGTAAAAGTAAACTAGAGCATAACTTATGTAAGTAGGAATATGAATTTTTGTGGTAATAAAAACTTTGAAAAATATTTTAATTAACAAACCATTATCTCTAAAATCTCATTAACCACTACAAGAGCCACTGTTAGAGAGAAAACTCAGAAAACATAATCAGCTGTATGACTGGTATTGAAGGCTTTTAAAACCCAAAATGGAAGTTTGGAGTATGAATAGAGGATTGATACAAATTAATAATGACCATGAAATTATCTAGAGTCTTATGAACATGGGACGCTAGTAGAAAAGGATTTGAAACCAACTAACATACAATCAAATTGGGAAGTGTCTGCACACAGTGTCTTTCCTCATAGTCCACCTTGGTTTTCAATGACTTTGGAAGGTCTAATTATGAAATAAAGAACTATTTTTTTTTTGAATGAATAATAAAAACTTGAATAAGGACCTCAAATACCCATATATATTGATAATATAAAGGAAGTACCCCTATTTTATCTTAGACAGGGGGTACTTCCTTAGAGTGCAAACTGTCAAGTTTTGGAGGAAGTGGGGATAAAAGATGATCTACGGGATAAGAAGACATTTTTGGAAGGTGTGATAAGTTTTAAATGATATGAAAAAATGTAAAAAGTACCTCAAAGGAGTAGGGGACTAGGTAAGATGGTTTAGATGTTTGATTTTGCAGGCAGACCTATCAAACACAATTAAGGCCTAGAGGCCAAATGGAGGGTTTATCTCACCTAAAACCTTGGAAGGGAATTATAATTAATTTGAGAATGAATATGGGAGACTATTATATGTGTTTTATCCATTTTTATACATAATATGTCATGAAAAGGTCAATTTTGGTCTTTAAGGTCATTCAGTCTTGTTGGAGTAGAGAAAGGAACTTGATAAAAGAAGTTTGAGTAGTCACATATTTCTTGATGATTTTCATGGGAAATTTTTTTTAAAGGATTTTAGAAGAGGTATTGAAGGAAATATTTTTGGATTTTTTTTTCAAGTTGGATGTTAGATCTTTATAAACAAAGCTTAAGAGTCAAAACAAGCCTAAAACCCTTGCAAACCCTCAGTCAAGACTAGTTTGGAGAAATAGAGGTCGATATATAATTTAGTGGAATATTTTTCCAATGAAACATATTGTAAATTGTATAATGATCCCTCAGTATATCTCCCACCAATATGATTTGTACAAAATTAATATGAACAACATGCAAAATAGGGTATGTTTGACAATTTTTTGTGTTTTGCAGGTTCTAGGAGGTTTTAGAAAATGAAATTAATTTTAGAGGAAATATTTAGACTTATAATAATTAAATATGGTAATTTATTTCTAACAATAAACTCCTAAGTGTCTAAAAAAGGCACTTCATCTCAACGAGTCAAAACTAGCCTATTGGAAAAGCGAGTGAGAAGCATGGAGATCTTCAAGTGGGGTGTTTTTAAGGTGTATTTGATGATTATAAGGGGATGGAGGGAATTTAAAAGTTTAATAAACTTTTTTCCATGTATTTTAATGAGAAAATGAAGACAAATTTAAAGACAAGTTTGCAAGGTGCATGGAAGAGGAGTTTTCTTGACAGAAGATGATGATAGCTAATTTTGGGATGATTCCAAATGACCAAGCCTAGAAATAATGCATGGAGAGGCATGTATAATTTAATTAAACTTAATACCAATCATTTTATATATTACTAATTAGTTATAAGGCATTAAAATAGGGATAATCATACACAACTTTTTTGAGCCAAAATGAGGAGTTTTATGCCACTTTTCATAAAGTTTATGCCTTGAATTGACACTTATGCTTCTTAATCTTGCATGGTTCATCCCACATCCTTAATTAATGCACAAAAAAATATTTTTATCATATTGAGAAGTTTCCTTATGACCCTAGGACTTCTCTCTTCTCCTCTCTCTCTCAAGTTCTATGAGAACTAGCCTTTTTGGAATTATAACTTATGATCCTCCTGAGTATGGTGAAACCCTGATCATTTTAAGACCATTTGATCAATAAGACTACTGATTTTTACCTTTTCATGAATATTCATAAGTGTATTTTACTTGGATGATGAATCTTGCTTAGTGAAGACTATGGATTCCTTAGCATGTGGTCTCATTCTTTCACCCTATTTGTAGTTGAAAAGCTTATTCTTGCAGAGCATATGAATTGTTCTAGGAAATGTACAATATTGAGTTAGTATATTAATTAGTTCTCTCATAGGCCTCTTGTCTAGTCTTCCTATATTTACACATTCATCCATAACCTCATAATGTAACATTGATATGATAAGATGCAAATTGGAGAAGTGTATGTTTAGTTTATCCTTTGATTTCATGTGTAACATGCTATTGGTAGGAAGTCATAATCTGATTTGGTGTATCACCTCCCTTATGTTAGTTTGATTTTAGTTATCTCTCTCCATTTTCAACCCCCAAGTTAGTTATAGTTTCAATCCAAAGTGGTACATCAAGGGAGCTAGCCCTATCTAGAGGTTCACCTCATCCTTTAGGCTACCCACAAGCTTAGAGGTGTTTTCATTGTGCCACTTAGATGAGGAGAGATTTTCCATCTCATCAAAAGGTGAAAATCCAAGTGACAAAATTCACTATAAAGATGAATAACTATGTTTTTGAAATTTCATGAGGAGTGACAACCCATGACCCAAATCTGAATGCATAAGAGCAAAGGTGAAGACAAACCCAAAAGCATCTAGGTGGTTTCATCCTTTTCCAATAAGTATTCCATAAAAGAAACCTATGTTAGGTTTAGATAATATCATTTATGTAATCATCCTAGGCTAACACTAGCATTTATAACTCTAGAAACACCTAATCCAGAATCTGATGACTATTCTATTATCAAATTCTAGTCTGATTCATGCTTGTTCTAGATCCAAAATTAAATTAACATAAAAACTAACTAAGAACATTACTTATTTGTCATTTTCATATCTAACATAATTGTACTTATTATTTTTAGCCTATCTCAATTTAATGAATTTAACATATGTTTATCTGAGTTTAGCTTCTAATTATGCTATTATAGAGATAGTTTATCACCCTTGTATCTTAGGATATTTCTATCCCCTTTAACCCTAAATAACTCTAATATAGATATTTTTAGGGTTAAACCTTTGGTGAGACTAATTTATATGAATGCAAACATTTTTGATTCTTAGGTTTTTTAGTTAGCTAGGGTTTCAGATTGTTATACTTATTCATTTCTTACTTATATTTATTTTGCATGCAACGTAGGCATAGACAAAATTTGGGAGGTGTGCCTATTGAACACATTGAGCTTCCCCTCCAACCACCTAACATGTCTCAAACCAATGAGGAATCTAATCCTTTGGATCATGATGAGACCAATTTTGAAAATGAAAAACATAGTGATGAGGTTATTATAGAATAAGATTTTGATAATGAAAATCATGACTCTAATGAAAATAATACACATGAACATAAATTAAATGAGAAAGGGAAAGAAATTACATTATTTTGTGAACATATTCATCAAAATTGTGAATATCTTGATGAAATCCTAAAAACCATTTTAGACACTAATAACATAAAAATCATAGATGACCAAACAGGTCTATTTATTGATCATGTTATTAGAACTATGGGTCATCCCCATATACCAATAACCTTCCCATTAAACAAATTACAACCTAATACATATAATGGGGGCATGAGATATGTCTTCCAACCTTTATTTCTTGAAATTACTATTGCTACATCTATCATAGGGATGACAAATGTTTCAACTCAAATACTGACTTCGATGCCTGTCCCAACCATTATTACATCCCCTTTGGTGACTACTCAGCTTGCTAATCTAAATCCTAATGGGTCCATAGTTAAAATACTCCTTCAAGTTATAAAGACCTTAGAGGATAAGGTGATAAACATTAAACAAAATGCTTAAAAATCTCCTCATGCCATTGATTCCCAAGATGTGTTACATAACCCTCTTACACTTGAGATATCTTTGCACCCTTTACAAACTAGTTTTGTTGAACCTAAGTTCACATTTTGTGATAGCAAGGGTGATCCTAAACATCATCTTCAAACATTTTATGTGGTATGCCTAATTATTCCTCCAATGATAAAATTTTGACCAAATTATTACTAATAAACCTTAAGGACTATGTTTTGAGGTGGTTTTATGATTTACCTCTCCAATCTATGAAGGCATTCAAACCTCTTGTAGGATAGTTTTTAGCACACTTTTCTATTGATATTTTTAAAAAGGTATCTTATGCTTGAATTTCCAAAATCAAACAAGGAATAAATGAACCTGTCAATGAATGTGTCTTGAGGTACAAGATAATACTAGCTAAAATGACCAATCCTATGGTAGATAAGGAGTTATAAGATACATTCAAGCAAAGTTTTCTTACACCTTTACATAAGTCCATTGTTTTCAAGAAGTTCAAATCTGACTTATACCATGTTGTATGGGACCATTAAATGAAGCTTACTTCATTTAATAAGGTCAAGTATATAACAAAAACACCAACTGCATCTACATCCAATGCTAAATTTACAATCAAACAAAGTTATAAGGTAAAGCTTCTAGAGGCTAAAATGGAAACAACCAACACAGTTAACATAGTTTCATAGCAACCTAATTATCCTCTATTATCTAATGCACTAAAGAAATAATTTACACACTTACCTAGGTCTCCCACTTCATTACTCCCATGCCTTTTAGAGTGTCATCTTATATCTCTCCCTCATCTTATGAGGTTGATATGAATAGAACTCTACCCAAAGGATATGATGTGAATGCTTATTATGTTTATGATCAAGGATCATGACATTATATGAACAAATGTTTTACCTTGAAGCATAATATCTAAGACCTAATTGATGACCAAAATTCATTCACAGGTTTCGCCTTTTCATTATGGCCAATACAACATTTAGAATGGTTTATCCCCATAACAAAATGTCAAGTGGGGTTTCTTTTAGAGAATGCTTTTGTTCAGTCTCCTTGTAAGCATTTTCTTTCTTTCGGTAGGGTTTTACTTTGGGTTTTTTGTCCAAGTCTCGAAAGAATTAGCCACTTACTTTTCTCAAAGAACTTGGTCCTTTTTAGTTTGACGAAGGGTCTATTTCTCAAGGAATTGATATAATTACACCTTTCTAAAGGGTAATTCCATCCTTCTAAAGGGTAGTTCCATCTTTTTGAAGGGTCACTTTCAAGCTTCTTGAAGGATCATTCTCTTGTGAATTGTCTATTATAGATTTTTCAAAGGGTCTTTTGCCAAAGGAATTGGTACTTTTAATTTTTTTAAAGGAATTGTTTCAAGTTTTTTGTTTGAAACAATATTTTAGAACGGTCGTCTTCTCTTCAAGAGGGCAATTTCACCTTCTTAAAAGGTAGTTACGTTCTTCCAAAGGGCAGTTCCATTCTTCTAAAGGGAATCTTCCAAGGAAGGGTAAAGTTCAAATGTTTCAAAGGGTCACTCTTTCAAGAAAGTGGTCACTTGCAAAAATTCTGAAAGGGTATTCCCATTTTTTTGAAAGGCACTTCAAGTTTCAAGAGGATCTTTTCACTTGTAAAGTGCCCTACACAAAAGTTCAAAGGGTCTTTTGTCTTCAAAAGTGTCCTTCAGAAAAGTGCAATTGGTCCACTTCCAAAGGTCTGAAGGGACACTTGGGAAAAGTTTGAAGGGTATAAAAGTCATGCAGAGTCCGTATAAGGATTATCAAAGGGCATGTTTGAGCAGTTTGAAGGGTATAGATACTTTTGGAGAGTCTATAGAAAGATGGGTCCAAAGATAATAGAAGGGAGTTAGTAGAAAGATGGTTTCACAAATGTCAAACTTATACCTTAACAAATATATGTTGGTATTCAAATAAGAAGGACTCACAAGTAAATCTAAGGGCTCGCATCCTTCATCCATCAAAGCAATGAGAGATCCCATATCACCATTGATAATCAAGGTCTGAGTTGTTCCTTGAGGACCAATCAAAGAAGAAGGACAAAGCCAAACAAAATGAAAGCAACAAATCTACAACAGGCAGATAACTACTTTGATGCCATGACTCAACCCAAGAATACATTGATTTTACTAAGTGTGAACATTGGAAGACGATAATTGAGAGAGCAAGCCAAAATATGTATCCACTTGAGATGACATGGATCAATCATGTGGCTAAAAAGAGCATCATTGACAAAGATAGTTGTAACTAAAGATAATGACTCCTAATAGATTGATTACTCTCTTTGGTGCTCAAAGATCTCTCCCTCTCTCACATCTCTTGTGCTATATATACAACCCTTGGGCTAAGTTAAAATCATCCACATAGTGTATGACAAAGCCTTGCTAGAATGATATCACATTTTGCCTTTAAGCATTAAGTACTAGTCTATTTATTTTCAAGTTCTATGAAATTATCTGAGTGTGTAAGAGATATATAGTGACAACAAGTGATGGTTTTCATCCTTATATCTTTTTTCCTTTATGCCTAAGCAAGAGTTTTGGATCTAACTTATCGTACAAAGTATGTCTAAGTGTATTGAATTTCTGCATGTGTATTATTATTTTGAAATGTGCAAGGTTTTCCTTTCACTTCATTTTCCTTGTGTCATTTTACACATCTCACCTCTATTTTGAAAAACTTGTGTTAGAATCCTTAGAGTTTGGGAACGGTCTGTGTGTTTTTATATATCATGCACTAGGTTATGACATTCATGTGGAGGATAATCTTTGGTGCATCACCATTCTTAGAATAGGTTTATTTCATACAAATTCTAACTCTTTTCCTTTCAATCAATTGGTTTAAACAAATATTATCTTGCATAATATATACAGGGAGCTAGCCCTTTAAATCTAGAGATTCATTTCTCCTATAGGCACACCCACATGCCTGGAAATGTCCCAACATTGCCCAAATCTAGAAGAGGCCTGAACATCCTCTTCTAGGGTGCAAGATTTGGAGACAATAGTATCTTATGCTTAAATTTCCAAAATAAAACAAGGAATAAATGAACCTGTCAATGAATATGTCTTGATGTACAAAAGAATACTCGCTAAAATGACCAATCCTATGGTAGATAAGGAGTTACAAGACACATTCAAGCAAAATTTTCTTACTCCTTTACATGAGTCCATTATTTTCAATAAGTTCAAATTTGACTTATGCCATGTTGTACGGGACCATTAAATTAAGCTTAATTCATTTAATAAGGTCAAGTATATAGCAAACACACCAACTGCATCTACATCCAATGTCAAATTTAAAATAAACCCAAGTTATAAGGTAAAGCTTCTTGAGGCTAAAATGGAAACAACCAACATGGTTAACATAGTTTCATATCAACCTAATTATCCTCTCTTATCTAATGCACTAAAGAAATAATTTACACACTTACCTAGGTTCCCCACTTCATTACTCCCATGCCTAGTAGAGTGTCATCTTATATCTATCCCTCATCTTATGAGGCTGATATGAATAGACCTCTACCCAAAGGATATGATGTGAATGCTTATTATGATTATGACCAAGGACCAGGACATTATATGAACAAATGTTTTACCTTGAAGCATAATATCCAAGACCTAATTAATGACCAAAAGATTAAATTTGATGATCCTCCCAAGGCATCAGGATCACAACTTGTTGATAGCCAAAAATAAAAAATATTTAACAATCCTTTATAAGACCATTCTAAGAAGGAACCAGAAGTTCAAATGGCATATAACGCACATCCTCCTCCATCATATTAAGGGCATCCATTAGATGGGATTATTGGTACTTATACATAACTTATACCTGTTATGGTTTAGATACCTTCTATTAATTTTGATGACACTAAGATTAAGGATGATGACTCTAATCTTAATTCTTTATTCATTCAAGAATTATTTGATCACCAACCTAAATATAGTGCTATGATCGATAATGGTGCAAGTGAAAATGTTTACACCAAGAAATTATTTACACATCTGGCTTATACTCATCATGATTTGTATCCATCTACCAGATTAGTTAGAACATTCAATAGGACCTCCCAAAAGGTCCTTGGGAAGATTTACCCACATTTATTGGTAGATCTCACACATGTGGTTACTACCTTTTTAATTATACCTTCCAAAATAATCTTTGATATGTTATTAGGTAGACCTTGGATCCACACACTTTGATCAATACCTTTTACAGTGCATGGGTGTGTTAAATACATTCATGCCAAACAAATAATTATAGTTTCTAGAATACCATATGAACATCCTCTTGAATAAGAAAACTTATACCCAGGTAACTAACCTAAGGTTAATCCACCACAAAAGGTAAACAATAGGCAATCCCCTTTAGTAGGTGACCAATAATTGAGAGACCATTATATCAGGGGCATACAATGGTTTCCACAAAATCTCCATCTTTTATTATGCACCATATTTAGACATCTAGAACACTTAAACATGTTTCTACTATTATTATTCCAAAGAAACCATAGATCACTTAATGATGGGTTCCATAAGCCCTTACTCCTACTATTTTTCCAAGACCATAAAGTCCTATTTTATATATGTAGAGCATCACAAATACTACAGTGATAGATATTGCATCTATATATGCTCCTCAATAGCATCACCAACTTATTACACCAAGTTTACAATGGGGAGATATTTATGGCCACCCTTTGGATGGGATCATATGATATTATTTTCCTTTTCAAATATTCTAAAAACACCAAAAAAAATAAAAAAATATTTAAAAATAAAACAAACATTCAAAACTCTAAAAACTTATTCAATATAAAACATGTTCTATTTTCTCTTTGGCATCTATGTGTTAGTTCCATGTTAATAGATGGCATATCAGTTACTTATACATACACATGTGTGCCATAATTCTAATTGAGTGTGATACAAGCATACACATATACATGACATATTCCTATTTCAAATGTTGGGCTTTTCCTCTTCTCATGTTATATGCATAATGGGGGAATCCACCTCTATTATCACTATACTCCCAGGTTATATCATTCTATGGTCACTCTAAATTATCATGTTTTGAGTTCATATATTACACATGCCTTATCCATCATTATATCTTCCACAAGGTACTTGATATGCTATGTACTTGACATTTTTTGCTAACACATTGAATCCATGGGATAGTAGGATATGTTAATGTTGGTTATTTATGATTTATTTTATACACTTCCTTGAGTGCCTTGCCTTGCTATTGTCTTGCTTGTTTGAGAATTTGAATATGCTCTTTTATTTATGACCCCTATGTCTATGTGTGATTTATTTGACATTTGAACATGTCATTGATTATTGTATGGACATTAAAATATGTTATCCTTTATTTTGTGGACATTTGACTAACATGTCCCTTCAATTACACAACATTTGAACATGCCCCTTATTTGTGATCTCCTAGGACCATTTCCCTTTGACTTACTTTTGAGTGATCTTGTGTGTGTGCTTGATTTGATTTTTGAGCTTGTATCATTACTATATAGATGTTGTCATGATATTTATCATGCATATTAGGCCTTCATGTGATCAATTGTTCTATGTGCTTTAATGTTACATTTACCTAGACATGTTATTATATAAGTGACATCGTTACATTCACAAATTATCTAGTTGTCTTATCCTTTTGAGGTGAGATAACTACTAGCTTCTATTCTTCCCTCTCCTCAAAAGGGGGCACATCATAGAGGCATGTTCTCCACATTTGGAACAATTTTTAGATTCATTTGGGGAAAAATTTGGAGGCATGTTCTCCACACTTATTCAGTATTTGGCATAGTTTTCATATTTATTGTGGGCATGCCACATAGGCATGGGTTCTTCACATTCACAATTTTAGATTTAGTAAGGGCATGCCATGTAGGCATGGGTTCTACACATTCATAGTTTTAGATTTAGTGGGGGTATGTCATATAGCATGGCTTCCACACATTCATAATTTTAGATTCAATAATGACATGCTTTGGAAGCATGTTATCCATACTTATTGAGTATTCAACACACCTAGATTTAATGAAGGCATGTTTTAGAAACATGTCCTCCACATTAGAACTTATTTCAGTTTTTAGAGTTATCCATATACAATGGGGGAATGCTTTAGAAGTATGTTCTCCACACTTACATAGTTTTTGAATTAGCCAAAGTACACAGTTATATAATTCAGATTCATAATTGTGGAATAATTTTATACATTAGTACCACTATTATATACGGTTTTAGCATTAGACATATATAAGTTGCATATTCTATGCAATGTGCACCTAATGTTAAAAATCCAAATTAGTTTTAGATTTCAAAATAATTTTAGGTACTATCATTAACCACCATGATGTACTTTTATAGACTATATTGAGCCAATCTACTACAATAGTTGGTTCACTTTTGGTATAGTTGAGGTGATTAAATCACTCAATATTTCCAAGTTTTTAGGTTGGATTTAATTGTATCATCCAACCTTGCCAATTTGATAGTATGAGTTGATTTTGTTTACTCATGCTCACTAGGTTATTGGGTTGCATAGTTGAGTTAATCTCAAATGTTGGGTGACAACTCACATTTTCTCCAAAGTTGGGGGCATATGCCTTATAATATCTCTATCTCTCTCTATATATTTAGATATATACACTTTGCAAATTTATACATATTTATCTTAATCTCAGTCTCAGATCCTTACAATGATACATATTTCAAATCAACTTGCTAATAGGGAAGGCATTTACATTGATAGATATGTGTATTCTTAAACCTTGCTATTTCAATTTCTATCTTTTCAATACTTTCAATTTTAGATTATATGCACTAATTATGTACTATAACATGCTCTTAATTTTAGGCTAGTCATCAACAAAACACTCAAGTTGGACTCAAGTAAAGGCAATGTGTGTTATACACACCTATACATACATTTATTCTCCTTTAAACCAATAATTTCATTACTAGATTAAAGCAAGGAGGGGGGAATGTAGATGATGTTTATAGATTATATAGAACCTCAGTCTTGTACACTTGGACAAATCAAACCTTAGTTGTTTCTCTTAGTTTTGGAGATTTACCACTTTCATGAGTCTTGTATCTATTCTATATTATGATCCATAACCTATCTCTTAGTTTAAATATTCTTATGTTGATGACCTAAACCTTTTATCTTACCCAAAATGCTTAAAACATACTTATCTTCCACCTCTAAGTTTTTTGAGTATGTACCTACTTTCCTATTCCCTGGATACTAACATCCTAAATAGACACCTATGTCGATGCAGGTGTCATGCACTAACGTAAGTGTCCAATGCCGTAAAGTCATATAATTTTCAAATGAAATGTATCTTTACGGCCAACCTACTTGCTTTAATGCAATTTACTTATCTAAAAGCATTGATATAAATACAAGATAAACCCTCATTCATTCACCACCTAACATTCAAACAAAAAATCATTCAAAGAGTATTCAATTGAGAAAATCTTCCCAATTTATTCCTATTTCCATACCAGTCATAACAACTATACATTTATAAGTATGAAGTATAGAAGGAGCATCCCAATATTTATATTTTCCAAGTTAAAAGCTAGGTCACTATTGTACTTGCTTTCCACATATTACATGATTCAAACACAAGCCAACACATAGGGGAGAACTACATTAATTTGAGGTCCTCTTTGGAGCATTGGATATGTAGGTAATGCTCATTGATAGAGGGGTTTATGGGGTCATCTCAAAATCATGTACTCACTAGCCCATTTTTTTTTAGGGTCACTATGAAGATGAAGAACTATGGTTTTGAAATTTTATGAGGAGTGATAATCCATGACCTAGATTTGAATGCACCAAAGTGAAGGTGAAGACAAACCCAAAAACATCCTAGTGGTTGCATCCTTTTACAATAGGTTTTCCATACAAGACACCTACATTAGGTTCAGATAGTAGTATCGATGCAACCATCCTGCGCTGATGCTAGTGTTTATAGCTCTAGAAGCACCCAATCTAGAATCTGATGATTTTTCCAAAATCATCTTCTAGTCTAATTCCTACTTGTTCTAAATATAGAACTACATTAACATTAGAACCAAGTACATTACTTCTTTGTCATTTCCATATCTATCATATTTGTACTTGCTATTTTAATCCTATCTTAGTTTAATGAATCTAATATATGTTTATTTGAGTTTAACATCTAATTAGTCTACTATAGAGATAGTTTATCACCCTTATACCTTATGCTATCTATATCCCTTTTAACCCTAGACAACTCTAATATATATCTTTTAAGGTTAAAAAAATATTTATAATATCTTAGTCTTATACATTTGAAAAATATCAACTAGGGCTCTACCCTTCAGTTCTAGACCTACTTACTATTAAAAAGCTTGCATTCAACATCTCATTGTGCTTAAATACATATCTCTTAGTCTAATCCATATCATTATAATGACTCAAGTTTATTGCAATACACAAAAATCTATTTTCACAAAAAATTGAAATTATGATATACATCCTTCACTATCAGTTTTATATCCATACCTATTTTCTATCCCTATAAACACTACCAACCATAAAAGGACACTATCAGTGATGGTCATGTCTAGATCCCTATCTAGTGTCCCGTTACTAAAATTCATCCAAATTTCAAATGTTTTGAAATCTATGGGTCAACTTATTTGTCTTTTTGAACCCTACCATAAGATATTCTCAAAAGATATGGTATAAATACATGTCTAAGCCTTTTTATTCCTCATTTAGAAAATATCAGGTAAACACCTACCAAGATTGATTTAATCAATTGCATAATTGAGGTATTATTCCTTGTTCATCTATATTTCTTTATCAGTCATAAGAGTAGTCATAAAAAAGGTCTGAAGCATTCAAATAACAACATGAGAAATATTTGTTAAATTACAAACTATATCACTACATGCATCTTCATATAGTATATTGCACCCTTGTGCACACACAATATCACACATAGGGGATAATTACATAAATATGAGACCCTCCATGAATAATTGGCTATATAAGTAATGCTCAGTGATAGAGGGGTCATTAATATCAACACAACACCATGAGCCCACTAGCCCATTTTTAGCAAAATCATTCTAAGGGTGAAGAGGGGTGAAGAGCTAGGGTTTGATCAATTAGTAAAGAGAGACAACATGTATCCCATTTATCAATATATCAATAGAATGGTGATAAAAAACCTATAATAATGAAGTTGGTTGCATTGAGATCTAGTCATTATTCGTACTAGACACCTACATCACTGTTAGATATTAGTGTCAACAATAATGTTTGGATTTGATGGTAGTGTCAATGGCTATATAAGTAAAATTTATAAAATCTAATAATTTATCTTACATAATTTCCACCTATTTCCAATTTAGATATATTTGTGCATAGTAAACCCAACTAAGTATCATTTATCTTTGGCATTGTAATCATTTAAACATATTTATAATTTGGTACTTTATATATTTAGCCTATCTTGGTATTATAATTTAAAATATTCATTTATCTTATTTATAATTAATGGTCTTGTTATATATTAGTTTATCACCATTGTACTTAAGCTATTTATATATTATTAAACCTATCATCATTATTTTAATTTAAGGTTAAACATTTGGTGAAATTGACCTCTGAGTCTTCTTGTGCAACCATAGCTTATTATAGGGTTTTCAGCCTTAAAAGGTTTTAGAATTTAGTAATTATTTAGTTCTAATTTTTCCTATCATGTTGGATTTTTCCCTAGCATTTTTATGTATTTCTTATCATGTTCTTATCTTAGTCTTTAGAACATTCAAAATAGATAAAAAGGAACCTCTTACTCCTCCTAACCCTATGGAGGGTGATAACTACTTTCTCTCTAACCATGTCCATGTTATCACTACTCCAAGGTGTAAGGTGGCCTATCCTATCATACATATCCTTTCTCAAACCTCTCCACCTCCCACATCTCCTTTGGATGGTGTGTGTATGCATATTCAATCCGAAGAACCTAGTGTTTGTACTTGTGAATCCCTAAAAAATAAAATTATCATTATGAGCAAGTTAATATAAGAGCTAAAAAATAAATTTAGTTAAAATATCACATTATCAAAAAATTAAGCTACATACCTACATAATCCAAAATATGCTAGTGTTAATCATGTGTTTTCATCTTCATCTATCAATGATATACCCAACAAGGTTTCATATCCAAAAGAAAATCTAAAACATAATACATATAAAACAAGTGATTCAAATATTATACCAAAGGATACTAAGATTCCAAGTGAAATATTAATGGAAATGTGATCCGTAAACTCTACACTAATTTAATGCATAAAAGTCTTTACCTTAGATCCTTTCATCAAATCACACAATTTTTTGAAAGCATTCAAGGAAACAAAACTAAATTTGACATTTTATTATATTTTTCTCAAACCCCAAAGTGCTCAATTTTATATTAATATATCATATTTTAATAATTATGCATTCAATAATGATTAATAAACAAAATTGATCAAAATGCAAAAAAAAAATGCACAAATAAAATCAACTCATGACAAGCACTTGATAACAAAGTTTGGAAATGCCTACATCTTCGGGTTCACTTATATTAGAAAACAATCCATTTCCTTAAAAAGTGAGTACATGACCAACCCTCACGATTGTCAAATGGATACTCTAAGATTACACACAACTCAAACAATAGAGCTTCAAAAAGTCCTAGTAAACCCACAAACAGACCTTCCACCTTACTATCGCACAAATGCAATCTTAAAATCCTATGGATTTCCACCAAAGGTATCAAAAATATAATTATAAAATGGTCTTACAAAAATAAACATAGGGATTTCAACATACTATTGAAATTTTCTTGGAGTCTAGGACAAATACCTGGTTTACACTGAGAAGTGAAAAGCTCTCCAAGTCCCTCAAAACGTGGGATTTTACAAACTATTCCATTATGGATTATACACAATATGCTCTATTATTCACTTTGAGGAATTAAAAAGTGCACCAAAATACATCAATATAGACACTCAGTATATGGTTAGAATCGTCTCTAGCTCTGGCTCTTGTCTCTTAGCTCTGGCTCTCAACTCTTGCTCTTAGATTTAGCTCTAACTCTCAAATCTTTAGCTATGGATCTAGATCTCAGCTCTTTAGCTCTAGCTATGGTTCTCAGCTCTGGATCTGGCTCTTAGCTCTTTGGCTCTAGCTCTTGGTTCTTTAGCTCTGGCTCTCAACTCTTCAGCACTAGCTCTCGACTCTGGCTTTCGACTCTGCCATGAGAGATTTGAGACTTTGGAATGAATTCAATATATTGAAATTCTAATTCCCAATGATTTCAAAATAACCCCTCACCCTTTTATATACTTGTGGGAGGTCCACTTTTTTTTATTGGGATGATTATCTTCAATCTATTTTAATAAATTTCATAATTATCCCATACCCAATTTTTATGGGATTTTAAATTATCCATTACATTTAAAAATATGGGGTGATAATTATTCCTAATTTATGATGGAATATTTTTATCCCCAAATATTAAATACTTGGTCAAACTATATTGCCAGATTGCTTTATTGTCACATCATCGAGTTTGACCATAACTTTGACTGGTCATAATTTGCACATACGAACTTAATTTTTTGAATCATAAAATATGCCAAAAATCTCTCAACAAGCTCTACACCATGTAAATGGTTTTGAAACATTCCATGATGGTTATTTTTTATAGTTTGACCATATTTGACCACTTTGTTATTAGCTTTGATTAGAATTTTGACTAGCTACACAAGGAGCATACGAGCTTCATTTCTCACATTCTATATACCATTAAAAAGGTCTCAACACACCCTATGCAATGGTGTAATTTTCAATATACTTTGATATATTTTAAAAATTATCCTTTGGATCAATACTCCCTAATAAAATGGATTTTTGGTCCACCAAAAGCTAGTACCTAACTTGATCCTTTGAAATGCCAGTTGGTTCTAAAAAATTTTGATGGGTCTTTATCAGTCTACTCAAGTTCCACAACTGCACCCACAATGCTTAGAACAATTGATTGATCACACCTACTATAAAACCATCAATAGCCTCTACATAGAACTATATTTTCGAATGCAATGACTTCCTTTACTGCATGGCTTTAGAAGATCCTCTTCATAGATAAGCCCAATGATCTCCTATGTTGCTAATAAATAGTCTTCTGTAACATATCAAGTACAGAACCCAAATCATAGCATAGAAAAAATATGATTCATAACTAAAAAATGTAATAGGATTAAAATAAGGCATGAGTTATACTAAATCCTTTAACTGCCAATAAGGTCACAATATGTCAAACTGTCTACCTATTATCACATCTTATAAGCGGTGAACTACTAAATACTAAAATAATCACTAATGTAACTACAAGACAAGTTTTTCAATGTAAAAAAAATACAATATTGATTATGACCATGTCATAATACATTACCTCAATGGGTCTTATCATTCATCCAATCACAAATATGCCATAAATAGATGCATTCCAAAATAGCAATTATTCTAAAACAATAACTGTAGGAAAGCTGAATCCTACCTATAAACTTGCGTAACTACTATCAAATCTCCCGAGCTGATCAATGAGTTAAACTTATTAATAATTCAAAAGGAAACTCATAAATCTAATACTAGAGATTCTAAAAATAGAGCTAATCATAACACAAGTGTGAGAATTAAAAACTTTGCATGATAAACCTGTCTCGAAGTGTTCCCACCATAGTAGCTCCAAAAATACATATATCAAAGCATGGGTAAATGTCCTTTGTCAACTTAAAACAAGGATCCTAAAATTGCTTTGCCACATAAATGCATATATCAATCCACTAATCATGATAGCATGAAATTAAGAAATTGTTTACTAACCTTTTTTTATCAAATTCTCTTATTTAAGGTGTTTAATTTCTTTAGTGGATTTACTAATATATGCATGGGTTGATTAAACAAAACTTCATTAATTACCTTATCAATAGGTTTATAAACCATCATTTTCTTACCATTACCAGGATGGTTAAAGTTTCCAACACTTCTCAACCTGATGTCTACTCATGTGACAATGAGTGCAAACATCCCTCTTCTTAGGGGAGGTCACCTATTTTCCATTTCTCGCTGTGCCAGTATGAGAATGGTCTTTAACACTTGCAAGCTATTTTAGTAACACTTGTATTTTATAAAAATATGTGGCACAATGGTTATTCAATCCAAAAAACATACAAGGAAAAGAATGCAACATCTTCTGAATATCAACACCAAATTTCTCAAGTGGAAAAAATGATTCAGAAGTCTTAGAATTCATATTCCTATTGGTGCCTTTTGTAGTGTAAGATAGAGGAGGTGGAATCTCAATACCTCTTTTACCTAATTTCTTATACTGTTTATTATTCCTTCACAAGGAGGAATTTTACTTTGCTAGTGGCCTCAGATCTTGGCTGTCAAAAGCTTGTCCTCTTCTAGAAATGGAGGAACTCTCTCCAGCATCCATTTTCTCACTAGCATAACCCAATCTTGCTTGGTGAGATCTATGCTCTACCTATATTGGATTAGCAATACCTTGGCCATTCTTACTAAGGTCCCTTCCATCAAATCCCATTTTTAGTAATATTTTAGAGCCAATGCCCTTAGTGTGTTTCTTAAAACTACCAAAAGCAACATCTAAAACATATGAAACTGATTGAAAGGAATTACTAGATGAACAACTTACAGTGCACTCATCAGTCATAGTGCTTGCATCTATAGTGGAAGGAAATTGATGAAGATAGTGTTTCTCTTCATCCTACATCTGTGCCAAGAGCTCTTCCTTGGCTTGAAGCTCTAATTTTAAGTGGATAATCTCCTCTTCTAAGGAGTAAAAATGAGCTAGTAAGAAAGCATTCTCTTCCTGGATCTACTGATTAATTTCTTCAAGTTCATTAAGTCTCTCTCTCTTTTTAAGGCTTTGCCCATGGCTTCCTATTCCTTGCAAACAACCTAATTTCACAAACTACAAATGAAATATTAATAGGCTCAAAAAGTCTACAATAATACTAGAAACCAACTGTTATCAATCCACACAATCAGAAGCTAACCCAACATACTAACTGCTCTGATACTAAACTTGATTCATAAACTATACACTGATTTAGTGCACAAAAGTGTTTACCTTGAATCTTTTCATTAAATCACACAATTTCCCAAAAATATTCAAAGAAATGAAACTAAATTTGACTTTTTATCATATTTTTTTCAATCCTCAAAGTGCTCAATTTTCCATTAATATGTCATATTTGACTAATAATGCATTTAATAATGATTAATAAACAAAATTAATCAAAATGTCAACAAAAATATATAAATAAAATCAACTCATGATAAGCACTTGATAACAGAGTTCGGCAATGCCTACATCTCTGGGTTTACTTATAGTATGAACTGATCCATTTCCTTAAAAAGTGAGTACATGGCCAACCCTCATGATTTTCAAATGGATACTCTAATATTACACAAACTCAAATAATAGAGCTTCAAAAAGTCTTGGTAAACCCATGAACAAACCTTTCACCTTACTGTTGCGTGAATGCAATCTCATAATCTTGTGGATTCCCACCAAAGGTATCAAACATGAACTTATAAAATGGTATTAAAAAATCATCACATGGATTTGAACTTACCATTGAAATCATCTCAAATTCTAAGACAAATCCCTAGTTTACATTGAGAAGTGAAAAGCTCTCTAAGTCCCTCAAAACTTGGGATTTTGCAAATTGGTCTATTATGCCCTATACACAGTCTGCTCTATTATCCACTTTGAGGCATTAAAAAGTGAATCAAAATACATCAAATATAGACACTCAGTATATGGATGGAATCATCTCTAGTTTTGGCTCTCAAATCTTTGGCTCTAGCTCTCAGCTCTAACTCTAGGCTCTTTGACTTTGGCTCTCGACTCTGACTCTCAACTCTTTGGCTCTGGCTCTCAGCTCTAGCTCTCAAATTTGCCATGAGATATTTGAGACTTTGGAATGAATTAATTCAATTCTAATTCCAATTCCCAATGATTTTTAAATAACCCCTCACCCTTTTATATACTTGTGGGAGGTCCACTTTTTTTTATTGGGATGATTATCCTCAATCTATTTTAATAAATTTCAAAATTATCCCAGACCCAATTTTTATGGGATTTTAAATTATCCATTACATTTTAAAATTTAGGGTGATAATTATTCCTAATTTATGACTGAATATGTTTATCCTCAAATATTAAAGACTTGGGTTAAACCATATTTCCATGTCACTTTATTGCCATGTCATCAGTTTTGACCATAACTTTGACTGGTAATAACTTGTACATATAGACTTCATTTTTTAAATCATAAAATATATAAAAAACATCTCAATGATATATACACCATGGAAATGGTTTTTCAACATTCCATGATGGTCAATTTTTGTAGTTTGTCTAGCTTTGACCACTTATTGACTAGCTTTGATTAAAAATTTGACTAACTGCACAAAGAGCATATGAGCTCCATTTATCACATTCTACATACCATTGGAAAGGTCTCAACATGCCCTACATTATGGTGTAAGTTTAAATCAAATTTATAATCTTTTCCAAAATTTCCTCTAGATCAAATTGTTTCGATACAAAGTGATCCATTTACCTCCTCTACATCCTATAAGGAGATCCAAATACTATTGTGCATATCATAGATTGCATGGGCATCATAAAAATTGTTATTTTTAATTAAATAAAAAAATAAAAAATCTTAAAGATAGTGGCTATCCTATAATCAACACATCTATCAACCAACCCACTCACATTACGAGTACCTCTTCTAAAACACAAGCGAAAAAGGAACAAGTATGGGTACCAAAGGATAATTCAAAATAAACATAATTTTAAATGCAAAAATTTGAGCAAGAACAGATTCAAAAGGCACAATTAGAGCACAAAGATATTCAGAAATAAAAGTTAGAGCAAGATATGCTACAAAAAGATAAAGAAGTCAAAGCATAAATTACATCTTTTCCTAGTATTCAAGCAAAGATACATGACTCTTCTCTAATCCATAATGATATGAAACATTTTGAAAATGATGAACATACTCAAAAAAATCAAAATTTCAAGAAAAAAACTTCAATCTATGGTATAATTAAATTTTTATACACAAATGCTCAAAATGGTATATCAAAAGTTCAAGAATAACCTACGAAGTTACATCTTTGATATACTAATGATTACATTAATGATTATGATCCTAATAACACAAAATATTGGTATGATCATGATGATACTGATTACACAACACATGAATATAATACACATTATATAGGGCCTCCATAGAGGCATCCCCTTGATGAAATTATTAGATTTTAGTAGCACTTTCCCTTATATAGAGGTCCTGTACTAATCATACTATTATGCTCAAAATGCAAAATTTAAAAATATAATATTTAAAAAAATAAAATAACATTCAAATGATTTCAAAAATATAAAACTATTCAACATTCTCATGTTTTATTATCTCCTTGGCATCTATGTTGTTTGATTTATCTTAGTACATAGCATATCTTTTCATTTATATATACACATATTTAAGTGTGATACAATCTTACCTAGACACATGATATATGCACTAATAGATGTTGGACCTCTCTTATACCCATGTCAAATAGTATGTTGGGGGCATCTGCTTCTTTGATCATGATTGATACATGTTACATATGCTTTATGACAATTTCTATATTATTATGTTTGAGCTTATATACTAATGCTTTCACGTCTATATCCATACTCATATGTTTCATAGTGTAAATTATATGTTATGTTACATAATTTTTTTTTATAACACATATATGCAAGGATTAGTATGATATGCTTATGTAGGTTTCTTACGCTTCATCTATTTCTCACTTCCTTGAGTGTATTCTATTGTTTGTTATTGTCTTGCTTAGGGAATATTTGAATATGTTCCTTGCTTGTTGGCCCCTATGCCATTTTATGTTGATTATACATTTGAATATGTCATTCCTTTTGATTTTTTAGAATTATAACATGTCCCTTGTGTAAAGTCTCCTTGGACCATTATTTTACATTACATTGAGTGTTCTTGTGTGTGTGCTTGATTGTTTGTTGAACTTGTAAATATTACTCTCTAGATATTTCCATGATCCATATCACACATATTTAGACTTGATGTGATCACATGCTTTGAGTTTCATTGATATATATACTTAGACATGTTATCTTTATATGTTACATGATTCATACACATATTATATAACTACCTTATCCTTTTGAGGTAAGGTAACTACAAGATTCTATTTCCCTCACGTCAAAATTAGGGAAATATTAGTTGGTGCATATCATAGATAAATGACATACACACTTATTTATTTCTTAGTATATCTATATTTAGTTGGTGCATGTCATAAATACATGACCTCCACACTTACACAATCTCTAGTTTAGTTTCATGATTCAAATATACACTTTGTCAAAATCTTATACATTGCACCAATTTTGCATATATTTGAAATATATATTTTTATATTTATGACACATATACTCCAACTGATACATTTTATAGATGCATATGTCATGTTATTACACCGAAAATTGCAAAATTTAGTAATTATACTATTCACCATGATGTATTGATTACACCAAGATGTATTATTATCGAGCCTTTTTATGTTGTTGTAGTTAGTTCAAAAGTTATAGGTTGAAGTGATTAAATCATTAAACATCACCAAATTTATAGGTTAGAATTATTAAATAATCCAATATCACCATATTTATAGTATTAGTAGATTAAATCACTCACCCTCACTAGATTACATATTCACATTTGAGTTGTGTGATTGAGATATAATTATCTCAACAGGTGTGTCATAACTCATCCTTGCATCAGATTGGGGGAATAATACCTTAAAAAATCCATTTTAAAATCTCCAAGGTTCAAGTATAAACCTTTTTTTAGCTCCAATGTTTTGTAAGGAAACATCTTTATCAATTCAAATCACCAAGGGGTAACATGGTTGCATCGACACATAAGTGTACTCCTTCCTTTCTTTCTTTTGAAGCATTTCAATTGTTTCAAATTTTAGATTATATGAATTTATATAATAACATTCTCTTGGATATATGTCATACATTATCAAAACACTCAAAGTAAGCTGAAGAAAATTCAAGGTGTGTTGTACATACCTAGATATGTATTTCTTTCTTTTAAACTAGTAATTTCATCTTTATGCATTACTAGATTTAAGGGGGGGACTCTAGATACTAAAATTAAATATTTATAGTATATTAGTCTTGTACATTTGACAAATATCAGTCAAGGCTCTACCCTTTAGTTCTAAACCTCCCTGATATTGAAAATCTTGCATTCACCATCTCACTATGCCTAAATGCTTATCTTTTAGTTTGATCCATATCATTTTGATGACCTAGGTCTCTTGCACTAAACAAAAACTTAAAATATGATATACACCCTTCATTATCAGTTTAAGATCCATACCTATTTTATATCCCTTTGGACACTACTGGCCATAAAAGGGACACTACCATTGATGGTAGCATCCAGATCCTTATTTAGTGTCTAATTTTCAAAAGTCATCCAGATTACAAATGTTTCAAAACCTATGGGTCATCCTATTTATATAGTTGAATCCTACAGTGAGATATTTTCAAAAGGTGTGGTATAATATAATTATAAGCCTTTTCATTCCTCATCTAGAAAATATCTACCAATACTCATTTAATCTATTACACAACTACATTATTCTTCTCTATCCATCTCTATTTCTTTATCAACCATAGGAGTAGTCACACAAAAGGTCTGAAGTATTCAAAGATAAAACCATGAGTGATATTTGTCAATTTATAATCTAGATCATTGAATGCATCTTCATATAGTATATTTCACATTTGTGCACACACTCTCAGACATAATGAATAATTACATAAGTATGAGGCCTCCTTGAAGTATTGGCTATGTAGTCAGTGCTCAATGATAGAGGGGTTATTAAGGTTAGCTCAACACAATGAGCCCACTAACCCATTTTTATTAAACTCATTTTAAAGGTGAAAAGAGTTGAAAATCTAGGGTTTAATCAATTAGTAAAGAGTGATAACTTGTATCCTAGATCTGAAAATCCCATAACAATGAATTTGGTTGCATCATCATCCACTCATTATTCCATATTGGATACCTACATTATAGTTAACATTATAGTTAGACACTAACATCTATGGTAGTGTCCATATTTGATGGTAGTGTCCATAGCTACACAAGTAGAATTTATAGAATCTAATCACTGATCCAAAATACTAATCTTACATAATTTCCACTTGTTTCCAATTTATATCTACTTACGTATAGTAATCATAACTAGGTATAATTTATCTTTCATATTGAAATCAATTGAACATCTTTCAAATTTGGTACTTTCTATATTTAACATATCTCAATATTATAATTTAGAATAATCATTTATTTAAGTTTGAAATTAATTAGACTAATATAGAGTAGTTTATCACCCTTGTACTTGATCTATTTCTATATACTTAACCACATCCCCACTATTTAAATTTAGGGTTAAACATAACTATAAAGGATACTATAGGTGTGACCTAGTAATACTATAAAGATAAACCTAAAATAATGTTTACCAAAGAGGAATCTAGAGATGTGCCTAAAGAGGAACCAATAGGTATGCTTATGGGAGAGTCCCAATAAGGACTCAAAATAGGACCTAGATGGTGCTCTAAAGAGGAATATATGGATGAATCAAAAGGTGTTTCCTTCTATGGGATGCAATTACAATGAGATAATTTAGATTCAAATGGTTTATATGTATCCATGCTATCAAAATCAAAATCATCCATATAATTAATTTCCATGAATTTTTACTTATTTCTATTTGTCTAATTAACTTGATCATAAGAAAAGGGGATAACATGCATGGAAAATAATCTATTTTAACTACCCATAATGTAATGAAAAATAAAATATGCCACAAGAATAATGCTAACAAATAATAAATAATTTAGCATGTATAGAGAAACTAAGCAAACAATGCACACAAAAATTGAGGTATAATGGGTAAGCTAAAAAAGGGTCTTGAATGATTTGCATGCTATTAGATATATTTTATCATCCATTGGATAGTGTTGGCCTAATGTTTTAGAGCACTAACTACATAGGTAGAATAATACATGTAGCCCACTAAACTTGGTATCAAGGGTAAGTTGAGAGTAACTTTCTAGGGCTAAATGCTTACCTGTGTACCACAAAATTAGATGAATGGGAAAGGCTTCTTGTTGATTTAAACAACCCGAGTCTATTTAACCCTTTTTGAAAATAAAGATTAATATGAATGAGAGTAGCCTAATCAACTAAGGAGTAAACTACTCTAAAATTAGGCCAATTAAGTGATTTTGAATTCTACTGATATTTTAATGAGATATATTGAATCTAAGCATATACCAAATATGGAAAGTATAACTTTCAATATTATGATAATAATAATATGAAGGAAAATTTTTACCTAGCTTATACATTGATGTGTAGGAAAATATAAGTAATGTAAGTGTAAGAATGGGTTGTTTGAAGATTTGGATCCCATCATGAGATTTTTAATATTTCTTTTTTGTTATCTTTGATAACATGTCATCTTGGGGATGTTAGTGTCCTAATTCTATGATTAGTGTCCTATAAAATATTGGCTCTTTTTTAAAAATTCAACATGTATTTGTTAGGGTTTACATGGCCTTTTATATTCTTTGTTGAAATTGCATGCATAGGTTCTTGATATTAGTCTTTTGATCAAAACCCTATATCCTCTAATTAGGGCATGCCACCTTACAAAATGAGGATTAGTGGGCTCAAGTGAGGTCAATTTGATCTCAAATAACACTCTATCAGTGAGCACTACCTACATATCCATATACTCTGAAGAGGGCCTTAGACTGATGTAGTTGTCCCCTTTAGGTGGGATTGTGTGTGAACAATGGTGTAATATGTTATATGTGAGTGTATGTAGTGATATATCTTGTAACTTATAAAATATTATTCATGGGATATTATTTTGAAGATTTATCCTATGATTGATTTGGAAATAAGAAAAAATAGGGTAGAATAGTTTAGTTGTAGAATTGATTTTTAGTAGTGTAGTATAAGCTTGAGAGGTGCTAACTAGATGAATAATGAGTAGGCTTTAACTTGTATTTATACCATACCCTTCGAAATGTTTCTCATAGAAAGGTTAAAAGAATCAAATAGGCCAACCTATACATATTGAAAGATTTGAAAATCTAGGTGTTTATAAGGTACAAATAAATATGTAGAGTAGGGACACTCGCGTCAATGCTAATGTTTAAGTCTAAAGATAAGTGTCCAAGAAGATAGAAAGTCATTAAAGTTCTCTAACTGATAGTGAAGGATACATATAAGGTTTTAGTATATTATGGGCTACATGTGATTTGGGTAATCAAAACATTAGGGTCAAACTATAAGATAAGCAATTAGGTATAGTGAGATGGTGAACGCAAGCCTTTTATTTGTAAGGTAGGTTGAGAACTGAAGGGTAGAGCCATGGCTGATATTTACCAAGTGTATAAGACCAGTTTAACATATAAATATATATTTGAGTATCTACATGGTTTTAGGCATTTTTGATATACCATATATACTATGGCTATGAGTATTGGAGTAAAACCCCTCACACCATGATGTTTGTAAATAGAACATTATGTATCCCTTCATGACAGTCATTAAGTGGTTTTAAAACTACCATAACATATTTTCTAAGACAAAAAAGTCAAATAAAAATAAAGGTAAAATGCTTTTATGTAGGAAATCAATAACTTTTGAAATTTGTAATTTAATTGAAACCCTATACCACACAAAAATCAAATGTACAATCAAGTATTATACTATTGTACAACAAAGAATTATAAATTTCAAGAGATATAAAAAATATTTTTAGAATTTGAAAGAGATTTTTTTATAAAAATAGTGAAAAAATAAAACCCATAAAGTGATTTAAAAATAAATCTTTTTTTCCACTTAAGCTAACACTTACTAAAAATAGGAAATTTTCATTTCTAAAAAATCTACATAATATTTTACCAATAAAAAAAAGGTTTTTAATTAAATCTCAATGAATATAATAAACCTATAATATTTTTGAAAATTAATTTGTTTTGAATTAGTTGTGAATGAAACAAAATTGTAGTGATTTCAAGCTGATTGTGATGAAACCCTAGAACATGCAAAATGAAAAAATGTAATTACAGAAAAATAATTACCTAATTTTGGAATATGAGATAATTTTTATAGAAAAAAGTAAGTTGATAAAACTCATAAATTAATTACAGAATAGATTTGTCTACTTTCTATTATGCATGTATTTACTAAAACTAGTAAATTATAGTTTCTGGAAAACTTATGCAATAATTTTCTAAGAAATAATAGGTTTTTATTTATTTGTGTATGAAAAATAAAAACCTATAATGGATTTGAAAATAATTATTATATGAATCATAAAATATAGAAAAACCCTAGTGAGGAGTTATGGCTTTGACAATGTTTGACGATATGTGGGTTCACCAAAATGTTTACCCTATAATTAATTGTAATTAATCAATCAACTAGGAATAAACTATAAAAACTGATGTACAATATTATACATTAAAATACAATAAAGTATAAAGCTGAAAATGAGTTATAACATAGTAATTTGAAAAGGGTAAATATATACTTAGCTTAAAACCTTTTATTTATTGCATATACAGGTTGTGCCATGATTTATAAACAATCATATCAGACTCAAGATTATGTCACTTTATGAATCAAAATATGAGAGGGTACAAGAACAAGGGAAAAATATGAGGACAATGCCATAGTATGACTATTATCTAACACTACTTTGTCCCTATTGACTGTATGAAATAGTTTATAGTTAGAGGGCATGTGGTTGCTTGTAAGGGTTTCATGATTCTATGCAAGGACCTAATAGACACACAAAAGACCTATAAAAATGATTACCTAATCATACATAAGAACACAAAAGAGATTAAATGAAAATGGGGAAAATAGGGGGAAGTTGGGTATGGTTGAGCTATCATAAAAAAACCCTTTGTTGACTAAGTGCTACCTACATATCCAAAAGGGCCTCTAATTGATGTGATTCTCCCTTTTGAGGAAATTAATAAATTTATGATGAATGGAAATATAAGATTGATTACAATTTTTGATGGTAGATACCCTTTATTATTTGGTAAAAAATCATATCCTAAGATAATAATGATATTAAGTGTTCAAAATAAACTTTGGGATAATAAGGGACTTTCATCTTTCATTTTAGGATTGAAGCTAGTTTAATCTAGGGCATGATTTCAAGTTTTAGGCTCCATGATGTAGCTTACTTGAAATAAGTCTCTGAAATATGCAGTGTTACCACTAGAGGTACTATACTAGTTTGACATAATAATACCAATCCACACCTTTATGCAATCAATTCCAATCATGAGCATTGGTGGCTTTCACTTTACTAATTTATAAATAAAGGGGAAGGACTTGTTCATATTTGTAAAATAAACATAAAAGGGGAGGTAGGGTAAGGTATAAAAGGGTGCTTCCAAGATTTAAAGGGTATTAATGCTTCAAGAACTGAGTTTTGTACCCAACCACATTTAGACCACAGTGTGTCAAGTTTCACCAAGGGCTCAAACTCATCATTGCATGGTGAAAAATTTCAAGGACAATAAAAGGAAATACTTAATTAATGAATTATGAAATGAAATTAAACACAAAGAAGGGCCTATAGTGGATTACACACAGGGTCTGTAGATATAATCTATAACTTTAAGTACATAGATAAAAAGTGTTGTAAAGAAAATGAGAAGAATTCATAAATGAGTTAGAACAACAAAGCACATTTTAGCTATCAAATTTAGTCTTATAAACCAAGCACATGATCAATTATTTAGCATCAACATTCCTTCAAAAAATAAAAATAATGGACCACATTCATAGATAAATGAAACTTAGTCTAACAAAAGGCATGCAATTTGCATTTAATTTTTATGAAGTTTCTTTACATAAGAAATGCCAACTATTACAAGGGAAAGCATTTCAAGTTTATAGAAAGGATGGGGCTCACCTCTAAGTAGCATGAGATTCCCATCCTTGGCCATGATGGCCTCTCTAAGTTGTTATAACTTCTAAGATTTAAAATAAAGTGAATATTCTCCACTTATCCCAAAATATACCCAGGGAGAAGGGAACTTAGTTGATAAGCTAATGAGCTGGAAAAGAACCATCTCCCTATTTCTTAGGTTGTGCCTCTTTCGTAGCCAACATGGCTGCCACCATATTGAAATCCCTATCTAACTTGGCCAAGTTCATGGGAGGCTCATGGAAGATCATCTCTGATTGGTCAAGTAGTCTTTGATGTACTTGGAGTAGGGCCTCAAGGGAAACTTTCACCTCAAACACCTGGATAATACTAGCTATGGATAGGGTTGAAAGATCTAGAATCACCTTGGCCCTAATATTATTGGCCTTAGCCACCCTTCTCCTCATAACCTGGTAAAAATGACCTAGGTAGACCTTGAATTCCTCTCTGTCAAGCAATATACCATCTAGATGGAATGACATTATCCTGTTAAATTCTTTGAATTAAGTCAACATCTTTTCATACCTTCTTATAGAGGTTCCATGAATATCTATGCCACTACCAAGTAATAGTAAATTGAAGCTCTCATGCTTTAGACATAGGTTTAAATTAGAGAGGCATGAGTTTTAGCTCTAAGAACATACATTTATTAATAACTAAAACCATACTTATACACTTACTATCTAGGTAGGTGATCATCTCCAAATACACCTGGGCTCATTGGAGGTACTCCTTGATCATAATCAAGGTCTTGAATACTTCCCATAAAGATGTGAAGAGTTGTAAGAGGGCTTATATTGACCAATTAGTTATGTAATGAAGGTGCTCTTCACCTGTGCCTTGAGCACCTGAACCTGCTCCTTTATGTCCTACATAATATTTTTAAATATGCCATGAGTGACTTAGAGCATGGACACTATATCCTCATATATCCTCTCCTCCCTATTGGATGTTCTCATTTTTGTGAGGGAGAAAAGGCCATGCTTGGTCTACTAGATCACTAGGTCTCCTCCTTGAGTGAATTTTTAGTGAGGATCCTCCTCATGTTCCATGAGTTTCTCTCTAAGTCTCACTAAGCTTTTGGATCACCCTATAAAATCATCTCAAGCTCCTGTGATCCTGTGGAAACTCCCAAGGTAGAAGGGGGTGAAACTAGGGTGGTAGAGATAGAGGTGGAAGGTGGAGGCATGGGAGGAGAATGAATGGATGAAGTGGAAGGAAGGAAGGAAGAGAGAAATGAGGAGGTGGAGTCATGGGGGAAAAATGGGGAAGGATAAATGGGGAAGCCCATGGGAACATCTAGGCATACCACCAACATTGGGTTAAATTGACCTATGGACTCATGGTGCTAGGGAGAGGAGTGTTTAGAAAGAATGAGGAAATTGTTTGGTTAAAGACAAATCTTTGAGCACCTAAGATAATAGAAAAGGGAGGCATGAGAATCATAGGGGGAATAATAGGGGCCTAAGGAATAGGATTTATCTTTTGTTTCTTCTTAGGCCTCTTACTTAAATCAATAGGAGTGATGGTGGTAGTGGTGGTCAATGCGAACTATGGAGTCTACAAAGTGATTGTAGGTGTTACTAAAGTGGTTGGAGTTGATAAAATTATGCACATGAGTACACTCACTGCTAGGGTAACTAAGACGTAAACTAGTGTAGGTCCATTGATATCCACCTATTGGGCATTAAACAATGGAGGTGCCAAGGGCCAAGAAACTATAGATCTTGAAGACCAGAGGCTAGGCATGGGGATCCCTACTAATGAAATGGGATGAATGGGTGGAAGCCAAGATGAGAGGATGTTATACATGGACAAAACTAGAGGTAATTGAGGGAGTTATGGGGGGGTTAGAAAGGGAAATAAGGGAGGTAACACTCGAGTGTGCCTGGAAGGGAAAGGGAAATTGAGGTGTACTCTAATAGGTTGGTGAGGGATGGTGGAAGGTGAAAAAGGGATTTGCACAAATGCTTATTACTAGCCACATTTTGGGTTCAAATCAGGGTTGTTGTTGATGTCAAATTACAATGCCTACACCACTTGAGGTTGAGTGGCTTAAATTATAAGAGGTGTCAGAGCTAGAGATGAGATTGGGGGAGGTGAGACCCATTGAGGAGAGTGATCTAGGACTCCTTAGATGATTTTACTTGAAATCTATGGGCAATCACTTGAACATCTCCATGAGGATGAGTTGGTGTAGAAGTAGGGCCACTTTAGGTGGATGGCTTAGGTTGAACCTTCTTTCCCTTCTCTTTCTTCACGTCAAGCCTAGTGATCACCTCATTATCATCTATGGGGTTGAGGTGGATCTCATCATTTGGGTGAGTCACATCGATATATGTGATGTTGAGATGAACTTGATATCTTGCCACATGGGCCCTATCTATGCCATGGGGGTCCTACCCTATATGTTTCACTCTACCTAGGGCATAAGAATCCTTTTTTGCCACCATCTTCTATACCAAAGTCAAAATTTTATATATGTGGTGGTAGATGGAAATAGGTAAGGTTGGGAAAGTCTTTTATTGGTGGTTGAGGTAATTGGTCAAAGACACTTTCTATCAGCTAGTAGGTGATCTCTTGTTCAGACAACTAATCCATAACCTAACAGGGTAAGTAGAGGGGGGCCTTAAGAATACTTAGGACTCAAATGATGATGTCATCCATGTAGTACTAGTAATCACTGATAGGGACAAAAGATTACCTAATTTCATTAGAGAGTTGAGGCATGGCTAGATTATTATGGCCATATAGACCATAGGGTAGAATGACTCATAGATTTCTTAGATGGGATTTTGTTAATGGTGTCAATATAGCTTGTATAACACTACATGTACCACTACACCCCCAGTAGTCTAAGGTGGGAAAGTAGAAGGCTTAAACACAATGGTTGCACAAAAGATGTCCACTAAGCAACTCATCATGTAAAATTTACCATCTTTCTAGGGCTCCATGACATGGTGTTCCAACTAAAATTTGATGGCACTCTTGAGGTCTATGATCTCCTCACCCTTGAGGATGATGGTAAGTAGGGGAAACTAAAGGAGATCAAAGTGAAAATAGTCACTTACTCTGAATAGCCAATCAAATAAGAGCATCCCTAAAAAAATACTTCCTTGAAGGTGCATACCCTATAAGAATCAATGTCTTCCTTGCTAATCCACTTGGCATTATGGTTCTTCACCCAATCCTTTCAAACCTTGTAAATCTGATAGGTTTTATCCCATTCATCCATTGTGGTGGAGTCATAAGTGACTTTATACTCTAGGAGGTTTTAATATTCTTTAAATGCATCTCTTGAGATGTCTGTGATCTTATGCTTGGATCCTGTAGAGTACACCACATCGTGGGCACCATCTTGCACTCGCTTAGATTTGAGGAAGATATTGACAAAGAGGTCAAAATAGGGGAAAATGTATTGTTGACCAAATTTGACCCCAAGTCAAAGTTGTGTCAACCCCTACTATTTTACACTTTTTTATAAGGTTTAATATGTCCTATATGGGTTTCCTTATTCATCTAGATGTATACTTATCCCTAGCCTAATCGTGGTTCAAGTCTAGCCCCTTTTACTAGTCAAGTCCATGAAAGTCAACCCTAGTTAAATAGGGTTAAACCTAGTCAAAGGCATGAATTATGTTGTTTTAGTACTAATATGGTTTTTAATATGATTTAGGATCTTTCTAAGTTATTTAATTTCTTTTATCATGTTTAATATGTCAAAAATGCCTTATGGGACCACCTTTTAGCTAAAAAGAGGACTTGTATGGATGGCTAAAGAGAAAAAATTGTCATCAAGCTATGGTTGATGTGGGATAGGTTAGAGGATGTTATAATTAGGCATATAATAGGCCAATAATTAGTTATACCCAGAAAAGGGTAATTTCCCCTTGTTTTTAGGGCCTCTTAGGCACTTGTATAAAATGGATTATCTCACTTGTAGGTGGAAACATTAGTTATATGACTCTTCACCTTCCCATAGGTAATCTCCATGTTTGGATTGCATATGTTTCATAAAAAGTTTCATCTGCAACTCATTTCTCTTCATTTTCCATTGGCAAACCAAAGAGGAGTAGTTTTAAACACTTGCTATGGGTCGTACAAGAGGAGTCAGGAAAAATACTTCTACAGGTGGATAGTACTCTGAATGAACTTAAAATACATAATAATAAGTATCATATTGGTGGCCACTCCATGAGAAATAACTTGCACTCCAAACAATTTTTATGGAATTGCATCCAAGAGGGGTATAAGTTTGCATCTATTTCTTATTTCCAAGAATCCATGGAGCTGTGTGAGTTTGATGAAGTGTTTTTAGGTGGGAATAGGTCCTATCCAATGGTGTTTCCATCATATAACACTTCTCTCTCAATGTCCTTGAAGGAGAATTCTAAAGAGTGCTTATTTCTCAAAGTTTGCAGTCAGGGGTATGTGACCTGTGTTATTTCAACATGGAATATGGTTCCATGGGATGTTCAGTGTGCTTGGATTCATGTTCTTAAAATTAATTCATTAAAATTACTTATGATAAATCAAGTTATCACCTCCTTCAAAACTAAACTATCCACTTCTTTCTTGTTCACTGTCTTGATAGTTTACAGTCACCTTATACTTGAGCTTCAAGAGGTTTGTACGGAGTTGTAAAGAGTGAAAAGAATGGTGGAATTCATGTTTGAGGTTCTATCATACCCAAAGGTCATGGTTTCCATGACATGAAGGTGAGAATGGTATTCAATTTGGATTTTTTTTCCTTCAAAAGGAATGATTGAATGTTTTGGGATCTTAGTCCCCAAATAGACCAAACAGAGATCCTAGAGCTTTTTTGAGAGAGAATATGTCATGATTGAAGGTGTTTCCAACGTGCTTGATATTTTACCTTGTATCCCTATCTACATACAAAGGCTATGCCAATTTTGAGAAGTAAAGGATAAGTGGAAAATAGAGTTTGAACACCTTGAAGTTTCCAAAAAACCACTGAATTGTGACAGTGAACTCTACAGGGTATTGATGAAAAATTGACTTTGCATTTCATGAGGACAGTTTTAGACTATGTTATCAATGGAGACAAATCCTAAATGATCCAAAAGTTAATTCTAAGCTAAGAAGATAGAGGAAGGTGGAAATTTGGGGTTTTGACCCCTAATGTACCCTCCCTTATTTGTATAACAAGCTTAAGACAAGCACCTATAGCCAACACCTTAGACATTAGCCTAATTTGACTTCTACATGGTGTTTTAAAGGTTCTAAGGTGAAGAGGTTAATTCAAATTAGGGTTGTGACCTTAGAAGGAATCCAATAGTCTTTTCACATCAAAATCAAAGGAGAGAGACCCCACATATGCACCTATAGGCCTGTAGATTGGCACATATAGTTACGGTAAATAGTAAAGTTGAAGGTAGGGTTTTTCCTTATATCAAATGAGTTTTATTGGTGGAGTTGGTGAAAATGAATGAGAAATTACCTCAATGATAGTAGGAGTAACCTCTATGCAACATCTATAAGGCCTAATTCTTGCCAAGAAGACACCTATAAGTAGTATAGATGATTGTCTCAATCTTAGCAGTTGAAGATCCTAGGTTGTGTTGGCAAAAACATAAGGGTGTTTTGAGGATTCAAGGGCTGAATAAGAGGAAGGGAAACACACCCCTATTTTATCTTAGAGTAGGGGAAGTTTTTCCATGCCCAAGGAGATAATTTGAAGAAGAAATGGGTCAAATCATGGACCAAAGGTCAAGTGAGATTAAATGGGGGTTTGCATAGCTGGTACACATCTAATGAAGCACGATAAATCAACCTAGAAGCTTTACAAGCAAGCAAGAAACTCTAACCAAGAAGGGCTACATAGTGATGTTAAAAACTATGGACTCCATTAGTCTAGCTTTAGACTCGTAAGCCAAACTATGAACTCGATCAATAGAGTTTCATTACTTTCATAGGCCTCACAGAATGCAAATAATCTAGTGCCAAGTGTCAAGGAATGCCTATTGGAGAGTGATCTTGATGATAGGTGATGATAAATCTTGTGTAAGAGAATTTAATGATCAAGAAAACTCCAAATTCAAGTGGGATCATCTTTGTAACTCCCTCTCATCAACATACATGAGACAGTTTTATATCACTTGCTTTGGGATGCTCAAAGAAGCCATGATGAAGGCAATTTCAAAAGAAAGAATGATTGAGAAGATGTTATTCCACACTTGGAGGAAGAGGCTAATCTGGGATGAGATCAAGTAAAATTCAGTGTCATGACTCTTCTTACACTTCATCCACATGCCTTGTAACTGATTTTCATAGTTGGACACTTGTCCTTGTGCCTTTTCAACTTCTCCTTTCTCTCTCATCTTCCAAATTCTATAAATGTAAGTCATTTTGGCTTTTGAAAAGGATTCCAACTCTTGGTATGGTGAAGCCCTACCAAAATTGTACCTTGATTTGAACTTAAGCTAATGAAAAGTAAGATGGTTATACTCTAAGTCCATTTGCACCATGTTTTGAAGTGATCCATCTTGAATGTCAAGTATAGATTGAGTTCATCTTGTTTTCATGCAATCCTTAAATGTGTTGTTTCAAATGACTTCTTTCTTAACATGTTTCATGAAGTGTATGCTGCTGCAATAGACTCTTGAAGTGTGTATGAGTTTGGTAGTGTTATATCTAACCTTCCCTTCACTTGCCTTCATTTTTTGAGTTATTATTTGACTTCATGCAAAACACTAATGCTAAGGAGCTCCATTAATCGTGTTGAGGCTAGTTTGGTTGTCTTAGTTCATTATGCAAATTCCAAGTGTATGAATGGAAGCAACTCTTGGTGTATCACCTCCTTGTTTAGGTTTAATTTATGTATATTTCTCTCCCTTTTCACCCATAATAGGTAGTTTTAGTAGCATAAGCACATCAGGTCATATCTAGGGAGATATCCCTTAAAATCTAGAGGTTTATTTCCACTATAGGTGCCCCACACACTTGAAAGTATTCCCATGTTGGCCAAATCGTAAAGAGGCTTAAACAACCTTTTCTAGGGTGCAAGATTTAGAGACAAAACCTATAGTTTGGCCACAAATTTATGCAACCCACATATTTCATATATGCTAGGGGCATCTTGAAATTCAGCCTCATCTTCATCATCACTAGAGGTCAACTTGGGCACCACTTCAATCACTTTGAATATTTCATTGTAGTTATTGAATCAAGTTAAGTTCTCTAGAATAATGGTGTATTTATATTTTAGCTTATCCTTAGGGTTAGAAGATGAAGCAACCATGGTGGAAAGGGGGAAATTTTGATAGTAGCTAACTCTTGAACAAGGAGGGCATGAAGGGCACATGAATGAGTTGAAAGTGAGGAGGCAAACTCTAGAAAATTAGTGGTGAATAATGGTAAATTAGCTCACCTATGGGCTCTTATAGGGATCCACACATATCTCCTCTATTGATGGCATTTGGTATTTCACCCAACATAAATTTAAATTTGAGTTGGTGGCAGGATCCACTTATTCATTTCTTGATCTGGAATTAACTTAGATATTTTAAAAATATGTCACCTAATAGATTTGGTGCTTATGATGAGATGTTTTAAATTATCCAATCGGGGCCTAATTTCCTATTTAGTTAATATGAGGAGTGTGGTAGGCACATGACTATCTTTCCCTTGTGTCATTTCAGGTGGATTTAGCTCATGCCAAGTGTCCATCATTGGTTGGTCATGAATGTGACTGGTGATACGTAAGTATGGTTGGGTGTCACACTTTATCTACTTGAGAGCTAGAATGAGCCACCTTGAGTATTGAGGTGATGCATGACAACCTATAATTGGTTTTTGAATTTCAATTTACTTATTCATAACCATTTTTGTCATCTCGGGCCTTTTTGGCCAGTTTATACAAAATTACCATGTGGGGATATCTAATAAGTTGGGCTCTCCTAGGCTCTAACATATATGACAGGTTTGAGAGAATGATATATCTATTAGTATGTATGTGGAATGTCCTCATTTGGTTAATATTTCCTAAGATATTACATCTCTAAAGTTATAAGAGAATGATAGCTCTAACAAGATCCACATAGTGTGTCCTCATTCGGTCGAGCTCTCCTTAGATTTGACATCTCTAACAGGTCTAAGAGACTAAAAAATTTAAAAGGATCCATGTGGCACATCCTCATTTAGTCAGGCTCTCTTAGGCTTTAACATTTCTGACAAGTCTAGGATATTGATAGCTTTGATAAGATCCTTGTGGCATGTCTTCATTTGATTGGGCTCTCCCGAGCTCTGACATCTTTGACATGTGTGGCATACTGACAACTCTGATAAGATCCATGTGGTACTTATTCATTGGTTAGTCTGTCCTATGATATTTCAAAAAAGAGGCCAAGTTAAAATAAATCCATGTAATTAATTAAAATCTTACCTACCTACCAACAAAGCTTTAAGAAGGGATGAGTAGGACTCTGAAAGACTATCAGTCTTAAAAAATCAATCATGAGTCCAAATCTATAGAAAACATAGCTAGCATAATAAAAGATTTTAAGCTAAGAACTCTTTGTTCTTTCAAAACGTAACAAGGACTTGATTGTGTTTAAACATCATAAGACTAAAGGGATCTTTAACAGAGACCAATTGTTTATTACAAATTTTGTTACATGTTTGGTAGACTAAGGCAAAACATGGATTTAGGTATTGTGAAGGTTTGGGGTTGATGTAGAAGGGATTGAAACTCTAGGAAGCCTTAAGTTAATAATTTTTAGAGCCCTCCTAACTTTTATAATAAGGGGGTGTTTTGACCATAATGAATGGTGACTTTATGGGGAAAATGTTGCCCTAATGTTTAGAACCCAAACTATGATCATCTAATATTAAACATAGAGATAAGAATGTTGAACTATGTATGATACACTTTAAGTATGAAAATTTCTCAAGTATATTTCAAAAAGTAACATACTAGGCTCTAAATCCTTTCAAGGCCACTCTTTGCATTAGTGAGGGATTTATTTTAGATGATGGATTACTTTAGTGAGTTTAGGTATGTCTAGGATATTGAAAAATTCTTGAAGGGGCATGCATTTTTTAGAATTTTGGATTAGGGGGGATGGATTGAGAATTTATATACTAATATTAAAGATTATATAGCCCTAATAGAGATGATTTGGTCTCACTTTTTGCCTTATTCCATTGCCAGCTAGGCTAGAAAGCCTGTGATGGAGATTATTAAAATCACCCTCCCTGATGAAAAAATTTAACATATATTTTTGAAACTTAGACTTCATTTGATCTAATATTTGATGTTTAACCCTTGAGGGTTAGATAATAGTGTATCCAAGGTTGATAATATCCTCAATAGGCTTCTAATATCCATATGACATCTCAATTATTCAATTATTCATAGTATCCATGTTCTTTTCTTTTGAAGTGCTTGTGATGGCCTTGGATAGAGTAGATATTTTCTCAATTCACTTGCTCAGTGTTGAATCTATGGATTATAATTTTATTAGTGATTCTTGGAGCATTACCTTATCACTGTGTTCAATATCTTAGGTTTTCCTTTTATTTCCCAATTTTGACACTAGTTTTCACTGTTTAGTCAAACTTTGGAGCATTTATCACTTTCTATGAACTCTATTTTTTTCAATTAATTATTGGGGTAAGGCAACCATATCATGAGGGGAGACTCAAGAGAAAAACCATAGGAATTTTGTAAAAATGAACAAAAAATGAAGAACCAAAATAAACAACTAAAGCAAACACGCAACATAAACAATAAATCAATAAAAGCAAACACACAAAAAAGCAAACTAATCTATGCCTAATATAATATATACATTACCACACTTATCAAAGTTATTTAGAGATTGAATCTAAAGGGATATATGAAAATTAGTGATTTAAGAACTATCCATTCATAGGCAACGGTAAGTTATTGCCTTCGAGGTCTTTGAGGCGGAGCATATTTTGTCCAAGTAGCTCAGATATTTGATATGGGCCAATCCATAATGGGTCAAACTTGGAGTGTTATCCTTTATTTTCATGGGATTTATCCCATAGAAGTACCAACTCAAATATCCTTAATGACTTCACCTTTTACCTCTTTTTGAATTAAATTTTGACTACACCTTGATGCTTACTAAAATTTTGGAGGGTCTCTAGCATATTTTAATTAGATGATGTCTAATAACCTCGAGTCTACCTTCTCACTAATTACAATGAATTCTTTCATAAATTTATAGGTAGGTAATATAAGGGTGATTATGAATATGAGATCTATCCTATACACCAAATGGAGAACATTTGAGGCCCTATTTATATAAGGTGTGATTAACATAAATGGCATACTTTGACAATGAGTGTCATTCTCCAAGTTTTTTCTCTGTAGATTTCCTAAATGCGTCGATCAAGTTATTGTTTTTAGATTCTAAAAAACCATTCCCTTGTAGGTAGTATTTGGATGAAAATCTTAAAGTGACTCCATGTTCATAATCCCATTTAGTAAATTCTATAGACTAAAATTTATCTCCATTATTACAGACCAACAACATAGGTATGCCAAATCGGGTGATTATGTTTTCTTCAAAAAAACTTGATCACCTCTTTAGTGGTACTATTCTTGGTAGAGATGGCCTCAATCCATCTTGTGCTATAATCAATATCCATAAGCATGAATTTTTGGTTAGCTAAGGATTTTGGATTGATAACTCCTATGAAATCCAACCCCCATTATGTAAATGGTTTTCCTTCAATAATAGGTTGTAATGACATTACCACATGAACCTCTTGTCTAGAAAAAAATTGTCACTAGTGACATGAGCACACATGAGCATGCACATCCTTGAAGATAGTGGGCCAATAATATATATCTCATAATATCTTGTGTGGTATTGCATTCCCAAAGGGGTGGTGACTACCCAGTTTCTCAGGGAAACTAGCCATAACATCTTTGGCCTCTTCTTTAAATAGGCATCTAAAATAGATGCCTTCATAATTATTTATATAAAGGAACCCTTTATTCAACATGTAGTGAGATAATTTTAGTTTGAGGGCCATTTTTTGGGTTTGATTTAGTCTTGGGGTTGGACTTCCATAGAGGAGGTAGTGGGTGATCAAAGCATACCAATGGAATACCTATGCTTGGTTGACATGATGTAGCATAATCTAGGGATAAATTTTTGTGGTTAACTAAATAAGACCTTGGCCTTAGATAAGATTTACAGGTTTGATATACATATCATATTCTTGTATTTTTGCCATCCACTAGCCTATGCTCTCCCAATTCATTCTACTTGAGCATAAATTTCATTGTTGGGTTTGAGATAATGATGTGCACCATATTCCTTAGAATGTAATACCATAATTTCTTCACCACCTTGACCAAGGCATAGGCATGTTTATCTAGGGTAGAATAATTTATCCTTGCATCCTTGAGGTTCATACTCATGGAAGAAATTAGGTGTTCTTCCCTATTTTGAATCTGAGTGAGGACTAGAATAATGGTATGATCAAAAGTAAAAGAGTAGAGGTAGAATTCTTCTATGTAGTGGATCCAAGATTATTAGAACTAAGGCCTACATGATGTCATATTTAATATCCTATAATTCCTTCTTGGTTTCATAATTACATTCCACCTTAGTTTCCTATTTCAACATGGCATTCATAGGTTTAACAATCTTAGCAAATTTATAAATAAATTTGTGTAGGAAATCCATTTTCCCAAAGAAAGATTTCAATTCTTTTTTACTATTTGGGAGAAGTATCTTAGAAATAATGTCAGCACATTTATGGTCAATACATATACCTTTCTTTGTAACAATATGATCAATAATCTTACCTTTTGTAACACCAAACACACTTTTATTTGGGTTCAAAGAAATACCATACCTCCTACACCTCTCAAATATCCTTTGTAAGTTATGAATGTGATATGACCTACATTTTAGGAAAATATTCAAATCATACATATATATAACAATGTACTTTCCTATTAGGCCTTCAAATACAAAATCCATGGCTCTCTAAAAAGTGGATCCTACATTGATCAAGCCAAATGACATCCACTTGTAGGCAAAAGTGACATGGTTGTATCTATCTTCTAGGTTGGCAAGAACATGGTTGTATCCCAAGAATCTATCCAAAAAGGACATCTTTTGGGATCCACTCACCATTTGAATCACTTTATCTAATGAAGGCAATGGGTAATTATCTTTATTATAGGATCAATTTAGATTATGAAAGTCCACACAGAGTTGAATCTCTCTATTTTTATTTTAGATAGGTACCAAATCAACTACCTAAGTGGAATGGTGGACTAGGAAAATGATTCCCACCAATAATATATTATGAACCTCTTTATGTATAAGTAATTATAGAAGTGGGTTCATTGGTATCTACCTTTATCTAAATGGCTTATAGTTTAGTTTGAGGGAAACAATATGGGTTATTACACTGGATTAAAATTTATTGAGATCTCCATAGGCATAGGAGACTACATACCTATATCTCATAAACAACCTTTTAAGTTGTTCAACTTCTTTTGATATACAATCAAGGCCAATGTTAATAGTCTAGGGGTGATTAAGGGACTCAAGGTTGATAGTTTTGAACTTTGTGTCTTGGCACCTCAGCTTCTCATATGGATGTTTAGACTTATCAAGGTCGAACACTCACTCCAAAGATATCATGCCCTTTGGGATTAAATTTTCTCTAAGGTTCATGATGTCATCCCAATATTAGTCGACATCTTATGGATCAATTATCTTTCTTAGTAATGATGCAGGCTTTAAATACCCTAGTGTTGTCAAGGGATTCTAGATTATGATGGTTGTCTTCAAATACTTGGAAGTTTTTGAAATTATTTGGGATAAAGGGGTAAGGGATCAATGCAAAAAAGAACTTTTGCAATTGTGTGTCATCTAGAGGTGCTAGATTTGAAGTAAAAATTACCAATGAATTATCCACTCAGGTTTCCTCCTAGGGCATACGAATAACATTAAAGGTGGTAAACATCACTATCAGATTATATGCCCTATAATTACATTAGAATTTACTCCTAACTTGGTTTATGACCAACTCAGAATCATTGAATACTTTAAGCTATTTGACTTGATGTTTCAGGGCTAGTTGTAGCCTAAGGATAAAGGCCTTGTATTCAACTAAGTTGTTAGTATAGGGGAACTAAAGTTTATAAGCGGATGGGTGTTGCTTTCCTTATGGGTCAACTAGAAGGATTCCTACCCTATAACCTTGTTTAGAATGGGACCCATCAAAGAATAGGGACCATAACCCTGGCATCTTGGGATCATTGCCAATTCTATGCTTAGCTGATTTTGTAGAAAGGGTGTAGACTCCTAGGTCTAAGGATACTAAGCTTGCATTCTCATTCATAGTGTTGTATTATGTGATCATGTGTTTCATACTGGGTTCCTTATCTACTCTGATTTGATTTGCCATGCCTCTCCAGGGTAGCCACATATGAGAAAATTTAGTAGCCATGTACTTATTCAAGGATTTAAACCAATCCCTATTGAGAAGCATTCTATAGGATTAAAATATTTCTATTACCTAGATGTCTATGAACTATTGGATCCTGGGCTTAGACTCTATTTGTATATGGACATTTAAAAGCTCACCAACTACCTTAACCTCTAATTTATCTAGTTAGACCACCACCTTGTCTGATTTGATAGGGACTAACCCTAACTTCTCATAAATTCATGTGGGCATCACATTAGTTAAAGATCCTAAGTCAACCAAGTAGTTATGTAGGTTCTTCCTAAACAATATGACAGTTAGAAGGAAGGGAGGACTTCAAATTTGTTCTTGTGGATGAGCACTTTGGTGTGGCTAGCCTTTTATTTTAGTTGGGTTGACTTCTCTGTAAGTCAATTTAGTAGATCTCTTTGCTTAGTGATCTAGGAAAGCTCATGAAACATTATATTGGATTTTATTTTCTTCATGTCTTCTACTATGTTATAGCCTACCTTATTATGAATTAGTTGGGTTTCTGTAGGATCCTTTAATTCATTGGGTCTCAAAGGTGGTGGGTTATTCTGGGCTTTGTGATTAGGAGGGGTGGCACCATTATTTGGAGGAGTAAATATGGTAAGGGGTGGTTGTGACATCCTATTCCCGAGGGCATTATTTCTCCTTTGGAATTGATAAAATACATGGACCTCACTGGTACTCTCCTCTTTCCCATTTTATTGTTGGCTAGGGAACTTAGTAGTCTCTAATACCATCACAGAGCTTATGGGTCTAGTAGTGTTAGAGGATTTTGGGTGGTTTGGGACTACCTTGTATTCCTCTATTTCTATCTATAACATATTTAAGGTGCTACATAATTATATACAATCAAGTTACCCATGTTGGGCTATCTTGTGTACCCGACAATAGTTTGGGAGGGCTATCTCACATATGTTAATCTCAAGATATTTATTAGGTAATGATTATAGGTGATTATTGGGGTGGTTATAGGACTTATTTTTAATTTTATAGGTGAAATTACTATTAGATATCTCACTACTAGTGTTCCCCATTTCTTTCTAGAGGTCCAAGAAGTCATTGCTCAACCTCTGCACCATACATTGGATAACATCCAACTCATTCTTGGTGGAATCCTAGGGTATGTTTTGAATATTATTTGTAGTTAATAAATTTTCTTGGTGTTTTGAGTGGGAAACTATATAATTGATTGTCATTTTAAGAAAACCCAGGTGCTGGTTTGGCATGGTGTGCTTTAGTGTAAGCTAGTTAGTTATGGGCATCAATTGAGATAAAGGTAGGTTCTAATTTGTATTAGAAATGAGGTTCAAGGCCAACATGTTTGGTAACACATTCGATATGGGAGGAATAATTTGAGCTTAGGGGTTGATATTATTGTCCACCTTTATGGCTCCACATAAGTTAAGGGCATACCCTTTATCAAGGGATCCCGTCTCAGGAACACGATCATCCAGGGGTCCATGGAGTTTTTATACAACTCAAATGCTAATTGAGCATTGGGTTGATAAAACATGATTAAATGAATATACCTATTTTGGAACCTAACATTGAAATTTATAATGGGCTCATTTGTTTCTCTTAATATAGGTGAACTATTAGTAAAGGAAACTAGGATCAATGACTTACCTAAACTAAGCTGTAAAGGTCCTGTTAAATTTCTCCCACCCTACGATGGAGTCTCTAGGGAGATTAAGGAATCATTGGTATGTTGAATCCATCAAAGTGAATAGGAATAACTTAAAATCTACATCCTCATGTTCAAAATTTAGGAGTCTTAAGGTGGTCTTATAGGAAGTTACATGCTATTCAATAGTTTATCCCATATCAGGTGTGAAACATGGAAGGTACCTTTCTAGGTTTTTAATAAGGTCATTCCCAATTTTGGGAACATTGATAACTGACTTAGCTAACTAGGCCATGAAGGTAGCCATTAGTGGTGGTTTGTTTGGGGTAGATTGAGAAGATGAGCTAGTGAGAAAAACCATATGTATGGTTCTAGTTCCACCAAATTGGACTCTCTTATGGAATCATAAGGGTAAATAATTACTCTGTCATGGTAGGACCTAGATCTAGTGATTTATGTAATCGGCTATAGATTATTTAAGGGTAGATCAAATGAGTTAGGGTTATTTAACTATGTCTCTTTGAGGATTTGCTAGTTATTATTTGTGTTTACGACACATAATAATGGAAAACATGAAAATGATGAGTAGAAATATAAACTCAATGAAATTTCCTTTTAAGGATGAGATTATTACTGGTAATCACCCTCAAAGGCCCTCTTTCTAGTGATAACTATTGTCTAGACCAAAATCTTGTCCTAAGTCTCTTATGAGATTAAGTGTTCAATATGAATTTTAGGAAAGTAAGGGACTTTCGTCATTCATTTTAGGATTGAAGATAGTTCAATCTAGGACATGATTACAGGTATAAAGCTCCATGATGTAGCCTACTTGAAATAAGTCTCTAAAATATGTGTTAGGTTGTGGAGCTAAAAGCTTCACTGATGCAAATGGAGGAGGTTGCTGAGTGTTACAGTAACCAACGTCAGTCAGGCCAATCAACATCAGTCATATTCAGTGTACAAAGCAATCGACATCGGTTATGGGTCAGTCGACATCGGTCAGATAGGAACCGACGTCGATCATCTCCAGACAGATAGAGATTGACATTGGTCATTTGTGCGTACTAGTCTAATTTTAGACGGACAGTTAGTTTGCATGTAAAGACTAATTTTAGTCTTGAGTCTGCATTTCTAATTATTGTAATTGGGAAGTCTAATTATTGTTTGGTTTGGGATCTATTTAAGAGACCCATGGGGATGTATTGTAATTAAGGACTCAAGGATCAAAGTCTAAGGATCAAAGATTAAGGACTCAAGGACAAGGAAGAGATCCTTCTGAGTGTAAGATCAGTTGATCTGTAGGGTGTGCAAGATCAGGGAAGATCTACATGGTAAGTAAGATCAGTTAGATCTGTAGGTGTGTGTGTGCAAGGTCAGTTAGATCTGTAGGGTAGCAAGATCAAGGAGATCTGCAACACAACAAGGAGCAAGATCAAGGAGATCTACTTGGAGTACTTGGTGGACTAGAAGTAGGCAACAATGGTTGAGTTGATTGTCACTTACTGGTGGAGGGAACAACTCTGTGTTTGAGTTGTGGTTGTAATTGATTGTGAGAGAGAGAACTCTTGAGAGAGAATTACTGTATGCCCAAGAGGTGTGGGAAGAGTGTGATTTCTTCATTGTATTTCCTTCTGGAAGAGTGTTAATACAAGATTGTATTGTCTCTCATATTCTGTGCTATTTTTGAATTCTAGTTACATATTACTTTTGGTTTAATTTCGTGTTTAGTTACTTATACAAAGGTAATCAAGTGTGCTCTTAAGGAGTAGGATCCTAACAAATGGTATCAGAGTAGGTTCATCAGAGCTTGGTTCACTAACACCTTGGTTTTAGAGTGTGTTAAGTGTTTGTTGATTATAAGTCACTCACAAGGGTTTCTGTTTGAGTGGGAGTATAGCAATGGCAGAAGAAAATATGCTAAGAATGGAGAAATTCAATGAAAACAATTATCAATTATGGAGGATGTAGATAGAGGATTATCTGTATCAGAAAGATCTATACTTACCGTTGGGTGGGGTTTCATGTAAGCCCACATGTATGCAAGATGAAGAATGGAAGGTTCTTGACAGAAAGGCTCTAGGAGCTATAAGGTTGACCTTGGCAGCTTCTGTGGTTTCCAAATTATCTCAGGCAAGGACAATGGTAGAGTTAATGGAATCTTTGGAAAATTTATATGAAAAACCCTCAGCTTCGAATAAGGTATTTCTTATGAAGCAATTATTTAATTTGCAAATGCTGGAAGGTGGATCGGTATATAGTCATCTTAGTGATTTCCATGGTTTGGTAAACTAATTAAATTTAGTCAAAATAGTTTTCGATGATGAAATTAAGGCTCTCTTAATCTTATGCTCTTTATTGGAAAGCTGGCATAGCTTGGTAATGGCAGTAAGTAATACTGCATCTGCTTCAAATATCTTAAAAGTTGATGATGTTGTTAGTGTAATCTTGAATGAAGAAATTCATAGGAAAAGCACAGGGGAATCATCAGGTAATGTTTTAAGTGTTGAAAGCAGGGGAAAGCAAAGGGAGAAGGTTGAGCAAGGGAAATCAAGGTCAAAGATAGGCAGTGGATCCAAATCTAGGTATGGCAGTATAATCTGCTGGAATTGTGGAAAGAAAGGGCATGTAAAGAAAGATTGTTGGTTGGTAGAAGATCAACATGAAGGAAATAAAGAAGCAGATGTTGCAGGTATTATTGCACAGGATGCTCTTATATGTTCCTTAGATAAAGTAGAATTTTGGGTTTTAGATTCTGGTGCCTCTTTCCATGCAACCCCAAATAGAGAATTTTTTCATGATTATGTCCATGGAGACTTTGGAAAAGTTTATTTAGGGGATGGTGAGCATTGTCAAATGGTTGGCAAAGGGGAAGTGCAGCTAAAATTGTAGAATGGAAACACATGGGTGTTGAAGGATGTCATGCATCTCCCAGTCTTGAAGTGGAATTTGATTTCTGTAAGAAAGTTGGGTGATGAGGGTTGCATAGTAACACTCACATCGGAATCTTGGAAAGTCTCCAAGGGTGCACTTGTTTTAGCAAGAGGTAAGAAAGTTGGTACACTTTATCTATCTACTTGTATTACTAATTCTCCTTCTATTTTATCTACTTCAGATGTAGATGCAAAGATGTGGCTCTTTAGGCTTGGTCACATGAGTGGGAAGGGAATGGATGTTCTTATGTCAAATCATAAGAGTTTAGATTTGAAAAGCATAGATCGAGATTTCTATGAGCATGGTATCTTTGGAAATAGGTGAAAGTGAGGTTTCTCACAACTGGGTCAACAAAGAAGAAGTACAGGTTAGAGCTTGTTCACATAGGTGTGTGGATACCAGCTCAGGGAGCTTCTATTGGAGGATCATAGTGTTATGTTTTTGATGCTACAAGAAAGGATTGGGTTTATTGCATAAAGAGTAAATCTGATGTTTTTGACACAATAAAGAACTGGAAAGCCTTAGTTTTCAAGGAGAAGATGATGGATAGAGATTAGCTCAAGGGGCTAAATAATTCTGAGCAGGGAAGTGTTGATTTGGACAAGTTTATGATCCAAAATGAGCTCACGAGTAAAAATCATCACTCACAGGAAAACACAGTTATCGATGTCAATCAAGTGAGAACCAACATCGAGCAGGTAGGAACCAATGTCAGTCAGGTGTAGAGCAAAGTCAGTGATGTTGGGCAGGTGGAAACCAACATTGGTCAGGTAAGAACCAATGTTGGTCAGGTCGGTCACATGGAACCAATGTTGGTCAGATGTAGACTGAGAGATGACTGGGATTAGTCACTGCTAGAACAAAATTTGGGCAGACAACAAGTTGTCAAGGAGTCTCAAACGCCCATGAGGAGGAATAAAAGGGTAATTAAGCCTCAAATTCATTATTCCCCTTCTTTATACTACTTGTTACTCACTAATGGTCGAGAACTAGGAAGTTTTGAAGAGGCAATGTAGGTAAAATCCAAGAAACAATGGGAGCATGGCATGAATGAGGAAATTGATTCCTTGAAGAAGAACCAAATGGGAGATTTGGTAGAGTTGCTAGCCAAAATGAAAGCACTGAAAGATGAATGGATTCATAGGTTAAAGAAAGGAGAGAATGGACAGGTGAGATAGAAGGCCAGGTTATATGGTCTTAGCAAGCTGTAGGACAATGGTGTTTAAGGTTTGATAGGTGTATGACAAAGCATGGCTTTAGTCAATGTTAATGTGACCATTGTGTTTATTTTACCAGGTTGGATAATATTAGCTACATTATCTTATTACTTTATGTAGTGTATATGTTTGTTGCAGGGTCACACATGCAGAGAATTGCTGATCTAAAGGTAAAATTAGCTCACATGTTTGCCATGACAGATTTAGGTGCAGTAAAGAAAATCCTTGGCATGAGTATTTCTAGAGACAGGGAAAGTCATAGGTTGATTTTGTCTCTAGAGGATTATGTGAATAAGGTAGTGGAGAGGTTCAATATGCAGGATGCAGAACCGATTAGCACACCTATGGTTGGACAGTTCATAAAATAGTGTCCTAAATCACATGATGAGGTTGAGTACATGAGTACTAGACCTAATATTACCCAAGCAGTGGGAGTTATCAGCAAGTTTATGGCCAATCCAAGAAAGGAGCACTGGAAAGCAGTTCAGTGGATTCTCAGGTATCTGAGAGGGACCAACAATAGGTATTTATGCTATGCAGGGTCAAGCACTTCTCTACATGGGTATGCAGATTTGGATATGGCAGGTGATTTGGATGGCAGGAGAAGCACCACAGGATATGTGTTCACTATTGGTGGAATGGTGGTTAGCTAGATTTTAGAGATGCAGAAGGTTATTGCAGTCATAGAAGCTAGTAAGGAAATGATATGGATGACTTGGTTCATGGAAGAGTTGGGAAAGGAGCAAGAGAGTTACAGATTGTACAGTGATAGTCAAAGAGCAATTCATTTTGCAAAGGATTCAACCTTTCATTCAAGAACCAGATATATACAGCTTAGGTACCAATTCATTAGATAGGTATTAGAGGATAGTGAGTTGAAGTTGGAAAAGATCCATATGGATAAGAACCTTGCAGATATGTTAACAAAGCCAAAAACAAAGGAGAAATTGAATCTTCATTCAACTTCTATTGGTCTTCAAGATTAAACTTGAAGAGGGATACAAGCCAAAAACAAAATTAGAGGATGTATAGGTATAGGTACAGGTGCAACTATTTATCTCCAAGTGGGAGATTGTTAGGTTGTGGAGCTAAAAGCTTCACTGATGCAAATGGAGGAGGTTGCTGAGTGTTATAGTAATCGACGCCTGTCAAGCCAATCGACATCGGTCATATTTAGTGTACAGAGCAACTGGCATCGGTTATGGGTCAGCTGGCATTGGTCAAATAGGAACTGATGTCGGTCATCTCTAGACAGACAGAGACCGACATCGGTCATCTGTGCGTATTGGTCTAATTTTAAATGGACAGTCAATTTGCATGTAAAGACTAATTTTAGTCTTAAGCCTACGTTTCTAATTATTGTAATTGGGAAGTCTAATTATTTTTTGGTTTGGGATCTATTTAAGAGACCCATGTGGCTGTATTGTAATTAAGGACTCAAGGATCAAAGTCTAAGGATCAAAGATTAAGGACTCAAGGACAAGGAAGATATCTTTCCGAGTGTAAGATCAGTTGATCTGCAGGGTGTGCAAGATTAGGGAAGATCTACATGGTAAGTAAGATCAATTAGATCTATGGGTGTGTGCGTGCAAGGTTAGTTAGATATGTGGGGTAAAAGATTAAGGAGATCTGCAACACAACAAGGAGCAAGATCAAGGAGATCTACTTGGAGTACTTGAAGTACTTGGTGGACTGGAAGTAGGCAACAATGGTTGAGTTGATTGTCACTTACTGGTGGAGGGAACAACTATGTGTTTGAGTTGTGGTTGTAATTGATTGTGAGAGAGAGAGAACTCTTGAGGGAGAATTAATGTACGCCCAAGAGGTGTGGGAAGAGTGTGATTTCTTCATTGTATTTCCTTCTGGAAGAGTGTTAATACAAGATTGTATTATCTCTCATATTCTGTGCTATTTCTGAATTCTAGTTACATATTACTTCTAGTTTAATTCCGTGTTTAGTTGCTTATACAAAGGTAATCAAGTGTGCTCTTAAGGAGTAGGATCTTGACAATATGTAGTGTTACCATCAAAGGTATGATACTAATTTTATAGAGTAATACCAAACCTCACCTTTGTTTAATCAATTATAATCATGATCACTATTGGGTTTCACTTTACCGATTTCTAAATGAAGGGGATGGTTTTGTTCAAATTTATAAAATAAACATAAAAGGGGAGGAAGGGCAAGGTAGAAAAGGATGCTTTCAGGATTTAAAGGGTAATTCTTTAAGATCCAAGTTATGTACCTAGCCATAGTTAGACCATTTTGTGTTGAGTTTCACCAAGGGCTCAAACTCATCATCACATGGGGAAAAATTATAAGGAAAATAAAAGGAAGTGCTTAATTCACAAATTCTCCACTAAATGTAAACATAGAGAAGGGGCTATAGTAGGTTACATATAGGGTCTTTGAATAAAATCTATAAATTTAAGTACATACATTACAAGTGTTGTAAAGAAAATGAGAAGAATTGATAAATGAATTAGAATAGAAAAGCACATTTTAACTACCACATTTATTCTTAATAACCAAGCACATGATTAATTATTTAGCATCAAAATTCCTTGGAAATCTCAAAATGATGGACCACCTTCATATATAAATGAAACTTAGTCTAATATAAAGTATGGAATTTATATTTAATTTTAATAAAGTTTATTTACATAAAAAATTCCAACCATTACAAGGGAAATCAATTCACAATTTATAAAAAGGATGGGGCTCACTCCCAAGTAGCATGAGATTCCCATCCTTGGACACGATGGCCTCTCAAAGTTGATACAACTTCCAAGATTCAAGAAAAACTAAATATTCTCCACTTGTCTCAAAAGATGTCCACGGGGCCCACTCAGTTGATATGCCAATGAGCTGGAGAAGAACCGTCTCCCAACTATTTAGGTTGTACCTCTTTGGCAGCCAACATCTCTACCACTAGATCAAACTCCTTGTCTAACTTGGCCAAGTTCATAAAAAACTCTCAGAAAATCACCTCTGATTAGGCTATTAGTCTTTGATGCACTTGGAGTGGGGCCTCAAGGGAAACTTTCACCTCTTACACCTAGCTAATATTATCCATGGACTGGATGAAGAGCTCTATAATTTTCTTAGACCCAACCTTATTGGTGTTTTCCACCATCCTCCTTACGACCTAGTCAAAATGACCCAAATAGATGAATTATTCTTTATCAAGAAGTGTGTCATCCATATGGAAAACACTATGATGTTGACTTTCTTAAAGTAAGTCATCATATTTTACCTACCTTCTTCTAGAGGTTCCATGACCATCTGCACCATTTCCAAGTACCCATCAATTGAAGCTCTCATGATCCATGCATAGGTCTAGTATAAGTTTGAATTAGAGAGAGGTAAGAGTTTTAGATCTAGTAACATTCCCCTATTAATAAATTAAATAAGTTTTTTACACTTGATATTTAGGCAAGTGATCCTCCCTAAATATGCATGTGTTCATTGGAAGTGATCCATGCTCATAGTCAAGGTCCTGACTACTTCCCTTAAAGTTTTGAATAGCTATAAGAGGGCCTTTTTGACCTGACCAATCAGTTCTATATGAATTGTGTTCTTTACCTGCACCTCGATCACCTAGACCTACTACATGTCCTCCATAATATTTTTAGACATGTCATGTCATTAGTGGCTCAGAACATAGACACTAGATCTTCAACCACCCTTTCCTCCTTGTTAGATGTTCTCATTTTTATGAGGGAGAAGAGGTTGTTCTTGGTCTATCAAACCACTTGGTCTTATCCTTGAGTGAATTTATGAGTGAGGATATTCATGTTCCTTAAGTTCCTCTCAAAATACCATTAAACTTATGGATCACCTTGTAGAATTATCTCAAGCTCTTGTGATCCTGTGGTAACTCCTAGGGTAGAAGGTGGTAAAGGTGGCGTAGTAGAGACATAGGTGGAAGGTGGTGGAATTAGAGGATAAGGATTGGATGAAGTGGAGGGAAGGAAGAGAGTAATATAAGAGGTGGAGGCATGGGGAAAAAAGTGGAGAGACAAACATGGAAGCCTATGGGAACATTTGCGTGTGCCATTGGCTTTGGGTCAAATTGACCTATGGGCTCATGGTACCAAGGAGAGAAGTTTTTAAGATGAATAAATAATTTGGTTGGTTAATGTCAAATTATTGAGCACTAAAAATAATGGAAAAAAGGAGGCTTAAGAGGCACATAGGGAACAATAGGGGATTGAAGAGGAGTTATCTTTTGATTCTTCTTGGGCCTCTTCCCTAGATTAACTTGTGCTGTAGTAGTACGAGTGGTGGCTAGGGATGACTATGGAGTTTGCAGAGTGAATGTAGGTGATGTTGAAGTGGTTAGAGCTGATAGAATTATACACATGGGTGCACTCATTATTAGGGTCACTAGGACTTGAATTGGTGTAGGTCTACTAGTAGCCACCTACTAGGCACTATACAATAGAGGCACCAAGGGCCAAACAACTGTATCTATAGAAGACTAGAGGCTGGCCATGGGGATCCTTTATAATGAAATGGGTTGAGTGGGTGGAAGTCAGGATGAGAGGATGTTATACATGGCAAAAGCTATAGGTAATTAAGGGATTTTTGGTGGGGTTTGGAATGGGAAACAAGGGAGGTACTTCTTGATTGGGATTGGTAGGGAAGGGGAAATTTGGGGGTGCTCCACTAGGTTGGTGAAGAATGGTGGAAGGTGGATAGTGGATCTACATGGATTCCTACTACTATTAATATTTTGGGATTGACTTAGGGTTACTACTGATGTAGAACCACATTTCCTATGTCAACTGAGGTTGAGTAGATTGAAATTTAAGAGGTGGTGGAGTTGGAGCCAAGACTGGGAGAGGTGAGACCCATAAAGGAGAGAGAGCTAGGATTCCTTGGATGATTTTCCTTGAAATATAGGGGGTAGTCACCTAAATGTCTCCTAGGGGCTGAGTTGGTGTAGGAAAAGTAGGCCCTCTCTAGGAAGATGGCCTAGATTTAACGTTATTTCCATTCCCTTTCTTTGCCTCGAGCTTGATAAGCACCTCCTTGGCATCAATAGGGTTGAGGTGGATCTCATCATCTTAGAAACTCAAATGAGTATATGCGATGTTGAGATAAGTTTGATATCTCACCACATGGGCCTTGACTATGCCATAGGGGTCCCACTCTCTATGTTCCACTCTATCTAGGGCATACAAATCCCTACTCACCACCATCTTCTACAATAGAGGCAAAATTTTGTATATGTGGTCACAAATAGTGATAGGGAAGGTTGGCCAAGATTTTTATTGGTGGCTAAGATAATGGTTAAAGATACCTTCTATCAGCTGGTAAGTGATCTCCTAATTGGTTAACCAATCTGGAACTTGATAGGGAAAATGGAGGGTGCCTTGAAAATACCTACCACTTGAATGATGGTTCTGTTGTTCCCAAAATCAGCTATGCTCATATTTGGAACAACCCCTATGAAACTTGTCTGTTTCATGTTTTTCACTCGAAGTTTGTCTTTCGAGACAATTTTTTCTTGATCTCAAGTTTGGTCAACTGACATCCTTGAAAAGTTCACGACCTTCCCTTATTATGATTTCACAAAAAATGTGAAAATTATTATGATTCTGATGTGATCAGAATGTCAAATTGTTGATAAATTTCAAGGAGTTAGTGTGTGTTTTTTGGTTCCCATGCAAGGGTAGCATTTTTTTCTACCATTGCATTCTTTGCAGTTTAAATGCAAGGGCATCATTTTTTGCCGCCATTGCATGTGGTTTTCATCCCGTGCAAAGGTGGTGATTTTCTCCACCCTTGCATTCTATCATGCAGGAGTGGCAAAAATCACCGCCCTTGCATTTTTTTTCCATTCCATGCAAAGGCAGTGATTTTTGCCACCCTTGCATCCTTTTTCAACCTCACATGTAAGGGCAACAATTTTTTTCGCCCCTGCATGATCTCAGTTTTATGCGTGGCATTTATGGCCGCGTGCGCTGAGTTATTAGGGTCAGTTTTTAACCCGTTTTAACCCATTTTGAGTCTTATTTGTTTCATTTCAAGTTATCTTCTCCTCTTCCCTACATCCAATCGATCATGCAAACAAGTGGAATCATGATTTCTTCAAATTCTAGCATGGGATTGCATTTTGGTAGGTAGGATTTTGCGTTCTTATTTTTAGTTTCTTGGTTACCTTTTTGTTTTTTGTTTTTTTTCTTCTCTTCAAGTTTGGTTTCTTCTTCCTTTTATTGATTAGGTTTTTATCTTATGTTTGTTTTTCCCCTCCTCCCTTTCTTTCCCAAGGAGGTGGCCTAGGCGGAAGAAACCCCCCCTGAAATTCGGTGTCCATGTCTTAACCCATGTAATGGCGGTAATTTTTGCCACCATCATGCTCATTTTTGGAACAACCCCTATGAAACTTGTTCATTTCATGTTTTTCACTCTAAGTTCATCTTTCAAGATAACTTTTTATTGATATCGAGTTTGGTCAACTGACATCCTTGAAAAGTTCACGACCTTCCCTCATTATGGTTTCACAAAAAATGTGAAAATCATTATGATTCTGATGTGATCAGACCATCAAATTGTTGATAAATTTCAAGGAGTTAGTGTGTGTTTTTTGGTTCCCATGCAAGGTCAGCATTTTTTTCCACCATTGCATTCTTTACAGTTCACATGCAAGGGTAACATTTTTTGCCACCATTGCATGTGGTTTTCATCCCGTGCAAAGGTGGCAATTTTCACCGCCCTTGCATTCTTTCATGTAGGAGTGGTGAAAATCACCGCCCTTGCATTTTTTTTTCCATTCCATGTAAAGGCAATGATTTTCACCGCCCTTACATCCTTTTTCAACCTCACAAGCAAGGGTGGCAATTTTTTCCACCCCTACATGATCTCGATTTTCATATGCGACATTTATGGCCACGCGTGCTAAGTTATTGGGGTCAGTTTTTAACCCCTTTTACTTATTTTGAGCCTTATTTATTTCATTTCAACTTATCTTCTCCTCCTCCTTGCATCTAGTCGATCATGTGAACAAGTGGAATCATGATTTCTTTAGATTCAAGCGTGGGATTGCATTTTGGCAGGTAGGATTTTGCGTTCTTCTTTTCAGTTTCTTGGTTGTCTTTTTGTTTTTTGTTTTTTTTCTTATCTTCAAGTTTGGTTTCTTCTTCCTTTTCTTTATTAGGTTTTTATCTTATGTTTGTTTTTCCCCTCCTCCCTTTCTTCCCTGAGGAGGTGGCCTAGGTAGAACAAACCCCCCCTGAAATCCAATGTCCGTTTCTTCACCCATGTAATGGTGGTAAATTTTGCCACCATCACACCATCTGTTCCCCTTTATATATGGAAAAAAAATTGCTACCATCACAAACTTACACTAAGTTTCTTCCCATGCAGGGGTGGCAATTTTTTCCGCCGTCACACAAATTTTCCCCTCGTGCATGGGTGGCAAAAATTGCCGCCCTTACACAATGTTTTAACCTGTATGTATAGGCAGCAAAAATTACCTTCATTACACGATGTTACCTCATATGCATAGGTGGAAAAAATTGATGCCCATGCACGACCTTTACATACAATAGTGACAATTTTTGCAGCCTATGCATAACTATCACTAACATGCAGGGATAATAATTTTTGCTGCCCCTACATGCCTTCCTTCTGATTCTCCTAACTCTCAAAAATTTTGATTTTCTCATTTTTCTAAGCTCACTTCCCTTTAAACATTCTGAACTACTCACACCTTAGCCCTTTCAAGCGCATTCCCATGGTTGTGATCATTAACTCACAATTTTCCCATATTGCCAAATTTTTTCCCCTAATTGCATGATCATGATTCTTGTTGTAGTTTCTCTCAAGGACCCTTCTTTGTCGACGTCCTTTTTACAAAATTTATTCCAAATGATTGAGGTTTCTTTGAAGAAGTTAAAGATGATGAAATATAAGTATCAAGGTGTTTTCCTAATAACCTCAGTTACTTCTAATGTCGATGACGTTAGAGATACATAGATCGGGCATTTGGATATGGCCGAGTTCATAGAAAGAACCAAATCAAGCAATCTCAGCCACAAAATGAAGAAGATAGTTGAAACTAATATTCATCTGGTCTCTTCTTTTCCTATAGAGGCTCACCACACAGAGATCATTCTTCAGTGCACTCAGTTTTACAATAAGGATACCAGGGCTATGTTAGACACTGATGGTAACATGGTGATCAGACTAGACCCTAAGTTCATCGACAAAGTGTTCATGTGCCCTCCTGCTATTGATGTGTTGAAGATTGACTTCATTGAAGCACAAAAGGAATATGAAAAATATCTCGAAAGAGCAAAGAAAGTGATTAATAATAGATGGCTCAAAACTCCTAGAGTGAACTTATCCAGATGGCCATGAAACTTTCCATGGAGTGTTTTCATAGAAGAAGTTGGTGACTTGATCACTCTTCTCAGCAGAGTAAGAGATTTGCCTTTTTCCTCTCAGTTTCATGAATGGATGTACCCTTTTGTTAAGATAATTCTCTAGGGGAAACAAGTCATTTTTTTGGGAGAACAAATCAACAACACTCTGCATGAGCAATTGATGAAGGTATCCACTACCTCCAAATTCTATATGACATCATACTTAGTGTATATTGCAGCATCAATGAGAACCTTCCCAGGATTAACATCAGAAGGAGATAGGAAAATAACCCTGGTGTATCAATATTATCCTCAGCGAACATTGAAGGGTACCATCTATCATTTTAGAAGGGTAAATGATGTTTTTTTCATGGTATTTTTGTGTCTTTTTAATCCCCAATTAGAATAGAAAAGAGTGTCAGATAAAGCCTAAACTATCGTGAACGACTTCGAGTGTATGTTCTTGTAGTTCCCTACTTTTTGTTATCTATGGGTTGGATTTTTCCAAGGTTATCCCTATATGCTTCCAAGATTCCCCTCAGACAAATTGGTCTTGATGGAGCTGTGTAGGTAAATTGTTATCATGCACAATAAGCATATGGAACTCAAGAAACCCGATTTCAAGTTCCCAATTGAAATTGGCAGATTCTCAGTATTGATCACTGTAAAAGCTTAAGTAATGGAGACTAAAATGCAACTCGTAACCATGAATTATTTTAAAAGGAGACTAAATTTTGACTATAGAGGCATGAAAGACATAATCCAGAGGAAGACCCAGTTTCATGAGCCTATGATCGAAGATATTTGGCTCGATTTGAGGATAGCTGAAGACATCAAAAAGATGGACTATAATAGATTATCCCTTGAGAAAATAGAATATCTGGGGCTCGTTGATATCCCTACAAATCTAGTGGATGATAGAGATTTGATAAATAATAGATACCAAGCTGAACAAGTCACCAATGCTCCTCTTCCCCATATCCAATGGTCTTAGAAGGAGTTGACTTCCCTGAGAATGAGATTCGAACCAATATTGGTGAATAGTAATGATTGGTTAGCAAATAAGAGAATCACTTTGAAAGAGTTTATTATAGGGTTAGAAGCTAAATTTCAAGAAGAAATAAGGATAAGGGCAGAAAATAAGATGAAGAATAAAAGTGATGTCCCTACTTCTGATAAGCCACGTAAGCCTAGGATCATCTTTGTGACAAAGAAGTCACAAGTTGTAGAGAAGGAACCAGGAACAATAGACATGGAAGTTGAGAAATAGAGCGTCAAAAAACTAGTAGTAGAATAGATGGAAACTGATGATAGGCCCACTGGTCAATAGGGAAAGGAAACTTTGTCTCCATAAGCAGGTGTACAGCCAGACGCAAGAATTTCTTCTTCCCCGCCCAACTCACCTGATGTAACTCCTTCACCTATTTCTCCAATCAGTATTCCCTCTTTTGGAGTAGCCTTTCCTTCCAAATTTTTTTTTGGTGACCCTCAAAGTGCTTTTAGAGATGTTTTTCATTCATCAGGATCCATCCCCAGTTTGTTATCTCCATCTTTTAATATCAGAGATAGTTTTGCCCTTAACCATTCAGTAGCAGGTGTGGTTTTAATTGATACTACACCCATTATTTCCACCAACAGTGCAAGTGCTACACCAGTGATGCCAACTATAAGGACTATTGCTAATGTAAGTGCTTCTTCTCTCCCACCTTGGTTGTCGGCTTACATGCCCAAAAGGAAAAAATAGGCCATCTCTCTAGATGACTTCGATTTCACTAAAATGGTTTCAGCCAAAGTCAAGACTCCCAAAAAGCCAAAAATACTTTCAAATATGATTGAAGATAAGGGGCACAAATTTTTGGAAGTTTTCAGACCTCTGCAGGAAGCATCTCTTAAAATTTTTGATATGAGTGACTACTCTATCTCCCGAATCGAATTGGGGAAGGTAACTCATGAAAGTGCTAAGAGTGACTTGCAATTAGCGATGGACATTATGGTTCAAAAATTTGATAGGGAAAGAGAAATGAAGGACAATTATAAATCAATGGTGGAACAATTGATTGCAGTGATAAGGAGGATTACTTTCAATCCATAAATTGTAACTCCTGAGGCTATCTCCATCGATGACCCCGTGATTCAAAATGCAGAAAAGACCTATCTCAAGGGCAATTTGCTTGAAGATTACTTAGGCAAGATGCATACACAAGGGATTTACTTGCTTACAGAGTTGTCTGAGAAAATGGATAAGATGAGGGAAATGAGAGCAGAACTAGATGATCTTATCAGTATCATTTCTCAAGATATTGAAAGCACAGATAAATATCTTGACAAATAGATGGATATGAAGAAGCTGAAAATAAGCACTCTAGTATCAATTGGCGTCATTACTAATAGAGATTCATATATTGAAACTAAAGAAGCATTGATGTATAGGAGTCAGGTGCTTAAAGAATTAATCAGTGACCTCAAATCTTCTAGAGACCTTAGTGAACAAAGTGATATCAGTCTTGTTGTTGCCAAAATTTGTCACTCATTTTTGGGACAACATATGAACTATTTTGGTCCTGCAGGCCAAAATTCTCTTTTCCCTTCTCAAATTTTTTTTCTGAGTATTCAAATTCTCCATTATTCAAGATTTTTTAGCTAAGGGACTCACAGGTTCAACAGGTTCAACAACTTCAATAGGTGAGCTCTCACAAAGGAACAAGTTTCCAACACTTAGGCAATTTCAAGGTTGGTTCAATGGGTTCAAAGGTTCAACGACGTCGATAGACTCAAAGAGTTAAGCATTTCGGCAAAAGTTCAAAGTTTAGCCGCTTTGGCAAGTTCAACGGCTTCGAAAGAATTAGAAGAAAAGAAGAAAGATTGAACCCATTGAACCATTGAACCTTGGACCAAAATGGTTTAAAGGTTCAAGGTTCAATGAGTTCAAATGAATGGTTCAAAGCAGATGGTTCAAGCGGTCAATTGAATGAGCAGAACATAGTATTGAATCATTGAACTGTTGAACTAAAGTTGGTTCAATCAATCAGTTCAAAAGAGTCCCCCAAAGCCCAAAGGGCGAGTGCCTTTGCGGAGGGTAGTGAACAAAAGGGAACAAAAAGATACCTTTCGAAAAGATTTTTGACGGTGAAATTTTACAAGTGAAATCCTTCAGACAAATTATCTAAAGGAATTCCTTTGGACATTTTATCCAAAGTAATGATCAAAGGCCCGATGGGAAGCGACTAAGGCAAATGAAAGAAATCCTTCAGATAAAATGTCTGAAGGAATTCCTTCAGACATTTTGTCTAAAGGATTTAAAGAAGAAGGCTGCCCAAAGGACCCTGAAGGGTAGGTACCCTTGCAAGGGGCTCTTGGTGACCAGGAAAAGAACCTTTCTCAAGGATTGAAGGGACACCTTCCCTTTGGGAGGTTTTAAAGACATTTTGTCTGAAGGAATGATCAAAGGCCGGCTGGCTAGTTTCTACAGACTCTGCATGCTGGTTTGTATGGACTCTGTAGGTTGGTTTCTATGGACTCCATAGGATTGATTCTATAGACTGCATAGTATTGATTCTATGGAATCTGTAGGCTAGATTCTATAGACTCTAAAGGCTGGTTTCTATAGACTCTGCAAGCTTGATTTTATAGACTCTGCAAGCTTGATTCTACAGACTCTGCAAGCTTAATTCTATGGACTCTGCAGGCTGGTTTCTACAAACTCTGCAGGCTGGTTTCTATGGACTCTATAGGTTGGTTTCTACAGACTCTGTAGGCTTGATTCTGTGGACTCCAAAAGTTTCTTTCTACAGACTCTTTAGGTCTGTTTCTATGGACTTCACATGATTTGAAGAAGAAGGCCACCCGAAGGACCCCGAAGGGCAGGTACCCTTGAGGGGGGCTCTCAGTGACCCAGAAATGGACCTTTCTCAAGGCCCAAAGGGACACCTTCCCTTCGAGGGGGTTCTAAAGATATAAAGCCGAAGGAATTTCAAATCTTCAAAAGACTTAGAGAAAACAAAGGCTTCTAAGAAAGAGGATGAACTGTTGAACCTTGAACCAAAATAGTTCAAAGGTTCAACGGGTTCAACAGTTTAATGAAAGCTCCGAGCAAAGAAAAGAAGAGGAAGATTCTAGAGACCAATTCAAAGAGATGGTTCAAGTGAATGAACTAAGGAATCAATGGAACCAAGGGGCTAAGAACGCTGCCTAAACCATTGAACCAATGAACCAATGAACTTTCAAAGCTTTAAAAGTTCATGGTTCAAAATGGTTTAAGCAACCAACGACCAATGACGTCCCCACAGACATCAAATTCAGGGTAATGAAATATCTATTGATTTTTAAATGTGGTGCGAAACCTAAAAACAAAATTAGTGACCAGCTAAAGTGGGAGCCAAAAGAGCCAATAAAAAGGGAAAAGATAGCCTGAGAGCTCAAATTACAATAGGAAAGTGGGAAAGACAAGAAATATCTGTGTAGGAGTGATATCCAGTAGGTGGAATAGTCCACTAAATAGATATCTGAGCTGACAAACATTAAAAGGTGTGGCCTATTTTTCTTTTTTGACATGAAAGTGAGGGGACAACTATGTACCTATTGGGAGAAAGATCAGATGACCCATGCAGCCTTCTCAGCACGTCTCAATGGAAAACTCACTTCAGACAGCCTAAGTATGGCCCCTTGACAAAACTAAAAATGCATTCAAGGCATTGAATGCAGTATGGGCCATTTTATGAAACAAAGCCCCAAGTCTTTCTAGGCTGCTATATATTATAAATCTCTTCTTTTATGCACAGGAGATCTTTTGGTTATAGAAGCAAAACTCTGCCAAAATTGAGAGACGATCACTAAGACTTTGAGCTCAGATTGTTAATCATATTTCTTTATTTGAATGAGAAAGTAGGTTACTTTTAGACTTTGTGTTGTAATAGCTTGTGTCATTTAGGAAATTGTTCTTATGTCTATTTCCTAAAGGTGTTCTTATCCATTGAATGAAATAAGTAGAACTAGTGGAAGTAATCAGGAAGGTCTCCTGAAGCCAACTGTGTGAAGACTTTGTGCTGCCACCATTATCTTTAGTGTGTTTTATGTTTGTTTCTATGTAAAAGATTTTGGGATGTCTTTGTGCTCCAATTATTCTTTGTATTTCACTCTTGGGCAGTCGAGGTGGAGACTTTGTGCTCCATCTTTTTTTGCTAGTTACTACGCCCCCTGTTACTAGTTACTTGTTACTTATCAGAAAGAACTCCTGTTATTTGCTGTAAGACCACTTTTGAAAGAAGAGAAATGCCTTCAGTGTTTTCACCTAGATTTTTCCTTTGTTTATGAACATCATCTCTGAAAAAAGAGAGATAGATGGTGTTGTCCTACCCTTGAGTGTTATTTTCTGCATATATATATATATATATATATATATATATATATATATATATATATATATATATATATATAGTATCTAGCTCCTCATAGTTACAGGGAGCCTCCCCTTGATGAGAGGAGAGATTTCTCCCCTTTTAATGTGATAAACTTGCACATTTGGCTGACCAATCTCCTTATGCTATGGTTGAAACTACCTATTTTGTTTACCAGTTAGCTGGTGATAAAATATTCACCCAACAATTTTTTGGCGACTCCGCTAGGGGAGAACACGCAGTTTAAAGCCTCAAGCTTCAAGCTAAAGTAGGGCCAATTATTTTCTATTTTATTCTACAATCTAGCAACTCCACGCTATAGTAGAAGCTAGAGAGCCCAAGGTGTTGTTGACCCTATTTTTGAGTTGGTGTAGTAGGGCAGTTTTGATTTCTTTCCTCCATAACTTCAAGTTCAATGAACTAAGAGTCTTCCTATGACCCATACCAGGTCACCACTATAAGGCAGCGCTTCTTTTTCTACTATTAGTAGAGCTTTGCCTATACATACTCCACCTAGATTTATTATCTCCACTTTATATAATCAAATCATGGTGGTTTAAGGCCCCTAGGGTAACTCTTTTAGCCCACTCAATTTAACTCTACCTCTACATGAGATACCATGCAGTTCAAAGAAGAATTTCTCCAATTTTTTTTGGTGATGGGAGAGTTCATCCTGATGAACACATTACAGCTTTCAGCATAGCTTGCAGTGTGATAGGCATGGAGTATGAGGACGTAATAGTCAGGTTGTTTGTGGAAACATTGCAAAGTGCTACTACAAATTGATTCTATCATGTATAGGCCCAGACTGTGACTGACTGGAACACTCTTAAAGCCAAGTTTGAAGCTAGGTTCAAGTCTTTAGAAGATGCACATGCCCTGTTGGCCTAGCTCACACAGATGAAGAAAGAACCTCATGAACCTATGAGGAACTTCATTGCCAAATTTGATAAGCTGAGGAATATGATTCCTATAATTGCTCAGCCAACACCTGAGAACCTTAAATGTTTCTTCATCAACTCACAGCTGTCTGAAGTGAGTTTTCCACTGAGACATGCTAGCCACATAGACCCTGCTGCTGCTGCTCAAGATTTGGATACTGAGGTGGAAGATGACCTTATCTTGGTAGCAAAGATAAAGAGATATCCTAACAGAGGTAAATCTTCTTCATCTTTTGAATACTCACTTACAGGCACCACTGATCCAATGGTGCAAAAGCTAGAAAATGAGTTGCTTGCTCTTAGAAAGCAAATGTCACAAGGAATGTCTTTTGCTCATTTGTATAAAGATATACCAAGGAAGACATTCCCCAATCACTCATACCAAGGCACTGCCAGAAATCAAGGGAAATCAAATCATCTTCCTCCCCCTCATGGAAAATTGGCCATTGAAGCACCTCCAACCAATTTAGTAGTTGGATATCTTGAAGCAGAATCAGATTTCTCCTTCCAGCCCGAGTTGAACCCAGAAGATGATGCTAATCTCTTCACAGAGGAAGAAGAAGAATTAGTTGGTGACTCCAACATTAGTTTCCTAAATTACCAGGATGAACCTAGAAGTGAAGGTAAAGTAGTTGAAGGATCATATGCTATGTTCACCCAGTCCAAGAATCAGTTATCCAAGCAAGATAATAAAGAAAAAATAGAGGAGCGAGCTCATCCTACAATTTCAATTGCCAAATGAGGAACTTCTCTGTGTTTCTAGCCAAAGGACCCAGTGAGTAATAAAAAGGTGACTACATCAAGCATTCTTGCACCTTCAACTTCAATTTCATAAATCAGTCCTCCCCCCTAAAAACCAAAAGGATGAACTACCTTTCCCTGTTCCTAATTCATTTTAGACATTTGACGTAGTCGACCATATCAAGAAAACTAAAATTCAAATGTCCAAATTTGAATTCCTGCAATCCAACCTTGAGCAGTTGGATAAGTTAGTGGAGTGTGTGAAAAAAAACCATTCCTACAAGACCAACTATTCCAAAGGTGACTCCCATGTCCACCCAAAATAACCTTGTCATTGCTCCTCCTGCTGCTCCCAGAAGGATTGAACCATTTTATGTCTCCCTGTTGATATATGGACACCAACTGAACAATTGCATCATAGACTAAGGGGCATATGATAATGTCATGCCTACCAAAGTGGTAGAATCCTTTGGTCTCACACTGACCAAGACATTTGGGAGATGTTTCTCTATGAAGAATAAACAAGTGCCACTACTGGGACAAATCAAGGATGCCAATTTGCATTTACAACGTTCTCAGATAGGAGGATCAAGATGACAGTCCTAGTGGTTGACATCCCAGCCTCATACGACATTCTTCTTGAGTGAAATTTTTGAAAGAATGTTGGTGATGAGTTAAGTATGGACCTATCCAAGGCGATAATACCTGTCAAAGGCATCATGTAGAGATTGCTCCCTGAGAAGGAGGCAAAATACGTGGTCACTCAAACATTAGTGCCTAAAGCTCAAATTTTATTTGAGTCTTTAGGCATGGGTAATTACTTCTTAGCTATAGAGGATGCTCCTATTATAGCTGATAAAACTTTTGAAAATGACAATCTAAAAATTGGTTCAGATAAAATAGCAGAAGACATGAGAGAGCACAGTGTAAGCCCAACAGAATTGTCTCCTCTACACAAAAAGGAATCTAAGGTAAAAATAGTTCCTGATAATGTATGGATACTAAAATTTGATAGTAGATATTCCTCTACTAGTTTAGGATATGAGATTGTGTTGATATCTATCCAAGAAGATATTTTTCCTTCTTCATACAAGTTGCAATTCAGCAACACCAACACCACTGCCGAGTATGAATCTCTGCTGCTTGGATTGAAGGCCACTCAAGACAACGACATCAAGCTCCTTCATGCCAAAAGAGATGCTGAGCTAGTGGTTTGTTAGGTGAGGAACCTATACCAAACCAAAAATGAGAGATTGCACCACTACCGCAATCTGGTTTGAGATCAAATTAAAAGTTTTGATGCTTTCAGCATCTCTATAGTTCCTAGGGAATTTAATGACTGAGTTGATGCTTTGGCTATTTCAGCAACTCTTTTAGTTTCTCACTCAGCTTTTAAAGGAGATAGGTACACTATCAAATTGATATTTCAACCAAGTGTGCCTGATAATGCCAATCATTGGCAAGTGTTTGATGGCAATAACCAAATCATTACCTTTTTGGAACAAAAAGATAGCATTGAATAGCTTCACTGTGAAGGAAATGAGCCTCAGAAGCTTGAACCAGCCCCTAAATCAAATTTAGATGTAGGTGAGGAATTCCTATAGCTAAAAGGGAATAAAATCCCAAAAAGCTTGGTTAACTTTGAGAAGCTGTTTAACAAGCACGACAAGTTCATCAAATAACAACAAATAGATTCAAGTTCCTCCCAAGAGTTTGATCAGATAAATTTGGTTACCAAGGAAAATCTCAAGATGGTGAACATTGGGAAGTGCTACAATCCAGAGGAGAGACTCAAATTTGCTGCTCTACTTCGCCAGTACATGGATGTTTTGGCATACTCCTATGATGATCTAAAATCACTCAGGCTTGAAGAAGTTCACCATGAATTCCTCTCAAGAGTGATTCGGTGCCTTACAAGCAAAAATCTAGGCAGTACAATCTAAAGATATCAAGTACTATTCTGTCTAAAATATAGAAAATGTTGAATGCTAAGATAATTTTCCCAATCCATCATTCTACATGGATTGCAAACATAGTCCCTGTGAAGAAAGAGAATGGTGAAATTTACCTCTACATGGATTTCAAAAATTTAAATCAATCATCTTTAAAGGATAACTATCCTCTACCCATCATGGACCAAGTTCTTCAGATATTGACCGGTTCAGAGATGTTATCAATGTTAGACGGCTTTTTTGGATACAATCAAGTTAAAGTTGGTGAAGCAAACCAGCATAAGACTACCTTCACCACACCTTGGGGCACTTTTGCATATCAAAGAATGCCATTTGGCCTGATAAATGCTGGTGCCACTTTCCAGGGAGTAATGGACCTTATTTTCAAAGACAAAATGGGTAAGTTCATTATGGTATACCTTGATGACTTGACCATCTTTTCCAAGCATTGCCCTGATCATGTGCACCATTTGCAACAAGTGCTAGAACGATGTCGCCAGAATGACATTTCTCTAAATCCTAAGAAGTCTATTTTTGGAGTAACAGAAGGGAAACTTCTCAGACACATTGTATCCTGGGAAGGCATAACTATTGACTCAAAGTCAAATCCATCCAGAAACTTACCCTGCCCACAAGTAAGATTGTAGTTCCCTCTTTCTTTAGAAAGGTGAATTTTTTACTATGGTTCATCCCTGAGTTTGCTGAGAAGACTCACTATATTGTAAACATGATGAAAGGAAAGGCCACCTTCAGTTGGACTGAAAAAGGCAAATTAGCATTCCAAGACATCAAGATAGCTATTTCCCACACCCTAATTCTGATTTGTCTAGATTATACCAAAGATTTCACCATATACAGTTATGCTTTTGAGCACTCACTTTTAACAATTCTAGTTTAACAGAACAAAGAAGGTGTGGAATCTCCCATATCCTTCATGAGTTATCCTCTCAAAACTCATGAACTAAAGTATTCAAACATGGAGAAGCATGCTTATGCAGTGGTAAGGGTAGTAAAGCACTTCCATTTTTACATCCTGAATTCACACGTTACTGCCCTGGTTCCTTATACCACAGTTAGATCCATATTAACTCGGTTTCCAGGAGTTTGGAACAAAAATAGGCAATTAGATTGCTAAAATCCAAGATTTTGATTTAGTCATCAAACTAATGAAGCTGGTGCAGGGAAGGGGTCTCTGCCAATTGATTGTTGATAACAGACCAAAAGAAACAAGACATAAAGAAGTAAAAATTGAAGACATGCCAACAGTCCTCTTTGTCTCCACCACGAATGAGTGGTATTCAAACATTGCTCATTTCCTTACCTATGGTGAATGTCTTTCTCACCTACCTCATAAAGAAAGGAGGACTATTAAATTTAAAGATGCCAATTTTGTCCTATGGGACAACGGCCTGGATAAGAAGAACCTTGATGGAGTGTTCCTTCGTTGCGTGGATAAAGAATAGCAGAACCAAATTTTGAAGTCCTTTCATAATCTGGCCTATAGAGGACATTTTTTTGTGCCTGTGACTTCCCATAAGATTCTATGAGCTAGGTATTATTGGCCTACTTTGTTTCAAGATGCATACAAATGGGTATGAAGGTGTGAAATGTGCCAACAATTTAATTGGAAGACCCAAGTTAGCTGCTTTGCCTCTTACGCTAGTGGTGATAGAAGAGCCATTTTAGCAATGGAGAATCGATTTCATTGGTGTTGTAAACTTATCTTCAAGTGATGGACATGATTGTCCTCACAGCCATAGATTACTTCACCAAATGGGTGGAAGGAATTCTAACCAAGCATGCTACTTCAGAATTGGTATGCAATTTCTTCAAGGAAAACATTATTTCCACGTTTGGGGTCCCAACTAAGATTATGACAGATAATGTAGCCTATTTCTCTTCTTATGAGATCACGCAGTTCTATTTTTACTATGAGATTACCCTCTCCCACTCTTTTAATTATTTCCCACAAGGGAATGGCCAAGTTGAATCAAGCAACAAGAACCTAGTGACCATCATCAGGAACCTAATGGATGACAACCAATGAGTATGGCATAAAGCATTGGTTGATACTTTATGGGCAGATAGAATTACATCCAAGAGAGTGATAGGTATGTCACCATTACAACTTTTGTATGGTCTCAATGCAGAGATACCAATCACCCTGGAATTACTAGCACTAAAATTATCAAAGGCAATCGAAGATCAGATATATGAAAGCTCCATTGACAAAAGGATCATGTGCTTGATTGAGATGGATGAGTAGCGAACTATGGTGGTGGACTAAATTGTTGTGCATCAAAGTCTGGTGAAGAAGCTCTTTGACCAAAAAATAAAAACCCATGATTTTCAGATTGGAGATCAAGTTCTGTATGGGACAAGAGAAGAGAACCAAAGGGAATGCATGGGAAATTCAATTCCCTATAAAGCGACCCATTTACTATCCATCAGCTCAATGGTGAAAATAGTTTCCTATTGAAGTATCAAGATGGCACGCCCTTTTCTCTGCCTCACAATGGGCAGCATCTGAAGCACTTCAATTCTTAAAATATCAGATAAGATCATCTGTACATATGTATATTTGTATAGTCTTTAGTTCTATTTTGTGTTTTTCATTTTCATTTTTGGTGCCTTTCCTTTTTAGGTAGCATGACTCCTTAGCCCAATGGCATACTTGAAGGCACTGAAGATTATAGTTTCTACTCCCCTCAGCTGTTTTAAAATTTCAACTGAAGGAAGTTCCCCAATTGGATCCAACTGTTGTTCCCAAAATTTGTCACTCATTTTTGGGACAACATATGAACTATATTGGTCTTGCAGGCCAAAATTCTCTTTTTACTTCTCAAAAAATTGTTTGAAGTATTCAAATTCTCCATTATTCAAGCTTTTTTAGCTAAGGGACTCGCAGGTTCAACAACTTCAATAGGCGAGCTCTCACAAAGGAACAAGTTTCCAACACTTAGGCAATTTCAAGGTTGGTTCAATGGGTTCAAAGGTTCAACAACGTCAGAAAACTCAAAGAGTTAAGCATTTCAACAAAAGTTTAAAGTTCAGTCACTTCAACAAGTTCAACAGCTTTGAAAGACTTAGAAGAAAAGAAGAAAGATTGAACCCATTGAACCATTGAACCTTGAACCAAAATGGTTCAAAGGTTCAAGGTTCAATGAGTTCAAATGAATGGTTCAAAGTGGTTGGTTCAAGTGGTCAATTGAATGAGCAGAACATAGTATTGAACCATTGAACCGTTAAATCAAAGTTGGTTAAATCGGTCAGTTCAAAAGAGTCCCCCAAAGCCCAAAGGGTAAGTGCCCTTGTGGAGGGTAGTGAACAAAAAGATACCTTTCAAAAAGATTTTCTGTGGTGAAATTTTATAAGTGAAATCCTTCAGACAAATTATCCGAAGGAATTCCTTCAAACATTTTGTCTGAAGGAATGATCAAAGGCTCGACGGGAAGCAACTAAGGCAAATGAAAGAAATCCTTCAAACATTTTATTCGAAGGATTTGAAGAAGAAGGCCACCCAAAGGACCCCGAAGGGTAGGTACCCTTGTGGGGGGATCTCAACAACCAAGAAATGGACCTTTCTCAAGGCCTGAAGGGACACCTTCCCTTCAGGAGGTTCCAAAGACATTTTTTTGAAGGAATGATCAAAGGCCCGCAGGCTGGTTTCTATGGACTCTGTAGGCTGGTTTCTATAGACTCTATAGGCTAGTTTCTATGGACTCCATGGGATTGATTCTATAGACTCCATAGGCTTGATTCTATGGACTCCATAGACTTGATTCTATGGACTCTGTAGGCTGGTTTCTATGGACTCTGTAGGCTAGTTTCTATGGACTCTATAGGCTTGATTTCATGAACCCTGTAGGCTTGATTCTACAGACTCCACAGGCTTGATTCTACAGACTCTATAGATTGGTTTCTACAGACTCTATAGGCCATTTTCTATAGACTCCACAATCTGGTTTCTACAGACTCCATAGGCTAGTTTTTATGGACTCTGTAGGCTTGTTTTTATGGAATCCACATGATTTGAAGAAGAAGGCTGCTCGAAGGACCCCAAAGGGCAGGTACCCTTGTAGGGGGCTCTCAGTGACCCATCAATGGACCTTTCTCAAGGCTCAAAGGGACACCTTCCCTTTGGGGGGGTTCCAAAGATATAAAGCCGAAGGAATTCCAAATCTTTGAAAGACTTAGAGAAAACAAAAGCATCTAAGAAATAGGATGAATCATTGAACCTTGAACCAAAATGGTTCAAAGGTTCAATGGGTTCAATGGTTTAATGAAAGCTCTGAGCAAAGGAAAGAGATGGTTTAAGTGAATGAACCAAAGAAGTGATGGAACTAAGGGGCTGAGAAGGCCGCTCGAACTATTGAACCAGTGAACCAATGAACTTTCAAAGCTTCAAAAGTTCATGGTTCAAATGACCAATGACCAATGACATCCCTGCAGACGTCAAATTTAGGGTAATGAAATATCCATTGATTTTAAATGTGGTGCGGAACCTAAAAACAAATTTAGCAATCAGCTGAAGAGGGAGCCGAAAGAGCCAGTAGAAAGGGAAAAGATAGCACGAGAGCTCAAATTACAACAAGAAAGAGGGAAAGACCAAAAATATTTGTGGAAGAGTTATTTCCAATAGGTGGAACAATCCACCAAGTAGACATCTGAGCTCACAAGAATTAAAAGGCACAACCTATTTTTCTTCCTTGACAGGAAAGCGAGGGGACAACTACGTACCTATTAGGAGAAAGATCAGATGACCCATGCAGAGGAGAAGATATTTTGAGATGAATTGACATGCCATAGTTAAGGCAGATGCCTTGTTCTAGCATGGCCCCTTGACAAAACTAAAAATGCATTCAAGGCATTGAATGTAGCATGGGTTGTTCTATGAAACAAAGCACCAAGTCTTTTTAGGCTGCTATATATTGTAAATCTCTTCTTTTATGCACAGGAGATCTTTTGGTTATAGAAGCAAAACTCTGCCAAAATTGAGACGCGATCATTGAGAATTTGAGCCCAAATTGTTAATCATATTTATTTATTTGAATGAGAAAGCAGGTTACTTTCAGACTTTGTGCTGTAATAGCTTGTGCCATTTAAGAAATTGTTCTTATGTCTATTTCTTGAAAGTGTTATTGTCCATTGAATGAAATAAGCAGAACTAGTGAAAGTAATCAGGAAGGCATCTTGAAGCCAACTATGGGAAGAATTTGTGTTGCCACCATTGTCTTTAGTGTGTTTTATGTTTATTTCTATGTAGAGGATCTTGGGATGACTTTGTGCTCCCATTACCCTTCGTATTTCACTCTTGAGCAGTCAAGGTGGAGACTTTGTGCTACACCTTTTTTTGCTAGTTACTATGCCCCATGTTACCAATTACTTATTACTTATTAGAAAGAACTCCTGTTGTTTGCTGTAAGACCACTTTTGAAAGAAGAGAAGTGCCATTAGTGTTTTCACCTAGATTTTTCTTTTGTTTGTAAACATCATCTCTAAAAAAAGAGAGATGGATGGTGTTGTCATACCCCTAAGTGTTATTTTTTGCATATATATATATATATATATATATATATATATATAGTATCTAGCTCCTCATAGTTACAGGGAACCTCCCCTTGATGAGAGGAGAGATTTGTCCCCTTTTGATGTGGTAAACTTGCACACTTGGTCGACCAATCTCCTTATGATGTGGTTGAAACTACCTATTTTGTTTATCAATTAGCTAGTGACAAAATATTCACCCAACAATTCTGTTGCATAAGTTGGAGGAACTGGCTTGCAAACTTACCACATAAGACAACCAGTTTATTTTAGTAGAAGAAATGATTCAGGAATTTGAAGGTATGTTCTAAAAAAATTCGAGAAGGAAATATTTTCAGTGGCCTCTATGGACAATGTCTTGGATAATCAGTTAACTCTGGATAATCTAAAATCCAGGTTAACTAGTCATGCAAAATCAGTCACAACAGTAAGAGACACCACAATCAAGGCTAAGGTGATCTTCAAGAATACTATTACTCTAGACAGTATCGGGATACAAGCGGCTATACCATGTATGACACTCATATAAAGAAAGATGGAGCTACAAATTGAATCAACTTTTCATTGGTTTAATTTTTTTTTTCTAAATGCACTTTTGTAAACACCTTGGACATTTGCACATGTACTTTTGTCATGTGTAATTACATGTGAAAAGATGGAAAGTCCAAAGTCAACAAAGACTTCCATCTTTGACTTGAAAAGATATTTAGGTCTTTTTCAATCTTCAAGGTCTCTCCCTATAAATAAAGGGAGCCTCTTTTGTAAAAGGAGATCTTTTTCATAATTAAGATATCTTTTGATAATTGAGAGCAAAAACTCTATCCAAATTGAGATTCTTCTTGAGACTTTGAGCTCAGATTGTAAATCATATTTTCTTGAATGAATGATAAAGCAAGTTACTTTTCAAACTTTGCATTGGAATAACTTATGTTATTTTAGAGATTGTTCTTACGTCCTTTTCCTAATAATATCTCATTTATTTGATTAAACAAGCAAAGTGTGTGGAAATTATCTAAAGACACTCTGAAGTTAATTATGAAGACTTTGTGCTACTATAATTACCTTTAGTTTGTGTTGTGTTTTGGTGGAAAAAGATATTAGAAAGGCTTTGTAATACTTTTATTCTTTGTGATCTTATACTCTGTTGTGGTTTTTGATGAAGACTTTGAGCTTCTCTTCATCTTACAATTTTATTAGTCCTAAATTGGCAAAAGAAACAACGAAAGACTTTGGGATTTCATGGGTTTATTGTGGATCCCATTACTGCCCAGAAAGTTTTCCTACTATTTATTGGATGTCATTTCTGAAAGAGAGGATTATTTTCAATTATTACAAATGAATTTGTATTTACTTTGTGAACATCTTTTCTGAAAAAAGAGAGATGGATGATGTAATTTCACCCCTGAGTCTATTTTCAGTTTATATTTATATATAGTAATTTATAAGAAACCTCCCCTTGATGAGAGGAGAGATTTATCTCACTATGCTGTGGTAAACCTACACTTTTTACTGTATAAATCTCTTTATGCTATGGTCGATATACCCATTTTGTTGTCAGTTAATTGATGTTAAAATATTCACCCAACAACTTTGTGGTGACTCCACTAGGGATTGAATGCACACTTTGAAGCCTCGAGCTTCAAATTGAAGCATTTCCAGTCTTTATTTATTTTTTCACTCTGGCAGATCCATCGTACACGTGAGGCCAGAGAGCTCAAGGTATTATAGATCCTATATTCGAGTTAGTATGGTGAAATAATTTTGAGACCTCTCCTCTACTATCTCATCTCTAGCATACCAAGAGTTTTTCTTCTACCAACATCAAATCTCTAATACCAAATGAAGCTTCTACTCTTAGTGATAGTAGAGTTTTGTCTGTACTTACCCCACCAAGATTTTTTATCCCTCCTTTCAATTGTCATATCATGGCAGCCCAAGGTCCTTGGGGTAACTTTGGTAGTTTGAGAAAGAATTTTCCTAAATTCTATGGTGACGAGAAGGTTCATCTTGATGAGCATATTGTTGCCTTCTACATAGCATATGGGGTGATAGGCATGGAATATGAAGATATAGAAGTGAGACTATTTGTAGAAACTTTGTAAGGCACTGTTGTAAACTAGTTTTATCACCTTCAAGCTCAAACTATAACTGATTAGAATATACTCAAGGCCAAGTTTGAGGCCAGGTTCAAACCTGTTGAAGATGCACATGCCTTGTTGGCTTAGCTTACGTAAATGAATAAGGAACCTCATGAACCTATGCAAGACTTCATTTCTAAATTCAATAAGCTGAAGAACTAAATTCCTATGATTGCTTAGCCAACACTGAAAAACTTCAAGTGCTTTTTCATCAACTCTCAACTTCTTAAAGTTTTCTATTGAGGCAGGCTGGTCCTATGGATCTTTCTATAGCCCAAAATTTGGCTACCGAGGTTGGAGGTGATCTTATCCTGGCAGGTAAGATCAGAAAAAATTCCAATAAAAATAAATTTTCTTCATCTGTTGAAAGTTCTACCATGAGCACCACAGATCCTATGGTGTAAAAGTTGACAAATAAACTGCTAGCCTTGAAAAGACAAATGACCCAAGGTATATCTGCTCCTTTTTATCAAGATATGCCAAGGAGGACATTTCAAAACCAGTCATATCAAGGCAATGCTACCAGAAATCAAGGGCAACCAAATCATCTGCCTCCTCCACAGGGGAAACTTGCCATTGAAGCAATACTAGCTAACTCAACAGTTGGTTACCTTGAAACTAAACATGATTTCTCGCTCCAACCTGAGTTAGACCAAGAAGATGATGCTAATTTATTCCCAAAAATAGAAGAAGAATTAGCTGGTGACTCCAACATTAGTTTCTTGAATTACCAAGATGAAGCTAGAAGTAAGGGAGAAGTGTTTGATGGATCATATGCTATTTTCACCAGGTCCCAAAATTAGTTAACTCAACAAGCTGATAAAGGAAAAGTAGGAGAAGAACCCCAACTGGTAGTCTTGATCGCTAAATGGGGGACTTCACTACCCTTTCAATCAATGGACCCAATGACTAATAAAAAAGTAAGTGCCTCAAACCATCCTGTACCTACTACTTCTATTTCTCAAACCAGTACCACACCCAATAAAGATCAGGATCATGGACTTCTTCTATTTCTAGTTCATTTCAATTATTGGATATAATTGATCATGCCAAAAAGAATAAGATTCAAATGACTAAATTTAAGTACTTGAGAGTTAATCTTAAACAGTTTGATATGCTGGCTGAATACATAAAAAATAAAACTGCCCCTGTAAGACAAGATTTTCCAAAGGTGTCTCATGATTCTTCAAAGAATAAATCCACTCAGAATAATCTTGTCACTACTCCTCTTGTTGCCCCCGAGAAAATAGAACCTTTCTATGTTTCCTTTTTGATAAACGATCATAAGTTGAGCAACTATATAATAGACTCTAGGGCCTCTGACAATGTTATGCCTGCCAAGGTAGCGGATTCTCTTGGTCTGACCTTAACTAAGACTTTTGATAGATATTTTTCTATGGAGAACAAGCAAGTACCACTCCTAGGTCAAATCAAAGATTCCTAATTTGCATTTATAGCTTTTCTAGAGAAGAGGATCAAAATGATAGTCTTGGTAGCCGATGTTCCAGCCTCTTATGGCATTTTACTTAGGCATAATTTTTGCAAGGACGTAGGTGGAGAATTGAATATGGACCTATCTAAAGCAAGGATACCTGTTAAAGGCATCATGAAAAAAATACTTCCTAAGAAAGAGTCAAAATATATAATCACCTAAACATCAAATCCCAAAGCTCAAATTTATTTGAATCATCAAGAATGGGTAATTATTTCTTGACTACGAAGATGTTTGCATCTCATCAGATGAAATTCCTTTTAGTGATAATTTAGAAAATTCAGATGCAAAGTCAGAAGAATTGTTAGAGCAAAGTTCAGATAACAAAGGATCTTCCCTGAATAATGAAGAGAAGTTTTTGAAAAGATCAAATTCTAATGATGCCTGGATTTTAGAATTTGATGGCAGTTGCTCTTCTACCGATTCTGGAGCCAAAATTATTTTGATCTCCCCTCGAGGAGATTTTTTTTAATTCATATAAGTTGTAGTTCAACAATACTAACAACACCATCAAGTATGAGTCTTTACTGCTTGGATTGAAAGCTGCTCATGCTAAATGTATTAAGATTCTTCATGCTTGGGGAGATGCTAAACTGGTGGTTTGTTAGGTTAGGAATCTATACCAAACCAAAAATGAAAGATTACAACATTATCACAATTTAGTATGGGATTGTATTGAAAGTTTTGATGCTTTCAATATTTCTACTGTGCCGAGAGAATTCAATGATCGTGCAAATTCATTGGCGGTCTCTGCAACCCTCATGGTTTCTCATAAGGATTTTAAAAGGGACAAGTATACTATTGAGCTAGTCTTTCAACTAAGAGTACCTGATAATGCCAGTCATTGGTAGGTGTTTAATGACAACAACCAAATCATTGCTTTTTTAGAAAAGATGGACAACTTTGAGGAACTTTATTTTAAAAGAAGTGAATCTCCACCATGGGAATCAGTTCCCAAAATAAATTCCAAAATTGGTGAAGAGTTCCTTCAACTCAAGGGGAATAAAATTCCAAAAGGTTTGGTTTCTCTCGAAAGATTGTTTGATAAGCATGACATGTATGTCAAGCAGTGACAAATGGTTCAAGTTCCTCCAAGGAATTTGATCAGGTGAATTTGAGTACAACAAGAAATCCCAAGATGTTAACATTGGGAATTGTTGCACTTCTGATGAAAATCTCAAATTCATTACTCTTCTTCACCATTATATTGATGTTTTGGCATATTCTTACAATGATTTGAAATATCTCAAGCTTGAGGAAATTCGACATGAAATTCCTCTTAAAGTCGGGTCATTGCCTTACAAGCATAAACAAAGGCAATACAGTCCCAAAATATTAGGTACTATCCTTTCTAAGATCCAAAAAATGCTGAATGTAAGAATTATTTTTCCAATCCATCATTCCACCTAGATTGCTAACATAGTTCCCGTGAGAAAAAAGAATGGAGAAATTCGTATATGTGTTGATTTCAGAAACCTAAATCAATCTTATTTAAAAGATAACTACCCCCTTCCCATCATGGATTAAGTGTTACAAATAATGACTGATTCATAAATGTTATCAATGTTAAATGGTTTTTTTAGGTACAATCAAGTAGAAGTCAATGAAGCAGATCAACACAAAACTACTTTCACTACACCTTGGGGCACTTTTGCATATCGCAGAATGCCTTTTGATTTGATCAATGCTAGGGCTACCTTCCAAAGGGTAATGGATCTTGCCTTCAAAGAAGAAATAGGAAAGTTTATTGTGGTATATCTTGATGACTTGACCATTTTTTCCAAACATCATCTTGATCATGTGCATCATCTACAACAAGTGTTGAAATGCTGTCAACAAAATAGTATTTCTCTTAATCCCAAGAAGTCAGTTTTTAGGGTTACAGAAGGTAAACTTCTTAGTCACACTGTATCTCGAGAACACATAAAAATTGACTCAAAAAGAGTAAAATCCATCCAAAATCTTACTCTTTCGATTAGTAATATTATTGTTCATTCTTTCTTTGGAAAGGTGAATTTTCTATGAAGATTCATTCCAAAATTTGCAGAGAAGACCTGCCACATTGTCAACATGATGAAGGGTAAATCCACTTTTTGTTAGATTGCAGAAGGAAAGTTAGCATTTAAATATATCAAGAAAGTGATCGCACACACACCAATCCTTATTTGTCCAGATTATACCAAAGACTTCATAATATATAGCTATGCTTCTGAGCATACACTTTCAGCTATTTTGGTTTAGCAAAACAAAAAAGCTGTGGAATCTCCCATATCATTCATGAGTTTTCCTCTCAAATATCATAAATTAAATTATTCAAATATGAAGAAGCATGCTTTTGATGTGGTCAAGGTGGTAAAGCATTTTAGATTCTATATTCTAAATTCACATACTGTTGTTCTGGTGCCTGATACAATAGTGAAGTCCATTCTAACTCAACAGGAGTTTGGTACTAAGAGGGGCAATTAGATTGTCAAAATTTAGGAGTTTGATCTTGATATCAAACCTACCAAACTTGTGTGAGGAAAAGGGCTCTGCCAATTGATTGCTAATAATATCCCCAAGGAAATAGAACATGAAGAAACAAAGGTCGAAGACATGCCTACAGTTCTCTTCATCACTACTACTCATGAGTGGTATTCTGATATCGCTTATTTTCTTACTTGTGGTGAGTGTCCCACCCATCTATCCTACAAACAAAAAAGGAATGTTAAGTTAAAGGCTGCTAACTATGTTTTGTGGGACAATAGTTTGTATAAGAGAAGCCTTGATGGGGTATTTCTTTGTTGCATCGATAAGGTGCAACAAAGTAAACTTTTGGAGTCCTTCCATAATTTAGCTTGTGGAGGACATTTTTTTGTACCAGTGACGGCTCACAAAATTCTACGAGCAAGATACTATTGGCCTACATTGTTTCAAGATGCATACAAATGGGTACGTAAGTGTTAATTATGTCAATAGTTCATTAGAAAACCTAAATTGGCCGCATTACCTCTCAATCCAGTGGTGATTGAAGAACCTTTTCAATAATGGGGTATTGATTTCATTAGCATGGTGAACCCATCCTCAAGTGCTAGACATAACTATGTTCTCACTGTGACTGACTATTTTACCAAATGGGTGGAAGTTATTCCAACTAAGCATGCTACTTCAAAAGTGGTATGTAATTTTCGTAAAAAAAATATCATCTCCCAATTTGGGGTCCTAGCTAAGATTGTAATAGATAATGATGATTGTTTCTCTTCTCATGAGGTTACTGAGTTTTTCCATAATTATGATATTATTCTTTCCCACTCCTCCGACTACTATTTGCAAGGAAATGGTCAAGCAGAATCAAGTAACAAAAATCTGGGCACTATTATCAGGAAACTGGTAGATGATAATTAAAGGACTTGGCATAAAGTATTATTCGATGCTTTGTGGGCAGATAGGATTACACCCAAGAGGGAAATTAGCATGTCACCATTCAAACTTCTGTATGGTTTGAATGCAGAGATACCAATCACCTTGGAACTACCAGCACTAAGGTTGGCTAAGGAAATCAAAGATTCAACTTTTGAAAATTCTATTAATAAAAGGATCATGTGCCTAACTGAACTAGATGAGCAACAAACCGTGGTAGTGGACCAGATTACTGCACATCAAAAATAGGTAAAGAAACTCTTCGACAAAAGAGCAAGGATTCATGATTTTCAAATTAGAGATCAAGTCTTGTTGTGGGACAAGAGGAGAGAACTAAAAGGAATGCATGGTAAATTTGATTCTTTGTGGAGAGTTCCATTTATCATTCATTAGGTCTGTGGTGAAAATAGCTTCTTGCTAGAATATCAAGATGGAATGCCATTCTCATTGCCTCATAGTGGGTAACATCTGAAACACTTCAATCCTTGAAGTATTAGATGAGTTCACTTGTACATTTGTATATTCTTATGTTTCTTTATTTTTGTTTGTTTATTTATTTTTGTTTCGTGTCTTTTTATTTTTATCTTGACTCCGTGGCCCAATGGCATGGATGAAGGCACTTAGAGACTAGTTTCTACTCCCATCGATCATTTCAAGGTTCGATCAATAGGAGTTCCCTAATAAGAGCCAGCTATTGTTTCCAAAATTAGCTATGCTTGTTTTTGGAACAACCCCTATGAAACTTGTCCATTTCATATTTCTCACTCTAAGTTCATCTTTCAAGACAAGTTTTTCTTGATCTCAAGTTTGGCCAACTGACATCCTTGAAAATTTCACGACCTTCCCTCGTTATGATTTCATAAAAAATATGAAAATTGTTACAATTTTGATGTGATCAGAATGTCAAATTGTTGATAAATTTTAAGGAGTTAGTGTGTGTTTTTTGGTTCCCATGCAAGGGCATCATTTTTTTCCACCATTGCATTCTTTGCAGTTCACATACAAGGGTGGCATTTTTTTCCGCAATTGCATGTGGTTTTCATCCCGTGTAAAGGTAGTGATTTTCATCACCCTTGCATTCTTTCATGTAGGAGTAGCGAAAATCTCCACCCTTGCATTTTTTTTCCATTCCATGTAAAGGCGGTGATTTTCACCACATTTGCATCCTTTTTTAACCTCACATGCAAGGGCGACAATTTTTTTCACCCCTATATGATCTCAATTTTCACGCGTGGCATTTATGGTTACACGTGTCAAGTTATTAAGGTCAAATTTTAACCCATTTTGAGCCTTATTTGTTTCATTTCAACTTATCTTCTCCTCCTCCCTGCATTCAATCGATCGTGTGAACAAGTGGAATCATGATTTCTTCGGATTCAAGCATGGGATTGCATTTTGGTAGGTAGGATTTTGCATTCTTCTTTTCAATTTCTTGGTTATCTTTTTATCTTTTGTTTTTTTTCTTCTCTTCAATTTTAGTTTCTTCTTCCTTTTCTTGATTAGGTTTTTATCTTATGTTTGTTTTTCCCCTCCTCCTTTTCTTCCCCGAGGAGGCGACCTAGGTAGAACAAAATCCCCTAAAATTTTGTGTCTATTTCTTAACCCATGTAATGGTGGCAATTTTTTCCACCATCACACCATCCATTCCCCTTTGTATATGGCAAAAAAATTTCCACCATCACAAACTTACACTAAGTTTTTTCCTGTGTAGGGGTGGCAATTTTTGCCGCCCTCACACAAATTTTCCCCTTGTGTATGGGGGGCAAAAATTTCCACCCTTACACGATGTTTCAACCTGTGCAAGGGTAGCAATTTTTACCTTCATTACATGATGTTACCCCATATGATTAGGTGGAAAAAATTTCCACCCATGCATGACCTTTACATGCAATAGTGGCAATTTTTGCTGCCTATGCATAACTATCACGAACATGCAAGGCCGGTAATTTTTGCCGCCCCTGCATGCCTTCCCTCTGATTTTCCTAACTCTAAGAAATTTTGATTCTCTTATTTTTGCAAGCCTGCTTCCCTTTAAACATTCTGACTTGCTCACACCTTATCCTTTTCAAGTGCATTCCCATCATCGTGATCATCAACTTGTAGTTTTCCTAGATTGCCAAATTTTTCCCCTAATTACACGATCATGATTCTTGTTTTAGTTTATCTCAAGGACCCTTCTTCATCGACGTCCTTTCTTCAAAAGTTCTTCCAAATGACTGAGATTTCTCTAAAGAAGTTGAAGACAATGAAATACAAGTATCAAGGTGTTTTCCCAATCACCTTAGTTACTTCTAATGTTGATGACATTAGAGATACAAAGATCAGGCACGTGGATATGGCTGAGTTCATAGAAAAAACCAAATAAAGCAATCCCAACCATAAAATGAAGAAGATAGTTGAAAGTAATATTTATCTAGTCTCTTCTTTTCCTATAGCGGCTCACCACACAGAGTTCATTCTTCAGTGCGCTCAGTTCTACAACAAGGATACTAGGGCTGTGTTAGACACCGGTGGTAACATGGTGATCAGACTAGACCCTGAGTTCATCGACAAAGTGTTCATGTGCCCTCTTGCTATTGATGTGTTGAAGCTTGACTTCATTGAAGCACAAAATGAATATGACAAAGATCTTGAAAGAGTGAAAAAAGTGATCAATAATAGATGGCTCAAAACTCCTAGAGCGAACTTGTCCAGATGGCCACAAAACTTTCCATGGAGTGATTTCATAGAAGAAGTTGGTGACTTGATTGTCAGGATACCTACAACAATCAATATTCTCTGATACCAACTGTTAGGTGACCCCTTATCCAACGAAAGCACAATTGATTACTTTCTTATAAGCAATTAAACATGGAATTATACCAGAATGATAAAGTAACTAGAAACTTGAGACAACAAAGAATTTGAGAGACAATACACACTCTTGTATTAAATATTACTAGAAGAAAATACAATAAGGAAGATGCCACTTCTTTCTCTACCTCAAAGGCTTGCCACACTTCAAGACCTTCTCCCTCTCTCTCTTGCTCAACACAACAACTCTATACCCTGAGTTATTATTCCTCCTTGAATGCTTTAGCTGATCTCCTTGACCTTACACCTGTAGATCTCCTTGACCTTGCTTGCTTCAATGCTTTTACTTGCCTTATTGATAATTACAATACATGCCTTATGGGTCTTTAAATAAGATCCCATGCTTACAAAAATAGAAATCTAACTACAATAATTAGACACGTAGCTCGTGACTATAATTAGTCATTTGACATGTAAACACTCACTTCACTTAACTGACTGTTTGTCAACAACAGTTCTGGAAATACACAGGCAACCGACGTCAGTCCCTACTTTCCTGGTGCTGCTGACGTCGGCCGACATCCTGTCATCGCCGATTTCCTTCTGCACTGCATCTGACCGACGTCGATCATGCTGCCGACACTGGTGCTTCTAGTTCTTCAGCGTCCTCTTCTTGTGTCTGCAAATAGTTGAAGCTTTTAGCTCCACACCCTAATAATCTCCCACTTGGAGATAAACAGCTGCAACTTGTACTTGTACACCATCTATTTTGTTCCTTAGGCTTTGTATCCCTCTTCAAAGTCACTCTTGAAGACCAACCACCACTGAAACCTATGATGCTAAACCTGTCACTTATGCCAAAAGAATTTGTTGCTCCCAAATTCTTCATGACATACTTCTGAACCAACTCTACCCTTAGCTCAGAAAACTCCCTGTATATGAAACCCTGCAACAAGTAACACAATACAGTAACAGGGTAATGTAGCTAATATTATCCAACCTGGTAAAAATAAAATACAATGGTCAAACCTCCATTATTCTACAGCCTAATCAAGACCATATACCATAGCCTTCTATCTCACGTGTCCATCCACTCTCTTCTCTAAAGTGGGAATCCATCCCTCTATCCAGTGCTTCCTTCTAGCTGATAACTCTACCAACAAATACCTGTTTGGTTCTTCTCCAAGGACTCACACTCCTCATCCATGTCAAGCTCCCACTGTTTCTGGATTCTACCTGCATTGCTACATCCATCTTCCTAGTTCTTGACTATCAGTAAGCAATATAAAGAAGGTGAACAATGAATATGAGGTTCACTTACCATTTCTGACCTCCATATGGGTGTTTGAGACTCCTTGACAGCTAGCTGTCCACCCATCATCTGTTTTAGTGACTGATCTCAGCCATCTCCCAGTCTGCTCCCGACTGATGTCAGTTCCCTGCACTGACCCTGACTGCCGACGTCATTTCCCTGGCTGACACCGGCATCCCCCCTGTCAATGTCGGTCCTTATGACCAACGTCAGACTTCCCCTGCCCGACCTACCGACCCTGCTGGTCTGCACATGATCGATGTCGGTATCTGGCTGACCGACGTCGGTTCCATGTGACCGACATCAGCGTCTGTGTGTTCCTATAAGTGATGAAATTTTCATCTGTGAGCTCTTCTTAGATCAAACCTCTGTCCATGCTGCCCTGCTCAAATTTATTTAGCCCCTGTGACTGATCTCTAACCTTCATCTCCTCCATAAACACCAAGGATTCTTTGTTCCTGTCAAAAGCATCAAATTTCCTTTTCCTACAATGAACTCTATCTATGCTTTCTGAATCTGAACACATACCTTTCGATTCAAGAACGTCTATTCCCTTCTTATTCATGTGACCAAGCCTATTAGACCACATCTTTGAATCTACACCAAAAGTAGAATCAATAATACAAGTAGGTAGATAAAGAGTACCTACTTTCTTACCTCTTGCTAGAATAAGTGCTCCCTTGGTAACCTTCCAAGAGTCCGCTGTGAGGGTTATTGTGCATCCCTCATCTCCCAACCTTCCTACAAAAATCAGACTCTACTTCAGAATTGGAACATGCATGACCTCTTTCAACACCCATGTTTTGTCAATCTACAATCTCAGCTGCACTTTCCCTTTGCCAACTATCTAACAAGGCATACCATCCCCTAAATAGAGCACTCCAAAGTCTCCCTGTTCATACTCATGAAACAAATCTCTGTTTGGGGATGCATGAAAAGATGAACTAGAATTTAAAATCCATGATCCTACCTGACTATTCAAAGAAAGTATGAGAGCATCCTGTACCACAATATTTGCATCCTTTGCTTCTTCAATACCTGCATGTTGATTCTCTTTATCTCTCAGCCAACACTCCTTCTTTGTATGTCCTTTCTTTCCACAAAACCAGCAGGTAATACCTTTGGACTCGGATCTCCTTCCCAACCTTGATTTCCCTTGCTCAACCTTCTCCCTTTGCCTTCCCCTGCTTTCTGCACTTAGAGCATTCCCTGATGATTCACCTGTGCTTCTCCTGCGTATTTCTTCATTCAAGATCACACTCACAACATCATCAATTTTTAAGATTTTAGAAGCAGATGCTGAATTACTTACTGCCATAACCAAACCATCCCAACTTTCAGGCAAAAAACATAAAATCAAGAGAACCTTTACCTCATCATCAAAAACAATATTGACTGAAGCTAATTGGTTTACCAAACCATGGAAATCACTGAGATGAGTATGTACCAATCCACCTTCCTGCATTTGCAAAGTAAATAGCTACTTCATAAGATATACCTTATTAGAAGCCGAGGGCTTTTCGTATAAATTCACCAAAGACTTTATCAACTCTTCTGTTGTCTTACACTGTGATAAGCTGGAAATCACAGACGATGCAAGGCTCAACCTTATGGAACTGAGAGCCTTCCAATCAAGAACACTCTATTCTTCATCCTTCATATCTGTGGGCTTGCATGCAACCCCACCCAATGGTAAGTACAAATCCTTCTGATACAGATAGTCCTCAATCTGCATCCTCCAATGTTGATAATTCTTGCTGTTAAACTTCTTCATTCGTAGCTTACTTTCTTCTACCATTGCTAAACTCCCACTCAATCAAAAAACCATGTGAATGACCTGTAATCAAAAAATGATACCCTGCTTCCTGCAAACCATAGCTCTGATACCATTTGTCAGGATACCTACAACAATCAATATGCTCTGATACCAACTGTTAGGTGACCCCTTATCCAACGGAAGCACAATTGATTACTTTTTTATAAGCAATTAAACATGAAATTATACCATATTGATAAAGTAACTAGAAACTTGAGACATCAAAGAATTTGAGAGACAATACACACTCTTGTATTAAATATTACTAGAAGAAAATACAATAAGGAAGATGCCACTTCTTCCTCCACCTCAAAGGCTTGCCACACCTCAAGACCTTCTTCCCTCTCTCTCTTGCTCAATACAACAACTCTATACCCTGAGTTATTATTCCTCCTTGAATGCTTTAGTTGATCTCCTTGACCTTACACCTGTAGATCTCCTTGACCTTGCTTGCTTCAATGTTTTTACTTGCCTTCTTGATAATTACAATACATGCCTTATGGGTCTTTAAATAGGATCCCATGCTTATAAAAATAGAAATCTAACTACAATGATTAGACACGCAGATCATGACTATAATTAGTCATTTGACATGCAAACACTCACTTCACTTAACTGACTGTTCGTCAACAGCAGTTCTGGAAATACACAGGCGACCGACGTCAGTCCCTGCTTGCCTGGTGCTGCCGACATCGGCTGACATCTTGTCATCGCCAGTTTCCTTCTGCACTGCATCTGACCAACATTGGTCATGTTGTCGACGTCGGTGCTTTTGGTTCTTCAGCGTCCTTTTCTTGTGTCTACAAATAGTTGAAGCTTTTAGCTCCACACCCTAACATTGATCACTCTTCTCAGCAGAGTACAAGGTTTGCCTTCTTCCTCTCAGTTTCATGAATGGATGTACCCCTTCATTAAGATAATTCTCCAAGGGATACAAGTCATTTTTTTGGGGGAATAAATTAGTAACACTCTACATGAGTAATTAGTGAAGGTATCAACTACCTCCAAATTCTATATGACATCATACTTAGTGTATATTGCAATGTCAATGAGAACCTTCCCAGGATTAACATTGAAAGGAGATAGGAAAACAACACCAGTGTATCAATATTATCCTCAGCTGACATTAAAGGGTTTCATCCATCATTTTAGAAGGGTAAACGATGCTTTCTTCACAGTATTTTTATGTCTTTTTTATCCCTAATTAGAATTAAAAAGAGTGTCAAACGAAGCCTGGACTGTCGTGAATGACTTTGGGTGTATGTTCTTGTAGATCCCTACTTTTTTATCTATGGGTTGGCTCTTTCCAAGGTTATCCCTATATGCTTCCAAGATTCCCCTCAAACAAATTGGTCTTGATGGATCTGTGTAGGCAAATTATTATCATGCACAATAAGCAGATGGAACTCAAGAAACCCAGTTTCAGATTCCCAATTGAAATTAGTAGATTCTCAGTATTGACCACTGCAAAAGCTCAAGCAATGGAGACTGAAATGCAACTCTTAACCATGAAGAATTTCAAAAGGAAACCAAATTTTGACTATAGAGGTGTGAAAGACATAATCTGGAGGAAGACCCAGGTTCATGAGCCTATGATCAAAGATATTTGGGTTGATTTGAGGACAGTTGAAGACATTAGAAAGATGGACTATAATAGATTATCCCTTGAACAAATAAAATATTTGGGTCTCACTGATATCCCTATAAATCTATTAGATGATAGAGATTTGATAAATAATAAATACCACGCTGAACAATTTGCCAATGCTCCTCTTCCCCCGATCCAATGGTCTCAGAAGGTGTTGACTTCCCTGAGAATGAGATTCGAACCAATATTGGCGAACACCAATGATTAGTTAGCAAATAAGGGAATCACTTTGAAAGAGTTTATTATAGGGTTAGAAGCTGAATTTCAAGAAGAAATAAGGAAAAGGACAAAAAATAGGATGAAAAATAAAAGTGATGTCCCTGCTTTTGATAGGCCACATAAGCCTAGGATCGTCTTTGTGACAAAGAAGTCACAAGTTGTAGAGAAGGAACCGGGAACAACAGACATGGAAGTTGAGAAATAGAGCATCAAAAAACCAACAACAAAACAAATGGAAATTGATGATAGGCCCGCAAGTCAATAGGGAAAGGAAACTCTATCTCCACAAGTAGGTGTATAACCAGATGCAAGAATTTCTTCTTCCCCACCCAAATCACCTGATGTAACTCCTTCACCTATTTCTCCAATCAACATTCCCTCTTTTGGAGTTGCCTCTCCTTCCAAAATTATTTTTGGTGACCCTCAAAGATCTTCTAGAGATGTTCTTCGCTCATCAGGATCCATCCCCAGTTTGTCATCTCCATCTTTTAATATCAGAGATAGTTCTTCCCTCGACCATTCAGCAATAGGTGTGGTTTTAACTGATACTATGCCCATTATTTCCACCAGCAGTGTAGGTGCTACCCCAGTGACACCAACTACAAGGATTGTTGCTAATGTAAGTGCTTCTGCTCTCCCACCTTGGTTGTCAACTTACACACCCAAAAGGAAAAAACAAGCCATCTCTCTAGATGACTTTGATTTCACTAAAATGGTTTCAGCCAAATTCAAGACTCCTAAAAAGCCAAAAATCCTTTCAAATATGATTGATGATAAGGGGTAAATTTTTTTGGAAGTTTTCAGACCTCCACAAGATGCAACTCTTGAAAATTTTGATATGAGTGACTGCTTTGTCTCCTGAATTGAATTAGGGAAGGTAACTCATGAAAGTGATAAGAGTGACTTGTAATCAACGATGGACATTATGGTTCAAAAATTTGGCAGGGAAAGAGAAATGAAGGACCATTATAAAGCAATGGTGGAATAGTTGACTACAATTATAAGGAGGATTACTTTCACTCCAAAAACTATAACTCCTGAGGCTATCTCCGTCAATGATCTCGTGATTCAGAAGGCAAAAAAGACCTATCTCAAGGGAAAAGTGCTTGAAGATTACTTAGGCAAGATGCATATACAAGGTATTTCCTTGCTTATAGAGTTGTCTGAGAAAATGTATAAGATGAGGAAAATGAGAGTAGACTCAGAATATTGAAAGCACATATAAATATCTTAACAAATGGACAGATATGAAGAAGCTAAAAATAAGCACTCTAGTATCAATTGGCGTCATTGCTAATAGAGACTCGTATATTGAAACTAAAGAAGAATTGATATATAGGAGTCAGGTGCTTAAGGAATTAATCAGTGACCTCAAATCTTCTAGAGACCTCAGTGAACAAAGTGATATCAGTCTGTTGCATAAGTTGGAGGAGCTGCCTTGTAAACTTACCACACAAGACAACCAGTTCATTTCAACAAAATAAATGATTCAGGAATTTGAAGGTATGTTTCGAAAAGAATTCAAGGAGAATATTTTTAGTGGCCTCTATGGATAATGTCCTGGATAATCAGTTAACTCTAGATAATCTGAAAACTAGGTTAACTAGTCATGCAAAATCAGTCACAACAATAAGAGACGCCACAGTCAGGGCTAAGGTGATCTTCAAAAATACTGTTACTCTAGACAGTATCAGGATACAAGTGGCTATCACCATGTACGATGCTCATATAAAGAAAGATAGAGCTACAAATTGAATCAACTTTTTGTTGGTTTAATTTCCTTTTTTCTAAATGCACTTTTGTAAATGCTTTGGACATTTGCACATGTACTTTTGTCATGTGTAATTACATGTAAAAATATGGAAAGTCCAAAGTCAACAAAGACTTCCATTTTTGACTTGAAAAGATATTTAGGTCTTTTTCAATCTTCAAGGTCTCTCCCTATAAATAAAGGGAGCCTCTTTTGTAAAAGGGGATCTTTTTTGTAATCAAGATATCTTTTGATAATTGAGAGCAAAAACTCTATCCAAATTGAGATGCTTCTTGAGACTTTGAGCTCAGATTGTAAATCATATTTTCTTGAATGAATGATAAAGTAGGTTACTTTTCAGACTTTGCATTGGAATAACTTGTGTTATTTAGGAGATTATTTTTACGTCCTTTTCCTAATAATATCTCATTTATTTGATTAAACAAGCAAAGTGTGTGGAAATTATCTAAAGATGTTCTAAAGTTAATTATGAAGACTTTGCACTGCTATAATTACCTTTAGTTTATGTTACTTGTGTTTTGGTGGAAAAGGATATTAGAAAGGCTTTATACTACTTTTATCCTTTGTGATCTTATACTCTGTTGTGGTTTTCGGTGAAGACTTTGAGCTTCGCTTCATCCTACAGTTTTATTAGTCCTAAATCAAGAAGCAATGAAAGACTTTGGGCTTTTGTGGGTTTCTTGTGGATCTTATTACTACCCAGAAAGTTTTCCTACTATTTACTAGATGTCATTTTTGAAAGAAGAGGATTGTTTTTAGTTATTACATAGGAATTTGCATTTAATTTGTGAACATCATCTCTGAAAAAAGAGAGATGGATGATGTAATTTCACCACTGAGTCTATTTTTAGTTTATATTAATATATAGCAATTTATAGGGGACCGCCCCTTAATGAGAGGAGATATTTATATCACTATGATGTGGTAAACCTGCACTTTTTACTGTATAAATCTCCTTGTGTTGTGGTCGAAATACCCATTTTGTCATCAGTTAGTTGATGAAAAAATATTTACCCAACAGGTTTCATCCATATAATACTAGTAATCATTGATGAGGGAAAGAGAATGCTTGATTTCATTAGAGAGCCAAGGCATGGGCACTTCATTGATGGCCATATAGAACACTAGGTAGAATGACTCATAGATTTCCCATATATGTTTTTGGTAATGGTAGCCATATAGCTTGTATAACACTACATGTACCACTATGCCCCTAGGAGTCTAAGGAAAGAAGAAGGATTAAACACATTGGTCATGTAGATGATGACCACTAGGTAACTCAAAATGTAAAATTTACCATTGTTTTGGGTCTCCATGACACGATGCACCAACCAAATTTTGATGATGCTCCTAAGGTCTAAGATATCCTCACCATTGAGGATGATGAAAATTAGGGGAAGCTAGAGGAGATCAACATGCAAATAGACACTTTCCCTGATTAATTTATCAATTAGGATCATCCCTACATATATTTCTTCCTTGAAAGTGTGAATAATGTAGGAATTAATGTCTTCCTTATTGACCACTTGACATCGAGGTTATCTACCCAATCCTTTAAAACCTCATAAATTTGATACGTGTTAGTTTATGCATCTACTATGGATGAGTCATAGGTGACTATTTATTCTAAGAGGTTGTTTTATGCTTTAAATATAGCTCTATAGATGTCTATGATCTTGTGCTTAGATCTTGTAGAGTATACCACATCATGGGCATTGTCCTACACTCACTTGGATTTAAGGAACATATTACTAAAGAGGTTAGCATAGGGAAAAACCTTTGGTTTGGACATAACTTTGTGCAACCCACATCTTTCATATGATCTAAAGGCATCTTAAACTTTTGCCTCATCTTCATCATCATAAAAGGAAGACTTGAGCACCACTTCAATCACTTAGAATATTTATTTGTAATGATCAAATCAGGTTAAGTTTTTGGGGAAGGTGGCATCTATATTCAAGCTCAACCTTAGGGTTAAAGGATTACGCAACCATGGTATAAATGGGAAAATCTTGATAGCATCTATCTCTTGATTAAGGAGGGCACAGAGGGCACATTAATGAGTTGAAAGTGAGGAGGCAAACTCTAGGCAATTGGCAATGAATAGTGATAAATCAACTCACCTTTGCGATCTTATAGGGATCCACACATATCTCTTGCATTGATGGCATTTGGTGGCTCTCCCAACATGAATTCAAATTTGAGTTGGTGGAAGGATTCATCTATTCATTTTTTGATCTAGAAATAATTCAAAGATTTTAGATAAACATTGCCTACTATATTTGATGATTGTAATGAGATGTTTTAAATTATCTAATTAGGGCCTAGTTTCCCATTTAGTTAATGTGAGGAGTGTGGTATGCACACAACTATCTTTACCCTATGGCATCTTGGGTGGATTTATCTCATGCCAAGTGTCCATTACTGGTTGGTCCTATATGTGACCAGTGCCACCTAAGCACAATTGAATGTCACACTTTATCTACTTGAGAACTAGAATGGGCCACTGAAGTATCAAGTGACATGTGGTGACCTTTGATTAGTTCTTGACTATGACTATACTTTTTCATAACCATTTCAAGCATCTTGGGCTTTTTTTACCATTTTGTATAGAAGTGTCACTTGGCACTATCTAATAGGTTAGGCTATCCCAAGATCTATCTATGATAGGTTTCGGAGACTAACAACTTTTATAGGATCCATGTGGTGCATCCTTATTTGGTCAGGCTCTCCTAGGATCTGACATCTTTGATAGGTTTAGGAGACTGATAGCTCTAACATGATCTATGTTTCATGTCTTCATTTAGTCAAGTTATTTTAGGCTTTGATATCTCTGACAAGTCTGGTAGATTGATAGCTTTAATAGGATCACATGGTGTAACCTCATTTGATCAAACTTTATTAGGATTTGACATATTTGATAGGTTTGGGAGACTAATAAATTTGATAGGATCCATGTGGTGTATCCTTATTTGATTAAGATCTCCCAAGATCTAACATTCTTTCAGGTTAGAGAGACTGACAACTCTAACAAGATACACATGGTACTTATTCATTGGTCGTACTCTCCTATGAGATTTCATAAAAGTGATGAAGTTAAAAAAAATCCATGAAAATAATTAAAATCTTACTTGCCCACCAACAAAGCTTTAAGAAGTGTTGAGTAGGACTTAAAGAGACTATAACTCCATAAAAACTAATCATGAGTCCAAATCTATAGAAAACATAGTTATCATAATAAAATATTCTAAGTGTGAGAACTATTTGTTCTTTCAAAAGGCAAGTAGGGCTTGAATGTGTCTAAACATTAGAAGACTATATGGACCTTTAACAGAGATCAGTTCTTTATTGTAAACATTATTACACATTTGATAGACCAAGGTGAAATAGGAATTTAGGTATTTTGAAGGTCTAAGGGTGATGTGGAAAGGATTGAAACTCTGGGAAGCCTTAAGTTAATAATTTTCATAGGCCCCCCTCACTTTTAGAAGAAGTGGGTGTGTTGGCTATAACACCTTTCACCTACAATAAAATAATGTTAAACTTGGCCTATGATTGTAGGAAAGTAGTAGAATTGAACTTGAAAATAATAATGCTCTTTTGTTAAATGTAGAATGCTTTTGAAATTAGATTTCTAGATGATTACTAGGTAATGAATTGAGTGGCTTTGATGTGATTTTATAGAATAATATTTTCATTATTTTCATTAGATGACCTTATGAAAAGTGTAGGATAGTCGTTACTAAATGTCTTGATTCTAAAAAGTGTTTATTGGAGTTAAGAGGACAAGGCCACACCAGTGTGACCCTTTCTAATTAGTGTGGTCTTGTCCCACGGTTTTATAAACTTATGAAACTTGTTATGAATGATATTTTAGTAGAATATGGATGAATAAGAATTAAATAGGGACATTTGCATGTTATTTTCTAGTATTTGTAGTGTAGTGAAGGCTCCTTGATGATTTCAGCTAATGAAGTGGTAAAAAGACCAAGTAAGGTAAGGATGTCAAGTATAAACACTATCAAACATTTATTGATTAAAAATATGTGTCTACATATGGGAAAATAAATATCAAATCCAAAACCAACATCAAATCCAAAATTAAAACTCCAAGATAATTTATCATAAACAACACTTTAAATCAAAATCAACCTTATCAAATTAACAACCAAAATCAAAACTATAACCAAGGATTCAATCGATAAAACCAAAATTGAATACCAAGGGATTATGATCCCAAAATTTATTATCTATTTCATAGATTTATTGGTCACAATACTTGTAATTACAAGGAGTATAATAAGTTTATTTAGATACTCCTTAAAGATCAATGATAATTATAATGTTCTTGAGGACTCCCAATGGGAACCCCCAACCTTACCAAATGGGTCTTATGATACCATAAAAAGTAAATATACACATTATAAAAATCCTTTCCCAAATTGTCAACCATAACTAGACCAAAATGCATCATAGAATAATCATGCTATCTAGCCTATACCAGCTAGAACCCATGATGTGAAGGCTTTGACTTATGTGAATCTTGATGTCACCTCTTACCTTAGTCCTCAAGGGAAGACCCGAATCATAGGTTTGGTGGAATTAAAACTAAGAAAAAAATAAAAATTATTACTCACACCAAGGAGTACTAACTTATTGGTATAAATTTTGGTCACATTGGTATTATGACTTGCTCAACAAGATGTGACATAAATTTGCCAACAATTGGAGAAATCACCATAGAGATGGTGATTTTTCTCTACATTTGAGAGGGAAAGTTCCATAATATGATATGGGTATTTTTGGGTTTTGTGTACTTTTAACCTTATAGAAAAAAAGGAAATAGTGAAAGATTAAAATGGAAGAAGAATGGAGGAAGATGGATGCAAAGGAGAGAAACCCACAACAAAATGAAAGAAGAGAATTGCCAGAATAACTCAAAAATAAATGAAAGGGATATAAATTATTCTTCTTACACAAAAAATGACATAAGATAAACATATGTATTAGGAATGAAAGGCTTGCCTGGAAGCACATAGTCTTCTCAAAACTCAGATTACATACACTTGGTACAAAACCCATATAGATGGTTTTCAACACAAAGTTTAGAAACAACTTGAGTTGCACACAACCAAGAAAAGTGAAATTTTTTAATGGAGTCTATATCTACGAATAGAAATATAGAATTCATAAACAAATAATATCAAAATACATAAATCCCAAGATTGATCTCACCCACTTTCTTGCATTGAATTGCTCAAATCCAAAAATTGCATAGCCCACAGAAAGTTAAAACCAACTCTCTCCAAGAGATTAAAATGAAGAAGAACCCTAACAATCATCCAATTTTTCTCTTTTGTACAATATTTCCCTCCACCAAGGAATTTGAAAATTCACCCATTTTCCCATGTTTTGATTTTATGATTTGGTAAATTTACAATATTAAATACACTCTTTATTTTGCATTTATAATATAATATTAATTATAAAATAATTAATTTTTTAAATGAATAAAAATGCATAGTTATTTAATGACTTTAATTAACATTAATTAATTATAAAATACTTAATAATGTAATAAATTTGGTTAATTTCCTTTCAAACCCATAAACTAAAATTTACAAGTTATTCCATGTAGATCAGTTGGTGGCATTACCCTATCTATATGGTTATAGAGTCCTATAAAAAATCACAAAAATAGGACAATAGACAAAATGATTAAAAGGTGAATCAAATGGGTAGTTTCTAGATGGCCAAATTTCATTGCAACACAACTATAAACTCCCCATTTAGTGAATGTTATAGAAGCTAAAGTTTGAGGAGCACCTAAACCTGTTAGGAATTATGATCTTGTTTCAAACCTCATGAAGACATTTTACCACATTTCATTCATAAAATTATTGAATAAATCTAATTCACATCACCTGACACTTCTTGACACCTTGGACCTGAATCAGTTGGTTAAAGTTACCCCACCTCCTAAAGCTCAAATTAACCACATCAATCTAGATATGTACCCCTTGGATAAAACTCCAGGGATGTTGAGTACTTCTTCAATATTATATGATTACATTTTGATGTTAATATGATGAGGATAAGATATCATGCCTTGTATCTAAAAGTGTGGATTTATAACAATTATGTCAAAAGAGCCATGATTGAAGATGGGGTGTTGCTGATATAGTCCCCTTTTATTTGATTCAATAGATGGGTTATGGTGAAAAAAAGGTTCATCAACTAGACACACCCTTTTAGGTTATGATAGCCTCAAGTTTTTCTATTGGTACCATAGTTTTATGTGTTACTTTAGGACCCAAAACACTATTAATTTAGTTTTATGTAATATACAAGGATACAAACTATAACATGATCTTAGGAAGGCCATGGATTCATAGAATGAAGGTCATTCCCTGAATCTTGTTTCAAGAAATATTTTTTTTTCATATTGGAAAGGTTTTGTCACCTAGGGTGATCCTAAGCCATTCGATGTAAATTAAGCCAATCTTAATAAAGAACGAAGTATCCACATTGATCATCATTTCCTTGGAAATCAAATAAATAAACCTCCTCTTTAAAAACAAAAAGTACCCATCATAGTCTCTAAATGGGTTCTAAGTACACTGGGAAAATCCCAATACCCCATCATATGACAAATCCAAAAATAAAGTTGTTGAAACCATAGAAAATTTAACAAAATAGAGTGAGGGAAAACCATCGACAGTGACAACCATCTCCATGAAATTAAAAAAAAAAATTATCAAAATATTAGAGAAGGACAAACCTATCAAAATCTTGTTTAACCCACATGGGGTTGGGACTTATAATACCCAAAAACCTCTAGGTTTATAGGATTTCAATTTGATGGTAGAAATTCCTAACATTTACATGTTGGAAATTTATGAGAGCAAAGAAAGGCCTCCTACACAGTATGATGATCATTTCCATTTAATAAATTATGGGCACTTTATTACAATGGGTATAAATTCCATTTGGGCACTAGGGTAGGGGTAATTCTAGCCTAACATGAGGGAAAGATCATGCCTTTTAGATTCAAGTTGGAATTTGAGTGCACCAATAACCACATTGAATATGAAGCCTTACTTTTAGATAGACATCTAAAATCTGCCACTCCTTTGTTGTTACTAGTTTTATCATTATTACTCACTAATTATCATCATACCTAATCATATTAGTATCATCATCCTAACATCTCATTTATATTTTCTTCCATCGCCTAACCTTATCCTTCCTCATGTCACCCTTTATTCAAGTTAATTTTCTACTTAGCATCCCACTTGATCACTAATCAAATCCACATAATATTTAAAGAAATTTATATTCCTTACAACCTACCTCCAACTACATCCACCAATAATTTTAGATAATCCTACCAATGATCCCCACCTAAACCTCATTAATTATCCTAAACTACATCTATAATCTATTAATATACATTGAGCCACTCACCACCTCCTCTCTAGAATCCTCGAGGAATTTTTAATTCTTAAAACTATGTACCCAATCCTCTCATCAATTTTGAGTCATCGATTTAAATCCTCATGGCTAAATCTTAGACATTTATCCCTTCCATATGGTTCTATAAACTAGGCTACACCCCCATGCAAACCATCTTTGAAACTTTGAATCATTGAGTCTAAAAGCATTGCCATCTTTGATTTTTTGAGTTTTACAATACCATAGTGCTAACAAATTGCTAATCCAGACATCAACTATAACATAAGTGTTATGAAATTTTAATATCATACATTGAATCAATTAAACATCAATCCATCAAGCATCTACTTATCGTTGGATCACATCTACAACAACAAGAAAGGGGTCTTCAAGAGATAAATTATAAAATTTGTTGTTTATGTCTTATTTAGTTTACACTTTGAATTTTATTTTATTTATACTCAATTTAAGGTAGTATGAGTTGAATTGGAGTATAAGATTTGAATAAGGATTTAATGGTTTCTAACAACTCTAATTTTTAATTCACATACATTTTTGGTGACCATAGGGAGAGGGACTTGTTTTATCCGTAGATTTATTATTGAACTTGTACACTGTTAAATTTTTCTTGTAATGCTATGGAAATTTCATATTATAATATTATCAAATTTTGTTTTGCTGCTAAAGGTTTATGTTAAATTGGTGAAATTATGTATTGGCACTACTTTGAGCTTCAATCTATACTCATTGAAACTACTTATGTCACTGTCTTTATGAACATCATATGAATACATTATGAATTTCCTCACTATTTTTTTACCATAGTCCTGAAAAAAATTTAAGATCCATATTGGAAAGATTTTTTTTTTAACTTTGTTGGAGGTAATTCCAAGTTCATATAATAAATAAACTCATTTGAAAGTTCAACAAGCTTCCATGATTTCATAAAATTATTGATGTAGTTGTAGTTATGTGTGTTTATGAATTAACTCTTTGTTAAGCTAGAGATATCCTTGTGCCATTACCATTTTTTATTTATTCTATTTTTTGGTATCCATTTTTTGTATGTTAGTCCATTCAATATAATAGCCATTGTGTTTGGTCTCTACTTTCTTCGACACCCTAAATTTAGATAACCTTTTCCTTCTAGTAGCTCAATTACTTTAAACACTTCTACATTAAAATTGGTTACCTGATCCAATTCACCTTGTATGTTTATATATGGTATTTAGAACATAAATATTGGTTGCCTAATACATTTCACTTGTGATCTTTCACTTGGATTGTGCATGGTACCCATAATTATGATAATTACATCATTGTGCTTTTCTCTAGTGAGATTATTGTCTGGAAGTCCACCATGCATAACATAGTTGTTATCATACATATTATCATGAAATATAATTTCCCCATTACCCATTACTCATATAATAGTCATTTGAAGATGTTGACCATGTCAATGTTTTCTAACCACCAAAATTAGATACCTCTGAGGCTCTAACTATTTGGGATGATTGAACATAGTTCAGTCATCCATAATCTATGACCTAACACCACTCTCGTGCAAAGTATCATAATACCATCTAGGATATCAAAGATGATAATAAACATTCTTTATATTTTGAGGGGCATTTTGTGAATGAGATGTTGTAATTTATTATCACCAATTAGGAATAAATTGCTCTGTATATCCATGCCCCCAAGCATAAAATTCCAAGACACGACATTTGTTTGAGGTATTTTATCAAACAACTTATGAGCCTTGTAAGCTACCCATTTTGTGCATCTCTGAAAACCATATCAACCCCCAAAATTACATACTATTAAGCCATTTTGTCAAATGATTTGTATGGAAACTAGTTTTGAAGCTCTTATTTGGATTATCATATGTGTTCAAATTCATTTAAATGATTTTATAATATAGATGAGTCAAATTCTACCATGAGTAAAGATAAAATTACAATTGGCAACAAGTATGTGTAACTATTCCCATCAACTCTTGAAGAAGCTAGTCATGCAATATCATGATCTAGGCATTAGTTAGTCTCCTTTGTAAGAAATGGATAAGTTGTGTTAAATCCCAAAGATAAATTAAATATATTTCTAATCTTGGATTGAGGTTAGGTTTATTTTTTGCATACATATATGGATATCTATCAGTAGGTTTTGATACTACAAATAACTTTGAGGCAAGTAGGATGTTCAGTCATCATATTTTATGCTTAATCTATTTTCATCGTTATCACAAAAAAAAAATCTATAGTATAGGGTTTGGGTTTTAATTTCTTATTTGTTGTGTTTTTCAATGCTAAATATTAATGATAAATGTATACATGGATGTGACTGACTAATTGAGTTTTAGTTGAAAAAATTATTGTTGTTTAATAATTAGCATATAAACAATCATGATAATTGTTGACAAGAATTTTTGAGGAAATATCTAAACAATATTGTAGAGGGCCTTTGATTTAAAATTTAGGTGAAAGATCCTACATTAGTATTGTATAGATTTTGTGGAGATTTACTCTATAGGTATTATAGTGTAATTGGTAAAGGAGGATCATTTTTTTCTAACTTGTAGGTACACGACCACTAAAGGCTAATTTTTATAACTACTAACCATTTTTTCACTATTGAAAATATAAAACAAAACTACTAACATTGTTTTTATAGCCCTGCTTACAAAAGACATAAACTATCAAACTACTAACACTTTGATTACAGGTCCACTTATCAAAGTAATCAACTATCAAACAATCATTTAAAATATGTTTTAATCAATTTTAATCATCTAATCAAATTAATCTTATTTGGGTGACCTGATTATGTATGTTCTTCCCTTACACCCATTGGGCAACCTTAGAGATTAAAAAAAATTGAAGTTACCTTTTCTGTGTCAAGCAAATACATCTTTGTTATTCATTTATGTGTGTGTTTCACTTGGGGCTAGATTGTGTATGCTCGCCCCTCATACTCCTAGGGTGATCTTGGTGATCAAATATAATTTATGCCTCCCCTTCTTATTTTTCTAGGGGCAACATGACGTGAAAAATATCCCAACACACTTGACATAGTTTTTAAGAGGGTTGTGACATGGATTTCATTCTCACACACTAATACACACACTGTGTTTTGGTGAAGTATAAAAACCAAGGGCATCTATCATAAAGCTAATTTGGATTCCCCATAAAGGGTTTTGTGAAGTGAAGAAGTCATACTCCAATACTTGCTAGAACAATAATATTGGTGGGGTTACATTGTGGCCCACATTGTTCCATAAATCAAATAAATAATATATATTATACACATACAACCAAATATTGAATTTTTTTTTGTGTGAGTAATAAATTATTATGATTAATTTAAAGGGTTAAATTGGTTGTTTGGAATGATCAAAACCCCTTATAAAGGTGTTTTAACCTTTGGTAAAATATCAATTTTGGTTATTACAATATTGTGATTTATGGGAGTGGTAGTCTTCGAATTTTACATGAATTGTGAATAAGTGAGGTGAAGAAGGAATTTATTGGTTTTGTAAATGTTTCTCAAATAATGGAATAAACTTTGTGGGTTTTTTAATCTCTTTAAGGTTTTCCCATGTTAAAAATGTGTAATGTGTCTTATCTTTTATTTTCTGCAATATTTCATTGTTATTATAAGTTATGTAATTAATTACTTAATTAATTTGCCTATCATTCATATTAAACAAATATTATATTCCTTCTACTAGTTATTCCGACATGGTACTAGAGCCATAATTTTTTTAACTTGGGTTGTAGGTAGTTTTAATTCTTCTTATAAATTATTAGAATAAGGTTATATGAAATAAATATTGTAATATTTTTAGAATTTTGTTGTTGGATATCTTGTGATAGAATTTATAATTGTAAATATGTGAATTACAAATATCATTTAAAAAATATATAGTTATGTTAAAAATATAATAATAAAAATTATTATATAAGCATGCACATATATATTATTGTGTGTGTGTGTGTGTGTGTGTGTGTGTGTGTGTGTGTGTGTGTGTGTGTGTGTGTGTGTGTGTGTGTGTGTGTGTGTGTGTGTGTGTGTGTGTGTGTGTGCGTGTGTTTGTGTGTGTGTATAAACATTATTAAAAAAGAATTTTTTGTTGTTTTATTTATTAAAAAAGTAAAACAAAGCAAAAATTAATAATAAATAATACCCCTAAGTGTGTTAAAATTAGCCTTCCTTATTACCTTCTGAAATTCATGGAGAGTATTTCTCTCACATACCAGATCAATGAAGCCAATCCTATCATACAATAGGGCCTTATTATTCTATTGGTAAAACATGGTGAGACCCTTCGACATATGGAGGTTCTGTCAGAGGGGTCCTCCATTGAGGAGGACTCCCCTGAGGAAGATCCTAGCTTGGGATCTCATCGCTTGACAACCAACCATTTCCATGCTATCCCTAACTCCAAAAGCTCAATCGAGGATCCTCCCCTAAAACTCTCTATTTTAAATCCTCAACCCCTTTTGATAGAGGAAAGAATCTCAAAGGAAGTGGTAGGGAAAGGCCAGACCCCATGGCAGAGGCAATCAAAATCAACAAGGATTAGTTAGAAAATTTTAATAACAAACTTCATGAGGCAGGGTTGTGTTTAGAAATTTTAATCTAAGATTGGAATTCAATGAATAAGGAGGTCACTAATATGATTCAATCTTTCTCTCAACTAAAAAAGGCTAAAGGGACCCACCTAACTAATATTATCATGGAGGCAGAGACTTCTTCCCCTAAGTTCCCCCAAAAATCTCCCACTAAGAAGACCCCTGTGAAGGAACAACTACGAAAGAGACCCAAAATGATCCTACCTAAGGAAGATGCAGAAGGCTGGGGAAATATAACTAGGGCTAGAATCACAAAGAACATACAAGTCACATAGGAGAAGGTGATAGAGGATGTGAAGGTACCTATGAAGGGATCCCCCTCCTAGAATAGCTTTATCATTTACTTTCCTTTTATTTTTGTCCTCTACATGGTTAGTTAGCTGTTAGCTCTATTTTATAGTTTTATCCTTTAACTTGTTCGGCTTACTCCTTTTTAATGCACTTTTTATACTCTGGTTCTTGGTCCCTATAAAACCAAGCTTTTTACCTTATCAAATTAAAAAAAAACCCTAAGTTTATCTTCATTTACTTTTATAAGCAATATTTCCACAACCATAAATATTTATTATATTAATTTTCTTTTACTATGTTAAGACAAGTTAAAGTCAAAGAGCAAGTATTATTTATAGTAATATTTTTTTACCCTCAATATTTATTATAGTAATTTTGTTTTACTATGTTAAGATAAGTTAAAGTTAAAGAGAAAGTATTCTTTATGGTGGTGAATACATTAGTAAATTTTTTGATTCATTTTACATTTCATATGGTATTCAAAGAGAGTTGAGAACTACCTACTCTCCACAAAAAATGGAATTGTTAAGAGGAAAAAGCAGGATTATCCTATAAATGGCTAGAACTATGTTGCATCCAACAAGTATTCCTAAGTTTTGTTGGGACGAAGCCATGGACACTATTGTAAATATTCTTAATAGAGTTCCTAATAAAGCTTTACATCTTTATACTCTTCTAGAAAAATAGTTTAATAAAAAATTAAGTGTTGCTCACCTTAGGATATTTTGAAATCTTATTATTTAACCCTAAAATCTAGATTAGGGAATATAGGGTTAAAGGGACAGAGATAGCTTAGGGCACATGGATGGTAGACTATCTATAAATTAGGTTAATTAATTATAAAAACTCAAATAAATATATAATGAATTTATTATGCTGAGATATGATAAAAATGGAAAATATAACTATGCTAGATAAAATAAGATGCTTCACTAGTTTTGATGATAATATAGATCTAGATCTGGAGCATGCATAAATTAGATTAGATATAGATTTTATATTAGTTGTTTTATTCTATAATTATACCTCTATATCCATGAACACTTGCATTGACTTAGGATAGTTACATTAACACTTTTGTCTAGATCGAACACATATGTCTAGTATAAAATATATGCTAAAACTAGATGTGACCACTTGGATGCTTTTGGGTTCTACGTTGAGTTCAATTTGGTGCATTTAGATCTAGATCATGTACTATCACTCCTTTTTAAATGAGAAAACCCTAGTTAATCATATTCACAGTGGCTATGGGAAAAATGGGTTACTGGGCACATGATGTCGAGTTACCCCAAAGACCCCACTATCAATGAGCACTGCCTACATAGCCAATACTCATAAGAGGGCCTTAGAATTATGTAGTGTTTCCCTATGTGTTGGTTAATGTTTGAATTATGTAATGTATGATAAGTACAATAATGACTTAGTTTGTAAATTGGAAAATATGTCTTTTGGGTTACTCCTTCAGTAATTCAGACATATATATGTGTTTTCCCTATGACTAATATGGAAATAATAGAAAATAAGGAATTTTTGCTCACTTTAATGCTTGATTGAACGATTTTAGTATTTTGAATTATGAGTTGGTAGGTTTGTGTTAGGTGAGAAATGAATGAGGATTGATCTTATATTTATACCAATCCCTTTGGAGAATATCCCATATAAAAGCATTTAGACCGACCATAAGAATACATTACATTTAAAAATTGGATGAACTTAGGGCACTAGACACTTGCATTAATGTAGGTGTCTAACTAGGATGCAAGTGTTTGAGAATCAAAAAAAAAGGTATAGGTCAAAAACCTATAGAGATGGAAGATAAGTAAGCTTACAACATTATGGGCAAGATAGAAGGCCTGGGTCATCATAATAATATTGGTCAAACTAAGAGCTAATTAATTAGGCATAAAGAAATAATATAGGCAATCATTTTGGTAGTGGAAAATGTCTAGAAGTTGAAGGTACATCCATGATATGTATTTTCCAAGTGTACAATACTGACATGTTATATAATTCAATATTAGTGTTTACATTTTCCCCTCTTTAATTTAGTAGTGAAATTTCTAGTTTAAAGGAAAGGAATGAATACCTAGGTGTGTATAACATACCTTGCCTTTATTTGAGTCCAACTTGAGTGCTTTCCTGGTGACTAACCTGTAACCAAGAGCATATTATAGTATATAATTAATGCATATAATTTTAAATTGAAAGCATTTAAAATGATTGAAATTGAAAGGGCAAGGTTTAGGACTACACCTATGTATCGATGAAATTGACTTGCCTTTTGATAATTTTATTTGAAAATATGTAGCATTATGAACATAGAAATGAGATTAGGACAAATTTAAAATATAGAAAGTGTATATATATATATATGGAAATAAAGATATATTTGAGGACCCATGCCCCCAACTTTGGACAAAAGGTGAGTTGTCATTCGATGGTTGAGATTAGCTCAACTATGCAACCTAATCATACTTATAACTTGGTGAATATGAGTGAACCAAGTCAAATCACACTATAAATATGGTGATGTTTGATGATGTAATCAACTCCAACTTATAAACTTGGAAATATTAAATGATTTAATCATCTCAACCATATCAAAATTGAACCAACTACTGCATTAGATTAGCTCAAAATAGTTTGTGAAGGTCCAATTTGGTGGGTGTTGATAGTCCATATAATGTCTAAAATCTGAAACTAATTTGGTTTTTTAATTTTAGGCACACATTGCATAACATATGCACCTTAGATATGTCTCATGCTGAAATTGTGTATAATAATGGTACCAATATATAAAATTCTATCACAAATGTGTATTTGAATCATATAACTATGAATTTTGCCAATTTATAATTTAAACAAATGTGGAGGACATGTTATCATAACATACCCCGACTATATGTGGATAAATTTTAAAATTGATATAAATGACAATGTGGAGTACATGTTTCCAAAATATAGCCCCATTATAATTTAGGCATGTTAAATATTGAATAGGTGTGGAGAACATGTTTTGAAAATATGCCCCAACTATATATAAAAATCTATGAAGAATGTGAAATCCACACCTCTATGGCAATCCCCCACTAATATGCCCCCCTTTGAGGTGAGGGGAAGTAGAAACTAGTAGTCACCTTACCTCAATAAGATAAGATAGTTGTATAATCTTTTTTTGAATCAAGTAACATACATAAGGAATATGTATAGGTAGATATATCATGGAATAATGTAAAATGTGATCACATCGAGGCCTAAAATGTATGATATAGATCATGGAAATGTCTAGAGCGTAATAATACAAGCTTAACAAGAAACTAAACACACACACAAGAGCACTCAAAACTAAGTCAAAATACAATGGTCCAAGGAGACCTCAATCAAGGGGCATGTTCAAATGTCACACAATCAAAGGGACATTACTTAGTTAAAATTCCACAAAATCAAGAATGACATATTCAAGCATCCATACAACAAATGACAACATATTCAAATGTTAAAGAGGCAAACAAAAACATAGGGGTGGTAAAAAATGGAGTATATTCAAATTATAAAACAAGCAAGACAATAGCAAGTCAATACACTCAATTAATTGCATGAATGAAACATAAACAACTAACATAAACATAGCATACTAGTCTATGGATCATATGTGTTAGAAAAAATGTTAAGTACATAACACATCAAGTACACTACAAAAGATATAAGCGTGTATAAAGGCATATGTAAGTACATAATCTCAAACATGATAATTTAAAATGATCATAAAATGATATAACTTGAGTGTATCGAGATCAAAGAAGCAAATGATCTCAATGTCCACATGACATGAGTAGAGGGAAGGCCCAACATCCAAAAGTGCATAGATCATTAATTTGTGTATGCCTGTATCACACTCAAAATATGCATGAAACATGTGTATGTAGAAATAAATGACATGTTATCTAAAAACATGGAACCAACACATACAAGCCAAGGAGCTTATTAAACATGTAAATTCTAAAAATAATTTTAGGTTTTTGAAGTTTTTGATTTTTTTTGGTATTTTTGGAATATGTGAGACCTTACAACCTTAAGTTAGATCCTTTAAATTTTTGAATCATGGTTTGATAAGTGGAAATGGTGCTTATATTCTTCTTCTTCATTATTTAAATGTGTATTAGAAGAACCCTTGCTATAATTTGAAATATGGATCAATTTGCCTTCATAATAAAAGGATACGCCTTGCTGATTTTGGTCATTTTAAACCATCATTTGGTATAACCAAAGAGTGCCCAATGTAAATGCATATGGAGATGTGGTAGGTATAATACAAACACTTGATTAAATTAATTTAGGACCACAAACAATTAGTATTATTATGTTTCACAAGGAATCTTTCCAACCTCATTTGCTTTATAAGTTTTTAAGATCAAAGCCAAGCTATTATAAATGTCTTATATTGTAAGTAGTTTTTGTTTGTGTAGGATCAATATGGTTATGCCAAAAATAATCACCACCCATGAATAATGTTATTTTTAAATCTTGTTGGTTTTGATGTTGATTGATTTGTTTAACTTAATTACTTCGCATAAGATGTGGGCCTTGGATGGGTCCCATATTGAGAAAATTTTATAAAGCTCCCATATAAAGGGTAGGAACACGACATTTTTGTTCATAATATTCATTTGGTAATTCATTTTCCTCCTTTGCATGAGGCATAAAGCTTTGGTATTTATAAGGGGATGTGTTAATCTCCTTTGGATGAGTAAGTATAAATGAAACATATCTATGCACCACATATAAATAGGTAAATGATTCATATTGTTTATGCAATGCTCTTTATTTAAATGGATAAATAATAATTCTACTAAAAATGAATTGTAACTCCAAATCTGAAGGTCTAATTCTAGATCATATGATGTACTTTTGAATCAAATGGTATAATCTTAAAAGGATTCATCATCATGTTGTTTGAAATTATGAAAATGTTCTAATGTAAGTTTTATCACCTTATAGATATTGAAAGCCATGAAGAATGCATCTTCCAATTGTTAAAAAGTGTTTAAATAACCCTTTGGTAGGCTATAGAAAAAATTATGAGCTTTACTAGAAATTCTCATATGGAATACCTTTAGTAATAATTTGTCATCTTTTTCTCATTGACAAAAATAATATACATAGTTAATCATGTGGTTGAATAGGTCTTTACTATTTAAAAAGAGAGGTAAATATGGTAGTTTAAAATATTTTGGATATATATATTTAAGTATACATTATGTAAGAGGTTGATTATTAAATGAGGTAACATTTACATTAGTATTATGGAAATCCATTGGCATTTGAAGTATAAAAACCTATTTTTAAAGATCCCCAATAGTGGTCATCAAAAATAAGATACTCCATGGGAATGGTGGTGCTTGGCATAGGTGTTATCATTAGTTCTAATCTACCTACCCTCTTGAATATAGGCATATGAGTATCATCATCCTCATGGATAACAAGTGCAATTTTAGAGTCATTGAATTTAGGATACTTTTGTAATGGTTTAGGATCTTTAAATTATGGTACCCTTTGTCTATCATTTTAAGAGATTGGTTCATTCACCTTTGTTATAGGTATAACAATTAGAATTTGATGGAGATTTGGTAAATGCACTTGTTTTGGTACAGTATAAACCTTTTAATGAATGAATCTTTTGGGAGATAAAGATCTCAGATGATATCAATAAGAGTGCAAGATTTGAAACATTATGAGCCTTTGACACTTTAGGTTTATGATTCTTCCCTATTCTTGGTGCTTTAAAGTTGCTTGGTAAGGGTGCCATGATGTCTTGGTTAACTTTACATAAATTTTCAATATCAAATGAAGGTAGAAGAAAATAATCACCCTTGATAAGGGGGATATTGTTTAGAAGTGTTGGAAAATTAAGAGTTTGAATCATTTTACTTAAAGGAATACCCCCTTTATTTGTGATTTATAAATTAGCCATAATTTCCTTATGTAGTTGTCAAAACTTTTGATGATCATATGAAGAAGCATCTTGGTCATATGTATCCACTTTTGTGGTAGAATGTGCATGAAGATCATGATGAGATGACTTGCCTTGTTGGTTACTAACAACATGGACTGAAGAATCCCATATAAAGCATTAGTGAATAATGCGTTTGGTATGGTAGCTAGAAGTATCGCAAATACATTTTAAAAGTTCAAGCATCACATATTCCCACTTATCCTCATCTGGTATTGTTTGATATCTTTGGTTTTCAAAGGTTATATCTTGATAGATATACCTTTCTTATCTTTCAAATTCATCCCTTGGTTGGGTGAATTTGGCCATGGAGGAATTATTTAGTTTATTTTTTGAAAAATAAGGAAAGAGATAAATTAGGAATAAAATATGAAACCCTAGGAAATAACACCCTAAAAGGTTTTGCATTTGTATAGATCAGGTTCACCAAATGTTTAAACCTAAAATATAGATTAGGGAGTTTAGGGTTAAAAGGGTGTAGATAGCCTAAGGCACAAGGATGGTAGACTATCTCTAAAGTAGGCCAATTAACTGTAAAAACTTAGATAAACATATACTAAATTTATTATGTTGATATATGCTAAAAATGGAAAGTAAATCTATGCTAGATATTGAAATGATAATGAAAACACGATCCTTAACTGGTTCTAATGTTAATATAGATCTAGATTTAGAACATGTATAAAGTAAATTAGATTTAGATTTTGGATCACTTACCTAATTTTCTAAATTATACCTCTATAGCTAAGAACACTTATATTGACATGGGATGGTTGTATCAACATTTATATTTGGATCAGACACATGTTTTTAGAATAAAATATCTACTAAAACTAGATGCAACCACCTGGATGATTTTGGGTTATGTGTAACTTTTGTTGTGGTGCAATCAGATATGGGTCATGGACTATTACTCCTTATCAAATGAGAAAACCCTACTTCTTCATATTTATAGTGATTGTGGAAAAAATGGGTTAGTAGGCACATGGTGTCAATATTCTCCAAAGAACCCTCTATCAATGAGCACTGCCTACATAGCTAATACTTCGAATAGGGCCTCATACTTATGTGGTTCTCTCCTACATGTTAGATTGTGTGTGAATCATACAATGTGTGATAAGTAAGTATAACAGTGACCTAGCTTATAACTTAGAAAATATGGCTCTTGCATTGGTCCTTTAGTACTTTAAACTTGTAGATGTGTTATCCCTATGAATACTATGGAAATAGAATAAAATAGGAAAGCTTTTCTCACTTGAATGCTTTTGGTATTATGCCTTATGAGTTATTGGGTTAGTATTGGGTGAGGAATAAATTAGGGTTGATAGTATATATATATCAACCCCTTTGGAGAATATCTCACATAAAATCAATTAGATTGACCACAAGAATATGTTACATTTGCAAATTAGATGAATTTATGGCACTATGTACTTGCATTAGAATAGAAAACTTGAGTTAACGTAGGTGTTCGATTGGGACATAAGAGTCTAGGAATAAAAAAGGTAGGTATAAGTTTAAAACTTGTAGAGATGGAAGATAAGTAGGTTTACAAAACTCTAGGCAAGATAAAAAGCCTAGGTCATCAAAATAACATTGGTTAGACTAAGAGATAATAAATTAGGCACAAAGAGATAGTGTATGTGAGTCTTTTGGCAATGAGAAAGGTCTAAAATATAAAGATACATCCATGATATGTATTTTCCAAGTGTATAAGACTGAGGTACTATATAATTCAAAAATAATGTCTACAACTGATTCTATGTTTATTCCTAGAGTCAAAAGAAAGAAACTTGATCCTATCTCATACTCTTGCATTTTTTTAGGTTATGGAGGAAAAACTAAATGATTAAGGGTGTATAATCTATCTAAATGACAAATCATTGAAAATAAGAATGTTCAAATTCTTGAAAAATATTTTTGTGAGCCTTCTATAGAACCCTCTCATGTTTCCTCTTATGAAGACCCAAACACTTTTATTCATCGTTATGAATAATCAAATTCCTTAGAGGAATATGATACAAATTTGGATAATTTTGAGTTTGAGGGAGACCCTTCTTCATTTTTTATTTAGTCTAAAATACCTAAATGGGTTGAATCCTTATTTCAATAATCTAATCTTGAAAATCTTAATAAAATGACTAGAAGTCAACATACTTATCATGCTTTAATGACTCTTTATAAATGTGAACCTCAATTTTTTGAGGAAGCCATTAAAGATTGTATATGTAAATATGTTATGCAATCTAAATATATATCCTTAATTAAAAATAAGACTTGGGATCTTGTCCCTCCTCCTAAAAGAAATATTATTGGTTCTAGATGACTTTATAAAATTAAATATAACTCAATTAGGAAAATTGACAAATTTAAAACTAGGTTAGTTTCTTGAGGCTTTACTCAAAAACCTATATTGATTTTGTTGAAAAAATTGCTCTTGTGGCAAAGATGAGTACCAGCTGATTACTTATTGCTCTTGTAACTAAAAATGGCTAAGAAATACACCAAATGGATGTTAAAAATGCTTTCTTGAATGGTGACTTATAAGAAGAAATATTCATGACTCAACCAAAATGTATTGAAGAGCCTAACAAAGAACATTATGTATACAAATTAAAAACATATTTGTATGGTTTAGAATAATTTCCTCGAGCTTGGTACTCTAAAATCACAAAGGATTTTCAAAGAATTAGTTTTTTCTAATTATTATTCTGATAATGATCTCTTTGTGAAAATTTAAAATAGTCATATTATCTTAATAACGTTATATGTAGATGATCTTCTCATTATTGATAGTCAAACTAATTTGATTCTTGAATATAAATTTAAACTAAATCAACATTTTAAGATGATTGATCCAGGCATGCTTCATTATTTTCTATGTGTGGTTGTATTTCAAGATAAAAATTTAATTTTAGTGTCTCAATCTCAGTATGCACATAACCTACTTGTTAAATTTAATACGATTGAGTGTAAATCTATTTTTACACCGATTGAAGTTGGTGTTAAGCTTGATCCAAAACATGCAAGTGACAAAGATAATCTTACTTTATAGAGACAATTAACTGTAAGTTTGATTTATGTAACTATTATGAGACCAAATATTTCATATGTTGTATATGTTGCTTCCAAATTCATGCAATATCCATATATGGATTATTGAAAATTAGAAAAAAATAATACTTAGGTATATCAAAGGAATTGATAGTTTTTTTTATATTATTTTTCCATTGATAATGCTAATTTATATGGTTATTATGATGATGACCACACTTGTAATGTTATAGATCATAAATATACTTTTAGATACATGTTTAAGTTTGGTGTGTAGGTGTTATTACTTGGATCAACAAAAAGTAACCTATTATTTCATTGTTCTATAGAAGTAGAGTATAAAATTGTTACAAAAGTTCATAAAGAAGCAATGTGGCTACAAAGGTTGTTAGAATAACTCTAAATGGGTGTCTCTCACAATATAATTTTTCTTTGTGGTATTCAAATTTGTATAATGTAGGAAAAAAATCTAGTTCAACACTAAAGAACAAATCATATTGAAGTTCATGTGTATTGTATTCGATAAAAAGTCCTCAATGGTGACATTGATTTGCATTATTATCCTAATGACAATTAAGTGGTATTTATCTCATAAAACCACTCTATACAACAAAATTTTATAAATTCAGAATAATGTTGGGCCTCTTAGAAATTCCATTGAGGGGGAGTGCATGATAATGTCCCTCTTAATTACCATGTGTTCTTTTTCATATTTATATTTCTTCTCTATTGTAAATGCATTGTAAAAAGTCACCGTATGTGATTTTTGTGTAAAATTTACCCTATGTGAGTTTATAGTATACCTAGTAATCAAATATGTTTTGTAATGGAGGTCATTATGTCATAAAAGGCTCCAAATATTTGTAAGCTTATCCATGAGAAAATGTGGGATATTCCCACTTTCATGCTAGCCTAAATTATCCTATGTGATTTATGGAATCTAATTCCTTTTGTATAAAAAGGTGATATTAGCATGATGGAGGTGTTTAAATTTTTTAAGTGTTACATGCTAACCTAAACTCATCATGGATGGTTTATCAATGGTACTTATTTTTGTATACAAATGTGACTATAACACGTATCCCCACTAAACATTAAGGGAAGTGTTAGAATGATAATATTTATAGGGTTACATTTTGGCCCACATTATTCCATAAATAAAATAAATAATATATTTATTATATACACAACCAAATATTTAAAATTTTGGTTGTGTAAGTAATAAATTATTATGGTTAATTTAAAAGGTTGGGTTAGTTGGATGAAATAGTCTACACCTCTTATAAGTGTGTTTTAACCTTTGGTGAAATATCAATTTTGATTATTACAGCATCAAGATTTATGGGAGTGGTGGTCTTTAAATTATATGTAAATAATTTTGAATAAGTCAAGTGAGGAAGGAATTTATTGGGTTTGTAAATGGTTCTCAAATAATAGAAAGCTTTGTTAGTTTTTTTACCTCATCAAAGTTTTCTCACATTAAAACTATGTAATGCACCTTTTCTTTTGTTTCCTACATTATTTCATATTATTACAATCTATGTAATTAATTAGTTTATTTATTTACCTATAATTTATATTAAACAAATATTAGATTCCTTATACTAGTTATTTTGATAATACACAAGCATAAACAACATCCTTACACAAAATAGGGTCCCACGTACTATAAGGTATTTAGGGGATGCATGTAGAGAACCTCATACAACCTAGATTAATATCCTTTAGTCGTATACAACTATCAGTGTAGGGAAAAAACATTTCTAAAGATCACTCACCACATACAAATGTAAAGTGAGGTTATGAGACAAACCTAGTCACCACTTTATGTAAGTAGATCGGTAGGATATTAATTGAGTTTCACACCCTTATCTACTAGTATAGGATTGTGGATTACTTAATTTTTTTTGGTGTTTATATGGATTTCACTATTTTAAAACCTCACACCCCACACAAAATAACATCCACATCAACATCCATCAATCAACCTAATCCAAAGTCAATTATAACATCAACATCCATCATATAAAATCAACCTATACATAGACATCCTTAATTGACATCCCCTAATCTAAAAACATCTCAACATCCTTTGATCTAAACATACATCGATCAACATTACTTATCCAACCCAAATAAGTCAACATTCTAAATAAATTTTTATCAGATCATTACATCATCAAATCAATGCAAAATTTTTAATATATAATGCCTAGTCTAAACTTGTATGTATCCGTACTTATCAAATCAATCACCCCTAATCACACCAAATATATAGTCATCTCCAATCACATATCACAACTAACTAAACATAATATTGCATTAATCCACATTGAGACAACCCCTTCATGTACCATAACCAACATCTAATCTTAACCTGCTAAAATCCTAAAAACCAATCAATTTTGAGTTAATCCTCACCAACCAATTGAATCATCCACTTAAATCCAACAATCACATTTATCTAAATTGCACTATCAAATAAAAATATCACTTAATATCATCCAAAATCCATTTTATCCCACAAAACTTGAGTCATCCATCACTTGAGCTAGCTTATAATCTCAAGGTCAACCAATCCAACATCAAATCAATAATCATTTAAGCTAGTCACAACCTATCCAATATCTATCAATCAAATCATCATTTGGGGTTACATTCAAAATAACCCTAATCTAATCAATATCAAATCTTATCCAAGCTTATCACCTATCAACATTATAGGGTTAACCATACCTTAATCAATCTTAAATCAAGTTAGCTCCCTATTAAATCAATCAATCCACTCAATTTTATCATTCATAATCAACATAAAAAATGTGACATCCAATCATCAAAAGTTCCATATCAAATTTGAATAATCAAACTTGAAATCAATATAAACAAACTCATATCAAAAAGGCATAATGCAAATCTGGTACACCTCATTCAAACATTTAATAATCATTTCCTAATCTTTCCACTCAATCCATCGCACCTATCGATTGGGGATGAAAAATCACAACATCCATCCTTTCTCCCATATTTATCCATGGCACCCAATTTTTTTTTGGGTATCACCCAAATTGAACAATACATATTTCAAAATAAATATACTATCCATTTACAAATCCTAAAAATGGGAGCCAACTTCCTATAGACTTTGATCCCATAAATATAACTTCCATCATGAGTAGGAACAATTAAATCCTTACATATCCATCTCATCCTACTCTTAGCCCTCATGTTAGCCAATCACAATCAAACTTTCCATCCAATACTTATAGCCTTGATCATGATCTCTCTTCTCACACTAGTAAAGAAAAAAATTTCTTAGAAACCTTATCCAATACCAGTCTAGACCTTAAGCCACATCAAACCCAGTCATCCAATTCTTTCTTGCCATCACTACACTAAGGGCAATCATCCGATCTAAAATCAAGTGTTTGTACATCTAAACAAATTTGTGAATGAAGACAATATACTCATCTCAGTGAACCCTTGGAAGCAATATTTTACCAATTAGATGTTGTAAATATGATCATCTATTTGTGTACCAAGCCTTTTGATCCGACAAAACACAAGCCCCATTAATATAAATAAGGCTAATATTATCAGTACCACAAAATCCTAGGGCATTATACTAATAAATGCCTCATATTCAAAAATTATGTCCAAGACCTAATTAACCATGGTGACATTGAAATCAAAGAAGAATCAGATACATCCACACCCAAGAGTAAGTAGGAGGGGATATGCCAAGATTCCTTTCTAGATCACTATCAAACACTTCCATGTCCTCAACACCCAAACACTCATAGAAAACCTTGAGTGTAATAAATGTTTATAAATAGATTATCATCTTAAAATAATCTAACTTAGAAATAAAATTAATAACTTAGAATAAAAGGAAATAGCCTAAGCTAAATTAGTCTACTCATATCCTTGATCAAATTTTGATGAGAAAGACAAAAGTACAATCTTAAAGGATACACTAAACTAAGGTATATTTTATGTCCCTCCATAACTAAAAATACTTAGAATAATTATAGCCTTCATCAATATACTCCTCACCACTGAATAAGTATTTATAAAAAATCATGTCATCTCTTCAGTTCATGTCTAATTACTTTACTACAATATTTAAGACTAAATCACGACACCACTTTTATTTAGAGGAATATGATCCAAGACTTTATTAAGAATGATATATTTTACCATGATCAATTTGTGTATTATTTCTTAGTAAACAAAAATCTAAAGATCTTAAAATTACCCTTGCTACTTGACAAAATGAAAGTTTAAGTAACATCCTCTAATATTGTTTAATCTTAAGTCTAAGTAATAATTCAGGCCCGATAAGGTGGACAACTAGAGAATCAAAAAAAAATTAAGGTTAAATAATCTCCCATAAATAAGAAATATTCATAGAGAAAAACCTAATCAATAATTATCTTTGATCACCACTCAAATACAATAAGAATAACTTAGCCACCAAGTTAATTAAATCTACAATGTATTTTTAAAATTTTGAATCATTCATGAGATCAATTAAATCATATTTCCTCAAAGATTAATCTCATTCAATAAAAAAACATGTACTATCATCATTTTTCAATTTCAGCTTCTAAGATATTGAATAAAACATAGAGTCTTGGTAAATAAAATCATACTACCACATTGCTATAGCTCAGATCACATTCATTAGATTAAAAAAGTATAATAGACCCCAAATGGGAAGGAAACTATTCTACCACTAGTTCCAAGTTCAACCCAAATATAAATCACAATTAATTACTTAAGGAAACAACTCATATTATATAAATAATCATTCAAAAATGATAAAAAAATAAAAATAGAGCATTTTAAAACTAAATAAGCTGATAAGCTCTGGTCATCTCAAACACCTTATATAAAAATAAATAGTTTAACATAATTGACTAAACCCAAAAAAAAGTTTTGGAATAGGAATTAAATACTTTTTTCCCATCTTATATCATATATACCGATCCTTTAAGCACATAATAGAATATATAACTACTATAATCAATCTAGTATCATCAATTATAAGTTATTCCAGGCAATGGAAATTTATCTACTTTTGGTCCTATAGTTAGTAAGGAGGTAAATGTAAATGATTCTCATTGCCTTCCTTACCCCCATACACTTATATCAATAAACATGTACTAACCTTTTATGTCAATCCATACACTAACTACTAAAATTAATGTCTTATACATTAATGGATCATACCATCAAATGATTTAACCCTTCCTAAAGTAGGGTAGTAGGATGTAGCTCAAATTATAATTTTAAGGGTAGTATATGATAAGTACAAAATCAAAATAGTTTTAGATTTGGAAACCAATTATAAACTCTATATAGGTAGTAGTGCCAAAATTCACACTACTTATAGATAGTATGCCTACATGGTTTAACTAAACACCAAACCTAGAATAACTAAATTATAAAAAAAGACTCAAATACTAACATAATGAATAATAACCCTTGTTATATATAAGTGTCTTGTCTCACTAAGAATATTATAGGATTAATACATCATCAGGTATATTGAATCTCTAACACTAAGTCCCATTGGTGAATATCATTTTTGCATTTAGTCATGCAAGGAACATAAAACTAATAGTATAGTTACCTAATGAGGAATAGGACTTATAAATTACACCATACAAAATTTAAAGTGTGTTTTGATCACTAAAAAAAAACTAAGGGTATAAAGGTCTTGCTTCAAGAAAACCAACATCAACTAAGTTCTTTTTCCCAAGTAACCAAAATAAACTAGCATCTCTTGATTTATATGTAATTAAATAGGTAATAAGTGATATAAGTATCATAACTACATGAGCACCATAAAAATGTAGTCCCTCAAGTCATGCATTATAGGAATTAGAAGAATTATCAATCCACTAAATGTTTCCATCCCAAAAGTAATTCTTCACTACTAAAACATTATCAATATAACTCGAGTAAAGATAAACCATTGATAAAACATAGAACTTCCACAAATAACAAAAGATCTATTAGGTACATCCCTAATTAAATATAACAAAATCACATATAATAATACTTGAAAATGTTGATTACACATGACCTTGTTAAGTGATGTAGTCAACATAAGTTAATAAAGAAAGACTAGAATAAGCAAAGCTAAAACTTGATTTAGTCCCAACCCTCTCAAATCTTATGGTTTAACAATATTTAAATTTATTGAGGTATTTTGTATAGGTTTACTCACAACCATGAAAAATCCCAACTCATAATTTATATCTCAATAAAGAGCAAGAAACAAATAGGAATTAGAAAGAAAAAAATAGATCAAATAGTGTTTATTCATTAAATTAAAGATCAATTTAAATCATTTCCTATCCCAAGTTAAGGGGGAGAAGGTAAGAAGTAATAAAATAACAACCACAATGACATCTCTTTCACGTATTTGTGGATAAGAGAGTTAGATGATAAAAACAACATGCTCATTAATGTGTTAGATAAAGGCTCATTTGAATCAAACATAATGGTCTCTTTCCATGAATCTAATTCTAACCATTATCCTGTATTTCATATCACTAGTATAAATAAAATACCAACTTATTTCAAATTCACTTATTTGTATTATGTGCCATTCAATAATTCAAGAGTCCAACATATGTTTCCTCTGTCGAGTTAGGGTAGTGTTGAATTAATCCCATGAAATAATGCTTAAATAGGTATGCCATCACTCTAAGAGGATTTAAATTAGAATAAATCATCAAAAATATCAAGATTACATAGGCCTATGGATTCCCTAATCAACATGCATGTGAGAATCCCTAATCAACATGCATGTGAGAATACCTAAAAATAGCCTCTCATAGATGCACCTAAGGTTAACAAAGTTACTTTCCCACTTTCAAGGTTTCAAGTCCACTTTCATGGAATTACCCCTAAATATTTATTATTGTCTCTTTATTTTCATTTAAAAATAACTTTGAAACAAGTTTATTATAAGCTTTAGGTGAAATTCACAAAGTAACCACCTTATGATTTTCATAAATATTAGGCCTCTCATGAGGCTATAGAAGTTATTTCATTTCATTAAAGTGAAAGAGGATCCAAATACATTATAAGGTGCATAAATTGTTCCAACTCTTTATCATTAAGGTCCTACTTACATAAAAGCATAAGATTATTTCAACCATCCAAAAAATAAAGCACAAGGTTTAAGCCTTAATTTAGGATAATTCAATAATAATTCTATTATTACTCCCTTATCTAATGATTCCCTCTTATCACTAGAACATAATATATACAATGATGTATTTCATAATAAACAATCATACGAAGGTGAAAATGAAATGATGATAGATCATAGCCTATGGATATCATGTCATCCAATTGATGGCTTGTAATCAAACATAGGACAAGGGTTACAATAAGAGCCACAATAAAAATCCTCTCACTAGTTGATGATGTAAAAATGTAATAATTTTATTACAAGGGGTTTCACTATCCTCCAATATTGGCCTAAGATAATCAAAATGAAAAATATACCCTTGGAAACTAGTATAGATTTAGAACAATCTATACCTAAACCATGATCAAACTATCAAACTAAAAAGCATGCACATACTAATTTATTAAATAATTGATATCTTAAAAATTGGAATGTGACATTAACCATTACTCCCCCACCCTATCAAAAGAACTTGGTTTTTTTCCCCATAGGACACATAATTAAAAATCCATCATATTTTGGTCATATGTAAATGTGTGATCTTACCATTAAGTGGTAGTTTAACTTACATACATATTTATTCTTTCAACATGAGAGTTTATCCCTAATACATATTATTTATTATTAAATAATTCCTTTTTTTATTTTTTATGTATTATGAATTGCATTGAATGGAAGAAGGATCATAAAAGTTTTGTGAAGTGGTTGGACTAGATGAGCCTTTCTAGTTCCCCCTTCCTTTTTGGGTAGTATACCTTTGAATCCTTGTTTTTTCCCATTGATAATGGTGATTACATGTTATATATGGGACTTATTATCTCTAGAGTGCATATGTTCACCCACCTATGATGGCAATTAGATGAGAGGTGATCTCCTCCTTGATATGTCCTTTTAGATGTCTTACTTAGACATTTTTGTTGGTGTCTACATGGAGTTTCGGAAATGCCTAAAATAATTCTTCATGTGGATATAAATTCATGTAATATCATGTATTTATAATCTGAAAATTCTTATAAATTTACTAAGTTTCATTCATGCAAGTTTAAGGTGATATCACCCTTGTAACTTCTTATAATCCCATTTCATTAAAAAGTTATAGATTCAAATACAGTGAATTATATGATTACTTTTATGTAAAGAAATGAATTGAAACATGTATTATGTTTAGTGACATATGTATAATAAATTTTATGGGATTAATTGTTCACAAATTGATTTAAAATTTGTTATAGTAGCTTGTATGTGTAATGGCCTTAGGGAGGCAATTCTATGTTTTAAATTTTACACATTGTAGACACCTAATTTTGGTAAAAGACTCATCTACAAAATTTATTTTCCCTATGTTTTCATGATTTCTAAAATTGTGTATAATTTCATGTTTCAATGGATTATCATACCCCACGCTCATCGTTTGGTCCTTAATCACTCCAAATACTTATACACTTTTATAAATATAACAATTCTCAGCCCTAAGCCTAACTATATATAATCCTATGTTACTACTAAAAAATTACACTATATTTTTTATTAAGATGGGAATGGTATCACATAAATTCATACCCTAAGTAGGAATAATGGGCCCATTGATCATGTCTTTCATCATTTTTTGGGTTCTTTTACCTTTTGTGTTCTATGTGCCTTAATTATTGCTCCTTATTATTTATGGATTTGGCTTATGTTTGAATCATGTACTAGAGCTTTCTATTCATATCAATTCATCCCAAGCCATTTAAGATATACAAAAAAATATGAAATACATAAAGGAACAAGTGATAACATCAAGTATTTATCACCTAATTACTAATTTAAGTTTAAGCAAACCCTTGCCATATCTATTACTACATTTTTGAGGGAGTCATTCATTATGAATCACCCTCTTGTACCAAAATAAGGTCTTATTAAAATTATATGTAGCTACATATTCACATCTAAGGAAGATGAGGTTAAAAAATCCTTTCTCAAAATTGCATTCACACTACATAAAAACTACGTGAGTTCTAGTTCTGGTGTGTGATACATAGTTTTATATTTGATAGGGGTATCATAACCCATGACATTATTTTATTATCATTTGATAGAAATATAGGTGAATAATAAGTAATAATATATCACTTATACATTTCTACCCATCATATAAGATAAGCATAGGTACAAGTAAACACAAAATCCAACTATAGAGTGACAAAAAAATTAGAACATGAAAGTGATCATAGAATGTGAATGGCATAAGAGGACATGAATGGTGGTCAAAATAAGTTAGCATCAATCCTAGTCTAAAAATGAATGGTGTAGGTTAAAATCTCATCCATATATAGTTATCACTCTAAATTTGGCACACACTCAATTGCAGGGTAGCACAATTTAGATCTACATTCAAAATTTTAGAATTCATCAAGATGTGATCATTCCATTATATTTTACCTCCTTTGTCAATTTAGCATTTTCCTTTTACATTTTTACTATTTTACAAGGATAGGTCTAAATTATATATTTTTGTTTAATATTATATATTTATCTATATTTCAATATTTTATCAATTGTGCTTATATGAATTCATCTAAAATGTTAAAAAGATAAATCATTTTGGTGAACCCTTTTATTCTTCTTATGTTCATTACTTCCTCCATAGTGTTTCAAATTGTCTTCTTTTATAATTTTTCATATTTAATTTATGATATGCATATTTTATTACATGCTTAGTCAAACCCTAGGTTTTATTGACATATTTTTTTCTTGCATATTACATCCACATTAAGAATTATAGTTGCACACCTTTGTTCCTTCATTGCATATAACCTATGGATTAATCCTCTTATTGAAAATCTTATTTTCAGATTTCCATCTTGTTAGTAATTATAACATACATTCCTTTATGTTATACATTCCTATATATTATGCCTATGAGACCTTTCTCTCTGCATCCTACTATACATAGTGATATATTGAGTAGTGATACTTGTGATCTAATATACTTACCTTTGCATATTATTCAAATTTTAAAAAATTCAATAAATACTAAGATGACTTATTGTGATGTTACTTCTTCCAACATTGATGGGAACATTTGAAAGGAGACTCCTTTCCATAATGCTAATTTTGACAATAATGGTAGTTATGACAGTAACCATGCTTGTGCTAATACACATCTTGAGCTTATAGATGTTCCAAATTTCATAAGTGTGATTGAAGAATAATTGAATTATTTTATTAAAAAATATCTTAAAGATTTTGATGCTATAATTTTCTTACTTATTTTAGCTTGCGTTAATAAATTAAGAATAAGGATCCTTTACTTTAGAAACCCACATTGAATGGTTCTATTCCTTCTACATCAGGTGGTGAAAATAGTACCCCTCATGATACTAATCTTCTTAAGCCTCTACTTAGTGCTACAACACCCCCTCAGGTTGATGCTTCTATTCGTAACACTTATATAGTTCCACCTACTAATTTGATTACCAATGTGCCTCTAATGAATTCATATATTAAATATATTAGTCTTGGAAATATTCATGACATAAATCATGCCTCAATTATTAATGTTAATCATTATCAGGCACCTATAGATACACATGATAATATTAATCATATGCCTAGTGGTGTATCTACTAATCTAGTAGTGAAACAACAACCTAATGACATGACGATGTAAATTTTACAATTGTCTCAAATATATGCATGTGGATTCATATTATGACATATTCATAACCCTTTGGATTAGGGAGTGTTTATTCATCCATTGCCTCCATCATTTTAAGTACCTAGTTTTATAATATTTAGTGGCAATGGGCATTCATCTTAGTATATCAAATCTTTCTTTGTATCTTTTATAGGTTCTTAACATAATAAATTTCTTATGAAAAATTTATTTCTAAGGAGCCCCATGGAATATGCATTAGATTGGTTAATTCCTTTTATGTGGGTTATATAATCACATGATTTACTTGAATTTTATTAGAGCATTTTTTGATAAACATTAGTCAAAATGTCACTTTATCTCAAATTTCTAAAATTGTTTTAGTTATTTTTATATTTATGCAATACAAATAAGATAAAACTACTAAAAATAGATTTTAAAAGATAGATCATTTACCATACATATTTGGATTTCTAGATAGAGATTGGTTTCACTTACTAAATATAGAAAGTACCAAGTAAAGAGGGAATAAAAGGCACTTCATGGATATTATATTTTATGATACTTATTGCATGTGTTACAGTCATCTGAAATTATTTATAATAGCTATGTAATTGTTCAGCTCAGGAAATACAGTGTTAAAACCTATGTAGACACTATTGGTGAAGCCTATACACCTACAACTACTAGTATTATCCATTATTTGTCGACATTATCCAGGTTGATTGTGTCAATTTATTCTACCATTTATCACTATGTCTTAATTTCTAGATGATTTATCTATGCTTTTTTGAACTTAGTCCTATATGTAGATTATCATTTTGTTTCCTCTTGGAATGAAACCCTAGCTCCATTTTCTACACAAGATAGACTTGAAAAAGGTATTAGAAATATGGGGTTAGACAACCCCAACCACTGCTTAGTGAGAGTTTGATCATTTTCTATGTTACAATACTCCAGTGATATCTCAAAACCACATGCAATTCTCCCACCTAGGTGTATGTGTGTTCAATTGTGATCCATTGAAATACAATGCAATGCTTTGGATTTCAACAATTGACAACATGAAAATTTGAACTTATGTTATTGTTCAGATTTAACTTTATGGCTTATTTTTTATGGGATTTTAGATGTGTATCATTTTGTGATAATGTCTCAACAAAGTGTTAATGGATTTATCAAACTTGTGAAGACTTGACAAGATGATGCTAGATAGTAAAAGATAGGTATAGCCTTAGTATATATTTGTATTTATATATGAATATTTAGTATTCACCTCCATAAATGACATAGGAAATGCCCTTAGGCCAATCTAAGGGAGAACTTTAAATTTAAAAAATGGATCTTAAGGATCTTAGGACATTGTTGGTGAAGGTGGACATCTATGGTAACTACCAACATTTGAATGTTGTCTGCACTTTCTAAAAAGGGTAAAATAGTGATGTGGAATATGGCAATAGTCTACTTAGAATAATGGATAATTCTATCAAAAAATAGGGAGATCTTGAATATGAATGATAGAAAATTAGGCTGGTCAAGTCAATAAATAGATAAACATATAGGAGAAATTATGGACAAAAACAAAATGTGTAAGCATAATAAATATATGAAAAAATTGATGTTATCAAGTGTCTAATACCAAATTTAAACTCTAAATCAACTACTACAGATATAATTTAAACCCAAATTGTCTACATACTACCATAAATATTCATTATAAAGACAAAAAATTGATTGCATAAATAAAATTCATGCCCCTCATCCAATCCATTTTGACCTTAGTATATATTTAATTTGATCAAGCTACCCAATCTGACCCATATAATTTGTCTCATTATGTCAAATTCCCCACATATGCATCACATATGCCTTAATCTATCAATATTTTCCCATATGAATAACATAATCTACCCTAAAATAGATGAACCATATATCTACCATAGACTAAATATCCATGACAATCCCATAGTATGTCCCCCTTTTTAAGGTATGGAAGAATACTAGGAATCACTCAATTAAAAATAAAGAGTTGTGCACATCATTATATATATATATATATATATATATATATATATATATATATTTCTCTCTCTATGTGTGTATGTGTGTAATCAATTAAAGTATGTTTGCTAACATGATAATATATGTCATCATATAAATATTTTATTATCTAAGTGAATTTGAAACATGTAATCCCAGTAAATGGGAATACAAGTGTTAGGTCAAGTATATATTGCATTTAGGCATGCATTAATCATGATAAAAATTACATCATCACATAAAATGGAATAATTAATGATAAAAATCATAGCAACAAGCTCATCAATAATCATAAATGTATCCACACGCATCTTCACACAAACACACAATATCATGATCATGAAGCCCACAAGCACTCAAAGCACAACGTGAATCTAACCCAACTCTAACTCATCATGGAAATCATGACCATGACACAAACTAGAGGATCCTCAAAAAAAGTGATGCACAACTTGATAGAACACAATAAATACACTCATAGAACATGTAATATAACACACAAAGTAACACTCATTAATTGTCACACAATATAATAATGATTAACATCAAGCACACATAAAATAATAAATGTTAGTCCATATAATCTATCAAATTCATCATTAAATATATTAAATCACATTATCTATATAAAATAGCACCCTAAAAAGTAGATGAAAGATAAATGCATGTATAATTATTCTAAATATCTCAATATGATCAATGGAATGGTCATAAAAATATATAACCTGATAGGTGTGAAAATATTCCCCCAATTCTCACATGCCCCTGATGTATAAATGTAGTCCTTATGTGTAAGGAATTTCTTGCATGAATATATCCATGTATCATATGTATGTTGTATGTCCTACATCCCACTAATGTATACAATTAAAATCATGTGAATAGATAATATATATGCAATTAAACATCTATATATTATAAATAACATCAATCAATCTTGTAAATTAGCATAGTATTTCATGCATAGGTCCCATTTTTTAATTTTTTGAATATTTTATTTTTTCTTTTTTTTCTTCTTTTTTTTAGTTTTTTGCATTTTTTTTATATTGAAATATTTTAAATATAAATATGTTCCTTCTAACCAGTGATCCCATCAATTCAATGCTCACATGTAGGGCCTGGTGTGAATGTCACACACTGTGGGTGAGGAGTAACACATGTATCATTATCTAAATCAAATAAGTGATGATGCACTATGAAACCAACATCATTATCATAATCATCATGATTATGTGTACTTTGTGTATATGTAGTATCCATAGTAACCTATGGAACTAGTAGTATGATATAATAATGTGATAGTGTTTACTTTGAAACATATATCATAGCTTATAAAACCAATTTATGTTGTGACATACTGGCTAACATTTGTTAAAAATAGATTAAATATTGATGCAATGGATGCTAAAGCATTAGTATTTGAGGAAGATAAATTACTTGTCTCTGATTTTCATTTGTGGAATGAACCTATATAAGATGTGATGGAGGTGATAGAGAAAATGTCTTTGGATGAAAGGGATAATCATATGGAATATTTATAAATTTAACCACTCTATTTATATAAATATACTTTAGGCATCAATGTAATAAATTTTCCATTGCATTTATATTATATATCCATGGATGTCATAATAACATGTTGAATCCCCTAGTATTAGGAAAAATTAAGAGCCAAACAATAAATAATACCATAAGCAATAACATAATTCCACCAAGATGGTTTTGTCTCTTTCCATAAAATCATTTACCTATAATAGTTTTATCAATCAAATCTCTATGTGTGTACCCAAGACTATTAATCAATGTCATAGTGCATGTTTTCACTTCACCCATTATGCACCATAACATTATGTGTAGGATGCAAATAAATCAAACTCATACAAATAAAGGCACATTGGTATGATCATCATCAATAATATCATGATCAAAAAATGTGATTGTAGGTTTTTGTACAAATTTACTTAAAAATATACCAATAATATTATCTAAATGATGACCCTCCTCAGTTATAGAATAATAAGACATTGGAGGAAGATTGTTGAAACCATGGTCAAGGGTCTTAATGAAGGGATGCCTTACACTATGTAGTTGAGTGATACTATTACTCAATCACTCTTAAACTCTTACATAACATATACAAAACTCATATTTTGTCTTAATTAACTCAAGGTTATATGATATTAGTAGTTTCTCAACTTTACAATAGAGTTATTGACTCTCTTTTTATCTCTATCCACCTTTCACATTTTATAATGATGCTCCACTAGATGCCTCACATTTAACAATCTTCTATCCTTCTTCCACTTCCCATGTTAACCCTCTTTTCTTTCTAACTACCTTCTCATAGTGGAAAACAATACTCTACTATCTACCTAATATTCTAAAGTCTAGTATATTTCCTTCATTAGACTCATATCTCACTTGTAGGCTCAATCCTTTATCTGTGCATTTAAAATGGTTTGAAACCATTCTCTAATACTATATGGTCTATCCATAATTATGTGTCCTAATGAAGGGATGCATTACACCACATGGATGTGTGATAATCTCACCTAATTATGCTTCAACTCTCTCACAATGATTACAAATATCATGGTTTGTTTTAATAAACTTTGGGTTATAAGATATTAGTAGTTTATTAACTTTAAAATGGAGCTCTTGGATCCTTTTTATCTCTATATAGTCCTTAGACTTGGATCTATCCTTCTCTATGGCATCCTTAGACTGCTATGTGCTCAATGTTATGGGCTTTATTATATGCTCTACAACTCTAAAAAGTTTTCCCTCTTGGATATAGTTAACTATCTAACCACTTGGATCATTTGACCCTTCAGACAATAAAAACAACCAATATATGATCCTTATGTTTCCTTTTATATCCTCTTGAATCTAATCATTTTATTTATCTTCACACATCGAGTGGCATATTTAATTAATGATTTGATGCATAAATATAGGTATTACTTTTTTAAGTTTTTAAGCCTTTTAAAATATATCATAGCCTTTTATGGATCTTAATCCAAACAAATATGATTTATATTAGAAGGAATGTACATTCATTATATCTTATTATCTTTTTTCTATTGTGTTGTTGTGTCATTCATGCAACCAAATTATCCTAATCAAATGGATAAGTATAAGTCCTCATGGTTTGTTGTTCTATTAGTTTCCAATTCCTCACGCTCTATATTAATGAGTTGTACCTCATTTCATTGTGTTATATTTCTTGGTTTCCATTTTCATGAACCCTTGATGCCTACATGCTCTCACTCAAAATTCCTCCTCTCATTGCACTTTAGGTGCCTTGGATTATTCACAAATTAATTTGTTCATCCACTCACTTATATTTAACTTTCTCAATATTTTTATGCATTTCAAAATATATGTACTTCCTTCACAATATATTTTGTGCCTTATCCACACAAACCAAAAATAGGCTTTGATCATAACTTTATATTTCCTAGTGTTTCACAACTTCTACAACAACATCCTTATACACCACCACACCTTTTTACCTTAACAAGTCTTCTATCTTTTATGTACTACCACACAAATATTTATTTTTTCACCTTACTTTTCATTTCTTGGTATGTCCACTCTTTTTTACATTCCTCTAATTTGTCAAAATTATATAACTTTTTATTTTACCAACCTTTTCACAACTCCAAGCTATCTTCCTCCCATGTAACTAGACATTTACTTAGTCTTCAAAGCCTTCAAAACTATTATTCTATGATACCACACTCTGAATAAGTTATATTCATTTAGAAACTAACCAACTTTATTTTTTGGTGATGTAAGATTTATAATTCACCTAGGATGCCCATGCATCAGGGATACACATTCTAAGTCATATGAACTTTGGGATTAGTCTTGGTCTATTTTTCCACATGATTCACAAAATGATCAAAAAATATATTAAGCTTTGAATTAGATTATGAAAATGAATCATTCATAGGTATATTAATATCATTGACCTAAATATTATTATCCTCAATTAGATATCATATCTTATGTCTTAGACCAAATCATTTAATAGTATAAGTTACTATGCATCTATGCCAATCATAATATGCATTGATATCGAACAACTTAAGGTTTTCCTTTGTCATATCAACCTCCATTGGTGGAGGGAGAGATATGATATTGCACTTGAGTATATTTTTTAACACCTTACGAGTAGGTTTTGATAATCATGTAAAGTTACTTATTTTAGGAGCTAATATAACAAGGTAAGTAGTAGGTTGAGAAATTACATTAAATGTTGTTTTAGTCTCATTCTTGGTATCATTTGCCTTAGATTTGAAATTTTATTTTCTTTGAAACTTGGCATTAAAATATGTTGGAGTAGACCCATACTCTATATTATTCATATAAAGTATCTTAACTTCTCAATCTTTAATCATATGGCACAAGTCATCAAAATATTACATGTATTTAAACAAGTAGACTCATATAGTGGAGAAAGCAAGATTTTTTTGAATATGTCTTGAAATTTTTTATCATCCATACAATTTTTCATTTTATAGAGCATAATATTATAACAAATCACATAATCACTAATGGGCTCATTAAGTCCTTGCTTAAGCTTTGCATTTTGAGCATATGACATCTTCTCATAGATGTTGACATAAAAGTGCACTAAATTGATTTTTGAAAGTATTAAAATCATGAATTGAGTGTAAATGGAGGTCATAAAAGCATCACAAAGCATATTCCTTAAGACTCTTTAGAAATAGCTTAGCCAACAACTTATCATTAGATGCATAGTCTTAAAATGTTACATGAAATTTTTGAAGATGATAATCTAGATCACCTTTACCATCATAAGATTTAAGCTTATGTGCAACAAACCCTATAATTAAATGATAATTATAGTTATTTTTTGTAATGGTTTATGTAATAATTATTGATATTTAGTCAAATTTTCTACTCTAGAAGAAACTTATTCCAATTAAGAAATCTTAGCTTAAATATTGAGAATAGTTTGCATAAGAGTTTGAGTAATAGGCATATAATATTGATTTATATTATATGATGTCACATGAGTATAAATCCTAAAAGGCACAAAATTATGGTGTGCATGGATAGCCATATAAATCTAAGGATCAACTTATGTTACCTCCACACCATAGATGAACATCGCATGTGTAACCATGGGTGTAGACATATGAAGATTAGTAGTGTGAGTGGCAGTCTAAACACCTATTTTATAATGTGTGCCTCTAAAAGGTAAATCAATCACATTGAAGATCCATCTTGTTATTCATGAGTTATGTCAGCCTTAGCATTATTTTCTTACTAATTTGATTTTACAAATTAGAAAGTGATTCTAATTATGCATGATCTACACCATTAAGCTCATCATGATGTGTTCTATCGTAATATTCATTATTATTTTAATTATATTATTCATAATCATTTTAAGCTTCAATAATATCATCATTAACAACATATTATTGTATTTATATGTGTTCCTTATCAACATTTATATCAAAAAAAGAAGGAAATTGCATTTCATCAATTTTATCCATTTTAGATTGCACAAAAACATGTAGTTAAATCAAAGGGATATTATTATGATCAATTAAAACACCACTTAAACTATAACTTTGCCTTATGGGCACAAAATATATAACCTTGTTAAATGTCATAGAGTATAGTCATGAAAACATTAATAAATTTAAGGAAAAAATGCATAGATTACTACATACTAAGGGGAAATTAGAAATAAAATCTAAAAGCTTAACGCAAGTTAAATCTTAAAATTTAATAACTAAATAATAAACCCTAAGGGATAAATATCTAGGATTTTTTTCACTCAATTAAATATTAGGTTCATGTAATCACCTAAAAGTGACACTTGAGTGCTAAGAGTGATACTTGAGACCACATATCCCTAGCTTAGCCCTACACCTATCCTAGATCCTATTATCACACTTATCCAACCTTTGTGTGGGCCAAAAGCATCCCTATTCATACCTAAGGTAGTCCTAAACCCTCATTATTACATCATGGACCTTCATGCCTAGTGTTCTACCACTTAGACACTAGCACCATAATATGGATAGTAACACATGGTTCTAGTGTCCCAATAATGGCACTACTATCCTTTCCCTCATGTTTTCATACATGAATATATTTTCAAATATTAGACCTCTTAAGGTCATCCTAAATAACTTTTAGCACTCACACCAGCACCAGAATAGTATATAACATGAGTTTTAGCCCTATAACTACTATATGGAAATCAAATGGAAATTACATATGCAAACTTAGAACAAATTATGCATAATTAAATGTATTGTTAGAATTATCTATAGGATCTAATGAATCTAATAGAAAGCATAAATAAGAGATAAAATAGTAATAGTAATAAATAATAACTACATATCCAAAATAATAACTAAAATGAATAAATAACTCAAATATGATGAATTACTTTGATAATTCAATATTAATCTGATGTAGAATACACAAATAGCCATTGTTTATATAGAGCAAGGCATGCATGGTAAATATTAGGGAACTCACACATTTATAGTTCAACAAATATCTGACTACATGAATAGTGGAGTATAACTCCACACTAACAAGATAGGTGTCCAACTTGTGTAAATGATCAACACAAGTTGACTACTAGTTAAGCAATATTATCCTATCTTACCTTGAATAGTGGAGTGGAACTCCAATGTAATAAGATAAGTGTCTAAGTTAACTACTAACTAAGCAAGCTTATCTTATCTGGTGCAAATTATTAATAAACATAGTAAAATAATTACAATAAGTAATTCATGTACCAAAATAATAAATAATAAATACAAGTAAATGTAATAAAGTAAATAAATACACCAACACCCCCCATAAGTGAAGCTTAGGTAGGGCTATGTAGATAAGAGTCCCAGTAATGTGTGACCATATTAGGTACTCTATACAAATAGATGAGGAAAGGAGAAAAGCTAAAGGAAAAAAAGTTCCTCCTCAAAATGAAGGTCTAGGAGACCCCCTTGAAGAACAGATGTCCCTTAAAGAACTAATGTCCCACACCCCCAAAAAAGATCACAAGTGAAGATACTTGTTCTCAATGAAAGGTTTGGTAAAAATATCTATAATCTACTCCTCCATAGAATAATATTGAAGATCAATGATCTCCACCTAAATCATCTCCATGATAAAGTGCATATGGATCTCTATTTGTTTGGTTCTCTGATGATGAACTAGATTCTTTGAGATCTAGATAGTGCTCTAGTTGTCACAGTAGATGACTAATAGCTTTCTAAATGGAACACCAAGCTTGGTGAGAATATTTTGAAGCCAAATAGCCTTAGTATTGGCATTAATAGTGCCATGATACTTGGCCTCTATAGATGAAAGAGCAATAGCATTTTTATTCTTGCTCTACCAACAAATGAGGCCAGATCTAAATTGAAAGTTGTATCCAAAAGTGGACTTACGATCATCATAATCACCAGCCCAATCAAAATCTATATATCCCACCAAGTTTAAACCTATACTTGCTATATAGTGAATCTTGTATTTGATAGTTCCCTTAATGTAGTTCAAAATGCACTTGGATACTCTCCAATGGAGCTCATATGGTGTCTACATAAACCATAAAACTATGCCAACTATATATGAAATGTCAAGTTGTGTATGAGTCAAATAGATGAGGTTGCCTACAAGCTGGCGATATAATGTGGCATCAACCAAGGGATTAGAACAATGAACCTCAAGTCTAACTCTAGATAAGAAAGGATTTGGTGTAGGCATATAATCAACCATGTGAAACTAAGATAATAAGTCCATGGCATAGTTGGGCTATGAAAGTGTAATCCCCAAAAAAGATTGTGTTATCTGAATCCCAAGAAAATAGTGCAATAGACCCATATCTATCATATAAAACCTATCATGAAGTGTAGTCTTAACACTACTGATGATGGATTTTATGCTCCCTGTAACAATGAGATCATAAACATAGAGAACTAAGTATAATAGTGAATCCTCCTATCGTAGAATGTAGACATTCATATATGAGTGACATCTCGAGAACCTAACTGAGAGAAGAAATGTGTCCATCTTGGAATACCAAGCCCTAAGGGCTTGTTTTAGACCATAGAGAGACTTTTGTAAGTGACACACTAATTAATAATCTTGAATGAAACCCTGTGGCTGCTCCATATATATCTCCTCATGAAGATCCCCATGAAGAAATGTGCTCTTCACATTTATCTAATGTACAACCCAACCATGAGCTACACCAATAGCTAGTATCAAGGGAATGGAATTCATCTTAGCAACAAGTACACATATTTTTGTATAGTCAATGCCTTCAAGTTGGAAAAAACCTTTGGCCACTAAGCATGCTTTATACTTATCAATATTTCCATCCACTAAAAACTTAGTCTGATATATCCACCTACATCATACTAATTTTCTTCCCTTATGAAGAGGAACAAGATCCCAAGTGTTGTTTTTAATTAATGAGTCATACTCTTCTTCCATTGTTGAATCCCACTTAACTATCCATGTGGCTTCCTGAAAAGACTATGGATCAAAATTTGTGGCAATTTAGGAATGTGGAAGATCATGTTGTGACCATGTTCTCCTTCTATCTAGTGGATCCTTAACAAAAGGGTATACATCTGCCAAAGTCTATCTAGCCCACAAAGGCATCAATGGGAAAAAATCTAGAGGAGAAGGAGGAACATGACATACTAAACCCTATTAGGGAAGTATTACCTCATCATCCCTATGAGTAGATAAAGCAGGAGTATCATTGTCACTACTATCTGATTCTTCTAAGGAAGAAGAATGAGAAATGTTAGAAGACAAGTCTGAAGGACTTTCTTCAAAGTAAACACTTCTCACTATAATAAACTCATGTGAATCTAGATTAATGAGCTGATATCCCTTAACACCATCAGGATATCCCACAAATATACAAGTTTGGCTTTGTTGTTCTAAAACATGATGCTTGTCTGAAGGTATGTGTGCCCATGCTGGACTGCCAAAGACTCTAAAATGATGCACATCTAGCTTCTTATTGCACCAAGTTTCAAGAGGTGTTATCCCCTTTAAAGTGTTTTGAGGAACTCTATTCTATATATATACAACATAATTAATCACTTTTTCCCAGTACTCAGGTACTAATGATTTTGCATGAATCATACAACTTGCCATATCTTTTAAGAATATGTTCTTCTTCTTTACTACACCATTTTGTTGAGGTGTGTATGAAACTGAATACTAAAGATCAATTCCTTCAATAGCATATAATTGTTCAAACTTATTATTCACATATTCCCTCTTATTATGTATGTAGAGGATCTTGGCATACTTCTCAAATTATTTTTCTATCTAGAGCTTTGAACTCTAAAACTCTATCAAATACTTCACTCTTGAGTTTCAAAAAATAAACCCATATATATCTAGAATAGTCATCAATAAATGTGAGAACATAGTGATTTTTACTAAAAGATAAAGTAGGTAATGGACCCACTAAATCACTATGAACAAGTTTGAGGACTTGTGTAACCCTTCAAGCCTTCCCTTTATCAAACTTATCCTTTGGATGTTTTCCTAAGGCATAACCATGACATACACCCCCTAAAAATTGAATCTATAGAAGTCTTGTAACCATCTCCTACTGACTAAGTTGTTATAAATAGTGGCAGTTCAGATTACTAAACCACTCATGCCATAGCTTTCTCATTGAATCTATGTGTGAGAGCAAAGCTGTAGAAGAAGATTGAGGCACAAAGTGGGAGAATGAATAAAGCTGAGTGTTATGCATAATTAAGGTTATGCACATTTCATTTGTAGAATATGCATTGTAGCATGTTTCACATATTTAGACCTAGCTTCATAGGCTTCACCTCTTATGTAAGTCTAGGTACACTTATTTTTACTTTATCTTAGTCATTTTGCTTTTTTTCATTTATAAAATAAATGGGGGCTAAATGTAATCACCTAAAAATGACAATCGAGTGCTAAGAGTGCTACTTGAGACCACCTATCCATAACTTAGCCCTAGACCTATCCTAGAGCCTATTATCACACTTATCTAGCCTTTGTGTGGGTCACAAGCATCCCTAATCATCCCTAAGGTAGTCACAGACCCTCATTATTTCATCCTATCCCTTCATGACTGGTGTTCTTCCACTTGGACACTAGTGCCATAATAGGGACAATAGTGCCAAATGGTGTTAGTGTCCAAAAAATGGTGTTATTATCTTTTCCATCCTCTTTTCACTAACAAATATATTTTTAAATCTTAGACCTCTTAGGGTCAGCCTAGAACACTTTTAGCACCCACACAAGCACCATAACATTGTATATACATGAATTTTATCCCTCTAACCACTAGATGAAAATCAGATACAAATTACATATGCAAACTCAAAACAAGTTATGCATAATTAAGGTTATCAATCCCTATTCTAAACTACTTCTACATACTACCATATACAACATTTCTAAGCTTAGATTACTTAGATTTACAGTCTCAAACACATTCAAAACACTTAAGTCACCTATCATACTATCTTCACTTACACTTATATTAGTACTTAGGTGGGGATAACTACATCAGGATTGATCCATGTTTGGAGTATTGGTATGTAGGAAACTCTCTTCACAACAAGGTGTTGAGGATGTCCAATCTACCCCTCTAACAAACACACTTTTTAGCTTGTATCAATCAGATGCCATACCAATATTGAGGATTAGGGTTTACTCATGAATTCAATCAAAATAGGCCATATTTAGGGTTTTATAACTTTTTCATATAGGAAACAACCTTATATATCCATACATAGGTACACCTAGAAGTTTAAGATAGTCCTAAACATAGGACACTACTGCAAAAACATGGACACTAGTGCCATATGACACTATTGTCCAATTAGGGTGCTATTGTCTAGGAAGGGTTTTGACATTGGGATCCTACTTGTAACACTCAAACTAATCTCTACCTTAGTTTTTAGCCTCCAAATAATCTGTCTTAGTCATTTTCAAGCTAATTTCTTTCACTATTTATTACTATTTTTAGAAAGGTCAAAGTTAGTCAATTCTGTAACAGATCAGTGGTTGTAAATAATTGCATATTTTTAACCTAATTTAATATACTTAACTCTTTAAAAACATAGGATTTACATTCATTAAGTCCTAAAAGGTTAAAATAGTTAACCATAATTTTTACTTTTTTTAGGTTTATGCAATCTAAATAAGATAAAATTATTTAAATTTAGATTATGCAACATACATAATTTACCAGACAAACATATTACTAAAGAGATTTATTTGAATTAATATATAAATGAACAAGAAAAGAAGGAAGAGAAAGCACTTAGCTAATTTTTTTTTTATACTACTCACTACCTATGTTATAACCCTCTAAAATTCTTAATAATAACTCTATAATTATTTGGATTAGGAAATAGTCTATCAAAACCTATGCAAACACTACTAGAAAATCCTAGATAGCTATGACAATTGGTACTATCCTCTATTTCCTAAAACTATAGATGTTGACCATACTAATATTTTCTACCATGAATCATTTTGATTTAATTTATATATGATTTATGTATGCTTTCTTGATCTGATCCCTATGCATAAATTCTAATTTTTTCCTCTTGCCTTAAAACCATAGCTCCACTTTTGACACAAGATAGACTTGTAAAATTGAGTTAAAAATATGGGTTTAATATCCCCAACCACTTTGTCCTAAGTTATTAATCATTTATTATGTTTCAATACTTTAAAGAGGGCTCAAATAACATGTAGTTCTCCCACCTACGTGTATATGTACTCAATCATGATCCATTAACATGTAATGTAATACTTTAGCTTTTGATATTTGAAAACATGAAACTTTGACCTCAAATTAGTATTTATACTTGGCTTTAGAAAATTTTCCTTTGAGTTTTTTTTATATGTGTACTATTTTGTGGTAATGGGTAAAAAGAGTGTTAATGGATTTCTCAAGCTTGTGAGAACTTGCAAAGATGAGTTCTAGATAGTGAAAGATAGGTATAGCCTTAGGCTTGATTTATATTAATAGATGAATCTTTGGTATTTCACCCCATAATAGACATAATAAATGTGCATAAGGATATGTTTTAAATTGAAAAATATCCATTAAGGAGCTTGGGACATTTTTGGTGAATACAAACACTTGTGGTTATTTCCAACATCTAATTATTTTTTTACACTACCATAAGGAGAAAAATAGTGATATGGAATATGGAAGCAATATTATTAGGATAATGGAGGGTTATATCATAAATTATGAATATCCTTCATATTAATTATTAAAAATTGGCCTAGCCAAGTCAATAGGTAGATAAATGGATAGGGGAAAGTGTGGACAAGAGTCAAATGTATAAGCAAAAATCATGTATGTCAAAATTGATGTTTTCAAGTGTCTACTACCAAATTTATGTGTCTACACAAATAAAATAAGCACCTAATGAATACATTGTTAACTAAGTGCTTAAACTTAAAACCATGCTTACCAAAATATGACATCAGCTACTTGATAGTGAACTTTAAAGTATATTCTTAAATAGTTTTCTCAACTTGATCAAGGACAATTCATGTTTAACATATATAACCATTTGATTACCTTTTTCATTGTATTATGACAACATTTACTTTAAACTTACAAATGCTAATATATGTTAAAATACACATATATTGGTTCTAGATCCACTACATCCAAATATTAGATAAAAAAAAAATTCAAACCTAAAACTAATGATGCACCTAATTCCAAGCTAAAAATGAGGCTAAGATAGTTAGTGTAGTTTCATAACTGAATGATAAGCTTACCATTCCCATTCCTAGGCAAAGGTAAAAACTTATAATGGTACTAAGCACACATCACTAGATATTAAATAAATTGCTCAAATTTATTATGATTTCTTTGTTAGAACCATTTCAAATAGACATAACTTGAGCATTGCCTAGAGGGTATGATCCTAATCAATTTTGTGAATATCATCAAATTTTAGGGCATAAAACTAATATATGTTTCAAATTATGGCATAATATATAGGATCCAATTGATAAAAATGCTATTATAATTAATAGGCATAATTTTATGTTGAATTAATCTATTATAAAGCCTAATAAATTCATATAAATATTTATTAATTCATTACCGAAACACAATGCTCCAAATAAAAACAAGTAACATTTATACGTCATTATACTATTCTTCCTAAGTATGAGATTGAAAAAAATAATGGCATGGTTTCAAGTTGTAAAATTCATGTGCCTTATATTACATTTCATGACCATTATATACCAAATTATGCATCAATAATAGTCTTATATACACACATGGTATTTTTAATTACCATCATTCTTTCACATCTGGCATATGATTGACAATAGTTATATTAAAAACTCATTTCAATGCCATTATTATCCATTCAAGGCTATATTGAGAGATATTTACTTGGTTTGACTATAATATAATGTAGTTTTTAAAACCATGATCTCATAACCTTGGGGGTTATTACTATTCCAACTACAATTTGTCTTTGGACCATTATAGTTTGTTTTTATGCTATATCAGATACTTGATCATTTCATATATGAATTGGACACCCTTGGTTTAATCAAATGAGAGAAATTTAATCTACACTACATAATTTATTTAATTTTGTTTATAATAATTAAGTGCAAACCATTCATGACACAACTTAACTGAGATGTATTATATATTAGAGATCACATTTTTAACTATTTAGTTCAGCCCAAAGGATAACTAATTTACCCTCATGTGATCCATGTATATATTCCATAATCATCCTATATGGTACCTAATATATTTGAGACTATGACATTACCATCTAGTGTATAAGTTATTAGATTTTAGAATCCTATATTTGTGCCTCTAGGGCATGTACCACCTCTCATCCACATACTAGGGTTGATTTGCAATGAATGATATATATTTTACCATGATATATTCCTACATAGTCTATAGTGGCTCCTATAGCCAATTATATTCATATTTCTATTTAGGATGAGGAAAATTATTTCACATATCATGATAATTTTTCAAATACATCAAGTGTCATATTAGACTCCTATAGTTGAGGATTTTATGATACAAACCAAATTTTTCATTAGCCCTTCTAGCTCGCATCTTGAGCTTCATTGATACATATTTTTTAATTATACCCTTCTTACTATACATAGATATTTTATTCTATATTTCATGTAATAAATATGCTTTCCTTCCCAAACATTGATCACTTTCTTCTATTTTATAGATTTAAACATTTACACTTGTCTTTCCTTACATTGACATTCTTCTAATTGCTTGGTTTATGTTGATTTTTATGTTGTATTTCCTAGCCCAATTGATTATTTATCCCACTTTGAGTACATGCATTAGATTCTTGAAGATAAAAAACATATATATTGAGTCCTCATGTCCTATCATATATTGAGTTCTAAGGAAAGTCTTAGGTTTCTTAGAATCCTCCTCATCTTCTTCCTCTTGTTTGGGCACTATGGATTATGTTATCAATTATGTGATTTTTTCTCCCTTATTCTATTGTGTTTACATATGAATTCTTCATCATATATATTATTAAAAAAAAATTCAAAATGATAAAAGAATTATAAAATTAAAAAATCAAAAATATTTCTTCATCACTGGTTATATATCTACCTATATTAGAGGATTTAATATCCATGCTTTACACTTGTGGTTTTCATGGCATTTCTTTGAGTGGGTGTGTTTTAGATATATAGGTTATAGATGATTATATATCATTAAAATTTAATGTCGCTACATAACCAACACCCTAGGGAGGCATGATCACCTTGGTAGCATGTATACACTAGGGTCATTATCATACAACATATTATCATAATGATAATTATCATATTGAGCTACATTACATGGATTATTATATCTTGCTCGTACCTATATATTGTGTGATATATGGATTGGCTATATCATAGGTTAAGTGTGAGTCATTTATTGCATGCATGTGAATATGATAGTGTGTGTTTGTGCATGTTATGGTGTACTTGTTAATAGATAATCCTATTTTCATGTTGACATGTCTTATGATTTTCTTCCTTATGTGTTGGTGTATTAACTCATGTGTAGTCACAAAATTGTTTGGTACTAACCTGGGTGTGATCAATTATGATATATTATACTTTTTTCCATGATACTTATCATGCATATTATTACATCATGTATAGTGCCAAAGTCTATATCATGCACTTATATTATGGTTTATTTGTTTAGTTCTTGCATTACATGGTACTTACCATGCATATATGTATGCACATTACTTGTGTGTGTCTCATTTCAATATGTATCCCTATTTGGGCATGTTGGTTATCCATGACTTACTTTAGCATAGATGACATGATACCCTCGTGTTTAACTTTACATGATGTTATCTTTCCTATGTGGCATGAAACTTAAGGCACAACAAGTTTCCTATAATATATATATGATCTTTACATGTGATATTCTATGTAGTTACATGTGTTTTATGCAATTTCACAATGGTTTTGGTTATATACTATATTATTAAACATAGTGCTTGTAATTATTTTATTTTTATATGAGTCATTGCAAGTATAGGTTATTAAATCCCTCACCTCAAAATGGGGGCATATGTTAGAACATTTTAGAGCATTTTCAGATGTTATCAAGCAAAGACTACTAAGCAAAATTTTTGGTAGATCTACTTCCTTGATCAAGAAGTAGGAGGAGGATTCACAAAAATCCTAGAGTAGTGTTGGTTATGCATAACACTTGTCAAAAAAGATTTTAAGCTGAATAAACAAAATAGTGGGCATTGTTTTTAAAATTATGGCAATATTTGGTTTGATATAGAGCATGTGTATTCATTCTATGATCTTTTAATTTTCAAATTATTAATTAAATTTTTAATTTTTAATTTTTAAAATTTTATTTTATTATAACAACATTTATTACTTATAATAATTGGAAATTTTTTTTGCTACTATGTCATTAGATATAGTGTGGACACACTTCCCTAAGTAAGTGAAGGTACAGTATTCAATCATTTGTATTTATACTTTAATGCACACATGTATTCACTCATACGTGCACATCAAAGTAGAGGCATTATTTAGAACATAATTTTGGAAAAGCATCCCTTTCCATAGTGTTTTTCCATATATTTTAATGCTTGTTAAACATGTGCATAATTATTTATTTCAAGGAATTATCCTACACCACGATATTCCTCATTTGGTCTTTAAAACTTCAAAATGCATTTGAAATTTCTCTAAATCTATTGGTTCTCATCCCCATGTTTTGATTTGAACTTCATAATTTTGCATGGGATGAGGATGGTAATCCCATTGATCATACCTTGGGCAGGAACAATGAACCCATCAATCACATCCTTCATCATATTAGGTCCATTTGCCTTTTTTACACTCCAAGTGTATTGATTATTTCCCATTTTTATTTTTAGATTTATCCTAAGTGTGAATTATGTCATTGAGCATAATTTTAATACTAAATCATCCTAATAAATTTAATATATAAAAAATAGGGAAGACATGGAGGAATAAATGAGAGCATCAAACATCAATCATTTACTCCACAATTCAAGTTTGAGAGAACTCTTGTAATATTTCTTGTTACTCTTATGAAATATTCATTCATTGTGCTCTCTTGTACCAAAATTAGGTCTCATGCAAATTTCATATAGTTATATCTTCACATCTAGGGAAGAGGAGGTTAAAAATCTTTGCTCAAAAATCCATTCATATTGCACCTAACTACATGAGGTCTAATTCTATTATGCGAGATATGTAATTACAACTATCACATGAGTTTTCTAACCCATAAAAAAAAGGTGATTTGTTGGCAAGATAGGTCATGAGAACATTTCTACATATCACATCAGAGAATCACGTGTACATGCAAGCATGACATATAGTTGCAAAGTGACATAGAAATAATAATAAAAGTGAGTGTATAATATGAATGACACATGAAGATATGAACAATGGTAAAAATACGTCAACATTGATTCCAACCTTTACACAAATGTTGTAAGTGCCAATCACATACCAATACAATTAGCACTTTAAATTTAACACAAAATCAACTACACACTTAACCAACCTTATCCAATAGTACAACCTTGTCTCCCACACTTCAACGGTAACTTTTAAAATTTGAGATGTTTCATATTGCCCCTCTTATACTTTTAGAAAGGTAGTTTAATGAAAATATTCCAAATATTCCTCTATATAAGCACTTCAAGGTCATTTAATATGCATCTAACAGTCACTTGGGAATTTTATTGTACATTAAGAAAAAGAGAACTAATATTTCCAATTCCAATTCTAATTTATTCTAATAGTCATATGCCAAGTCTAAATGTATTTGAGTGTAGATCAAGGGAATTCATTTTCAAGCATTAAATTAAATTTATTAGTTTCATCCATATGGCAAATATCAAGATTTACACACTCATTTTGGGGTGGAGATTTACATCGGCCTAAGGCCCTTTTAAGATATGTAGGTAGCAATCAAATTGCATGGGTTTTTATAATGATATATTGGCTATTCCTCTTTCCAAATTCTTCCTTTTGTATTTGATCTCAATTAGGTTTATATGTAGGAATTATGGTTTTGTTATTGTAAGTCTTTCATGTGTCACATTAACACCTTTAAGTTATCAAAATACCCTCTCAAATCACCACATATGGCCATATAGGAAAACCATTTGCACAATCAATACAAATGTGACTGCATTCAACAAATAAGGCTACAATGTGCCCATGTCTAGCCTAGTGTGGCCCTATCCTAGTACATCACATAATCTTATTTTTGGCTGTGACATAGTGCACAAATCTTTCCAGTTAGGCTTATATAAGAGATCTACCTACACATTCAACATAAGTCATATCCAAGCTAGTTTTACATATTCTATTGGAAGTTACTATTTATAACTCATTTATTTTCTATATTTTACATTTAAGTTTTTAATATTCTATCATCTAAATTAGTATTTTAATTGTTTAATGTTTATAGAATTTAATTATTAAACCAAAATAAACACAATATTATAATTCTCCTAAATTCACATTTACTATGTTTACTTTGAGGTCAACTGACATCATAGTTATTGAATTTGAACACTCCCTTCTTTTGGGATTATAAAAATGTGTACTAAGGATTGACACCATATTTACTCAATTTTAAAAAATAGCTTTAATTATTACCATTAATTAATATTTTTTGGTTGTGTTAGAATATATTCTTAGTTTAATATTATAATTGTGAAGAGTTCAGATGGTTGAATTTAAAAGTGTTTGCATAGAGGATTATGTAAAAGAGGAATATATTCTATGAGATTATTTTATGCCTTACACATAGTCGCGATGAGATTTATACTCTAAATTATCATTGAGTTAACACCATTATAATTATTCCATATTTGGTTACAATTCTCTTAGGCTAAAAAAATATGATTTTGTTGGGGTTATCTATATTACCCACCTCTTCATGATTTTAGTTAAGTAATTTTATTATTATCATCTTTTTTAAGGGAGTCGACTCCAAATCACGGTTTAATGAATGACCTCTTAAATCATTTAAATTAAATAATACCTCAAATAATAAAGTTTAGTCTTTGAGGTCTTATGACATATAATATTTCTTAATTTAAATTTCTTGGTTTATCTTAATTAGTAAATTTTAAAATAATTATTAGGTGTGGAGCCTGATTGTCTTCTAGGATAAGAGGTTAAAATTCATATGTTATTTCAATCGAGTTTGGATCCCATTCTTTGAATCCCTCATGGCACGAGGGGTTGCAAGGTGGGTATAGGTTATGTTTAGGTTTTTTCACCCTAAAATGTAATTGCCTTGATAAATTATAATTTCATAGTCAATCTGGGCCATTGATTAAAGGTTTCTAGATCTGACGGTAGAGGTTATGTTTAGGTGTTTTTCACCCTAAAATGAATTGATATATGGTTGAGATGTATGATTGTAAAAAAATATCAAGGAAATATTGTACACAGAGAGGAGGCAGAAAAGGTAGAGAGGTGTAACAGGGTTTGTTATAGGATTTTGTTTCTCCCTTGTATTGCTGAAAATAATATACTAAACAAGTTTAGTGGATGTAGCCCATCTTGGGTGAACCATGTTAAATCTGGCATCTCTTGTTATGTGCATGCTTATGTTTATTTTTAGAATGTTTGATTATTTCATTTCATAGTTTCTCTTGTATGCGATTTGGGGATAGATCTAGGTTTTTATTTATCTTAACCATAATAATTATTGATTTTTTTATTTGAATAGGTAAAAAGAGTAGGTTTTATAGGGGTCCTATAACCACAAAGTATAACAAAATTTAAAAAATAAACTAGTTGTGAAACAAACAACTCATCAGGCTCACCAATAAAGAGAGACAACTAAACAACCATTAACCTTCCACAAAAGAAAAAAATAGATATAAGACAAAACTAGGAAACCATGACGAGTAAGAAAAACTTAGTCAGTAGACTCTTCAGAGTTAGCAAGTTCCTCAGGCATAACATGTTCTAGCTTGATGTCATGAACCGACCTTGTGGCCCCTTATAGATATTTGATTATAGATCATCTTAGCATGTTTTGGTAGCACTTGGACTAATGACTAGTGATGTTGGTTATGTTTTAGATGGTTGAGATATGAGATATCTTAAGTAGCTATTGTGATTATGTTATATCATGGTTGATGTTTACACTAGATTCATTTTATCCTAATATATATACTACTTGCATTGGATTCATTTTATCCTATTATATATGTTGCTTTAGTTTAGTTACATGATTGTATGTTATTGCTTTAGCATGTTTTATTGACATGGATTGACATTGATTACTCTTGCAGTTGTTGGCTATGTTCACATGACATGTTGGAGGTCATGATCATCAATATTGACTCTAGTCCTTTTATAGCTATAGATGACTATGCTTAATTTATGTTTAATGATTCATTCTGAATTATTATCATTATATTGACATCATTCTAGTACTGTTGATGTCTTATTTGGTGGATGCAAGAACCAAGTTGTGAACTAAGTTTGATTATGGATTTAGACATCTCGGGTATACTCGAGGGGTGATTGAGTGGTTGTAAGTCACTCTGAAAGGTATAATGTGTATGATGTGATACTGAGCCATCATTATTTATGTTCTATTTTGTTATTACTTTTATCTTTTCTGGTCTTGCCTCACTTATGCACGTGTGCATATTTTTATGGTCTTTGTTTGGAATTAGTTTCTCGTGCTTGGTTATCCTCCCCATCATAGTTGATATTTAACTACTAAGCCATAATGAAATGGCTTGTCTTATTAGCCTGGTTGGTTTGGGATTGACTAGACCTGTATGGGTCTCTTGACCTTGGTAACATCTTTGGCAACCCCTTCATGGCTAATTCATTGCCAAGAGTTTTCATCGATATTATGATTTTTGTGATCTTTATTATTTTAATGATTTTTATTTAATTATTATTATCTTAAGGATTTGATTATCATTATTATTTAAAATATTTTTTTATTATTATTAATCAATATTATGAGTTTCATTAATCATTATTATTACTTTAATGATTTTACTCAATTATTATTTTTATTATCTTAATGATTTTGTTAATTATTATTTTAATGATTTTTTATTTTATTTATTATTGTTATTACTTGATCTTCGACAAAAATAACATGGTAATGAGATTGTTTAATTATTATTTTAATTATCATTATGTTTTGGGGGTATTTATTATGTTGTTGACTTGCGCCCCTAGGAGAGACTTCACCCTTTTTCCTTGGTGGACTGGCACTCCAAAAAGGGTTTTTTTTTTTAATCCATTGATTTCTAGTTTTTGGTTTTACCTTTTGGTTGGGTCAAAGCCCTAGGGACTGCGTAGGGCCTAAAGGAAGGAAAAGGCTTTGGTGATCATGGGGGAGTCAGGGCCTAGTTTGGTGGGGTGATCTGGCATGAGCAACAAGCTGACGTAAAAGAAAGCCATATTTCTTATCTTGAAACCCATCTCCTCACCATGGTAGCCTACTATTTTTCCAAGTAAGTTATGTCTTGGTTTTCAAGGATGGGCATTATGGCTTTTGTATTAAACATTTTTTATGTAAGTTAAATAAAGATAATCATTATAGATTCATAGGGAAGTCATGAGACTTCCTTATGAATCTTTAATGGCACCCATTTCACTATAAATTGATTATTTCTTTGGATGGGCATTTTGGGTTAATTGGTTGTTGATTTTATGATTACATGATTATCAAATGTGTGAAAAAATTAAATAGTGGGTGTACGTATTTTTATTGGGCACTATAAGATTATATTTGGGCCTTTTGATTTTTGTGATTGCATTTACTAAAAAGTGAGAGGATTCTAAATTGAAGGTTTTGCATTTTAGGCATCCACTCTAAGTTCAGATATTAACTAGAACACTTGTGCTACCTCCAAATTGGCTTAACTAGCATTTTAATCATAATGCTCAATTTGGTCTCCTCGTATGGACTTGTTTTTTTATCGATGAACCTGATTTCTATTGAATCATTTATCAAGTTATTATATATCTTATGTAGTTTCCTACATAACTAGCAATGCTTATTTCAACGCCCATTTTGGTTTATTACTAAGGGCTTATTTTTTATTGATAATGTTTTGCTAGATATCATATGTAAAAAGGATAGATTTATCTGAAGCCTTAGTGCCTTCCTTTTATGTGATTATGTTCATGTTTTTATGCTTTCCTTATATGTAAATAAGGATAGAGTTTTTAGAAAAACTCTAATGTTTTTCTTATATGCGATTCTATTTAAGCTTATTTTGTTAAATATCATATATAAATGAGAATATATTTTTTATATGCTTTGATGCCTTCCTAATTTATGAATATTTTCATGCTTTAGTAATCTTTGGATATCACTTGATGCCATAGCCTTTTCTATGCATATCTCTCTTCTAGATTTTAAGTTTTTGGGTTGTAATATAACCGATTAAACCTGTTGTTGTAAACCTCTATTTTACTCTTGTGGTAAGGAGTAGTTTTCCCCAAAAATGGATGGGCTATAATTAACAATCATGAACTGCATTCTTGTTTTATTCTACTTGTTATAATGAAGTTGCATTATTTTGGATTTGGATTTTGATTAAGGGTTTGAATGTGTTTAAGTATTGGCTACATACAACTACTTATACGCCAAACTGAGTTTTATTTCTTTTATGAATGATTGTACTCTTTCTCTTTGACTTGAATGAGTTGATCTGGCTATTTTAGATTGAAGTCATTGTGTTTAATTATTTTTCACCCAGGTAAGCCTCTTGGGTTGAGTAATAGATTTGGCTAGACCTTTTGGTCTTGCTAAATGTATATGATAGATCTTGATTTACTATGTAAATCATCTCCTATAAAGATTCATGGATGCCTTGGGTGTTGCTCAGGATGACTGGCTTGTTGTGCAATTTGGTTTTTATTTTGCCTATCTTAATTTCTCTTGTTTTTTTGACCATTTTTACAAGTTATTATTAGTGGCTCGGTATCTTTTGTATACCTCTTACCTCACCTGAGTACTTGATTTCCAAAACCCTCCACCTAAATGATGGTTGGGGTGGTAAAGACCACTAATGGTTGGGATCATAGGGCTGGTTTTGAGGAGTGTTCTCCTTACCATGTTCTTTCTCTCTATTGATACACATAAAATTCATGTGGTAATATGTTTCTTGACCATGTCAATTAGTGTATGATTCTTGGTGGGATTACTAGAGTGTCCCATGGTTGTTCATTCTACATTTTGATTCTATCTTCTTATACTATGCAATCTTGTAGAATTATCATATTAGAAAAGAATAATATTGAATACGATGTTGTTATTGGTGGCCTTATTAATGATGGTGGCTAGGTTCTTATATATTTAACTAGTTGTACTCTTTTATTTGTTATGCATTTATGTTGGATTCTATTTATATATTTAAACCATAGTTGTAAATTTGATTGTAGTATGTTATACTTTGATTCTTATATGTTGTTGAATACATATTGGGATAATATAGCAATATACTTATTGATGTGAATTAATAATGAAGATAAAAATAAAATTTATATTGGAACAACAATATCTATATTGTCTCTAGCCTTGAATTTATATGAAAGCAATTTGGTATCATCTTATGGTATGTTGAAAACATTTAGATATTTTAATTTCCTTGATGGAATTGAAAATATAACTTATATCTCATGATAACCATTATCAGGTGATGTCCTTATGACATGGAATGCCAATTTATAATATAGACTTACCTCTTATTTATGATAAGGGCATGATGTTATCTAACCTTGTTGAGAGGCATTGTTATTTTTAAAACATGTTCACTAATGTGTTAGACTTGGTCTTAAATCAGTAGCCATAAATAAGTATGCAATCTATTGTATGATATATGTATACTCCTTGATGTTATTTTTATTATGATGTTTTATGAGTTCACAAATGCATGGTTATGATGAATTAAATAACTAAGGTACAACTTTACAAAGTTGTGTTATGCTTAAATATATGGAGGTTTATGTGGTGTATGTTGCACTTGAAAACCATGACTAACATAATGGTTTACCCTTCGGATAATAATTGTTTACTTCCTTGATATGTTCTAGCTCTATTATTAGTTCATTTTGATTAAATGACACTATTAATGTGAGACATTGTTAATTGAATTTATGGCCGTAGCATGTTTATAACTTTGGATGAAACAAAGTGTTGCACTTGGCCTATGCAATCAATTTTCCCTTGATGTTAATATCAAGGTAATATTATTATGGTAATGTATGTTTTGATGGTTGTGGCCTCACTTTAATGATTGTATTTCCATTGATTAAGCAATGAAATAGAGCATAAATTAATGACCTTCTTTATATGGTTATGTACTATTGATTTTGGTTCTTAACAACAGAATAATGTAGTGTTATATACTATTAGAAAGATCTAGAAAGTTTTTTGTTTCAGCCATTTATAATTTAGATATTGAATAATGGAATGCCATTTATATTTTAATTATTTACATTCATTATGTTGCTTACAGTTGAGTGGTGTTTCTCAATTAAAGTTAATTTAGTACAGACAATGTGATGCAAGGACTTAGAGTTGATGATTCATTATAGGATCCCATTTGGTAGCATCATTTTAATTACCTATATGAGCTAGTAATACATTCTTGAGTTAGATGGTTGTTGGATTATAGGTGGATGCATGTACATAAAATTTATAAGCTTATCTTTGGCATTGAATTTTTGGGTATGCCTTATTTTGTAATTATTAAAATAATTAATAATCTTTGGAAATGGAAAATAACCTCAAAATTGGGATGAGGATAAAATGTATATTGTGTGGAACTATAATTCTTGCACTATGATCCATGGCTTAATATTCCACCTCAGTTATGAGTATCTGATTCATAAATTTCCTTAATGGATACACGAGTTAATGGTTGAGATTACTTAAGTAATGAATTCTTGCATGGACATACGCATGTTAATTAAATGGCATGAATGCCTATGTTTTATACAATAGCATGATATTATAATCAAAGGACAAGTAAGTGGCATGTGGGTGCAAGACTCCTATGGATGACTTATGGGATGGTATTGTTGACCATTTTGACCATAAGTCAAAATGGATCAACCCCTTATAGTCAAGACTTGATATGGGGATAGAGGATAGTATCATAGGGTGTGTTGTGGTTTATTTGATGTTATTTAATGCCATTCTAACTTTGGTCATGATATAGTTTAGTATCATGACATTTGGAGTCATCTAGGGGGTCAGAACATCATGGCATGTTACACAAGATGAACACATTAGTTTACTTATGCATTTTACAAGTGTGTTTAGAAAACCTTTCAAGAAAAAAGACTACATGGACTTGATTATTTTGGTGCCAAGATCATCCTCTACAAATGTTATGTCTTGATGAGCTTGTTATCTCAAGTTATAATCATTAGAAGTTACACTAGTAGAGATAGACGTGTGTGGGGACATCAAGTTCAAGCCTCATGAAATGACCATTTGGATTCAAATGCTCCTAAAGTTTAATACAGGGTAAAAAAGTGGAAAGATCTTAGGTATTCAGATCAGATCTAATGGTGTGTAGGTGAAAATGATGTCAATGGGTTTGGAAAATCTGATGGTGCATGTTTGATCATGCAAATAAGATCCAATGGTGAGCACAAGGTCAAAAGGTTAAAAGACCCTGATCAAACACAATGGTGATATGTGTCATAATCATGACAAATTGACAATAGATCAATGGCTCATATTTGATCGTAGGTACTAAGATCCAATGGTGTACATTGAGTCAAAGAGTTAAAGGATCTTGAGATCAAATGCAAAGCTGCCAAATGTCATAATCCTAAATGCCCGGGTCACATATCAATGATCAATGTAGAAATTTGAATCGAAGAGACTCTAGAGGAGATTGACATAGCAATTTCCATTAGAGTCCAAATGGATAAGATGACGCTATGTGTCTAAATGATGATGGACATATTTTAAAAGGGAATGAATGACATGAAAAGGGAATGCCACATAGGTATCCATGTAGGATCAAAGGATTATATAGTAAATCAATCCCTTTAGACTCATACAGCACCATGAAAGCTAAATTGAGATCCAAGATAAATAGTGACTACCAAATGTGAAAAGTTGAGGTCTAAAAAACCAATGAATGACTGCAAATGGTAAATATAGGTGTTTAGAGGATATATAAAAATTGGAAGAACATATTATGACTATCATAGCATGTTTTAACCTTCCTTAGATAGTACATATGTGTCAACTCTCTCCAACTTAGTTTCACATGCTTGAAAGATGATCCATGATGAAAGGTAGTTTCTTGTGCATAGAAAAAGGAGTTTTATGCCACATTTTAAGAGTTTTATGTTTTGAGATAAATTTTTCCCATTAGACCTTTCATGGTCTATTTTTGAATTCATCCACTTGCATGTTTAACTCCTCCTATCAGCTAGACATGTGTTTTAGTGACTTTTGAAATTAATTATTTTCTCCTCTCTAAAATTCTATAAGTAGCTACCATTTTGACCTTTATAATATAATACCACACCATGTATGTAAAATCCATACTAGAATGATTTCATATTTTACCTTTGAACATTAATGCAAATATGTTTCAATTTTATTAATAATTGTCTAAGTATGCAAGTGATGTATGGTGATTCAAAGTGATAACTTCCTATCCTTTCTTCCCTTATCCTTTCATGCTTGCGTAAGATTTCTTATTATAACATGTCATATATATATATATTGTATTCAAGTGTGTTAGGCTCCTTTTAAGTGTATTATTTTCCTTGGAGTGTGCAGTTTTCCCTTTGGTTCATTTGCCTCGTGTTGTTTCACACATCTCACCTCTATATTGAAATACTCATGTTAGAATCCTTTAGGAATTTGAGACTAGTTTGTATGCTTTGTTTCTTAGTGAATGTAGTATGATGGTCATGTGTAAAACATGTTTGTGTATCACCCCTTTATATTAGGTTCATTTCATGCAACTTCTAACTCTTTTCTCACAAGAAATCACTAGTTTAGGTGATAAGAACTTCAAGATACATTCAGGGAGCTGGCCCTTAAACCTAGAGGCTCACTTCCACTATAGGTACACGCACATACCTAGAAGTATTCCCATGTTTCCCAAATTTTTAAGAGTATTTAACACCCTCTTATAGGGTGTAATATTTGGTTACAATAGTTCTAGCACACCCGGTGGGACCCATTGTCTTCAAGACAATTTATCAAGGTGAATGTTGATCTTGACAACATCAGCTACAAATTGGTGTGCTACTCAGAATTTGGTGACTCCATCAAGGTAAAATTTGGTTGTTCATAAGGTTAGGAATGTGGTTAATACCAATAACCCTTTGATTAATTCATATAATCATAAGGTATGGTATTTTCTTGAAGACTTTAATGCATTCAATATACAATTAGTCCTAAAGGAGCAGAATCATCATGTTGATAGACTAGCTACCATAGGAGCTCAATTTGATTATCCAACTACCATTAAATAAGAGGGGAATAAATATCACATTAATATCATTATAAAACCTTATTTACCTGATAATTAAGTGTCTTGGAAAGTGTTTGATAGTGACAAACACATTGCATGCTTCTTGTAAAATGAGGATGAGTTTTCTTTAAGGAATCAAAGGAGACTCCAAGAATAATTCGGTGATCAGATTGTGCAGCTAAGGAAAAATAATATACCTAAGGGTTTGGTGACATTATAGAGTATCTTAAATTATAATTATAAAAATAAGAAGAAAAGTGAGTATGTCTACAAAAAATGAAAACTATGAAAGAGTCTTGATCTTCAAAGATAGACTCTTCAAACTAGGTAAGGTATGTTCTACATTAGAGAAACAAACATTTATTAAGTTATGTAAAGAGTTTCATGATATCTTTGATTGGGAATATAAGGACCTCAAAGGATTTTATCCTATTCTATCATACCATATCATTGAAATGGAACCTAGAGTTAAATTGGTTAGACAGAAATAAAGACCCATCAATCCCAAGGTTGAGCAACTCATGAGGTTAGAGCTCACTAAAATCCTTGAATCTAAAATAATCATTCCTATCAATCATTCAACATGGGTACCCAAACTTGTGGTTTTTATAAATAATAATGAGGAGATAAGACTTTTTGTGGACTTTAGAGATCTTAATAGGGTGTCACTCAAAGATCACTATCCTCTACCTTTAATGGAACAAATTTTGCAAGTTGTTTCAGGATCTCAATGTTTTTCTCTCTTAGATGAATATCCAGGTTATAATCAGATTCTTGTGAATGAGGATGATCATTTTAAGATATAATTCACTACTTAATATGGGACTTTTGCTTATATAAATATGCCATTTGTTTTTTCAAATGCTAGTGCTACCTTTCAAAGAGCAATGGGCATGGCCTTCAAAGGTTTGATCAATGAGATGTTGTTGGTTTATCTAGATGATATAACAATGTTTTATAAAGATGATAATGAACATATGCAACACTTGATACAAGTTTTTGAAATATGTAAGCAATATGGAGTGTCTCTTAATCCAAAAAAATGCATCTTTGTTGTCCATGAAGGCAAGCTCTTAAGACACATTATTTTTAAAGATGGTTTCGCTATTGATCCTAAAATGATAGAGGCTATTTTAGGCTTATCATTTCTATTACATAAGAAAGGTATCCAAAGTTTCTTAGGTAATATAAATTTTTTAAGAAGATTCATACCTAGTTTTGTATCTCTGGTGAAACCTATCACAACCATGCTAAAAAGGAATCAGGGCTTTTCTTGGACTAGGGAAGGTAATAACAATTTTGAAGCCATTAAAAAATAAATTACACAAGCTCCTACTCTTATAAATCTTGATTTTTTTAAATACTTTATGTTGTATTCATTTTCAAAGTTTGATACTATCTCAGCTATGCTAATTCAAAATAATGATGAAGGTGTAGATCAACCAATTGCATTCTTCAATCAAAGTTTAGAAGATTATGAAATCAAGTATACCTTTATTCAGAAGCAAGTCCTTTCTATTTTAAGAGGAATAAATAAGTTTATGCATATGGTTTCAAATAATAAATTTCATGTTATGGTCTCTCATCCTAGTACCAAGGAGTTTCTTTTGAGCAAACACCTTAGTGCGAAGAGGGTAGGGTGGATCACTAAGGTAACAAAAGATGATGTTGATATCAAATTAACAAAGTTGATAAGAGGTAAGGGTTTTTGTGAACATCTAGCTTCAAATCTTCATGAGTCAAAATAATAGGTTTTAATCAATCATGAATGCCCCCATTTAGCTGGTTATTTACATATATAGAGTTAGACACAAGATGTGATTAGATTTGTTCAAAGTGGTGTCTTAATGTTATGAGTAGATCTCAAAGGAGACATTTTAGATTGCAAGCTATTCTCTTTTGCCTTGTATATTTTTAGAAGAGATAATAATGGTTTATTATTAAGGTGCATTGGCAATGACCAATTTGGAGTGTTGCTTGAGAATTTCCATGATGGAATAGTAGGTCATTTCTCTCTAAGAACCATAGCTTCCAAGATCATGAGGGTAGGATATTATTAGCCTAGCCTTTTCAAGGATTGTCATGTTTGGGTGAGAAGGTGTGTACAATGTGATTTCTTTATGGGAAAACAAAAGCTTTCATCTCTTCCTTTGAAGACTATCCAAGTGGATCAACGTTTCATCCAATGGGGTCTTGATTTCATTGGCATGATAAACTCCCCATCAAGTACTAGTCATGAATGGATATTCACAACAATTGATTATTTTACAAGGTGGGTTGAGGTAGTACTATTGAAGGAAGCTAATGAGAACGCTATCTTGGAGTTATATGAGAGCATTATAACAAGTTTTATCACTCCTACTATTATTTAAGATAATGCTCTTGATTTTATGGGTGTTATGGCAGTTGATTAGACAAATAATAATGTAATATTATTGAGTACTTCATATAACTATTACCTTCAAGGTAATGGCTTGGCTGAATATAATAACAAAAATCTGATCAGAATCATCAAGAGAACCTTAGAGCATAACTAGAGGGCTTGACACACCAAATTGAAGACAACCTTATGGGCTGATAGGATAATTCCTAAGAGGTCAATAGGGAATTTTCCTTTTGTGCTTGTATATGGAAGAGATGTTAGGTTGTCTATCTCTCAAGAGCTATCTGCCTTGGAGTTGGCACATCAATTAGAGTTACTTGAAAACACTCCAATGGAGGTGACATTGACAAAATTAATGGAGATGCAAGAGACTAAAGATAAAGCTCATCAAGCTATGGAACATCACCAAGTATTAATGAAGAGGTCTTTTGACAATAAGGTAACTCCAAGATCATTTCAAGAAGGTGATGTAATATTGAAGTGGGATGATGATAGAGCAAAACTAAGGAGGCATACCAAATTTGACACCCTATGGAGTGGACAATATGTCATCATCAAGTGCAAGCAAAATAATTCTCTCCAATTAGCAGGGATGAATGGAGAAGAGTTACATATTATTATGAATGGGATACATCTAAAACCTGTCTATTGAGGAGTAAAGGTTAGTTGTGTAAATAGTAGATTAGGTGTGTGTTTTGTTTCAAATGTGAGTGTTATGTTCCCTAAGTGTTATAGTTGAACACATGTGTGTTTCTTTTGAGTTTGTCTCATTTGTGTGCCTTTCCCTTATGTTTTGTGTGTTGTCAAAGATAATTTGTGTAAAACCCATATACAATTGACTCCATATCCCAATGGATAGGATTAGTCAACTAATCTTGGTATAAGAGGCATACTACCCTTGGGAAATCACCAAGAACAAGTCAAAATGGGGCAACCCCCTATAGTCAAGACTTGATATGCAGATAGCATATAGTGTCATAGGGTGTATTGTGGTTTATTTTATGTCATTTAATTCCATTATAACCTTGGTCATGATCTAGTTTAGTCTTATGTCATTTGGAGTCATTTAAGGGGTCATATCGTCAAGGCATGTCACATAAGAATGAATATATCAATTTGATTATGCGTTTTACAAGTGTGCTTATAAAACCCTTCAAGATAAAAATTTTACATGGACATGATGCTTTTGGTTCCAAAATCATCCTCTATAAATTTTGTGTCTTTATGAGCTTGTTATCTCAAGATATAAGCATCTAAAGTTGGACTAGTAGAGATAGACGTGTGCAAATATGTCAAGTTCAAGCCTCATGAAATGATCATTTGGATTCAAATGCTCATAAGGTTTAACATAGGGTTGACAAGTGGTAAGATCTTAGGTGTTTAGATCAAATCTAGTAGTGTATGGGTGAAGGCAATATCAGTAGCTCTAATAGATCCAATGGTACACATTTGATCATGTAGATAAGATCCAATGGTGAGCATGAGGTCAAAAGGTCAAAAGATCCTGATCAAACACAATGGTGACATGTGTCATAATCATGAAAAATTAACAATAGATCAATGGCCTACATTTTATCATAGATACTAAGATCTAATGGTGCCCATTGATCCAAAGAGTTAAAGGATCATAAGATCAAATGCAAAGCTACCAAATGTCATATTATTGGATGCGTAGGTCACAAATCAATGATCAACATTAAAATTCAAATTGAAGAGACTCTAGAGGAGATTGATAGAGCAATTTCAATCAGATTCTAGATGGACAAGATGAGGCTACATGTCCAAATGATAAAATACATATTTTAAAATGGAATAAGTGACATGGCAAAGGAATGCTACATAGATAGTCATGTAGGATCAAATGATTTTATAGTGAAGTAAGCCTTTTAGACTTATACACTGCCATGAAAGCTCAATCAAGATCCAAGATAAATAATGACTACTAGATGCAAAGAGTCAAGGTCCAAAATACCAATGAATGACTATAGATGGTAAATAAAGGTGTCTAAATGATAGCTAATAGTTAGGAGAATATATTATTATTGTCATATCATGTTTCAACCTCCCTCAGATAGTAAATATGTTTCAACTCTCTCCAACTTAGTTTTAAATGCTTGAGAGATGATCCATGATGAAAGGTAATTTCTTATGTGTAGCGAAAGGAGTTTTATGCCACATTTTAGGAGTTTTATGTTTCAAGAGCCATTTGTTCTATCAAACCTTGCATGGTATATTTTTGAATTCATCCTCTTGCATGTGTAAATCCTATCAACTGGACATGTATTCTAGTGACCTTTGAATTTCATTCTTTTCTCCTCTCTCTAAAATTCTATAAGTAGCTACCATTTTAACCTTTGTAATCTAATACCACATTAAGTATGGTGAAGCCCTGCTATAATGATGTCATATTTTGCCTTTGAACATTAATGCAAATATGTTTCAAGTTCATGAATAATTGTCTAAGTATATAATTGATGTATGGTGATGCAAAGTGATAACTTTCTATCCTTTCTTTCATTATCATTTCATGTTTGTGAAAAATATTGTATTATAATAGGTAATATAGAGTGTAGTCAAGTGTGTTAGGCTCCTTTCAAGTGTATTATTATCCTTGGAGTGTGTAATTTTCCCTTTGGTTCAATTACCTTATGTTGCTTCACACATCTCACCTCTATATTGAAATACTCATGTTAAAATCCTTTAGGACTTTGAGACTAGTTTGTATGCTTTATTTCTTAGTGAATGGAGTATGGTGTTCATATGGAAAACATATTGGTGTATCACCCCTTTATAATAGGTTCAGTTCATGCAACTTCTAACTCTTTATTCATAATCAAGCACTAGTTTAGGTGATAAGGACTTCAAGATACATTCAGGGAGCTAGCCCTTAAACCAAGAGGCTCATTTACACTATAGGTACACCCACATACTTGGAAGTGTTTCCATGTTGCCCAAATTTATAAGAGGCTTGAATACCCTCTTCTAGGGTGAAATATTTGGTAACAATAGGTACATCTATATCATGACAATTAATTTGGATTTTCCTAATGCATATGTATGCTTATTCAATAGGATGCTCACATGTGTGATGTCATCCACCTTGAACTAAATGCATCATGACTCATCCAATATTAATGATGAATAATCCTCTTATAATGGATTTATGTCTTCTTGTATGACCCTCATCAAATAAGGGAACGATGGTGTAATGATCCCTAAGGAACTTGGATCATGGTAAAGTGATCCAATGGGGGTGGCACAAGGATTGGACCTTGTTTGGGAGATTCTCAAAAGGTTATGGTTGTGAACTAGGAATTTTACATAGAGGGGAGATAGTCTTGTGTTAGTCTCATAAAACCAATAAAATGAGCACACTAAGATCCTAACACCTCTAGCCTAGACACTAGAGAGAGTTTAGGTAACAAAAACTAAATGAAAGCACAACAAAAACATAAAAGAAATAAGTATTTTACCTTCCTTGGGAGATCTAAATGGCATTGTTGAATGGATTTCTTGGATTTTGCATCAAGAAGTCTTTGATAATGGAGGTTTCTTGGCACCTTGGCTTGTGATTGTTTGGCTTAAGATTTAAGCATGGTAACAGTTCTTGATAGGAATTTAGGCATTATAACACTACTTTTATCAAAGTTTTGGAATTTATTTGTGCATAATAACTTTTCACCAAAAATATCTTAAAAACCAATAGGCATGGCCTTATATTTATAGCCTTGAAAATTAACTCTCACCCAAGGTGAGTTAGAGTTGGGTTTAGGCTTGGAATGGGTTAAAACTAGTTTTAGTTCAGTGAATAGTTATCAAGTAATTATGATTTTCAATTACTAGGCATGGCTCTCAAATTAGATATTTTAAGATATTTTCAAAGAGCTTGACAACTCATAAAGGAAATGATGAAAGGCTAGGATATTTTAAATTTTATAATTTTCATTTTAGGATATCATTAATTTCAAATGGAGAATTCAACTAGGCATCTAATCATGTTTAATGAAATGATTGATTCTATTTAGCCTTTTATCTCTTTAAATATTTATTTAAGTGTGCAAGTGCCCCACTTAATAGGTCTATAGGTTTAATTGATAGTTGTGATGCCACAAGGTGATTAGAGATGAATTCATGAGAAGTTATTATTATATACAATAGGATACCCCAATTAGGGATGTCTCAACATGATTATGCACTTTGACAAATGATGTGCAAGAAAATTTGGGACATTCAGTGATTCTTAGGATTAATGTACAATAGTTGGTAGGAATCAGTCTGAAGTCTGGTCAAAATCCAGTTGTGGCCAATTTGAGGTGTCTATAGTTTTCTCCTATTTAAGAAGGCATTGCGATCTATAGGCATAGTAACCTCTTCTCAAAGAATGAAAAGGTCTTGTATGCCTATGACTTAAATAATAATGGATGAACTATAGACGCCCCCTCAAGGGAGCGATCAACAAAAAGGGTCAGTGATCAGTCCCTCAAAAGAAGGAAATGATAGGACCAAAAAGACAAAATGGGTAGAAGAGAGTGATTTTCCCACATGTGGTTATAATCAGTGACATATGGAGCTACCCTAATTGGGAAAACAAACAATATGATTTTCCCATATGCAATTATAATCATCAACATAAGTGAGACAAACAAGGTAATAATTTGCCTAAAAGTATTTATAATCATTGAAAAAGGTTTAGGGTAACAAGAGAATGATTTTCCCAAAGGTGATTATAATCATTAAAAGGAAAAAATGATGATTTTCCCATAGGCAGTTATCATATCATTGGTAGGATAAAAATAGGCCCCAGTTAGGTGGATAGAGATAATAGTTTTCTCAAAGGTGGTTATAAGCATTATCACAATAAAACCATGCCCCAGTTGGGCAGAATAAAGACAATGATTTGCCCATAGGTGGTTATAATCATTAGATATGCAGGTGGGATGACACATAATAATTTTCCCAAAGGTAGTTAGAATCATTGGTAGTGCAAGTGGGATAAGATACAATGATTTGCCCAAAGGTAGTTAGAATCATGAGCAACATATGTGGGATGAGATATAATGATTTACCCAAAGGTGTTTATAATCATTGGTAACATGATGATGGAAATTTAGAATATGGGTCTAAGAAATTAAATCTATGGTCATGGATTAAGAATAAACCGATATTAAGAAGAAAGATGAATTTAGGAAACCTGCTAGTATGGAGATGTTCATCCTAACAAGAAAGGGAGAAAATTCTTTCATTCATTAAATACTTTATATTAGGTAATGATTTGTGTAGATTGGGAATTTGTTAGGTGTTAAGGAGTATCACGACCTCATTTCTTGTAAGACTTCCTGAGTTAAGTTTTGTTGTAGCACATGATGATAGGCATCATAATATAAAACCCATGAGAAATTAGCCAAAATATGCATAAGGATTGACACATGATCCAATAAACTATCAAAAATAATGCACCAATGATAAAAACCATGATGACAATGTTGACATATGAATATGGATGGATTCAATAATAATGCACAAGGAATCATCCAATGAACACACATAGACTCAATCAAGGCACAAAAATGAAAGAAAACAAATAGGCAAACAAACAAAACAAAACATGAAAAAGTGAACAACATGAAACAAACACAAACAAGGGTTAATCACAATGTTAGCACAAATAGAGAACAAACAAAATGATTAAAATTTCCTCTAGGCTATAGGAGACAATGGAATAAACACAATGGAGGGGAGGGAATAGAAGAAAAGGAAGGGATAGTAGAGTTAAATCCAGATGCACTAAGCAAGTGGACACTACTTACATATTTTTATGGATGCAAGGTCCAACATAAACTTTAGGCCAAATGTAGTTCTCCTAGGATATAGGATAAAAGAAAATGGTGATAAGGAAAACATGATTGATGTTGTAGAGGAAATATGGGAATGATCTTTTAAAAAGGTGAAAGCATGGGATGTTAGGCCAAGAAGGATGGGTAAATATAAATTAAAAGTGGTTTCTTGTGACTTAGCTAGGGATCCCAAAATTCTTAAGGAAAAGAATTGGTTGATGACGATTTACTTTTCGATTTTGCTATCTTTTACAAACATTTTTGAAATTTTCAAAACATCTCAACTCTATTTGAGGATGACAAGATAATAAATAGCCCAACTCACAAAATGGCAAGAGTGTGGCTGAGGTTGCTCACAAAATGGTGAGAGCATTATGAGTTAATAGTGCTCATAAAATGATGAGAGCATGGTAAAGGGGTGATTGAGCTAACCTCAATTTGAATTGAGCAATGCCTACATAGTCCCATTAGGACCTCAAGTCCCTATAGTTTTGCCTTACAGTGGATGAATCTAACTAGGTAGCAATAAAATCTTAAGAAAAATAGGAAAAGAAAACAAATGGCACAATCTGGCATAGGAATGGCAAGGTGGTACTTTAAGGCATGATAAAGGTGTTTTTCTAAATTTACTCATAGATAGTTATAATTAAGAAATAATGACATAGGTCAATGATACTAATTTGCACATATGCAAAATTAGTAGCACAATGGTGGCACTCTGATTTTCCCAAAGGTGGTTATAATTAGGGACACTTGGTATAAAATGAAATAAGAAATGAAGGACGCAACTACCAAACCACTATCATACTAGTCCAAAATACAGCCTTTATCTAGAATATTGAATCAACTACTAAAACTTGATTAAAATCCTATTGCTAAAATTTCCCATACGACCAATTAAAAGAAACCAAGGTCAAAGGGGGTTGGGTAGGGAGGTTAAAAACAACTATGGTTAATAAGAAAGGTATGGTATAACAATATAGGGTAGAATGGTATGGTACAAAGAAGAATGTTGATATTATGGTACAATGGAAATGTGACTCAGATAATATTTCAAGTCTCTCGATCAAAGTAACACTTGAGGTGTATAATATTCATTAGCTCATCAAGTTCATCCCTATCTAGTGTAGCGAGCCTGTATGCTTTGATTCCATAATTGACAATAATGATATTTTTTGGTTGAATATTTTGTCGATTAGCGTACTAATAAACAAAATAGGTCTGATCAACCAAAGTAGGAAGATTAGTCATCCAAATGTGTAGGTTTACCACATCAGAAGGGGACTAATCTCTCCCTCTCATCAAGGGGAGGTTCCCTAAAGATAAGATATATATATAGAGAAAATAATACTCAGGGGTAGGAAAAACCATCCATCTCTCTTTTTTCAGAGATGATGCATGCAGAACAAAGGAAAAATTCAAGGGAAATGATAGACAGTACTCCTCTTCTTTCAAATGTACTATTTATCAAACCACAAGAATACTCCTGGTAGTAACAAAAAAATGTAGCAAAGGATGTAATAACTAGCAAATCGAGATGCAGCACAAAGTCTTCACCTGGATTGCTCAAGAGTAAGATACGAAGGACAATGAGGGCACAAAGTTGCCCCAAGGTCCTTTACACAGAAATGAAAAGAAAACACACTAAAGGCAATTATGGGGGCACAAAGTCTCTCCACAGTTGACTCTTTAGGACACCTTCTTGACTGCTGTCACTAATTCTGCTTGTTGAATTAAAAGAATAGAAGATATATTGAAGAAAAAGACATAAGAACAATTTCCTCAACAACAAAGATATTACAGCACAAAGTCTGAAAAACCATTTGCTTTCTTATTCCAGTAACAAAATATGATCAGCAATCTGAGCTCAAAGTCTTAGTAATGCCTTACAATTTAGGCAGAGTTTCATTCTAATTATCAAAAAAGAGATCCTTATTACAATAGAAGAGAGTCCCTTATATAGCCTCCTCAAGAAGGACTTAAGAATAGTAATACATCATTTTGCATTAGAATCTATTAAGAAGACATGCTGGAACTTAGGGGCATTTTACCCATTTGAATTTATCAATGTAGGGAAACAAGTCGCACTTATTGAAAGTTGGCAACTTTTAATGTCCACCTGGTGATCTTATCTTATCTTCATCATTCCTCCTTTTCTGGTTAATTGAATCGGGTCCTAGATTTAGTTTGATGTTTTGTTCCTTCCCTGCTTTTTGTTGGTCTTGGCCTTGAAATTTGTGAATGTATTATGGTCTGTATGTTCAAAGGATCAACAGCTAGTTCACTGTGTTGAATTTGACATTTTCGAGTGCGTCATTCCTTTGTCCTCTTTCAGCTTTTCTGTTTGGCACTTTTTTGGATTGAACTTACCCTTTCGGGCCTTAAGAAATGACCTATTTTGAGTTGGGAAGAGCCTCTCGCAGGGATATTTACCCTTCAAGCAGTCTTTGAATGGCCTTTGGGCTTCTTTAGGTGTCCCTTCAGCTTCAGGAAGTGTCTTTAAATTGGCAATCGAGAGTCCCCCGCAAGGGCACCTGTCTTTCAGGGTCCTTTGGGAAACTCTTTAAACTTTGGCGATGAACCAACTATTGAACTGTTCCATTGAACCACAGCTTTGAACCATTCTGTTGAACCAAGGCTTTGAAGCTCTTGTTGAACTTGCCTTTAAACCATGTGTTTGAACTAACTATTAAACCAAGTTTTGGTTCAATAGTTCAAACAAAGCCTTGAACTGATTGACGAATTATTTGATTGAACCAAAGCGTTAAACTACTTGGTTAAACCAAGACATTGAACCATTTGACATCAAACCAAATGTTGAACCTGTTGTTGATGCTTGTCAATGGAGATTTTGAACCAAGGTGATGAACCAATTTTGAAAATGACCAATTATTAGAAACTGATTCTTTTGATTGAACCCAACTGTAGAAGCCGTGAAGCTTGAAAAATGAGGAATTTGAATGCCCAAGACAAATTTTGAAAAGGGAAGAGACAATTTTGGTCTGTAAGACCAAAATAGTTCAAATGTTGTCCCAAAAATGAGTGATATTTTTGGGGGATAACAATATTGTTGGGTGAATATTTTTCAATTAGCTAACTAATGAGCAAAATAGGTCTCTTCAACCACAACATAGGGAAATTAGTCAGCCAGATGTGTAGGTTTACTACATCAAAAGGGGACAAATCTCTCCTCTCATCAAGGGGAGGTTCCTTGTAAATATGTAGGAGCTATATATATATTATATATATATATATATGTAGAAAATAACACTCAGGGGTAGGATAAACCATCTCTCTCTCTTTTTTCAAAGATGATGTTCACAAATCAAAGGAGAAATCCTAATGAAATGACAAAAGGCACTCCTCTTCTTTCAGAAGTGTTGTTTAGCAGACAAAAGGAACCTTTTGGGTGGTGACAAGTAACTGTAACAGGACACAGTAACATAACAGGATGAAATGTAGCTCAAAGTCTTCACCTCAACTACCAAAGAATGAAATATGAAGGACAATGAAGGCACAAAGTCATCCCAAGGTCCTTTACATAGAAATAGAATACGAAGGATAATGAGGGCACAAAGTCATCCCAAGATCTTTTACATAGGAATAGAAAGAAAACACACTAGAGGGCAATTATGGGGGCACAAAGTCTCTCCACAGTTGGCTTCAAGACACCTTTCTGATCATTTTCACTAATTTTGCTTATTCAATTAAATGGACAAAAAATGTATTAAGAAAATAGACATAAGAACAATTTCCTCAACAACTAAGCTATTCCAGCATAAAGTCTGAAAATTCACTTGTTTTCTTATTCAAATAATGAAATATGATCAACAATCTAAGCTCAAAGTCTCAGTAATGCCTTTTAATTTGGGCAGAGTTTTGTTTCTAATAACAGAGAGAGATGGTTTATCCTACCCCTGAGTGTTATTTTTTGCATATATATATAGTATATAGCTCTTACATATTTACAGGGAACCTCCCCTTGATGAGAGGAGAGATTTGTCCCCTTTTGATGTAGTAAACCTACACATCTAGCTAACCAATTTTTCTATGTTGTGGTTGAAGAGACCTATTTTGCTCATCAGTTAGTTGATTGACAAAATATTCACCCAACAGTTTTTGGCGACTCCGCTAGGGATTTACGTGTAATCTAAAGCCTCAAGTTTCAAATTGAAGTAGTCCCTACCCTTATCCATTATAGACTCTAGCGACTCCATTCTATGTCTTACCCATTATCATTAAAGCCTTACCATCTCCCTTCACCCCCATGCCAACTGTGGAAGAACGTGTAGTTTGAAGCCTCAAGCTTCAAGCTGAAGTAGTACCAGTTCTTTTCCATTTTTATTTTTACACTCTAGTAGATCCATGATATATGCAAAGCCAAAGGGCTAAAGGTATTGTTGACCCTGTATTCGAGTTGATACAGTAAAGTAATTTTGATCTATTTCTTTCACCATCTCGCCTCCAACGAACTAGGAGCTTTCCTCTACTAAAGTCAAGTCTCCATTACCAGGCAAAGCCTCCCTTTCCACTATTAATAAAGCTTTGTCAATACTTACCCCTCTGAGATTTGTTATTGGACCTTTCCATAGTCATACTATGGTATTTCAAGGTCCTTGGGTTAAATCTTTTGGCCCACTCAATTCAACTCCACCTCTACATGAGCTACCACGTAGTTTAAGGAAAAATTTCCCCAAGTTCTATGGTGATGGGAAAGTTCATCCTGATTAACACATTGCAGCCTTTAGCATAGCCTATGGCATAATAGGAGTGGAATTTGAAGATGTGGCAGTTAGGCTTTTCGTAGAAACACTACAAAGTGATGCTGCAGACTAGTTCTACCATCTACAGGCTAGGTCAGTGACTGACTAAAATACTCTTAAAGCTAAATTTGAAGCCAGGTTCAAGCCTATAGAAGATGCACATGCTTTGTTATCCCAGCTCACACAGATGAAGAAATAACCTCATGAGCCTATGAGGGATTTCATTGCTAAGTTTGACAAGCTTAGAAATCAAATTCCTATCATTGCTCAGCCTACACCTGAGAATCTCAAGTGCTTCTTCATCAACTCACAGCTGCCTAAAGTGAGTTTTTTGCTGAGACATGCTAGCCATATAGACCTTGCTACAGCTCAAGATTTGGCTACAAAGGTAGAAGATGACCTTATCTTGATAGGAAATATAAGGAGAGATCCTAACAGAGGTAAATCTTCTTCATCTTCTAGAATACCCACAAATAAGTACCACTGATTCAATGGTGCAAAACTGAAAAAATGAACTGCTAGCCTTGAAAAGGCAAATGGCCTAAGGTATGTCTATTCTTCCTAATTGAGATATGCCAAGAAAGACATTCTCTAATTAGTCGTACCAAGGCAATGCTGCCAAGAATCAAGGACAGCCAAATTGTCTTCCTCCCCCACAGGGAAAACTTGTCATTGAAGCACCCCTAACCAATTCAACAGTTGGATATCTCAAAATAGAATCTAATTTCTCTCTCCAACTTGAATTAAACCAAGAAAATGACACTAATCCCTTCACTGAGGAAGAATAAGAATTAGCTGGTGACTCCAACATTGGTTTTCTGAATTACCAATTTGAACCTAGAAGTGAAGGCAAAGCAGATGAGGGATCATATGCTATGTTCACCCAATCTAAGAATCAGTCAACCCAACCAGCTAATAAGGAGAAATCAGAGGAGCAACCTCAACTAGTAATTTTAATTACTAAGTAGGGAACCACTCTACCTTTCTAGCCAAAGGACCCGATGATTGTAGAAAAGGTAAGTACATCAAACATCTCTGCATCTTTAACTTCAATTCCATAGACCAATACCACCCTTCCTAAAAACCAAAAGGATGAACTCTTATCCTCTATTCCTAGTCCATTTCAGTCATTTGACATAATCGACCATGTCAAGAAGACCAAAATTCAAAATTCTGAATTTGAATTCTTGCAATCCAATCCCAAGCAGTTGGATACGTTAGTTCAGTGTGTGAAGAATAAAGCCATCCCTACAGGACAAGAGATTAGAAAGGTAACTCATGATCCCCCAAGGAACATGCCCATCCCAAACAATCTTATCATTACTCCTCTAGATACCCTTGGGAAGATAGAGCCTTTCTATGTTTCTCTATTGATAAATGGTCACAAACTGAGTAATTGTATCATAAACTCAGGTACATCTAACAACGTCATGTCAGCCAAAGTGGTAAAATATCTTGGACTCATGCTAACCAAAACCTTTGGGAGATGTTTCTCCATGGAGAACAAACAAGTACCTTTGTTGGGACAAATCAAGGATGCCCAATTTACATTTTTAGTATTTCCAAACAAAAGAATCAAGATGACAGTCCTAGTGGCCGACGTCCCAGCCTCATACGGCATTCTTCTAGGGCAAAATTTTTGCAAGGATGTTGGTGGTGAGTTGAGCATGGACCTATCTGAAGCAAGGATCCATGTCAAAGGCATCATGCAGAGGCTGCTTCTTGAAAAGGAATCAAAATATGTTGTCACTCAGACATCAACCCCTGAATCTCAAATTCTATTTGAATCTTCACACATGGGTAATTATTTCTTGACTACAGAGGATACTCATGTTTCAGCTAATAAAACTTCTAAAAATGATAGTCTAAAAATTGGTTCAGATGAAATAGTAGAAGATGTGAGAGAGCACAGTGCAAACACAAAAGAATTTCCCCTTCTAAGTAAGGAGAAATCTAAGGAAATATCAATTTTTGATGATGTTTGGATCTTGGAATTTGATGGCAGTAATTCTTCTACCAGCTCAAGAGCTGGGATTGTGTTGATATCTCCTCAAGGAGATATTTTTCCTTCTTCATACAAGTTGTAGTTTAGCAACACCAACAACATAGCTGAGTATGAATCTCTATTGCTTGGATTGAAGGCTGCTCGACATTAAGGCATCAAACTCCTTCATGCCAAAGGAGATGTTGAACTAGTGGTTTGTCAGATAAGGAACCTGTATCAAACCAAAAATGAGAGATTATGTCACTACTGCAATCTAGTCAGGGATCAAATTAAAAGCTTTGATGCTTTCAACATCTCTGCGATACCTAGAGAATTCAATGACCAAGCTAATGCACTAGCTATTTTAGCAACTCTCTTAGTTCTTCACCTAGACTTCAAAGGAAACATGTATACTAATGAATTATTCTTTAGACCAAGTGTGCCCGATAATGCCAATCATTGGGAAGTGTTTAATGGCAACAACCAAATCATTGCCTTTTTGGAACAAAAACATAGCTTTGAATAGCTTCACTTCAAAGGTAGTAAGCTCCAAAAACTCGAATCAGCTCTGAAAATAAATTCAGATGCAGGTAAAGAATTTATGTAGCTAAAAGGGAATAAAATTCACAAAGGACTAGTTTCTCTTGAGAAACTATTTGACAAGCATGACAGGTTCATCACATAGCAACAAATGGATTCAAGCTCCTCCCAGGGGTTTGATCAGATAAATTTGGGTACCAAGGAAAATCCCATGATGGTGAACATTGAGAAGTGTTGTACTCCAGATGAGAAACTCAAATTTACTGACCTACTTTGCCATTACATGGATGTTTTGGCATATTCTTATGATGATCTAAAGTCACTCAGACTTGAGAAAATTCACCATAAAATTCCTCTCAAAGATGATTCAATGCCTTACAAGCAAAAATCTTGGTAGTATAATCCAAATATATCAAGTACTATTCTGTCTGAGATACAGAAAATGCTAAATGCTAGGATAATTTTCTCAATTCATCATTCCACATGGATTGCCAACATAGTCCCTGTGAGGAAGAAGAATGGAAAAATTTGCATCTGTGTGGATTTCAAGAATCTGAATCAGTCATCTTTAAAGGATAAATATCCTTTGCCCATCATGGATCAAGTGCTTCAAATAGTAAACGGCTCAGAGATGTTATCAATGCTAGATGGCTTCTCAAGATACAATCAAGTTGAAGTTTGTGAAGCAGACCAACACAAGATAGCCTTCACCACACCTTAGGGCATGTTTGCATATAAAAGGAGGCCTTTTGGCTTGATAAATGCTGGCACCACCTTTAGAGAGTATGGACCTTACTTTCAAGGATGAGATGGGTAAGTTCATTGTAGTTTATCTTGATGACTTGACCGTCTTTTCTAAACATCACTCGGATCATATATGCCACTTGCAATAAGTGCTGGAGTGCTGCCACCAAAATGGCATTTCCTTGAACCCCAAGAAGTCAATTTTTGGAGTAACAGAGGGGAAACTTTTCAGACACATTATGTCCAAAGGAGGCATAAAGATTGACTCAAATAGAGTCAAGTCTATCCAAGAGCTTACCTTGCCTACAAGTAAAATTGTTGTTCACTCTTTCTTCGAAATAGTGAATTTCTTACGAAGGTTCATCCCTAAGTTTACTGAGAAGACTCAACACATTGTGAATATGATGAAGGGAAAGACCACCCTTAGCTGGACTAAAGAAGGCAAGTTAACATTTAAAGATATTAAGACTTCCATTGCCCATGCCCCAATTCTGGTTTGTCCAGACTATAACAAAGAGTTCACCATATAAAATTATGCTTCTGAACACACGCTTTCAAAACTTCTAGTTCAATAGAATAAATAAAATATGAAATCTCATATTTCTTTTATGAGATGCCCTCTCTAAGCTCATGAGATGAAGTACTCAAACATGGAGAAGAATGCTTATGAATTAGTGAAGGCAGTCAAGCATTTTCGCTTCTACATCTTGAATTCTCACACTACTGCCTTGGTTCCTGATACCATGGTCAAATCCATACTAACTCAGTAGGAGTTTGGGATGGAAAGAGGCAATTGGAATACAAAGATCCAAGAGTTTGATCTAGTCATCAAGCCAACAAAGCTGGTACAAGGAAAAGACCTATGCCAATTAATTACTAATAACAAACCAGAAGAAATAGAGCATGAAGAAGTAGAGGTGGAAGACACACTGACAGTCCTCTTTGTCTCCACCATGAATGAGTGGTATTTAGGTATTTCTCATTTCCTTACTTATGGTGAGTGTCCTACTCACCTATCTTACAAAAAAATAAGGACTATCAAGTTGAAAGCTGCCAATTTTGTCCTTTGGGACAATGGCCTGTATAAGAGGAGCCTTGATGGAGTGTTCCTTCATTGTGTGGACAAGAAGCAGCAAAGCCAACTTTTGAAATCTTTTCACAATCTAGCCTATGGAGGACATTTTTTTGCTCCTGTGACTGCCCATAAAATTCTATGAGCCAAGTATTATTGGCCAACTCTTTTCCAAGATGCATATAAGTGGGTAATAAAATGTGAACTGTGTCAGTAGTTTGTTGGGAGACCAAAGTTAGTTGCCCTACCTCTCAAGCCAGTGGTCATAGAGGAACCATTCCAGCAATGGAAAATTGATTTTATTGGAGCTGTAAACCCATCTTCAAGTGCTAGACATGATTATGTCCTTACAACAACTGACTACTTCACCAAGTGGGTGGAAGTTATCCCAACCAAGCATGCTACTTCAGAAGTAGTGTGTAATTTCCTCAAGGAGAATATTATTTTTAGGTTTGGGGTCCCAACCAAGATTATCATAGACAACGTAGCTTGTTTCACTTCCCAAGAGATTACTCAGTTCTATTTTTACTATGAGATCACCCTCTCCCACTCTTTTGATTACTTTCCACAAGGGAATGGACAAGTTGAATCAAGTAACAAGAACTTGATAACTATCATCAAGAAGCTGGTGGATGACAACCAAAGGACATAGCATAAAGCATTGGTTGATGCTTTGTGGGTAGATAGAATTACACCAAAAAGGGCAATTGGTATGTCTCCTTTCTAACTTCTTTATGGTATCAATGATGAGATACCAATCACCTTGGAATTGCCAGCATCAAAATTGGCTAAGGCAATTGAAGATCAGACATATGAAAGCTCCCTTGATAAGAGGATCATGTGCTTGACTGAGCTAGATGAGCAGATAACTATGGTGGTGGACCGAATTTTTGCCCATCAAAGTCTGGTGAAGAAGCTCTTTGACCAGAAGGCAAAAAGTCATGATTTCTAGGTTGGAGATCAAGTCATGTTATGGGACAAGAGAAGAGAACCAAAGGGGATGCATGGGAAGTTCGATTCTCTTTGGAGGGGCCCATTTATTATCCATCAGCTCAATGGTGAAAATAGTTTCTTGCTGAAATATCAAGATGATACGCACTTTTCACTGCCTCACAATGGGCAACATCTGAAGCACTTCAATCTGTGAAGTATCAGATAAGATTAGCTTGTATATATGTATACTTGTTTAGTCTTTAGTTTTGTTTTTGTGCTTTCATTTTTGTTTTTGTCACCTTTCTTTTTTTGGTAGCATGACTCCATGGTCCAATGGCATACTTCAAGGCACTAGAGATTTTAGTTTCTACTCCCCTCAGCTGTTCCAAGTTTTCAACTAAAGGAAGTTACCCAACTAGAGCTAGCTATTGTCCCCCAAAAACATCACTCATTTTTGGGACAACATTTAAATTATTTTGAACTATTTTGGTCCAATAGACCAAAATCCTCTCTCCCCTTCTCAAAAATTGTTCTAGGCATTTAAATTCTCCATTTTTCAAGCTTTTTCAAGTTCTATGGACTCAATTCTACGGACTCTACAAGCTTGAATCTACAGACTCTACAGGCTTGAATCTATAGACTCTACAAGCTTGAATCTATGAACTCTGCAAGCTAAATTCTAAGGACTCATTTCTACGAACTCTGCTAGTTCTGCAGACTCATTTCTATGAACTCTACAGATATGTTTTTATGAACTCAACATGCTTGAAATCAACAAGTTTAAAAGGCTCAAAGTGTTTGGTTCAAAGCATATGGTTCAAGACAGTTTGGTTCAAGTGGTCAAGTGAATCAGTGGAACACAAGAAAGCAATTGAACCTTGAACCAACAAAGTTTAATGAGTTCAATGGTTCAACGGGTTCAATTGGTTCAAAGTGATCAAAGACAGACAAAAAGATGGTTTCAAGTGCAAGATTGAACCATTGAACCATTGAACCAAAGTTGGTTCAATCAATAGGGTCAAGGGGCTACCCTAAATCAAAGGAAAAAGTGCCCTTACAGAGGGCAATGAACCAAGCTAAGTGCCCTTGTGGAGGGCAGGTGAAGAGTAGATGGATCGTTGCAAAAGTCTGAAGGATAGTTCTAGACTTTAACAAGTCCTTACGGAGGGCACAGTTCTCTTTTGAGAAAAGAATGTGGCAAAATGATTAAAGCAAATATCCTTCAGACTTTTTGTCTGAAGGAATTCACTTGGGAAGAAAGTCTGAAAGCAAGAACCTGGCAGAAAATTGACTAAGGCAAAGCAAAGGAATTCCTTCAGACTTTTTATTTGAAGGAAAAGTCTATTGAAAAAGGAAATACCCACTGAGGAAATAAAAGCCTGAAGGCCACCCGAAAGATCCTGAGGGTAGGTACCCTTGCGGGAGGCTCTCACCAAGGAAAGTGGACTGTTTCTCAAGACCTCGAAGGATAAGTTCCCTCTGGGAAAGATCAAACCTAAAAGTGCACTGAAAGCTGCCACGTGTCCCTTATAAAGTGCAGCAAAAGCTACCACATGTCCCTTATAAAGTTGAAGCAGAAGCTGCCAAGTGTCATCTGTTGGGACACAATTTCTAGTAACTTTCAAAGTAGTGGAATGTGTTGTGTGTCATCTACAAAGCTCGGCAAAGGCCACCAAGTGGCAACATCCATAGTGTCTTCCTTTTATTAAGGACTGTGGTGGGTCTCAGGTGAGTGGCTAAACTCAAATAGAACGTGCCACATGTCATCATCCACGTGAATCCAAAAGAGTCTTAAATGTTTTTACAGTGTTTTTATGAGCTCGGCAAAAGCCACCATGTGTCATCTTTCACAGGACTCTTAAAAAGCACCCAAAGCCTCTATAAGTTGAGCAGATGCTGTCACGTGTCCTCGCCTATTTCATAGTAGAACGTGCCATGTGTCACCTGTTGAGATCAGTGGAAAGTAGCTAGAACAAGTGAGAAAGACATGAAGGAATTGCTAAGGAGGATGGCAGGCTCGTAGTCGTCAAATTTAGGGCAACCAACTAGCTGTTGGCTTTCAAATGATGACGGACCCAAACACATCAAATTTGTGGCAATGAAATTACTGTTGATCCTTGTAGGCTTAAGCACAGCCCCTGTGAAAAAATTCATCGACCAGCTAAAGAGATAGTGTGAGAGCTCAAATCACATAGATAAAGGAAAAATACAGCCAGGAAAGGGGGAATGATGAAGAAGGATCAGAAATATTTGCACATGGGATATGTTTCTAGAAGGTAAAGTAGTCCACCAGTTGGACATCAGAGAGTGCAAACAGTCAATGGCACTACCTATTTTTTTGCATTGAGTAGAGCAAATAGTTGTGCACACATAAGGAAACACATCAAGTGGCCCATATTTAAAACCGATGCTCGATTCTAGCATAGCCCATGGATAGAATTTAAAATGCATTAAAGGCATTGAATGCATCATAAGACATTTTTGTGAAACAAAGCACCCAAGTCTTTCTTGGAGCACTATATATTGGACTCTTTCTTATTGTTTTAAAGGATCTCTCTCTTTGTTATCAGAAATAAAACTCTGCCCAAATTGAAAGGCATTACTAAGACTTTGAGCTCAAATTGTTGATCATATTTCGTTATTTGAATAAGAAAATAAGTGACTTTTCAGACTTTGTGCTGAAATAGCTTGGTTGTTGAGGAAATTGTTCTTATGTCTATTTCCTTAATACATTTTTTGTCCATTTAATTGAATAAGTAGAATTAGTGAAAATGATCAGAAAGGTGTCCTGAAGCCAACTGTGGAGAGACTTCGTGCCCCCATAATTGCCTTTAGTGTGTTTTCTTTCTATTCCTGTGTAAAGGATCTTGGGATGACTTTATGCCCTCATTATCCTTTGTATTCTATTTCTGTGTAAAGGACCTTAGGATGACTTTGTGCCCTCATTGTCCTTTGTATTTCACTCTTTGGCAGTTGAGGTGAAGACTTTGTGCTACATTTCATCTTGTTGTGTTACTGCGTCTAGTTATAGTTACTTGTCACCACCCAAAAGGTTCCTTTTGTCTGTTGAATAGCAATTCTAAAAGAAGAGGAGTGCCTTCTATCATTTCATTCCTTTGATTTGTGAACATCATCTCTGAAAAAAGAGAGATGGATGGTTTATCCTACCCCTGAGTGTTATTTTTTGAATATATATATAATATATAGCTCCTGCATATTTACAGGGAACCTCCCCTTGATGAGAGGAGAGATTTGTCCCCTTTTGATGTAGTAAAACTACACATCTGGCCGACCAATTTCCCTATGCTATGGTTGAAGAGACCTATTTTGCTCATCAGTTAGCTGATTGACAAAATATTCACCCAACAGATATATCACCCTATTTAGTTGGGTTTGAACCTGCCCTTGTGCTTCTTTTTTATTGTGGTATTCTATTGGTTTTCTTTGATAACAAGATCACTATGTTCAAATTATCTATGTTTTACCCATAAATTATAGTGGCCACAGAGTTGATTCTAGTATGATTGAAGGTTATTGATTGTGGCCATGTATTTCTCATCAACTCTAGCTCTTGCAAGAGAGAAACTCAATAATCTTCATTATCTAGGACATGTTTTAGTGAGATACATGGAGAAGGTAACTCAACCTAAATAGGAAGAATGGCATCAGTGCCATAAACTAGGGGATATGGAGTGGCTTTTGTTGGGGTATGATAATTAGTGTGGTATTCCTAAAGGGAACAAAATATTTGGAGGTGTCAATAATGAACATCATCATTGACAATATTTTTAAGGATGTTGATAATGGTTTTGTTAGATACTTCTGCTTCATCGTTACCTTATGGGTAATATGTGGTAAAAAAATGTTCAGTAATGTTGTACTCAACACATAGTGTTTTGACATCCTTATTCTTGAATGATCCACCATTAGTAAATATAACATCAGATGGGATACCATAATGGAAATTGAGATGGTTGAATATGAATTTGGAAATCTATTTTCCAATCATGTAAGTGATGGGTATAACTTCAACCCACTTAGTGAAATATTCAGTAACGATAAGGATGTGTTTATGACCATCAGTTGAAGTAGGGTTTAACTTCCCAATGATATCAAGGCCCCAAGTGGTAAATGGCCATGGTGTAAGCATTTATTTTAAAATCTTACCCTGGGCATTAATTAGATTGGCATGCCTTTGACATTTGTCGCACCTTTTAACATATGCAACTACATTTGCATCCATAGTTGGACAATAATACCTAGTACATATGAGACTTTTAGCTAGGACAATTCTAATTGTGTGGGCTCCACATACTCCATGAACTTCTCATAATGCTAATGTTGATTTTACCAAAGTTAAACAATGAGGCAGAGCTCCATTAAAGTTATGGCGGTAAAGGGTTGGTCTAATTAAGGTATATCATGAGGCATGGTGGGTAAAGGCATTTTACTATTTATGGGATAGGTTAGGTGGCATAATATGGTCATGAAGGTAGGTAAAAAGGTTTGAATAGCATATAGATTTGGGACCAATAATATCATAGATTATTATAATGGTTGCAAGTTCATGAGCTGGTGCTAGAATATTTTCAATGAGGAACTAATTTTCTTTTGTCTTGTTTGTGTGATGGATCAAAGAGCCAATGGTGACCATGGCATCCTCTTTTCTATTACTGGCCCTTAGAAGGTGTTCAAATTATATGTCAATAATCTACTATTTGAGAGTGTTGATCATGGCCTTGTATGGCACCAGCCTGTCATCTTTGGTCTGGAAGTGGTCTATAACCTGATTGATGATTAACTAATAATCACCATAAACCTTGAGATGCTAAATATTCCATTGTACTACTTGATGAATCCCTAAAATAAGTGCTTCATATTCATCTATGTTGTTAGTATAAGGAAAGTTAATACAAAATGATTTAGGGATAAGATCCCCCTATGATGTAATAAACAATAGGCCTACCCTCGATCCATGTGTTGTGAATGATCCATTAAAATACATCTTCCAGTGTTGCTCCTCAGGAGGTGTTTCAACAATGGTCATAATGGACTCATTTGGAAACTAAAAATTTAGAGGTTCTATATCTACAAAGGGAGATTCAAAGAGTTGATCTATAAGTACTTGTCCCTTAATGGCCTTTTGGTTCATGTATTCTATCTTGAATTTGCACAGAAGCATGATCCATTTAACTATGCAACCTTGTAAAGTTGTTTTGGATAGTAGATACTTGAGTGGATATATTTTCAAAATAACTATGGTCTTATTATTTAGCATGTAATGTCATAGTTTCATAGCTACAAATACCATAGCTAAATAGGCTTTTCAAAGGGCATATAGTTATGTTCATATGAAACTAGTGTATGACTTAGATATTACATGGCATGTTCTTTTCCATTATCATCATATTGAGCTAGAAGTGCCCCTATGGATTTGTCAGTTACAAATAGGTATGGTAGGAATGACTTTCTTGACATTGGTGGCAACAAAATAGGTGGATTTGTAATATAGTTCTTTAAACATCAAAAATCTTCTTGGCATTCTTCATCTTAGTTAAATGTGACACCCTTCTTTAATAAGTGTGTAAATGGATGATATTTATTAGCCAACTATGATATGAATCATCTAATAGACTAAATCTTACCCTATAAATTGTGGAGCTACTTTAAATTAGAAGGTGGTGACATCTCGATAATGGCTCGTACTTTGGTAGGATCAACTTCAATGCCTTGATGAGACACAATGAAGCCTAATAATTTACCATAAGTAACACCAAAAACATAATTCTTAAGATTAAGTCTAGCCTTATATTCATATAGTCTCTTTAATATTCTTTGTAGTGTTTCTAGATGATTCACCCTGGTCTTTGATTTTCCCAATATGTCATCAACATAGTCTTCAATAATGTCATGCACCATATCATGGAATACGATGGTCATGGCTCTTTAGTATGTGGCTTCAACATTCTTGAGATGAAATGGCATAACCTAATAACAAAACATTCCCCATGGAGTGGTTAATGTTATTTTATGTCGGTCTTCTAGTGTAATACGGATTTGGTTGTATCCTGATAATCCATCCATTAGTGAAAGCATTTCATACATGGCTGTAGAGTCAACTATCATGTCAATGTTTGGGAGAGGAAAGTCATCCTTAAGGCAAGCCTTGTTTATATCTCTGAAATCAGTGTAGATTTTGATTCCTTCTAGCTTCTTGTTGACTAACACAATATTCGAGATCCATTTTGAGTAGTCAATCAGTCAATACATATCACTTCTAAGAGTTTTTCTAACTCTTTCTTTACTAATATAATAATATGAGGATGCATTTTACATAGTTTATGCTTTACGATTGGCATTAGGATGTATAATAATATGGTATACAACCAAGGTGGGGTCCAAACTCAACATGTCTAAGTAGGCCCAAGTAAAGATGACAACAAATTCCCTCAAAATGGTTGTAAAAATTTCACATTCTTCCTTAGTGAGGGATGCTCCTAAATTGATCCATTTTGGGTCGTCTAGAGTCTCAATGTTGACTTTTGTAGTGTCTTCTACAAGGAGAGTCAAACCATCTTCCAAAATAGTTGGCAAAGATTTGAATTGGCATTCAACAGCAAAGTCCTCTATTTGGACTAGCTCTTCAAGTTCTCTTAAACAAGATGAATCAAAATCTCCCAATGGTAAGTATGGCCATGTTACAAACACTATTAGAAACTCTTGAATGATTTGGTTGAAGGCTTGTTGTTCTTCAAAATTGAATTTGGACCCATATGCAAGTTCATAATTGGTGGTCTCTTGAGCTATGTTTGAGGAAAGGTGAACATCCCCATCTAATGGCACCTGAAATAGGTTTTCACTAGAAGACTAGCCATTCTCTTTAATTTTACCCTAGTCCAAAAGTGCTTCAAAGAAGTTTTCACTTTGAGACCTCAATGTTTTACTTATTTGTTTTTGGTTAAGGGTATTCACCCATTATCAAAAATAGGTTGCAAGATCCAATTTTATTGATAACCCTTATTTGTGGTCTCCTAACGAAACATTGTCTCTTAGGCCTAGAAAATCACAAAAAGCCTCATCATTCTCAAACTTGTCTACAAGCACTATGGATTCTTGTTGGTCTTAGACTATAAGTTGAGGGTGATATAGAGGAAGCAGATTGTGTTGGTTAATTTGGCTAAGAGTAAAAATGGCATGGGTCTCAAATAGATTGGCATTGGCTACGTCTTCATAAAGGTTGTGAGTGGACTTTGTTTCACTGCTAACATCATTGTCACTAGTCATAGGCATTGGAACATGGATAATATATGTGGGGTCATCCCTAGGTGTTTTAAATTTGAGACCATAGGTTCCTTTGTACTGAGTTATAGAGATTGGATCAAGTGTTCCCTATTGTTTTGGTTTGAGGACTCCTCCTTGATAGGCTTAATTTTCTATGATATGATAAGGAATAAGATACTTGGCATTTTTGTAACAATCGACCAGTTTGTCATTTTATAACCACAATTCATCATTTTCAAGTGGGTTCTATTATTGGCCATTAGTTTCTATGAAAATGATAGGAATTGGACTATGAAATTTGCCTTTTCCCTTTCGCTGTCATTCCATGCAAGGTGGCTTGGCTTTAGGTCTTCCATAGGACTTGGGATTATGTAGAATCTTAGAAATGTGAAATGTGTCATGGGTCAAATATTTTGCTGACCCATTAGTTGTGATGGTAAAATGATTGGACATTTTAAGAGGTGGAATGTGGGAAGATGAATCAAGGGTATCTAGGTCGATACAATTGTCCTATAGTAAATCAACAAGTATTTCTTTCCCTTTGTCTTTTTGGGAACTAGATCTAAGCCAAAGTGGTAGTTTTATCTTTCATATTCAGCTTTCAAATGGTTACAATGTTTGTAGGGATACAAATCTCTGTGAATGGTGATCTTCATACTAGAGTGAGAGAACATGAGACACTAGTGTAATGTTGAAGGGATTGCATGAATCTCATGTATCCAAGGTCTACCCAAGAGTAAATTATATTATAGGTCTACGTCTAACACATGGCATAATATATCATGGGCTAAAGTCCCAACGATAATTGGCAAGCTAATGATGCCTTGTGACTCCTAATCATCATTATCATAAGCCTTGATTGTAATAATTTTTTGTTAGAGATCAATTATTATGTATCCAAGATTGATGAGCTTTAGAGACACAATATTCAGGTCTGATCCATTATCTATGAGGACACACCTCACTTTTTGCCACGTTATGATAACTTTGATGTATAATGGATTATTATGGAGAGGGCTAAGGGATGACATATCACTTTGGTAAAAGATTAATTGTTGGCATGGGGCTAGATGTCTAACCAAAGCTTAGAATTTTATTGGGCTTATGTCGTTGGGCACTTGGGATTGGCCAAATAATTTTGTTAAGATGTTCTTGTGGATGGTAGATGTATGCAACAAATCCATAATGGAAATTTGTGCAGGCATCTTTTAAAGTTGTTCCACAATATCAAACATCCTTTCTTTCATAGCAGTATATGGCTTATTCTTAGCTAGAATGATTGGGTGGATGGGTGTAATGGCAAATTATTACGGGCTCATAATGTTAATCTTTGACCATCAAGTTATGATATCACACTCAGGATTAGATATAAGATCATTATTACTAGCAAATGATGGTGGCAAGGAGCCAGATAGGATAAGTCTCAATTGTCTATGCATTTATATGTAGTCATGAGGTAATGATGAGTTATCAGTATAAGGCTAAAAGTAGTAATCCCTACTTGTTAGTACACCTCTATGTAGTCCTAGGTCAAGGAAGGATCACTAGTATAGGTTGGGTGGTTATAATTGATTTAAAATGGTCCTATTTGGTTGGCACTTGGTCTTGGATTAATGGTAATGGTGGACATGCGACCTCCCATAATATGGCATACAACTTTGTTGTAGTCATGTAAAACTACATGGTAAGTCTATTGGTTGTTGGCATCATTTTGGCCTTAGTTCTATCCATTTGGATGGCATTATTGTTATTACTATTGAAATTATTGTTATTATCTCAACTATTGATACTATTATTGTTGTTGTTCTGGCCTTTGTTATTATTGTTGTTGGTTATTATGTTGTAAAAAAGGGTTTTGATAGATACATAAGTTCTTATTGGATTTAGAAGCTCTATTATCCAAGGTTATCTCCCCATTTCCTAACATATTTTGAATGATATTTTTGATCTGCACATAATGACATAGATTATGTTTATTAACTTGATGGTATTCACAAAACTCATTTTCTTGATATCAGTCTAGGTAAGGAATACCCTCAAGATAGTGCTTCGAGATGGGCCAACTAATCAGAGTAGTGGTGGCTAGCTTGTGAAACATAACTTCAATTGGTTCCCTAAGGTCACTAAAGACTCAACAAGTAGGCACAATTCTCCTTATAGGAGGGGTTTGCAAATGTAATGGTTGTTGCATCTATTATGCTAGTCTAGGATGATGTAAAGGTTGTGATTGTTGAATAGGATGTTGGTGAGGAGTAATTTGCATTTATGACATTGATTGAACAGATAGTGTTTGCACCTTTTGGACATGTCATGACTCGATTACTCCATTTCTAACAACATTCTTGTTGTAGTTAAACTGCTTAGATTTTTCATAATTACAGGCCTGGGATGGTGTCGATGCTTGTGCTTGGACTTGGTTTTGGGTCTAATTTTGGCTATTTCCTTGGTTTTGATCCGTATTTTGGTTTGATGAGGTAAGATTGATAATCCCTTTGTTAATAATTTCTTTTTCAATCAATAAAATTTTGTCAATGATCTCCTTGAAAGTGTGTGCACACTACATCTCTAGATGGTAAGATATCTTATTGTGTATATTCTTTTTAAATACAATGGATAGTTTTTTATCTAGTAAAATATGGGTAAAATAGCTATCAAGTGCTCTCCATCACTGTAGATAACTTGTGAAACTTTCACCGACCTTCTCCTTGGCTTGAGTCAAATTTGCCAACAAAATTTCATGTTTGAGGTTGTAGGAGAAATGTCGCACAAACTTATCTGAAAGGTAATCAAAATTAGATACTGAGTTCTTTGGTAAGTTCAAAAACCACTCTAAAGCCTATCTTACTAGCCTTTGAGGAAACAAAAGTAGGATGTCTATGTCGTTGTAATCTATTGGATGACAAGCAACAAATAATTCTATTAAATGGGCCTTAGGGTCTCTTTTACCCTTGTATTTGTCAAATTTTTTTGGTGTTTACCCTAGAGGAAATGGTATTTGTAAATACTCCATGTTGAATGGGTAGGATCACACATCATCCAACTTAGACTTCTTAGTCTGCTTCCCAGCTTAGATGGTGATAATCTTATCCTTCATTTGTTGCAGCTCGTGTGCCAAGATACTAGATGAAATATTGGCTTGAGGTGGAGGTTGGGCAGTCAAAGGTGGATTAACTTAACCAGGGTATAATGGCAAAATGGTTTGTTGTGGAATGTTGGTTTGGTTAGGGAACTGACTAAGAATATGCATGTGTGAATTGGGATGTATTTTTTGGAATTGCACACATTTTGGGGTGATATTTTGGTTTGGATTAAGTTTATAGGCCTAGTTTTGGGGGAATTATGGTTGGGATGGAAGCATATAGTTCAGAGTGAAGTAATATGCCTATTGAGGTTGAATAGAGACTTGTTAACAACTAGTCAAACCTAGCTAAATAAGGGGAACTTATTTAGAAGCAAGGCCCTATTGTTGAATTTGTGGCACATTTGGAATAAAAGGTAGTTGTTGCCTAATTGGAATTTGTTAAATAGTAATACCTTGTGGTTGCATGAATACTTATTGTGAAGTAGACATTTGTAAAGTGTTCAACATTTGTTGTTGACCAATAGACATACATTATTGATTAGATAATGTTTGTGAAGGCATGTTGGTCTGAGACTATTGAGGTATAATTATCACTACCTAAAAAGGTATAACATTGGTTACCTCCTAATGAAGTGGAGGAATGTTTGATCTCTACTATGTTGGTATACTCGATTATGCCTATTATTGTGGAATGTTAGTCATCACCTATTGAGGTGGAGTAACATTCATCACATTTTATTGAGTTAAGGTACTAATTTGCATTTCACTACTTAATCATTATAATTACATGCTTGATGAAGTAATTGGTTGAGGATTAGACATAGCTTGTTGTGGTTAGGAGGTATAAGTTCCTACCCCTACTATTGTAAACCACTTGTGGTGTTAACTAAAGGCACTTATTGTGGACTAGTTGTTTGTGCAGTTAAACCCCTTTGGCCTAGATTGGATGACACTTGCATGTTATCCACTTTATTTGGCATATTTGTTTGTATATAGCAGTAGACACTTTTTAAATAGCTGGGGTATTGAACATGTCACCAATTAAAGTGTTTTATGAAAATGGGTCTATATTATAATTGTCTTGGCCTATCAATTCGATCAATACACCTATTGAAGGAGCTAACTTGATGATAAGAGTGTTTGACATGGCCATGTTATTAAAATTATGCATTAAGTTCAAATAAGTTTGACATGTTATTTGCATCTATATAAAGTGGTCCTCCATGAGGCATTTTTCTTATGACAAGCATATGTGGGTATTTATATGACATCAACATGAGCGCTTGAGGAGTTCTAGAGAGGCATGTTCAATGTTTTCATTATAAGGTATGTTGGAAGGCACTCTAACTAGACTAGGCAAATTTTTGTGGGAGAAGTCTATTGTAAACTTGACCCCTACCTATGTAGCTCTAAATAAAACTTCATCCTTGTTTGCAAACAAGTGATGATAAAAAAAATAGAGATCATATGTCGATGGCATTATGTAGTACAATTATTGTTAAATTTAGTCTACAACTGAGGGTACACTAGATAAATATTGCATTATTTGTTCTTGGTCTTGCTCTGAGTATGGAGGAAAGTTAACCAAATAGTGAGCTAAAGGATCCTAGATTTGTTCCCCAGATTGAGTATTGTAAGGAGGATAAGGATCTATCTCATAAACTGCATCATCGCCATAGGGGTCTTAAACAAAGTCATCTTATGTGACCACAACATCATATTCTGGATTGTACATGGTTTCACAACGAGTATAATGAGACATATTCAAAGTTATGATGAATGTTTCATGACAAAAGACCTAGAGTTATACAAACTCTTTAAAAATAATGTCCAAAGGATAAATGGTATGAACTTGGTCTACTTGGTTAAAAAGTGGAGTTGTATCTCCAAAAGATCTATGTTAAAACTTGGTATAAAACAATCTAATGTCAAATGTCTAACATCAAATGTCTTACACAAAAATGTCAAGTGGATGAATAAAAACCAAAATGTCAAACTTTGGGTATAAATTGTTCCAAACAAGTATAACCTAAGAAAACAATATATGCTAGGTCTTTCAGAGAAGGCACAAAATCTAGGCTCAAAATAGGCATATGCTAGGTCTTTTGGAAAAGGCACAAAAGCTATACTTTAAACAAAATAAGGTATAATATTTAATCTAACAAATGTGAAACACTTTGGTATAAACTAGGCACTCAGATTTAAAAATGAACTTGGTCAATTAGTATAAGGCATGAAACAAAAGGCATATGGAAGATAGACCACTTTCCCAAATCTAGGCACAAACAATAGTTTTCAAATTGAATAAAGAAATAACCTAAGTTACACAACCCAAAAGATAAATATCTATGTCTAGGCCAAAATTACACAAGGCATAGGTAGAAATCAATCAATATTTGGATTTGAGCTTGTCAAGGCTAATTAAAAACTCAACTTGGAAAACTAGGCTTATTAAAATAGATAACAAGCTAAACAAATATGAATGACATAATGACGCTAGGTATACATATAAAAGGCACATGTGGCTTTGGTTTTGAAATTAGAATTTGGACATAAGGTAAACAAGTCTTTGAAATGATTTGAGCAATGTAATAATGTTATCATGGTCTAAAGATATGATCAATGGTTTGTTTCGAGACTTAAAGGCAAAAATGTTTGAAATGAATTAGGTAGTATAATGACACCCTTTTCAATCAAATGACAAACACACACAAAAGTTTATAAAAAGACTAAGGTACATGCATGATGTCAATGGGAAGCATAATGAATCCTAAAACAAAGGAGTGATGTATAAACAAGAATCATTTTTGATGCAGTAAGATTAACAAATAATTTGACTCAAAACCATGCAAGAAAGGATAAAATGACACAAACACCTAAGTGTAATGTCCTAAATCCTAAATTGATGAGGTTGCATAGTAATGTAAAATTCCATCAATATACTCACTCTTTAAAAGATTTTAATTGTTAATCCAAAAATTAAATGTGCATGAAAAGTAGGGTTTTTAGGCCCCCTCTTCTCGCAAGAGTTTGTACTGCAACATGGAACTTCAAGCTAGTCTCCCTACATCAACAATATGTCTATGACAAGTGAGGTTATTTTAAACTATCAATTTTTATGAATTTATAAATGGTCCCAAGTGTGGTTAAAACAATATATGTTCATGTCAATTAGATCTACTTCAACTAACTTGTTGTGAAAATGTCTTGTCATTTTCACAACCACTACATCCATCACTTGCCCAATGTAGTGCAATGTTTGAGTCGATCATACATTTTAAGGGTAGTAGTTGCTAATGGAGGTAGTTTAACTACTCAAACTACCATCCCAATGATTCACTAGCTCAATTTATATAACCCACCATGGAGTAGGGTTGAAACTATGTCAAGAGATGAATTCCTGAGTCAACACTTCCCTAGAGAACCTGTGAGGAGGTGATGAACTCCCACTCACAAGATAAAGTACATGAAAATAAAGACAAGTGAAAATATTTTATGGTCATTTTGGGGTCACCCAAACCATATGGATTTTAGGAGGGTCTTAGTGACTTTATTTTCACGCTTTTGGACTAAAGTGACCATGGTAAAGAATGGACATTTTTTGTTACATAAGTTCCCTAAAGGGGAAAAGAGGAGAGCAAACACGTGCCACTCATTTTTCTTAAACAAACAACTCTTAGGAGTATGTCACTAAGTGTGAAAATTCATTTTATTGCACCAAAATGAAGTATGTTGTGAAATTTTGGCCCCTTGGCATTTGTTGAAAATTTTGAAAAAGCAAAAACAACTTAAGCAAAAATATTATTAAAAATCCAATTTAAAATGTGAAATTTGTAAGTTATAAGTGTTCTAAATGTCTCCTTGGTGGCCTTTGGGTCCTAAAAAACACATTAAAGAGTCCTTGTGTTTAGAAGCACATTAAGAGTGAACAAATGACTTCCCAAATCTTGCTCTCAGGTTTACACAGTGTAAAACTGTAGAACATAGAGCAAAATTGCAACTATCTCTATAAAAATGTGACTGTCAACACAATATCACAAATTGCATGAAAATAGAGCATTTAAATCAAAATCACTATTCTAGTGGTAAAATCACTGAAATAAAGGCAACATCACCACTACAACAGTCAAGATATTACAACTTGAACCAAAAATTTAGCACAAACATTAGCAATTATATGCAATATCACCAAAGTTTAAGTAAAATCATTAAAATTATTATGATATGGCAGCTTTTAAATTCATGATATTGCAATATCACTTATTTTATGGCAATATTGTGAACTTAAAAGTCACGATATTGTAGTAGCACTTCCCAATAAACATGAAATGGTTAGTAAAACTTTGGCAGTTAGACACAAATTTGTAGAAATAGATAAAGCTGTGACTATGTGAGTTGCAATATTGAAACAATATTGTGATTCTAGAGATCAAAACTGTGACTGCACAAGACAATTTGGTGATTTCTATAAAAACATCTTTTGGCTTCCTTTTCACCTATTTTGATCAGTAAGCTTTTTACATGAAAATCATTAGGATAGTTCTCTAAAAGGCCTAAAGAGCAACTTCATGGGGTGTAGGTCCCACCTTTAATGCCATCATGGTGAACTAAGAATTTGACATAGAGGGGATGTTAGTCTTCTATTAGTCTCATAAAACCAATGAAACGAACACATTAAGATTGTAACACCTCTAGCCTAGACACTAGGGAGAGCTTAGATAACAAAAACGAAATGAAAGTACAACAAAAACATACAAGAAACAAGTCTTTTATCTTCCTTGGGAACTCAAAATGGCATTGTTAAATGGTTTTCTTGGCTTGTGCATCAAAAAGTCTTTGATAATGGAGGTTGTTTGGCTCCTTCTCTCTTTGGCACCTTGGCTTGTGATTACTTGGATTAAGATTTGAGCATGGTAACACTTCTTACTAGGCATTTAGGAATTATAACACTACTCTTATCAAAGCTTTGAATTTATGTGTGCATAAAAACTTTGCATCAAAAATAGCTTAAAACTATTAGGCATGGCCTTGTATTTATAGCCTTGAGAATTAACTTGCAACCAAGATGAGTTAGGGTTGGGTTTAGACTTGGAATGGGTTAAAATTAACTCCAGATGAGTTCATAATTATCAATTAATTATGATTTCAAATTGATAAGCATGGCTTTCAAATTAGATATTTTAGGATAAATTCAAAGAGCTTGACAACTCATAAAGGCAATGATGAAAGGTTAGGATATTTTGAATTTTGGAATTTCCATTTAGGATATTCATTGATTTCAAATGGATAATTCAACTAGGTATTTAATCTTGTTTAATTAGATGATTGATTTTGATTAGCCTTTTAGCACTTTCAAGATTTATTTAAGTGTGCATGTGCCCCACTTAATAGGTCCATAAGCCAAATTGATAGTTGTGATGCTGCAAGGTGATTAGGGATGAATCCATGAGAGATTATTATTGTGTACATTAAGATACTATAATTAGGGATGTCTCAACATGATTTTGATCTTTGATGAATGATGTGCAAGAAAATTTGAGACATTTAGTGATTCTTAAGCTTAATTTACAATGGTTTGGAAGAATCAACCTGAAGTCTAGTCAAAATCCAGTTGTGACCAATTTTAGGTGTCTACAATGGTGACTCTTAAGTTTATGTCATGTTGGTTTTAGTAATGGTTTAGGAAGGTCTGCTTGCTGATCTCATGATATGGTAAGACTTGCCTAAGAAGTTGGTGATATGAATTCTCCTATTTGGTCAATTTGACCCTCTGTTATTAATTATTGCACTACTCCTTTATCTTATTTATATGCTTAGAAAATGGCTAGCAAGATAAACTCAAAAATGCTTAATTCCATTCTTCATGTTCTTAGTATTGCCTAAATTAACAATAAGGATATTGGCTATAATTTTATTGGCAACCTCTGCAAGTATGATTTATGTAATCTTTTGGACTATCGAACCATGACCGCATAAGTTGACCAGACACTTAGGTAGGGTAAAGGTTCTTAGGTGGTTTGATAGAGAAGACGAGTGCCCTTGCCAAGTTCGGAGGTTATGGGTATGGATCTGCATAAGAATACTACCTCAAACAACATATCATTTATGGTAAACATACTTCTCTATGGTATTTCTTCTTGGCATTTATCCTTAGGTAAGTGTCTAAGGTAAACCAATCTGGTTATTAGTTATTAGTACTTTATGTATTAATTGTTAATATGCATTATGATATATATAAGTTGTGCAATGGGCCCTAAACACTATACCATTGTGTACTCTGAAAGGTAATTCCAAAAAATTTAGGTGGGTTGTTTCATTTCATATCATATCCTATGCTTTAAAGGTTTTAGATGAGTTTTGGGGACATTAAATTGATTTTAACATATTCTTTAAAAGGTTGGTTGAGCTTTGGTGTGATTGTGCATAACTTTACAAAGGGTTATGTTTGTATAATATACTTTTGGGTGGATAAAATACACATAATATGGATGTGCATATTCATGTGAAGGCTTATTTTATATCAGCATGTATGTGTATGCCTTTGGATGGTTGAATAACACTTGTTGGCTATGCTTCCCTTGCTACGATTGATTTGGGGCATTATATGATTGAGTGCATACTAAAGTATGATTGAAATTTTATACCTTATGTGGACAAATATATGTATTATATGCTTTGACAAGGCTATACTATGACCTTTATAAAGGCACTCAGCCTCTTGGGTGAATTAAATAGTGCCTTTTTATGCAAGCCTAAAATGATGGAAATTCTTACATTATATAATGTGTGTGTGCAAAAATCAGTAAATTTTTGAAATAACTTTATGATGCTCACCCATAGCCTTGGTTGGGTCAACCCTTTCCTAATTGAGTTATATTAGGACAAGCATCACTTGTTAACTATTGACATGTAAGGGAAAGTTGATGGGGGACTGGTGATAACCATTTCACCCTTAGAATTGAGGAAATAATGTTCGATATCTATTGTTGACTTGTATGGGCAAGTCATCAGTAGATGCTTAAAACATTATGACCTCAGGAAGATCAAGAGTTAGGCTTAAACCTAGAGGGTTATATCAGGTGAGAGTGTCTGATTTACTTAGGTAAATCAATAAGGCTTAGGATCTCTACTTATGGAGGAGTATCTTGAGCTTAAATAAGAGCTTGATCTTGTTTATGCATTTGGCCTCTTTTGAGTTAATGGAGAAACATGTGGATTCGTAACTCAAAAAGGTTGAAAGTTAATAACTGTGTAGAATGTTTATTTTGATCATAGATATGTTTTGCATCTATGATGTTTATTTTAATAATGGATATGTTTGATTCCATGAGGATGTTATGATAATCATGGATATGTTGTACATCTATGGGGATGTTTGATTTGTTTTTGGCTGAGTTATGCACCCATGAGGATGCTTATTGGCATTTGGCTACATTTTTACATCCATAAGGATGTCTATTGTGATATTGGATATGTATTACATTTTTGAGGATGTTTATTATGAAGTTTGATTGAACTTGATGATTGTGGGAAATTTCAATTTTCATGGTAGTGTTATAGCATTCACCTTGTGCCTTGGCTAACTTCACCCTTTCCCAAAAGTGATGTTGCATCAAAGCAAACATCACCATTAAACCTTTGACTTGTTAGATTAAGTTAATTGGAAGAATAATGATATAATCTTGTTATTAGAATCATGAGATAATGCCTCGATGGCCATTGATAGCTTGCAGGAATGAGTTATCCAATGATTCTAAGGTATAATATCTTAGGAGGTCCAGGGGTGTGGCTCAAGCCTAGAGGGCTTGATGGGGTGAGTGTGATAGACTTACTTGGGAAAGTCAAGGAATTTTGGGGATATTTTATTATTATCAGGTAACATAAGCCATCTATCCATGATGCATGAACATTGTTGGTAAATTTTTGATAACTCATGGAAATATATTTTATAGGCCTTATGGGAATACAACCTTCTTTGAAAGAAGGTGATCATAAATTTGAGATCCCTAAGACTAATCATGTTGAATGATTTGATGGATACTTGATGTCACTTGGATGACATCTAGACATTAGATGTCTCGATGGGAATCATGGACCCTTGTGCTTCACCATCTTATGTGCCTAATTATTGTGATGTGAAAGTACCTTGGCATAATTATAAGAACACATGAGTCAAGTATGTGTGACCTATTTCATGTGGTTCCTCCTTGTATGTAAAATAATTATGTGTCTTGTAAATCGTATATTTCATTGATTATGTTAAGTCATGTAAATTGGTATCTTCACTATACTATGTGTATGTAGTTAACCTTGTGGGGTTTCACTTTTTCTTCTTGATATCAACATTGTCGTATGATCACTTATATACATGATGGTATGTTGTTGACTATGGAATGTGTGAATAATGGAAAAATTACTTGTACAAGAAATCTCCCACTTCCAAAATTATTCATGTGATCCTTACCTTGATCTATGTTTTCAAAATTGTCATATGAGTATTTTGTGTACATACCAAGGAATAAATGTGTCTTTGTGTTGTTAACATATTAAAATGTGGTAATGAAACCATAATCTACTTGTATGATGTGTCTTCCCCTCATGAAACCAACTTCTATTGATTGAAATATGCCAAGGTATAACGTTGTATTATGTGGTGTAATCCCACATCACTACTCTAATATTGAGCATTGGTGCAAGTATGATTTTGAGGGTAGAGAAGCACTATATCTATAATGATTTAGACCATGTATGGGCAAGGAAATGGAGTCTCTCATAGAATGAAAATCCACTTTTCCCCTTTGCACAAAGTAGCCACCTGATTCATTTAGAGTGTGCACCATGAGTGTCACAAATTAGCAGTGGGATCTTGGTGCATAATGGTCACTTTATGGATTTAGCATTCCTTTAACTGCCTCTTAGAGGTTATGGTAAAAGCAACCCTTGTGAAATTTTATTGTTTTAACCTTTTGAAGCACTAACTCATCCTAAAATTTGGATATTTATGCAAAATCAACAAGGTGGTACTTACTGAAATGCATGCATGTGTTAGCCTGTAAGTACAAATATGCTATGGTTCAGATATTATTTTTGTTATACCTATTAAAGATATTTTGGGATGAATATTTATATATATTTTTTAAAAGCATAAATAGAATTTATGCTGATTTTATGTTCTGAAAGAGTAACATAAAACCCAAATTAGGTAGTGTTAAAAATCCTAGGTACCCACTTGACTCTTGGATGGAGTGATGAAAGTTTGGTAAAGCCCTCAGATGGCTGATTTTTGGATGGTGGGATTGGTATCCCTGGACCATCATGTGAGCTCACATGCATTGGAGAGCATGTTGTAAGCCTTTGAGTTATATGTGTTTTCTAGAATAGCTTCTCTGATGTTTAGTGTGGTTGGTGAAGGATGCTACACAAACCCCTAAACGATTGATGATGTAATATAGTAACCATAACAGTATAGATTACTACCTTTGTGAAATGGCATTTTGTAGCAAATGTTTTTAATATTATGCATGTGGCATAATGTTTTAATGGAATATTCCACTCTTAATTTGGGGTTATGGTTAAAATCCAATTTGATTATATGATTGTAATTATTGGCCTCATGTTGTAGGTCTGTGTGTGTTAACACAAAGTTGAATAATGACCTTAGTAAAGTTTTTATATTCAAAACTACTAATCTGATTTAGTCAATTAATTTATAGTTAGTCAAACTATGACTATATTTCTTACTTTGGAGTGTTGTTAGCACCGTTGTTGGAAATCATATTAAGGTAAGTGTTAACTAGTGTGTTTTAGAGCATTGTATGCTCTTGATGTTTAATTACTACCTTCACAAATGGTAGGAATGGTTAAAATATCAATGTTGTATGGAAATTAACAACTATTGCCTTGAAATATTACTGACTGATGTAGGCATATTTGGTTTAGTGAACCTATTTGTAGATGGTTTTATCAAATTCTAATGTTATTGATGGCCTTTTTAAGACACAAATTTTAGAAAAGTTCCAACCAAGTTGCATTTTGGTGAAATAGTTTGTTGTAAGAATGTTGCATAAGTGTTATGATACCATTTTGGTATCATAAAGGACACATGAAGATAGGAAGGAGGTCATTACTAGCCAAATGTAATGAAAAATGTGGTTATCCTAATGGCATAAAATAAGAATGCCAGCAAAATAAGGTTGAGGCATTGTCACCCCTCAATGGGTGGAGATATTATGAAAAAGTGAAAATTGGTTTAGTTGGACATCTTTAGAGAATTTTTTTCTTGACTATTGATACTCGTAGGGATAGCTACTCTTTAAGAAGGGGAGGATTTCATGAACTGACCTTGTGGCCCCTTACAGATATTTGATTATATCTCATTTTAGCATGTTTTGATAGCACTTGGACTAATGATTGTTGATGTTGGTTTTATTTTAGTTGGTTGATATATGAGATATCTTAGGTAGTTGTGATTATTCTATATCATGATTGAAGCTTACACTAGATTCAATTTATATATATATTGCTTGCATTAGATTCATTTTATCCTATTATGTATGTTACTTCAGTTTAGTTATGTTATTATAAGTTATTGCTTTAGCATGTTTCACCGATGTAGATTGATATTGACTACTCTTACAGATGTTGGTGATGTTCATAGGGCATGCTCAAGGTCACGGTCATTAGTATTGACTCTAGTCTATTTACAGTTATAGATGAATATACTTAATTTATTACTTTATGTTTAATGATTCATTTTGAATTATTATGAATATCTCAACATCGTTCTAGTAATATTGATGTCGTATTAGATGGATGTAGGAACTAAGTCATGAGCTAGGCTCGGTGGTGGGTTTGGACATCTCAGGTATACTTGAGGGGTAATTAAGCAGTCAAAAGTCACTCTGATAGGTATAATGTGTATGATGTGATACCAAACCACCATCATTTATGTTTCTATTTTGTTATTGTTTTTTGTATTTTCTAGTCTTGCCTCACTTGTGTGTGTGTGCATCTTATTATGGTCCTTGTTTGGAATTAGTTTCTCGTGCTTGGTTATCCTCTTTGGCATAGTTGATATTTAATTACTGAGACATAATGAATTGGCTTGTCTTGTTAGCCTAGTTGGTTTGGGTTTGACTAGACTTGTATGGGTCTCTTGACCATTTTAATGTCTTTGGCAACCCCTTCATGGACGATTGACTGCCAAGAGTTTTGATCGATAATATGATTTTTGTGATCTTTATTATTTTAATGATTTTTATTTAATTATCTTAAGGATTTTGATTATCGTTATTATTTAAAATATTTTATTATTATTATCGATATTATGAGTTTCATTGGTCATTATTATTACTTTAATGATTTTACTTGAATATTATTGTTATTATCTTAATGATTTTGTTAATTATTATTTTAATGATTTTTTATTTTATTTATTATTGTTATTACTTGAACTTGGGCAGAAATATCATGGTAATGGGATTATTTAATTACTATTTTAATTATCATTATGTTTTGGGGGTATCTGTTATGTTGTTGACTTGTGCCCCTAAGGGAGACTTCACCCTTTTTCCTTGGTGGATTGGCACTCCATAAAGGGTTTTTTTTGGTTTTATCCATTGATTTCTAGTTTTTGGCATTACCTTTTGGTTGGGTCAAAACCCCAGGGACTATGCAAGGCTTGAGGGAAGGAGGAGGATTTGGTGGCCATGGGGGAGTCGGTACCTGGTTTGGTGGGGTGATATGGCATGAAAAGGAAGCTACCGTAAAAGAAAGCCATGATTCTTATCTTTGAAACCCATGTTCCTCACCATGGTGGATTATTATTTTTCCAAGTAAGTTATGTCTTGGTTTTCAAGGATGGGCATTATAGTTTTTATATTGGGCATTGCTATTGTAAGTATAATAAAGATAATCATTACCGATTAAAGGGGAAGTCATGAGACTTCCCTATGAATCTTTAATGGCACCCATTTGATCATGAATCAATTATGTCCTTGGCTGGGCACTTTGGGTTTATTGGCTATTGATTTTGTGATTACATGATTATTAAATGTGTGAAAAATTTAAATCCTAGGTGTATGTATTTTTGTTGGGCACTATAAGATTATATTCAGGCCTTTTAATTTTTATGACTGTATTTACTAAAAATTGAGAGGATTCTAAATTGAGGGTTCTACATTTTAGTCATCTCATCTAAGTTAAAGTATTAATTAAAACACTTGTGCTACCTCCAAACTGGCTTAACTAGCATTTTAATCATAATTCTCAATTTGGCCCGCTCATATGGACTTGTTTTCTATTGATGGGCTTATTTTCTATTGAATCACTGATTGAGCTATTATATATCATATGTAGTCTCCTACATAACTAGAACCACTTATTTCAACACCCGATTTGGTTTATTATTATGGGCTTATTTTCTATTGATAATGTTTTACTAGATATCAAATGTAAAGAAGATAGATTTATCTGAAGCCTTGATGCCTTCCTTTTATGTGATTATGTTCATGCTTGTTATGATTTTCTTATATGTAAATAAGGACATATTTTTTTGAAAATTCTAATGTTTTCCTTATATGTAATTCTATTTAAGTTTGTTTTATTAAATATCATATGTAAATGAGAATATATTTTTTGGAAGCTTTGATGCCTTCCTGATTTATGAACATGTTCATGCTTTGGTAATATTTGGCTGTCACTTGATGCCATAACCTCTCTTATGCATATATCTCTTCTAGATTTTAAGTTTTTGGGTTGTAATATAACCGATAAAACTTGTTGTTATAAACCTCTATTTTACTTATGTGGTATGGAGTGGTTTTCCCCAAAACGAATGGGCTATAATTAACAGTCATGGATTGCATTCTTATTTTATTTCACTTGTTATAATGAAGATGCATTATTTTGGGTTTGAATTTTGATTAAGGGTTTGAAGGTGTTTAAGTGTTGGCTACACATGGCTACTTATAATCCAAATTGAGTTTTATTTATTTTATGAATAACTATATTCCTCTTTGACTCGAATGAGTTGATTTGGTTGTTATGAATTGAAGCCATTATGTTTAATTATTTTTCACCCGATTAAGCCTCTTGGGCTGAGTAATAGACTTGGCTAGACCTTTCAATCTTTTTAAATGGACATGATAGATCCTAATTTACTATGTAAATCATGTCCTATAAATATCCATGGATGCCTTCGGTATTACTCATGATAACTGGCTTGTTGGGTGATTTGTTTTTTATGTTGCCTACCCTAGTTTCTCATGTCATATTGACCATTTTTATGAGTTATTATTGGTGGTTCAATATCTTTTGTATAAATTTTACCTTGCCCGAATACCCAATTTCCAAAACACTCTACCTAGCTAATAGTTGGGGTGGTAAGGGCCACTAATGGTTGGGCTCATAGGGCTAGTTTTGAGGGGTGTTCTCCTTGTCGTGTTCATCCTCTCCATTGATACACCTAAATTTCATGTGAAAACATGTTTTTTCACCATGTCAATTGGTGTATGATTCTTGATGGACTTACTGGAGTGTCCCATGGTTGTTCATTCTATGTTATGGTTCTATCTTCTTATATTATGAAATCTTGTAGCATTATTATGTTGGAAAAGAATAATATTGGATATGATGTTATTATTGGTGGCATTATTGATGACGATGGATGGGTTATTGTATATTTAACCAATTGTATTAATTTATTTGGTATGTATTTATGTTGGATTCTATCTCTATATTGAAACCATAGCTGTAACTTTGATTGTAGTATGTTATGATTTGATTCTCATATGTTGTTGAATACATATTGGGATAATATAGCAATATATTTGTTGATGTGAATTAAGCATGAAGTTAAAAATAAAATTTATATTGGAACAATAGTATATATACTGTCTCTAGCCTTGAATTCATATGAAATCAAGCTAGTATCATCTTATGGTATGCTGAAAACATTTAGAGATTTTAATTTCCTTGATGGAATTGAGAATATAACTTATATCTCATGATAGCCATTATCAAGTGACATCCTTATGGCATGGAATGCCAATTTAGAATATATACTACCTCTTCTTTATGGTAAGGGCATGATTTTATCTATCCATGTTAAGAGACATTGCTATTTTTAAAACATGTTCAGTAATGTGTTAGACTTGGGCTTAAATTAGTAGCCATAAACAAGTATGTAACCTATTGTATGATATATGCATACTCCCTACTATTATTTTTATTACAATGTTTTATGATTTCATAAATTCATGGTTATGATGAACTAAGGAACTAAGGTACAACTTTACAAAGTTAGGTTATGCTTGAATATATGGAGGTTATGTGGTGTATGTTACACTTGAAAATCATGACTAACATAATGGTTTACCCTTTAGAGAATAAATGTTTACTTCCATGATATGTTTCAACTTTGTTATTAGTTCATTTTGATAAAATGACAATTTTAATGTGAGGCATTGTTAATTGAATTTATGGTCGTAACATGTTTATAACTTTGGTCAAAACAAAGTGTTGCACTTGGCTTATGCAATCAGTTTTCCTTTGATGTTAAAAGCAAGGTAATATTATTATAGTAATGGATGTTTTGATGGTTGTGGTCTCAATTTAATGAGCATATTTCCATTGCTTAAGCAATGAAATAGAGCATGAATTAATGACCTTATTTATATGGGTCTGTACTACTGATTGTGGTTCATTCCAATAGGATAATGTAGTGTTATAGACTATTGGCAAGATCCAGAAAGTTTATTATGTCAGCCATTTATAATTCAGCTCTTGAATAACAAAATGCCAATTATATTTTATTTTTTTACATTCATTATGTTGCTTACAATTGAGTGGTGTTTCTAAATTAAAGTTAATTTAGTACGGGTAGTGTGATGCAAGGACCTAGAGTTGATGATTTATTACAATATCCCAACTGGTAGCATCATTTTAATTACTGATATGAGCTAGTAATACATTCTTGAGTCAGATGCTTGTTGGATTATAGGTGGATGTATTTGCCTAAAATTTATAAGCTTATGTTTGGCATTGAATTTTTGGGTACACCTTATTTTATGATTATTAAAATAATGAATAATCCTTGGAAATGGTAAATAATCCTGGATTTGGGATGAGGATCAAATGTATATTGTGTGTAAATATAATGCTTACACTATGATCCATGGATTAATATTCCACCTTAGTTATGAGTATCTAAATAATAACTTTTCTTAATGGACACACAAGTTAATGGTTGAGTTTACTTAAGTAATGAATTCTTGCATGGACATACACATGTTAATTGAATGGCATGAATGCCTATGTTTTACACAATAACATGATATTATAACCAAAGGATAAGTAAGTGGCATGTGGGTGCGAGACTCCTATGGATGACTTATAGGATGGTACATATTTATCATGAGAGATAATTTGGCTTTTCCTAATGCATATGTATGCTTATTCAATAGGATGCTCATGTGTGTGATGTCATCCACCTTGAACTAAATGCATTATGACTCATCCAATATGAATGAGGAATAATCCTCTTATAACAGATTTATGTCTTCATGTGTGACCCTCATCAAGTAAGGGAATGATGGTACAATGATCCCTAAGTAACTTAGATCATGGTATAGTGATCTAATGGGGTAGCACAAGGACTAGCCCTTGCTTGGGTGATTCTCAAAAGGTTATTATGACTCTTAAGTTTATGTTGTGCTATTTTTATTAGTGGTATAGGAAGGTTTTCTTGTTTATCTCATGATATGGTAAGAATTGCCTAAGTAAGTTTGTGATTTGAATTCCCATGTTTGGTCAATTTGACCCTCTGTGCTAAATAATTACACTTCTCCCTTATACTATGTGTATGCTTAGCAAATGGCTATCAAGATAAAATTAGATGTGCTTAATTCTATTCTTAATGTTCTTAGCATTTCCTAATGGAACAATAGGAATGTTGGCTATAATTTTATTGGCATCTTATGCATGTGTGATTTATGCAGTCTCTTGGACTATCGAACCATGACTAGATAGGTTGACCAGACACTTAGGTAGGGCTAAATGTTCCTATGTGGTTTGATAGAGAAGACGAGTTCCCTTACCAAGTTTGGAGGTTATTAGTATGGATTTGCGTACTAATACCCCCTTGAAGAAAATATCATTCTATGGACAACATACTTCTCTATGGTATTTCCTAATAGCATTTATCCCTAGGTAAACATCTAAGGTGAACCAATTTAGTTATTGGTTATTATTACTTTATGTGTTGATTGTCAAGATGCATTGTTATGATTAAATTTATGCATCATGCCTTAAATGCCTTACCATTATATACTCTGAAAGGCAATTCCATTTTTTATGTTTTTTCACTTGCATGTGTTATTCTTCAACATTTATTTTGTAATATTTCCCCTAATACACCTAATCAGACCTTTATCTAATCCCTTCAGACCTTTCCTCTTTGAGGTCATGGATTCCTTCTTATCTTTGTGGATATTATGTGCAACTTCAATCTTTTTCAAAGTGATGTTAGTCTCAGGTGGGGATTGGGTGGAAACATCACTCATAATTTTCTCCTTCAAAGGGGTCTTGACCTCTACTTTTTTAGCCATATTCTCCCCTTTTCATACTCTAAGTCTATCTAATTCCATCCTAACCTTGTGTTAGGAACCCACAGAATCACCATTGATTACCATATACAAGCAACTTAATATGCAGAATTAAATCAGAAGTAACAAGTAACTAGAATTCAGAAATAACATAGAATATGAGAGACAATACACAACTTGTATTAATACTCATCCAGAAAAGAATACAATAAAAAAGATGCCACTTCTTCTTCACACCTTTCAGAGGCTTCCCACACCTCAAGTGTATTTCTTTCCTCAAAGCTCTCTCTCTTACTGTCCCAACACACAACTCAAACACAAAGTTGGTGTTCACCTCCAACCAGTCAGTATCCACTACTGCCAGTACACAAGTGCTCCACGCACTCCATAAGTGCTCCACGCACTCCAAGTACACAATCATACTTCAAGTAGATCTCCCCTAGACTTGCAACAACCTGCAACTCAAATGATCTTACTTTGGAAGGAACTCCCTTGCCTTCCTCTTTTCTCTATGACCGAGTACACACTGTACTCCAAGTAGATCCTGCCTGATCTTGCTCCCTGTTGTGTTGCTGTCACCTTGATTCTACTGCCACCTGCAGATCAACCTAGTTCTGCACACCTACAAACCTAGACCTTGCACACACGAACACTTGTAGATCAATGATCTTACTTACCATGCAGATCTCCAAACGTGGCCTTGCACACCTGCTGACCAAGATCCTACATACATGAAGAATCCTTCTGATTCACCAAACCAGCACCCACACTTGGCACTGTGGCACTAAGAGGAACACACCATGCTCTCTTCACACATAGAAGGAGCTAATATTTTCTCTCTTACTCTCTAGCACAAATTACAATGCAACCCATGAGTCTCTTAAATAGATCTCATGCAAATAATAATTAGACATCTAATTACAATAATTATATCCGTAGCTCAAGACTATAATTAGCCTTCTTCATGCAAAAAACTATTTCGTTAATGAACTATCTGTGGAACTCGCAGTTCAGAACCGCACAGGTGACCGACGTTGGTCCCTATCTGCTTGGGGGTGACTAACATTGGCCGATCTCTGACTGTCATCGGTAGCTTCCTGTCTCCACCTGACAGATGTTGGTTGGCCTGACTGACACCAATGATTGTGACACTCAGCACCCTCCTCTAATGCCTGCATTAGTGAAGATTTTAGCTCCACAACCTAACAATCTCCCACTTGGAGATAAACAACTACACTGTACCTATACCTATACCCTATCTAATCTGTTTCCTGGCTTGTATCCCTCTTCAAGCTTAATCTTGAAGACCAACCACCACACAACCTGTGGTGCACCTCCTGTCATCCAAGTAACCTGCCACATCCGAACCTACAAACCCATGTAGTGAAGTCCTAACCCTACATAGCATGAATACCTGCTACTGGTCCCTCTCAGATACTTGAGAACCCACTTCCCCGAATTGGCTCCTAACTCTCTGACAGTTCCCACTGCTAGGGAAAACTCAGGTCTATACCAGACCTCATGTGATTTCAGACACTGAACTATCCAGCCCTTGGTGTGCTCTAGTTTTACATCTTGTGTATTGAACCTCACCAACACCTGATTCACATCAGCTCCCACTGGAGACAAAATCAACCTGTTATCTTCCATGTCTCTCATGCCAAAGAATTTTGCTGCTCCGAATTCCTCATGACATGCCACTGAACTAACCTTACCCTTAGCTCAGTCAAACCCTATATGTACGAACCTGCTAGCTAGCATACCATCCACATACAGTAATAGGATAATGTTACAATCATCATCCACCTGGTAAGACAAACATAATGGTTACACTGACATTGACTAAAGCCATGCTTTGTCATCCACCTGTCAAAACCTGTACCACTGTCTTGCAGCTTGCTCAAGACCATATGACTTGGCCTTCCATCTCATGTATCCATTCTCCATATTCTTTAACTAAGGTATCCATTCATCTCAGTGATTTTTATACTAGCTGGCAACCCTACCAAATCTCCTATTTCATTTTGCATCCTAATCATGCCATGCTCCCACTGTTTCTTGGATCCTTCTTGCTCTGCAGTGAGCAACGAGTATAAAGAAGAGGAATAATGAATTTGAGGCTTACTTACCCTTTCAGTCCTCCATATGGGCATTTAAGACTCCTTGACAGCGTGTTGTCCACCCAAAATCTGTTACAGTGACTGACCTCGATCACCACACAATCTGCATCTGATCGATGTCGATTCCCATGTGACTGTCCTTTCTGTCGATGCCAGTTTTATGACCGATGTCGGTCTTACCTAGTCACCGATGTCAGTTATCATGATCGACGCTGGAAGCCACCCTACTTGACACCACCGGCTCTGGTCTACACATGACCGACATCGGCATCTGTCTGTTTGACATCGATTCCCCTTGATCGATGCCGATAACTGTGTTCGCCTGTGAGTGATGACTTTTTACCTGCGAGCTCTCTATGGATCAAAACCCTATCCAAACCGCCCTGCTCAGAGTTACTCAGTCCCATCTATTGATCTCTATCTATCATCTCCTCTAAAAACACCAAGGCTTTCCAGTTCTTAAGTCTGTCAAACACATCTGACTTTTGCTTAAGAACATACATCTCCTTCTTGCTCATGTGACCAAGCCTACAAAGCCACGTCTTCGTAACAGAATAAGAATCAATAATATAAGTAGATAGATAAAGGATACCTACTTTGTTACCACTAGCTAATTCAAGTGCATCCACTGTGAGAGTTCTTGTGCATCTCTCATCACCCAACTTTCCTAAAGAAATTAGCCACATCTTCAAGACCGAGACCTGCATGACCTCCTTCAACACCCATGTGTTGGCCGCCTGCAATTTTAGCTTCACTTCCCCTTTGCCAATTCTTTGGAAAGGCACACCAACCCCTAAATAAATCTTTCCAAAGTCTCCAAAAACCTTAACATGGAAAAATACTCTATTTCAAGCTACATGGAAAGAGCCAACAGAATCTATAAAACAAGATTCTACTTTATCCAAGAAACATCCCAGAGCATCCTGTGCAACAACACCTACAACATATGCATCTTCAGTTCCTTCATGTTGATCTGCTACCAACCAAAAATATTTCTTTACCTGCTCTTTCTTTCCATACCATAGTAATTGACCATTCATGTTTTTCAATTCCTCCATTCTTAGCTTACTTTCTTCTATCGTTGCTATACTCCCACTCAATTAGAAACCCCTGAGAGTGACCTGTAACCAAACACAAACTTGCTCCCTGTAACCTTAGCTCTAATACCAACTATTAGGAACCCATGGAAGCACCATTGATTACCATATACAAGCAACTTAATATGCAAAATTAAACCAGAAGTAACAAGTAACTAGAATTTAGAAATAACACAGAATATGAGAGACAATACACTTGTATTAATACTCATCCAGAAAAGAATACAATAAAGTCGATGCCACTTCTTCTTCACACCTTTTAGAGGCTTCCCACACCTCAAGTGTACAATAATTCTTTCCTCAAAGCTCTCTCTCTTATGGTCCCAACACACAACTCAAACACAGAGTTGGTGTTCACCTCCAACCAGTCAGTATCCACTACTGCCAGTACACAAGTGCTCCACGCACTCCAAGTACACAATCATACTTCAAGTAGATCTCCCCTAAACTTGCAACAACTTACAACTCAAATGATCTTACATTGGAAGGAACTCCCTTGCCTTCCTCTTTACTCTATGGCCGAGTATACATCGTACTCCAAGTAGATCTTGCCTGATCTTGCTCCCTGTTGTGTTGCTGTCACCTTGATTCTGCTGCCACCTACAGATCAACCTAGTTCTGCACACCTACAAACCTAGACCTTACACACATGAACACCTACAGATCAATGATCTTAATTACCATGCAGATCTCCAAACGTGGCCTTGCACACCTACTGACCAAGATCCTACATACATGAAGAATCCTTCTGATTCTCCAAACCAACACCCACATTTGGCACTATGGCACTAGGAGGAACACACCATGCTCTCTTCACACACAAAAGGAGTTAATATTTTCTCTCTTACTCTCTAGCACAAATTACAATACAGCCCATGAGTCTCTTAAATAGATCTCATGCAAACAATAATTAGACATCTAATTACAATAATTAGATCCGCAGCTCAAGACTATAATTAGCCTTCTTCATGCAAACAATCGATTTGTTAACAAACTGTCCATGGAAATCACAATTCAAAACTGCATAGGTGACCGACATCAGTCTCTGTCTGCCTGGGGGTGACCGACATCAGTCGATCTCTGACCGTCGTCGGCAACTTCCTGTCTCCACCTGACTGATGTCGGTTGGTCTAACCAACGTCGATGACTGTGACACTCAACACCCTCCTCCAATGTTTGCATTAGTGAAGCTATTAGCTCCACAACCTAACACCTTGTCACTCTCAAATTTCATAGTGTTTTATTCCTCCATTAGTTTAGCCATGAAATGACCTACTTCTTATAATTTTTCATCAAATTCTCTCAATTTACTCTTACAGTCTTAGGAGGGATCCTCAAGGTCACACTTTTCATCCTTCTTCTTTCCATCCTTTTCAACCTAGGTTATAATGACATATTTGGGTTTCTTTCCCCTAGTGGCAAAAGGAATTACCTTGCATTTTCCAAACCTGGTACAAAGATAGGACTGTGCAAGTTGGATGTTGGTTAAGGGGGATATGATCTTTGGGTTATCAAAGAGGTAGTCCATCCTATCCTCCTCTTTGTTACCAAAGTCCTCATCTGAATAACCATCCTTGTCACTCAAGATCAAATATAAATCTCTCCCCCTTAGTGCTTCTCCTTTTTTGACCATGACGAATATTAAGCCTTGATGGATTATGTTGGTTGTCTCCTTTATTTGAAATTCTAAAGTAGTGTTTTCCAATGTTTTTAAAAGAAAAAATGGGAGGTTGATTTTATGCTCTCTGAAATTATTTAGCAATAGGAAGTGATGGGAGAATATTAGTGTGAACCTACTTTCAAGTGTGAGATAATTCATAATCCAGAGACACACTTATGGCCACCACTGGGTAGATTCTACCTTGGGAATCCTTTTTTATTATTTTTTAGGACAACATCTATTTTGAAGAAAGTCTACATCATTCAAGCTTCTTAATTTTATCCTTGAAGGACTTTACACCTTCATAGTTCATACCCAAAACTTATCCAATGAGTTATTTATTTATCACGATCTTTAGCCCACACATGTGAATCTAGCATTTGTTCTAGGTAAGAACAAAATCCTTAGCCATCTCATCATCATGCTTGATAATTCACTACATGAATTTAGAAAGCCCACTTTTTTGCAATCATTGTCAAACTCTCAAGTTGTCTTAGACTTCACTGTATGAGATAGGCTCAAGTTTATTGCTATCACCACCCATTATTGCTTCTCTATCCCCCCAATAGTTTTGAAATGGATTATTGCACTCCAAATTCCATATAAAGAGATTTTAGGTTTTGAATTAGAGGATACAAGATTGATGTCATGCTTTATCCTGTAGGCACAGGCTACCACTTCCTTCCCTTAAATAGTATGATCATTAGTAAGAATGGAAAATAAATCCCTCTTATTCAAAACAATAGCTCCTGTGTGTGATAAAATATAATGTCACTCAAGAAATTATGTTTGATCATTTCAAATTATGTCATCTAGGTGTGGGGGAGGCTGGTAGTCTCATGCCACATGATTAGAGAGGAGATCCAAACCCCTAGGTTGATAAACTCATCCACAACCATATTACCTTCTCTAAAAATATGACCAATGATGACCTCTCTAAAGAGATCGAGGATACCCTTAGCATCATCTAGAACCTATTTGATGGTATGAAAAGGGGTTATTTTACTCGAAAGAGCATTCGTAATGTTAAGATATTCCCTTACTATCATTAATTTTTCTATCTTAGATTGGGTTGAAAGATGAATGTCCAAATAGTTGTTTTTGCCTCCACCACCTGGTTGGTCTAGAACCCTAGGGGACCTATGTAAGTATCCACTAACCCCTTTTTGAGTCCTTGATAACTCCCCCTCCCTCTATGTTACCTGGGTTAACTTTTGAGGCCCTATCATAGTTTAGCTTCAACCATCCCCTCAGGGGTTTATACCATCTAGTATTACTCCTATTATCTTTCAGGCTAGAATTAACAACCTCTTGGTTTGAGCTTCTGTTGAGGAAGATGGAGAGGTCATCCTTCAAACTAGTGTCCTTGTCTTTGGGAGTAAAAGCCTTCTAGTGCTTCATGTTTACATAAAATATTTTGAATAAAATGGATATGGTATCCTACCTAATGCTAGCCAAAATGCATATATTCCTAACTTTCCTAGAACCAATGGGGAAGGATGAGATGCCACAAGAAAGAAAGGGAAGGTAGCTTCTAGGATAGATTCCATTAGGTTATTAGATCCAGAATAGAAGTGCATCTAACCCAAGCCAAATTGAACTTATAGAGGAGAATCTCTAGGACTTTAGATCTAAAAGGACACTCTAAGAAAAGGTGATGAATCGACTCCTTGAATTATTTTCAAAGGAAGCACCTATTTGGGGTTATCAACCCATGCTTAACCAGATTATTTGTAATTAAAATTTTGTCTTGAGCAACCAACAACATTAATTAGTAAAGTACATTATAATAAAAATAATAAATCAAATTTGAGTACATGTATTCATGTTTAATCCCATCCTACATTAACATACCTGTAATGTTACACAAAAAAAATACAAGAATTATAATTTAGTGATTTCATATTGATCATTTACAAGTACCATAAAGACATCAATTTCAATTGTAGATACACATTTTCAAATAAATTTATATGTATTTTAATATATGTAAAAGTAAATCCAACTAAATAAATACATCAATAATTACGCATGTTACATCATGATGATAGTGATTCAAATACATCAATTAAACTAGTATATTTGATATATTTTACGATACATATTATAAAATGTATAACCAATACCTTATGATTAATATGGTTATATAAGGATCTACTTTATAAAATTTCAAAATCATTAATTTAATTTAAGTTACATAAAATAAAATTAATGCATCAAAACAATTAAAGCTATCAAGATTTATGCAAAGTAGACATTGTGATTAGGGTTAAGGAAGGAAAAACTCTCCCCTCTTTGAAGGATTTACAAATTTATTTTTTAATAAATTTATATTAAAATCAATTACATTTTTTGAATTTTAAATATTCAACTTTAATTATTTATAGTATCTCGTAACTTTTATGCTAAATGGTCACATGCGTGTAGTAAATGGTAACACCAAGAAAGAGAAAGAAAGGTCAAATACCATTGCAATAATTGATTGTATATCAAGAATGATTGAGATAAATTCATATATTTCTCTAAATTTAACTTGTTGTGTAGGAAAGGATGGAATTAAATTTCCTCAAAGGCTATTTCATGCATTCTATAGCCATAATTTAATGTGGAAGAAGTGTAATGAGGAACTCAAATTATTGAAACTTTCACCAATGTCATAGCCAAGTTTCAACAAGTTAATGACCAAACGATTTCAACATGTTTTAATTATAAATAATAAATTCTTCTCCAAGTGTGATGTGTGTACTTGTACAACAAACATAGAGCCACCACATGCCCAAAATCACTCTTAAAACTTGAAGAGGAACAAATATAACACAATGAAGACACTCAAAGTTGGCATGCACATTAATACTCCCATAGATTACAATCAGAGGAATGACCTTAGGGATTCTTGATCATTTTGCATGTTAAAATGGACAAAATTAAAACTTCCATACCAAGGGTGGGAAGAAAAGCAAAGTTAATAAGTAATGTTATGAACCTCCTAGTTACTTTTACTAGTATGCTCACACATGGACACAAGACTAGGGTTTTTGGCCACTTCGACCTACCGTTTATTGAACGTGGAGAAAACTACATAATCACATCATTGGATTTGTGTCTCAAGAAGCTCAAAAAACTTATCATTGATGAGTATGGGGATTTATTGTACACTTTTGGATCATCCAAACAACCATTGCATGTTACTCTATTACAAAATGAAGTGCATGATAAGTGTAAATGGTACAAAGAAAAAGTTACCTATGCTAAAGCAATTGATAATGTTGTTAATACAAGTATTTCATTCAAAAAACAACCACCAATCCTCTACTTATAATTAGATAATGCTTCAAGTGACAACACAAATCATACCTTATTTGCATTTGCATCAATGTTGACAGGAAGAAGGGTATTCAACATTATGTACGTAATATTCCACCTAATGAGACACACCCATTAGAATATAGATGGAACTTTTGGCAGATTACAACATCATTATGTAAACTAGACACATTTTCTTTGCCACATATCATGGACACCTATAGAATAAGCCAAGAGGGGTTAAGTACATTCACTGCTTACCTTATTGAGGAAGTGTATGACTTCAAAGCCTTCATGGAGCCACACTTATTTCTTGAAATACATAAGATAGTGGGTATTAGGAACACTAAGATATTCAAGCTCCATGTTGTGGATGGCATACTAGTGATGGAATATAAAGCAACAATAAATGGCGTCTAATGGTCTCGTCCAATCCCACTCTAGCATACAAAGAATAATGGTGAACCAAACTTGATGGAATAGAAGCCTCCTATAGCACCTTTAAAAGAACTCAAATAAATTGAATATCTTGAAAAGGGAATAAAAACATATATTGAACATTAGGGGAAAAGTTAAATAGGTGGAGGTAGAGAATACTGGCTTCCAAAGATAACACATTGGGAAAATGTTTTGTTTGCTTTGGATAGATCATTTGTAAATTGTATAAGGATGTTGAATATTTAATTTTGGCCACATAAAATATAAGAGAATGACATATATGACCAAATAACATGAACCATTCATTTCCACAATTAAGACTGCATTAATGAACATATCCCAAGTAATAATGATATTTATGTTGGGCCTATTTGTGGAAGATCTAAACAAGCATTCAATCCATTGATGGATGTGTATGTAGCATAGATTCTTATAGTAGTACCAACAAATGAAAATTAAAATAAATGGATGGGAAGGGCAGATGAGGATATTTATCTTAAACAAAAAGGTGAGAATGTGGCTAAAAATTGAGGATTCAATATTGAAAACCCTTAGGGAAAGAATTTGGTGAAGTATTGTATCAGAATTGTTTGACACGTAGTAAAACATGGATAAAATCATCCAAAATCAAACAAGACATTGATGTGGATAACTTCATTTGGGCATAGACATGAAACAAAAAATGGAAAGGTGAATCGATTAAGATTCCTAAAAATGGACATGAGATAAATCATACCTTTCACTAATTGAACAAGGTAATGAATACTAAGGGGAAACTATTGAAGGTCATGAATTAATGTGATATAATATTAGCCTAGGATGTAGGTATTTTGAAATTTCTATTCCAAATCAGGCTCCAATAGCTTGGCCTTGCATTTGTACCATAATTTTTTAATATGAGTTGAATATTGATATTGATTGTTTCTATTTGACTAGTTTCTATTTAGTCTTTTTAGCCACACTTCTATTCAAGCTTATTACTATTGACCTATTAACAAGTAAATGATGTTTCTTATTAAATATTAATGTAATACTAATACTTTTTTTAGAATATTAATTTTCATAATTGTGCATAACTAATAATATATTTTGATTAATGTTGAATCAAAATATTTTTCAAATAGTTTTCATTTACTAGTATTATTCTACTTAAGTTAATGGGAGATATGCTAGTATAAATGCATCACTATAATTTTTGAGGTTTTATGACACTAAGTTGATGATATGTGTTTGAAAAACACAACATGAGTTGGTGATGTGAGGAGGAGAGACTTGTGAAGAGTTGAACTATAATAAAATTATTTTAAGTTTAGGATTGGGTCATCAAGAATACATGGAGTCATCAAGATCTATGTTGTTCTCAATGTGACATCAACACAATTCATGGATTTTTTGAAACTCTTAATCTGCTTTATTTCTCTATATTTACATCTTTTTGTGCTCACAATTATATGCAAACATAATATGGATCCGATGTTAACTATAAAATAAAAGGGGCCTCCGTGGACATGTGAGTTTGTGGATTTCACATTAAATTATGGATAGGTCCATTAGTCATGAATATATCATGTACTATGTGGCATGAAAGTTAAATTTGTGAACCTTGATTTAAAACATATCTAAGTGATCACATAATTTCACAAATAAAACAAATTTATTCAAAATTGATTTATACAAACATTCAATCCATTGATAGATGTGTATGTGGATAAAAAGGTGAGGTTATAATATTTAAAACCTTATGGAAGAGAAGAAGGTGAAGCATTGTATTTGGATTGTATAACGCCTGTTAAAACATGGATCAAACAAGTTACAAAAGCTAGTTATCTCTCATTCACATTGATAGCTTCCCTACACATTATTAATTAATAAATATACAATAGTTAAACCATTTAAAGCACAATAGGTGGCTATAGAGTGATTACTTATTTATAGGAATATACTTGTACATAAAGTGTGAGATTTTGAAATTTTGATTAACGTATGTGGTAACCATATTTGGTTTTACAAGAACATGCCTATTCTACATGATTCTATAGGAGTAATATGAGTAACATAAGCCTATATTATTATATTGGGTAGAGTGGGCACATGCCCATTCTACATATCAAGATAAGAATAATGACCTCTAAATTTATAATATGAGTAACAAAGTCCTATATTATTATCTAGTGTAGAATGGTCGCTTGCCCTTTACACACAAGATTATTAAGAGTAATGATAAGTATGTTTTACATTGGGTACATGGGCAATGAAAAGTGTTGTCCAATACTTGTACATGGTGATAATACGTGTGTTTTACAATGTTACACTAATATTTTTAAATCTTCCATGTCATGATGTGATTGAATAATATATGATAAATTTTGGATAAATATTAAACATTACTATAATAACTATAATTAGGTAATAATATGAAAAATATGGGGTCACATAATTTTATTTATTAGGACCTATTTCAATTATTGAACTATGCTCAACTTTTGGCCCATTTACCCTAAATAGGAATTTAAAAGTTAAAAAACATTTAAGATATAATTAGAATTTAATTCCACACTAGAATTTGAAATCCAATAATATCACACTAATTAAAACCAATAATAACAATATTGGAATCCAATATCCCACTAGTTAAAAACCAATAATAGTAATATGGAAATCCAATTTCAAAAATTATAAAACCAGAAATGGCAATACTGTAAGTCAAGATTCTTAGGAATATGTCAAGATTTCATGACATGATGGTTATTTGATGAATCAAGGTGAATATTCATACTATATTATTGTACACATGTGCCTATCATATATGTCTATACATCATTGAATAAGATAAGTGTTATTATCCTTTGCATTGATACTCTTAGAATATTGTTTGGCATTGTAATTTTATTTATTTAGCATATTCTCAAATTTAGTATATTTATCAAAATATTGTAAATCTGAATTATTTAATGTTGGAGGTACAATCACTGAGAGGGGGGTGAATCCGTGATGCAAGATATTTTAAACTTCAAATGTAATCCTTTAAAACTCTTGATCAATGACCATAAGCATTCAAAAATCATACAAGATGTTCATAATAATGAATAACAAAGATGAAGCAAGATCACACATATAACATAAGATCTAAGTGGGAAACCCTTTTGGGGAATAAAACCCACTCTCAAGCCTACAAACACATGGACTGCTTGTCCTATAAGATGATCACAAACATGAGACCTTTTAGTGAAGCACCCACTTCACAAGGAGCACCCACCCCTAAGTGTGAACAAGCACCCACTTGTTCTATATGTTGAGAACCCACACAACACCTTATTAAATCAACAACTCCAAAATTTTGATTACAGACCAATCTGATTGGAGACATAATGTATAACACATTTCTTTCAACTCAACACACACACAAAAACTTTTTGATACAAGTAATGCATCCAAAACACCCTTTTGGATCTCTCTAGTCTTCTTCATTCATCCTCAATCAGTTTTTTACTTTAGTCTATCCACTGAGCACACTCTCTCTAATCTCTTTCCTTTCCCTCTATCTTCTTCTATCTCAACACTTGCACACTCAAGTCTAGAAACCATTGGCTTGGTATCTACTATTTATAGAGTCTTCTTGAATATCACCATCTAGGTCAGCCATAATACTTATCTTAACCCTTAAGACATCTTACATTACTCAATACCATCCACACAGGTTGGCCATATCAACTATGTGTCACACTTAAGAAGCTACGACTTTCAATTTGGCCTCATTAGCCCTTGTAGGTCTCATGGAAACCTATTCACCCATTTATCACTTCATCAAAAAAAATTAGAATATAAGATCACTTTTAATTGCATGGGTCTAATCCATATGATCTCTAAGACATCTTTTGGTGATTTCTCTTGCCAAACACTCTTCTACTAAAGCATAATTTGCTCAAACATTATTCTATACATAGTAACACCATTAACAAATAAATAGTCAACTTTGAATCTTCATAAATTTGTCTATACAAAAATTCAGACCTAGCTAGGTTCTTTGGATGCACCTTGAAGTCTTCTACAACTTTACTTTTTCCACCAACATGAAATTTTGCATATATCAAAAGTTATAGCATAAAAACTAGGCACTAGTTTTCCTCTGCAAATTCAAATGTTTAAGTTCCAACGGTCATTGAGCATATGTTAAACCTCAGACACATTGACCTCATATTATGATCCCTGACAAATTTGACTAAATATGCATTGTTTATCTTATAATGCTCACTATTGATCTAAGCTCTAAGCTCTTGTGATTATGCCACTTGGTAGCTCTATATGCCTTCTGCACATTTGACTCTTTGACTTCGACTCACACCATCGATCTTCTGATAATATGAATGCCCATGAACCGTTGATCTTCTATCCAAGCTCTATGAATGTGACACATGTCAATAGTGCATTCATTTTTTGACATATTGACTTTTACATGCACCGTTGGATTAAGATCTATGATTTAATATACACCATTAGATCTACTAACTAGTTGACCTCATACTTCAATGTAGTTAAACTTGACGGTCTTTGGCCCATCACAGTCTACAAGAGCAACTTTAAAGGTTTATAACTTGAGCTATAAAACACTTCAGGACTCCAAATCTTCAGAATACCTTCTTGGCACTATAGACAACATCTCAAAGAAATCCTTTAACCTTGGTTGACTTTCTAAGTACCAAAAATAAATGCACAAACTTGATAGTTCATTTATGTCTACATGATAGTCTATGATGGCCTGGATTCTCTTAAACTAGAATATGCCTCTTTCTCTTTCTAAATGATCAAGTGACACACTAGAGCTACACGAAGACATCTATGGATGCCTTACAAATTTTTCTTTATGTTTATAGACCTACAAATGTGCCATATCTCTCCAACCTATCAAACATAATCTCTTTGTCATTCATATACTAGAATCACATACTCTCTTTGACATCAATGACAACCTAACATCAATGACCATGCTCAACAGTGCCACCCAAAAATGACACTAAAAACCTAATTTTACACCACTATTAAGAAGCACAAAAATGGCATGCATGCACATGCATGTATGTGTGTGTGTGTGTGTGTGTGTGTGTGTGTGTGTGTGTGTGTGTGTGTGTGTGTGTGTGTGTGTGTGTGTGTGTGTGTGTGTGTGTGTGTATAATCATAAATGTTTTCTATAATTACAAATAATTATAGTATATATATTTAATTATTTACAAATATATTACATATAATTAATGTGATTGTATAATGTTTTTATATTAATATATATTATATTAAATATTTTTATATTTAATATTTTATTTTTAAACTATATAAAAATTATAATATTAATATAAAATAAAAATATAAAGTTAATCATCCTCTTCATCCTCCTCTTCCTTATCCTCATCCTTGTCCTCTTCATCCTCCTCTTCCTTGTCATAGTTTTTAATTCCGCACACACTTAGTTTGTTGTGTGTTTGTTATAGTGTAATTCCTATGAAAATAATGATATGATAAAACTAGATGTATTAATAATTTATATATAAAAAAATAGATTTTTACTATAACTTATATAAAAAAAAAAATTTAAATATTTAGCTCATCTAAGCTATTTTTCACCATGTAATGAGTCCCATGCAACCCTTTTTGCACCCTTGCTTCGTAACCCTTTAGTTGGTTACTTTTCTTACCTATATTAATTATAATATTTTAAAAATATTTAATTAATAAACAAATCATAATTTTATATATCATTAATTTTGATAACTAATATATAACCTTATCAAATTCATTTTCCAACTATTTTTAACATAAATCATTCTAAGCATCTTCAAGTATTTTGGGAGGTCAAAGAAGTCTACTCTCTGCATCAATGTTTCCTTGGTATTAAATATCTAAATTATAGATATATAAAAATAGTAAAAGAGTATACCATTAATTAAAAAATATTGTATTTAAAAATATAATTACTCTCATATGTCTCTCTATTCTCCTAAACCCTTTTGATACATATTTTTCAATTATAGATTTCTTTTAATTAGGTCTCCTAAAATTGTTTTGAGTTTTAGCAACAATTTTTTTATATTTTCTTAGCTAGTATTTCATACTATTATACATGGAAATAACAACAAAACAATGTTTGGGTTTGGTTAATTATTGTTTTCTTTAAATACCTAAAACTAAAAAATAAATATTAAATATATCTTATTTTGATCAATTACTATAAATGAATAAATCAATCGATCAAAATTCATTGAATGTATTAAAATGATAAATTAAAATAAAATAATCACATCAAATATATTATTTAAAATATTTAGTTTTCCTAGAACATCCATTTTATTTTTAGGTCCCCTCCTCCTATGTCTATAATTATCATGAACAAAGTGAGAGGGTCTATCATCATTTAACACTAGCGAGGGCAACTCTACTTCATCATTTTCATCTCCCATTTTTGTATTGGGGAGTATGTCATTGATGCTAGGGGGAAAATATTTCCATTTAACTTTTGAAATTTTCTTCTTAGGAGTAGGCTAAGAGGGATGTACCCCTAACAAGAATATGCAACAAAATTATAAGATGTGACAATTGAACTAATTAAAACTAGTTTAAATAATAAAATATATACACCTCTAATCTGGAGGTTTTTTGGTAGCAAATGAAGGATATTTACTCTTCCCAACACCCTCATCCTCCCACATGTCAATATAGGAAATAGACCTATTATAATCAAGTTGTATTATAATTTTTAATTGATAAGAAATAATAAAAAATAAATTGTAAATCCTCAATGCAGATGAATCCATAGTAATAGATGAAGGATGTCTACTCATCCCAACTTCCTCATCCTTTCACTAACTAGTCAAAATTGTAATTAGGCTTGTGATGTATAAGTTTAATTTGAATTATTGAATAAAATTAACTATTTTTTCATCAAAAAATAAATTATAAATTTGTACCTCTATGGCCAGTCCATAGAGGTTGAGGGAAGTTCGCTCATAAATACATGGTTGTCTCTGACATATAATTCCTAAGGTTCTTTATAACTAATAGATATGTCAATACTGAATTCTATAATTATAATTTTTAAATGAGAAACAATATTTTTTAATTAAAAAATCAGCTATAAAATTATACCTATACGATGGGTGCTTAGAGGTTGATAAATGTTAGTAATGGAATAGTGTTGAGGCAACCCATAAGCATTGTCAAACTCCTCCTACATGTCATGTTATGTTAAAGCATGAATGCTAGAGCCACCAAAAATGAAGTATCAAATGCTCTCCTCGTCATACTAGTAGGGAGAAATGCCTTACTATCTACAACACATCACCTATGTTATCCAAAAATATATATGTAGAGGATTCAAACAACAAGGTAGATTACACCAAATCATTAATTTTTCAATTTTAATATTTTTACATTTTACTTTACATGTTTAGTTAGTTTTTGAGCTTCATGCTACATTAATTTTGATAAATACACAAAATAACATGATATTACACCAAATCATAGGAAGAATTACCCAAATCCAACTTTTTTAAACTTATATATTACTCAAGTATTTGTCAAAATGTACGTAGCCATGAAATGTTACTCAATGGTTGTAAAAAAAAGACAAAAATGGGATTGAATAACCATGAAATATTATGGAAAACCATGGTTTCAAACAAAACACAAATGGATTTGAATGAATTAGTTTTTTTACAACTAAAATTTGAAAATGCATTGCCTTGAAGAATTTTCATTTTTTTAAAGTTTATTTCATATAATTTATTTGCCATTAAATAATTAGGGTTTGTTTTTCTTAGTTTTCTAGAAAGATATAAGGTTTATTTCCTATAATTAATCCCTAAATTTTCTAAATTTATCCTAGTTGTTAAAATTTACCTTAAGGTTTCTAATTTATCCTAGGGTTTACAATCCTCTTATTTGTGATGATGTATAGGCTCCATATATTTTTCCTATTTTTCTTCCTCTACTTGTACAAGAGGTCTATATTATCTTAGAGGTCTCACTTTGGACCTTCAATTGTGTTGGTATGGAATTATCTATGTTTCTCCTCTATCATCTTTGTTGTCCCTTTATTTTATCCATTTCTCCTTTCCCTAACTCCTTCCACTTTTTACAGTCTAATTTGGAAGGGTTGAAGTGGCATAAAATTGATGTAACTTATGTCACCTTGATATCACCTCTATTTTTTTTAAATAAAAAACATATTTATTAATTAAATATTATTTTTAGTATTTGAATATTATTATTATTTTATATAAATTTATAATTATTATAATTATAATATTTTTTAATAATTATATTTAATTATAATTCTATATAATTATAATATTTTTTATGACCATCATGTACTTAACATAAATACAATAACAATGCAGTTCTATGGAAGGGGATTGGGCTCCTATTTTACAAAAAAGTCATAAAATCACATTATATTTCTATGGAAAAAATGGTCCTATATTATAATATATTATTATTAATAATGAATAATATTTATAAAATTAAAGGAACCATGATTTTATGATGATCTCACTACTAACTCTCAACTCTTTAGAATAAGCTAACAACCAACTTGGTGTTTGTAAAAAAATGCCCAACTAACTTAGAATAACTAATTATAACATGTATTATATTATTACTAATAATATGGAATATCTAACATTCCCCCTTAGTACAAACATAGGGAAAGGAACTAAACTACATGGGAAATGGGGCACACATTAGTTAAAAACAAATGACACCGAATGAAAATATATCAACAATATAATAAGGAATAAAAATCTAATCAAGGATAGGGACACACTCACTAATCTAAGATCATACAAAAATGGATAGGGACACACACACTATTCATAACTATGAATGGACATGATCAGTCAGATGAGCCTTACTAACCTTCACAATAAGTGAGTAGGGACACACATGCTAATCATTTCAAGTGTGGCATAGGCATCTAATTCTTTTTTGTTATGTTTCTTTGGTAGATTTGGCCTTATTGAGTAGTCACTAAACCTCATATTTATAGTTACTACACTTGATCACTACCACTAGATCAAGAACAATAGAATGATCATGACTACATATCACCATCCTTTAATTTGATATTTTAGGTATAGGTTTTTAAAATCATTTGTAGATAGAGTACATCGTCACTATAAGTGATGATTAATAAATCTTTAGTTATATTATATTTTACACACATTTTAGGATTTCCACTAAAAATGATTACAACTCTAAATTAGCAATGAATCAAGGTTGATTGGCCTCCTTCATTTGTTTCCTCCGTATGAACTTGGATTACTCAGCCAGATTTATATTAATGGTCCTATGGACTACATATCACTTCATGATTCATGCAAACACTTTTAGCATTAGATTTATTTTACACAATATTTTCCCTACAAGAATAAACATGATAAGTGTTGGGTACAACTAACAATGCACCCATGTACAAAATAAATATTTGTTTAGCTTAATTTTGATAGTAAAATATTTTTTCAAAAAAAACATAAGTTTTTATAAAAAATAATCTTAAAGTACAAAAAAACTATAGTTTTACATCATGTGACAAAAATAACTGAAACTGACTCTAATTTAAAATATTTGTAATTAATATAAATTTTCTAAGAAATATAAATTTGTAGTCACACAAGTTTTAAACATAAATATCCACTTGGAACTTCACATATCAAAATATTTCAATTCTAAGCACATGTTCATGAAAATAATTAAATTGGTAAATTTAAAGGTACTGGAATAAAATCCTTATAACAAAAATTTGAAAAATATATTTATTACAATATAAGAAAATTTTAAGAACTAAATCCTCTTGATTTAGGAGATATCAAATTAATTCAGGTTAAAATATACTTAAGAAATATTAAAAAAATCTTCTAATTTTTAATTATCTAAACATTTGAAACTAAATATACAAATTTTAAAATACCTAAATATTGATGGGTTTACATAAATTTTATAAATAAAATTATTTATATTCTATATCAAATTTAGTCTCACACTTTCACAACTCTTCATAAATTATAAAAATAATGATGATACTTTCACACATTCCACTTTTTGCAAGTTCATGATAAAAAATGATATTAGGAACAAAAATTAATATCAATGCTATAGTTGAGATTTTGAAAAAAAATAAATGTATCCTTTTTAATGACTCCTTTACCAAATTACATTTTAAAAATAAATAATAGATATAAATTTACTTCATGCGTAAATAGAACACGAGATAAAATAAATAGAACTGCGTTACCTCCCTTCAATCAAATTTTCATCAATAATATCAATCAAATGAAAAAAGAAATTCTAACACTTCTTATTTCAGTTAGTCACTTCTCATTCTCAACCACACAAATAATAAACTCATATATAAATCTCTCTTAAATAATTCAAACTAATGCACAATATCAATTTCTTCTTCACAAACCTCTCATCCCACTTTGATATTAATAATGGGAAAAAAATTTCATATATCAAGATAATTCTTATTAAATATGCATAATATTTATATAATTAGATGGTCTTTGATTTTAGGATTAGCTCTCTATTTAGTACTGACTCTCTACTACTAATAAAGTATGCTACGTACATATCTTTAAAATAGATTAATAACCTTATTTATTTAGGTGTCATAATAAATCATCCAATTAATTTAAACTAACTAATTATAACACGCATTATGTCACTACTAACACTAAAAAATATCTAATATCAGATGTTCCCTAATTTTATATTATATAATAAGCTAAAAGTAGTGTTCAATTTAACATATTTATAACTTAAATATTATACTTCATAATTAAATATTATATAATTATATTTTTATTATATATTTAAAAAATTTATAATTATATATAATTATACCATTTAATTAAAATTCTATAGAAGTATAATATTTAATTATAATCATAATATTTTTTAAAGACTATCTCATGTTTAGTGTAAATAAAATAATAATATGATCTTGTGGATGGGTCTTGCACTCTTATTCAATACAAAATATCAAAAAATCACAATATAATACCACAATAATAAAATATTCATTAATATGCAAAAATAAAAATTAAAATAGATTAAATTACCTTTTCTACAATGGCACAAAGGTGACATTAATATTAATCCCATGTACCACATTTTGTATCACTTTCAAGTAACTCAAGAAAAAAAAATTGACCCAATTTCTGACACTAATTGCATTTCATGTAATAATATAAAAACAATGATGTTTCATCAACCAAAAAAAAAAAATAACTATTCATGTTTTCATAAATGGCAGCAAACAATGATGATAAATAATTTGATGTCCCTTTTATCTATCAGTATGAGTTTCATAACATATACAATAAATTTTCATAAAATTTGAGTTCAACCATGTGTAGATCTGTGAGAATCCTAATACATTTCTTTACCTCAAATTAAATATCACAAAATTTGTATAGATCCCTAAGAATTATAATGCATTTTTTTACTTCAAATTACATATCATAAAATTTATGTTTAATCACTTTTAAATATTTATTAATCATTTAAAATGAGAGGTTCCTTTAAAGAGAATAATATACTTATATCACATACCAAATAAGCTTTTATACTTAGAAACAAGGAGCAAATTTTCAACTACAAGGAGCAAATTTTACTAAATAAAATATTTAAAATGATTTCATAACCCAATACAAACAAAATGACTAAAATTTTCTAAATATAAAATGAAAAATGAGTTTCATAATCTAATGAAATAATAAGTTGCATAATCTAATGTAATAACAACTATAAATATGGTTAAAATAAAAGATAAACCCAACAACTACAATGAATAATTTTTGATAAAATAAAATATAAAAATAGGCTTCATAACCTATTATAATTGTAGCGAATAAAATTTTATTAAATATAATGTATATTACTTAAATTGAATGTAATTCAACTAAATAAATTTTGATAAAATATTAAAATAGGTTACATAAAATAATGCAAGTGTAATGAATAATGATTTTTATCTAATATAAATTGACACAAACATTTCCTTAAACAATTAGATTTCAGCCCATACACTTATAGATTATAAATTATAGACGAATTTTGTCAAACAACTAAAGGAAAACACACAATTTATTTTTATAATTTGTAGAAAATCATTCCCTTAAATAATTAGAGGACAACACATACAATAATTTATTATTTTACACAAATATTCCATTAAAAAAAGTAGAAGACAACCCATAGATTTATAGTTTTTAATTTGACATAAACATTTTATGATATCTAAAAATTATTACTTGCAAAACTAAGAAACCAAAACTAATTAATTAACTCATTGTTGTTAAAATTTTATAAAACTTCAAATAGAGCTTCGACCAAAAGAAAGTAGAATTCTTGATTTATCTTCACCTTACTAACCAAATGAATATCTTCTCCTTTGATGACTTGATTGTGCTCTTATGATCTTTTTATATAGTTTCTCAATGCAAATCTCCAATGCAAGGGAAATTAGGCAGCATAAGGACATACGAATTATGATTTCAAGTGGATGATTGATTTGATAGTTCAATGGCACTTAGATAGCTTGATGGAGGATATTGCAACATGGAGAAAGCACATTAATTTATAGACTTATCGCATGGGAAATGGATGGTCAGATTTATTTTAGAATCATTAAATAATTTTGATTTTGAATTGTCAGATTTGAGTCCTCATCCAAGTGGAGAAGAGCAATTCATTAAATGGTTGAGAAATATGGGGGATGTTAAATGGTTATTGAAATATTCTTAGGAATGATAGTTGAATGACTCACCATGGTAGTTGCATGTTTAAAGGATCGGTTGGATGACTGAACACTTGGTTGAGATAATTAGGGAAATAGTTGGATGACTCAACATCTTAGTGGAGAGAATTAAAGATGTAGTTTGGTGACTTAGAAATTAGAATTATTAATTAGTTTTATAGAATTATGTGTGCATGATTAATTAGAAATGGATGAGTTAAATAAGATTAATTAACCATTTGAATTATGGAGGGGAAAATTATATTAGTTAATTTAGGATACAATGTAGAATTTGAATGGCAAGTTAGTAAATAAATCATGCAACTATATCGATATTTAATGAAGTTAATCATGATACTAAATACAATATAATTTAGGTGTCTACATTTTTCTCTCTTTGAAAAAGTGTTGTTGATGCAGGAGCATCTACAATAGTTTCAAATTCTAGTGTGAACTTTCAAATTTTGTTTTCCCTCTAAATTGTGTTCAAATTTCAAAATTTCACTTTGAAATTAAATGTAATTATCAAAAGGTGAAAGGTGAAAGGTAAAAAGTGATGGCTAGGCTATTGAGGAAATCAGGGGGAAATGGTTGAAACTATTTTCAACCTTAGTATATTGTTAAAACCTACAAACAGCATTTGGTTTTGCCTTAAGCCCAAATTGGGCGTAGAAGTTAGAGGGGAGATCCAAGAAAAGAGAAAACAAGAAGAATTCATAAAGGAGAGGATGAGAAGAGAAGAGAGGATGAGAGGGGGCATAGAAGAGAAGAAGGATAGAGAGGAAAGGTCCTCTCATTCAAGGAAGAGAAGATAGAATGAAGAGAAGAGAGGAGAAATAGTGAGGGAGGACCTCACTCAAGAGAAGTTAAAGTTAAAGAGAAGGAGAAAATAATGTGTGAAGAAGCAGACAAGGCTTTGAAATCCATGGAATTTGATATTTAATTTTAAGTCTTCCATTTGATCTGAGAGAGAATGAATGTATTTGTTTCATATATGGTTTCTTTATGAATTCTGGTGATAGGCCTATATATATCTGTGTATGTGTGTGAATGATGGTTCTTTATAGCATATTGAGAAAGACTGGTTATTTGTCATGTTGATAATAAGTTAAAACTGATATTATGTGACCAAGAGGTCTTAGAAAGCTTTGAATGTTATAAAAAAGCCCAAACATGCCTAAACAAGGTATTCAGGCATCTAAACATACAGTCCACTGTCCAAGGGAAAACCCACGTATAAATGTTTGAATAAGGTTCATTATGACATGGAGACATGTCTATAAGGTGAATGTAAACCTAAATGAAGAAGAAACAATATTTAGAAACCCCTTGGATATCTTAAAACTCTCACAGTTCGCTCTCGGCCTGTAGGTGACAGTGTACAGAAAAAGTTAAGAAACTTGTATGTTTTTGCATTGTAAGTGGATTGATCAAGTCATTGTTGATAGGGAATATGAATGGGGAAGTCATTAAGGTATTGACATGGTTGTTTATCCTCTTGAAATTCTATTGATCATTCAAAAAGAGAAGACAATAATGAACCCTGTTGACTGTCATGAAAATACAGTCAAAGACAACTGAGATACTAAGCATTGGAAAGTATAGGAGGTTGATATGACCTATGGATTGTTTGGAGAAGGTGAAGGGAATCAAGACAGACCCTAGACAAGTGATTGGAACCCTTGAAATAGGGTAAAGCACTCCCAGCCAAAATTTATATGCTCTCGGCCTGTGATAGTCATTGGAAAATCCTGTATTAGCTTATGACCCTCAAAATGAGTTTAAATACTTGAAACCCATTGAAACTTTGCAATATGAACCTTGATGGTGTTAAAAAAAATTTGGAAGTGGTTTCAAGGTGTCACAGTACGGAGAAATATGGAAAAAGTCAATTGTCAAGTGAAACCTAGGTGCATGTGAGATGAAGAGCATAGGCCAATATAGGAAAAGTGGATTTCTCCAAATAAGTGCACTAAAAAACATTTAATTCACCTATAAGAAGGTAATGGGTATCTATAATGATGCTTGGTTTGGTTATAAAGTCCGTACTTTACTCTGGACAAGGCGTTTTGCACACAAAGAGGGCTAATTGAAACAAGGCCTAAAGAAGAAAGTATGATTCCGTACAAAGTAACCTCATGATATTTTCTAGTATGTTATAGAAGGGCTTAATGGGTATCCAAAAATGGTTTTAATTTCATGATTTAGATAACCTAAAATGAGTTATGGCCAATAAATAGAGTAAATAGGGCTAAAAGGATTGAATGATCTAGATAGGTCTGTATAAGCTTGTTGATGGTTACAAAGCAGTGTAAGGACAATTTCATCATTTGGTATCAGAGCTTGAAGCTCTTGGGAATTGGAAATTTGTTGATGGTTGTGATTTCTAATGAGTTGTTACAGGATTTGGCAAGCGGATCAGCATGACAAAGCACTAGAAGAGCCTGGGGAGAAAAGGTATGAGTAATCTTTGCTATTTGAGTTGAGTTTATTGTGTTGAGAAGCAATCAAGTGAAGAAGTTTTAGGTTCAAGGCAGCCAAGCCATTGAGGCTTAAGAAGAAAAGAAGCCAAGTAAGGCTTAGTGAAGATCCAAGAAGAAGCTTGGATAGTTTGCCAAAAGACTAAGGTGAAATAGACTTAGGTGAGGTAAAGGATGAAGTTTGAAGAATTGAGTGCTCAAGAAGAAGATCCAAAGCAAGGTAAGCTTGGATTTGTGATTTGTATTTGATGAAGTGTTGTATAAGAGTTGTTGCAGGATTGAGAAGAGGATCAAAAGACTAAGATGCAAAAGGCCTAGGTGAGATCAAAGGAGATTATCAACAGACCAGTCAAGGAGAAAAGGCTTGGGTGAGACAAGGGATCAAGAGACCAAGGTGGAAAATACTTGGGTGAAGATCTCAGAGATGGAGATATTGCTGAGAAAAGAGCAGAGCAGCAAGGTACATGAGAGTAACAAGAAGAAAGCAAGCATCAAAGGTATGAACAGTTTTGTAATTAATAAAGAGATTGCTAATTTGAAGAGAGAGTTAGCTAAGATTAAAGATGAATATGAGTCTTGGATGCAGATGGATAAGCAAGCATGGGTATGGCCAATGAAGAAGAGGTTGAAGTGGCCAATAGATCTCCTAAGGAAGAGGAGAAGATTGCCATGAAGAGAGAAGCCCATAGAGGCTTGAAGAAGATAAGAAGGTTGCCAAGTGAGCAGCAAGAGGAAGAAGTTGAGAAGAAGGTTCTCATTGAGGAGAACAAGAGAAGAGAAGAAGAAAGAAAAGATGAAGTGCCAGGAAGAGCACTTGAGAAGATGAGAGTGTTGATGAAGAGAGCACTCATGGAGACATTATGGTCTCTTGTTTTTATATCTAATGCTATTTTTGAGTGGGTAATTGCAGGTATGAGCAGCCTTGTGAAGGTCAAGAGAAAGGCCTTGGAGAATGAAGAGATTGGTGCAAGAGAAGACACCAATTACACAAGTGAATGTGTAAGAAAGAGAAGAGAGTTTGTTGTTGTTGTTGATAAAGAACAAGAGATGCATAGGTTAATGCATGAGGGAGTTGTTGGGGAACCCATACAAGTAAGAGAAGAGGTAGAAGATGAAGCTGAATTCCATGATGCCATTGAATGCCAAGAGGAAGAAAGAGAGCAGCCAAGCACAAAAAAAGAGAAAGATTGCTCCATAGATCAAGCTATCCAAGAGGTAAATGAAATGTTAAGACCTGATTTTGATTGTTATTATAAGCATGAAGCCGCTAATGTACAGGTGCAAGAGTTAGGGAAGATGATAGAGCCCTCAAAAAGAGAATTTAAGCATGGGTATGTGATGCCTAAATGGTGGAAGAAGCAAATTCCCAAGCAACAGGAAGTGCTGGTATAAGAGCATGGTTACAGGATGCCGAAATGGCTTATGAAGACAAATGATAAGAAGAAGAATCAAATGTGGGTGCCTAAGAAGGCAAAGAGAAAAGAGAGGATTGAAGGTGATTCAAGCAGCCAAGAGAATGAAGGTAAGAAAGAAAACTTCTCAAAGAATAATGAGGTAGAGCATGAGGATGTAAAGATGAAAGGTAAACAAATTGTTTGTGATGATGTTTTTGAATCCTTCAATGATATTTTCATGAGAAATGAAAGATGGAAAGTGGTTGTAAGGACTAATATGCAGCAAGGAGAGAATTCCAAATGGATGGATGATGAGGAAAGGGAAGAGTATGTAGCAAGGCAATGCCTCATGGAAACCAAAGAACAAACAAGATGGCTTCAAGCAAAGATTGAAGAAAGCAAAGAGACAGAAGGTAAGGATACTGCAATTGTTTTTGATAAGTATATTGATGTTGATGAAGAAGTTGGTTTATGTGAAGACAAGCTAAGAAAAGAAGAGATAAGAGGTAAAGGGCAAGTAATCCTTGTGAATGATCAACCCAAGTTTGATGAAGAGAATGGTGAGATAGATGAGAGCTCATTAAAGGAAGAGTTGAAGATGTTAGAGGAGCTATTTGGTAATTCAAGAGAGCTACATACAGGTACAAACCATGGTGAAGGTAGCATTGGGAAGAGTGAAACAAGACAAGAGCAAAGCAAAGAGGTCAAGGCAATTTTTATCAAGGAACAAGAGCATGGAGACAGCCAAGAGGCTTCATGGCCTAAAGATTTTGATTCTAAGGTGGCTTTGAATGTTTTGTATGCAGGTATGAAGATTGCTAAAGTGAATGACATACATGAGTCATTGGACAAGCTCATGGACAAATTTGTGAAACAAAAAGAATAACCAGAAGATCTAGAAGACATATATGAAGATGAAGAAGCATGGAAGTGGGAGATGGCAGCTGAGAAAGAGATGAGGAGAAGAACATACCAGAAGAGGAAGAACAGCAAGATGAAGGACAAAGACTACCAAAGACAAGCATTGGTATTGACAACAAGACCTTGGGATCCAGGCATAGAATGAAGACTAATGCATGGAGGAAGCATCTCATTTGAACTAAGGTTCAAATTGTTCCTAGAGGGGGAGTATGATGCAGGAGCATCTACAATAGTTTCAAATTCTAGTGTGAACTTTCAAATTCTGTTTTCCCTCCAAATTGTGTTCAAATTTCAAAATTTCACTTTGAAAGTAAATGTAATTTCAAAAGGTGAAAGGTGAAAGGTAAAAAGTGATGGTTAGGCTGTTGAGGAAATCAGGGGGAAATGGTTGAAACTATTTTCAACCTTAGTATATTGTTAAAACCTACAAACAACATTTGGTTTTGCCTTAAGCCCAAATTGGGTGTAGAAGTTAGAGGGGAGATCCAAGAAAAGAGAAAACAAGAAGAATTCATAAAGGAGAGGATGAGAAGAGAAGAGAGGATGAGAGGGGGCGTAGAAGAGAAGAAGGATAGAGAGGAAAGGTCCTCTCATTCAAGGAAGAGAAGATAGAATGAAGAGAAGAGAGGAGAAATAGTGAGGGAGGACCTCACTCAAGAGAAGTTAAAGTTAAAGAGAAGGAGCAAAGAATGTGTGAAGAAGCAGACAAGGCTTTGAAAGCCATGGACTTTGATATTGAATTGTAAGTCTTCCATTTGATCTGAGAGAGAATGAATGTATTTGTTTCATATATGGTTTCTTTATGAATTCTGGTGACAGGCCTATATATATGTGTGTATGTGTGTGAATGATGGTTTTTTATAGCATATTGAGAAAGACTAGTTATTTGGCATGTTGATAATAAGTTAAAACTGATATTATGTGACCAAGAGGTCTTAGAAAGCTTTGAATGTTATAAAAAAGCCCAAACATGCCTAAACAAGGTATTCAGGCATCTAAACATACAGTCCACTGTCCAAGGGAAAACCCACGTATAAATGTTTGAATAAGGTTCATTATGACATGGAGATAGGTCTATAAGGTGAATGTAAACCTAAATGAAGAAGAAACAATATTTATAAACCCCTTGGATATCTTAAAACTCTCACAGTTAGCTCTTGGCTTATAGGTGACAGTGTACAGAAAAAGTTAAGAAACTTGTATGTTTTTGCATTGTAAGTGGATTGATTAGGTCATTTTTGATAGGGAATATGAATGGGGAAGTCATTAAGGTATTGACATGGTTGTTTATCCTCTTGAAATTCTATTGATCATTCAAAAAGAGAAGACAATAATGAACCCTGTTGACTGTCATGAAAATACAGTCAAAGACAACTGAGATACTAAGCATTGGAAAGTATAGGAGGTTGATATGACCTGTGGATTGTTTTGAGAAGGTGAAGGGAATAAATACAGACCCTAGACAAGTGATTGGAACCCTTGAAATAGGGTAAAACACTCCCAGCCAAAATTTATATGCTCTCGGCCTGTGACAGTCATTGGAAAATCCTGTATTAGCTTCTGACCCTCAAAACGAGTTTAAATACTTGAAACCCCTTGAAACTTTGCAATATGAACCTTGATGGTGTTAAAAAATTGTTTGAAGTGGTTTCAAGGTGTCACAGTACGGAGAAATATGGAAAAAGTCAATTGTCAAGTGAAACCTAGGTGCATGTGAGATGAAGAGCATAGGCCAATATAGGAAAAGTGGATTTCTCCAAATAAGTGAACTAAAAAACATTTGATTCACCTGTAATAAGGTAATGGGTATTTGTAATGATTCTTGGTTTGGTTATAAAGTCCATACTTTACTCTGGACAAGGCGTTTTGCACACAAAGAGGGCTATTTGAAACAGGGCCTAAAGAAGAAAGTACAATTCCGTACAAATTAACCTCATGAGATTTTCCATAATGTTATATAAGGGCTTAATGGGTATCCAAAAATGGTTTTAATTTCATGATTGAGACAACCTACAATGAGTTATGGCCAATAAATAGAGTAAATAGGGCTAAAAGGATTGAATGATCTAGATAGGTTTGTATAAGCTTGTTGATGGTTACAGAGCAGTGTAAGGATAGTTTCATCAGTTGTGACTAGAAGAAGTGATGCCTTTTTAAATAATAAATAAAATTAGAGTGGAAATATATATGAAAAGATACCCCAAGTGGCTTGAGCAAGTGATTTGGTTAGTAGATGCCCCCTTGAGACATCGTGTGAGGATAAATGATGTGAATGGGTGCTCAAATTGAATAAATGATGAAATAGGGTTGTACAGATAGATTTAAAAAATGGTGTAATTGATATCATAATAAATAGATTTACCATTCTCGATAAAATACTTGCATGATGTTTTTCATGTGTAAAATCATTTACCCCGAATGGATAGTTATTATGGAGTGGATGTTAGAAACGATATTTCCTAAGATAAGTTACAAGCTTGGATTTTATCCATGTGGATAGTTGCATGGAAACAAATGTGGGAAAGATATATCTAGATGATAAGCTACGATATATGAGGACATAAATATATATTCTAATGATTTTTTATTGATTGACTTGATTGATTTAAAAGAGAAAATTAAAAAATAGTGAAATCTAATTAATTGGATGTGTGATGAGGTGATAGGTTTGTGAAATAGGCTAAAAGTGGATAAAATACTTGGTTAGGGTAACAAATTTTGAGTAGGGTATCTAAATAAATAGGATACTTGTTATGGAGCAGATGTTATAAATGATATTTCCCAAGATAAGTTGCACGCTTGGATTTTACCCATGTGTATAGTTGTATGGAAGTAGATTTGGGAAAGATAGATCTAATTGATAATCTATGAGGAGAGAAATATATAGTCTAATGATTTTTTATTTATTGACTTGATTGATTTGTAAGATAAAAATAAAGAAATAGTGAAATCTAATTAATTAGATGTGTGATGAGGTGATAGGTTTGTAAGATAGGCTAAAAATAGATAAAATACTTGGTTAGGGTGAATTTTTTTGAGTGGGGTAGCTACATAAATAGGGGTAGGGGGAAAACTACAATTAATTTGAATTCAATTTTAATATTTTCCACCTAAGATTTGAATAGTGTTCTGGATTTACAGAAAGGGGAACTAGAAAATGGACCATATTCTAGGTGATAGGCATCCTAGTGAGTGAGTAAGGGAGCATCAAAGACAATGGGAGTGAAGGCATGTGGTAAGTAATGTTTTGAATTAGTGAAAGTTTAAATTTATTGTCATAAATGCATGTTAAATTCATCTTAAACAAATTCACAATTTTCCTATTGGCGGTTTAGGTCATAAAATTAGTGAAACTATTTGGGCAAATGGAAAAATCATTCGGACCAAATGGAAATTTTACCAGTAGTAGCGAATTGTCATATGTGTAGTTAATTTGTGAGTTTGAATGCAAATTCATGTTTTGTGTGGTGAAATTTTAAATTTATATGGTGAAATCATTGTAATGGTGAGTTCATCACAATGGAAATGAATTCGTGCAAAGTAATAATGAATTCATGGTAAATAATATTTAACCATTTGGATTGAGATTAAAAGAATAATTATAAGAATAATTAGTTGTGAAATGATGATTTTGTGTTAGTGGTAGACTAATAGACATAAAAACAATGATGATTTGTGGATAATGTGTTGTGAGTAATAGATGTAAGATGGTAATTTTGAGTAATGGATTTAGATTTGCAAATTATATCAAAATCACCCAAATATATAATCTACTTCATGAATTTAGAGCCATTAGACTATAATGAAATCAAGATCAACATATATAACAACATTATAAAATCTAAAGATAATTTATCTAAATAAGATTAATAAAAAATAAAAAAATAAATGATCATGGATTGCTTATAGACTCATAATTTCAGCATAATATTTGACTTGATTCAAGACATGGATTAGAGGATTGTTTGAAAAAATACCAATGGATTATGATCAAAAGATTGACATGGAAGCTCTTGAATTTCATGATCAGATTCAATGGAGGATAAGCTTATTTAAATAGAATAAGGAGGGAGAATTAAGAGGAATTAAAAATTCCTTAAAAACCTCTAGAATTAGAGGATTATTGAGAGAAGGGCTAAGATAGAGAGGATTCTAGAATAGGAGAAATCTAGAATTCATTAGGGGTTTTAATTATGATTAGAGGGAGGTTAGATTAGTTTATAAGAAGTGTTAGGTGAGGAATAAGGGGTAGGATTGTAGGAAAGCCTAGAAGTAAGTAGGTAGGTGGGTTACGGAAATTTTTAATTCCAAAATATTAGACAAGTGGGATTAGTTAGTAGATAATCAGGACTTAGGTGAATTAATTAGGCATGAGATGTTATAAGGCTAGTGTAGGATTGGGGATATATTATAAATATTAGATTAGGACTAGGATAATATGATATTAGGACAAATTAGATGTAAATAGATGAAATTAGCGATGTTAGTGATGAAGCAAGTAAATTTTTATGCATACATTTTGCCCCTCTTTGAGAGGGCATTGCAAGTGGATGAAGTGGAAGGAGTAATGGTATTTCAAATAATAAAGACACTCATGGATTAATGTGAGTAAATGATGTTAGTGAACATGTGATTATACCTCCTCGAGGGGACATGTGGGGAGGAAGGAAATGGATGGCCACTTAAAAATAAGAAACAAGGGGTGGGATGGATGAAATGACAAGGGGATGGAATGAAAGATGTGGGAATGATGATGAAGAATATGAAATTGACATGAGAAATGAGTTAAAAATTATTGGTGCCCCTAGAAAATACATATGCATAGGGAACATAAATTATTGTGTCATGGTTGTCAACACATCTCAAATGGGAATCAACTGTAACATGATGATGATTATACAAAAGGTGGTAAGATTTTGATGTATCCTAAGCAAGGACACATACTAGGGAGAGATGTAGGCCAATATGATAAATTCCATGATCTTTCAACATATTTCAAGTAAAGACATATGTTGGGAGAACATCAAGCCAAAATAAGATAATGAATTGATAAGATTAACAATGAGTGCAGCTCAAAGCTAAAGTTGAGTGATATGATGAAGGAGATGAGAGAGATTATATGATATGATCAAGTGACAAAAAGATGAAGGGGAAAAATTGGACTCCAATGCATCAAATCAATGATCCATAATGTGATTAATAGTGATCATTCCCATAGAAAGGACACCTACAAGCGATCAAGAGACTAATAAAGTTATGGTCTTGGTCATGCCCCAATTGAAGGAGGAAAATGTAAACTTTAACCAATCAGTGATAATGGATGACTAATGTAAGAAAAGATGGATGTTGTGATTTATAAGGTCCAATTGACATATGCAAGTGATTAAATGGGAAGATTGGGGAGATGATTGTGGGGATGGTGATTGATTAATAGACCGATTGATTAAGGATACTTTAGCTCAAGGATTTGACTAATGCAAGATATGAGGATGATGAAGGACAAGATAGATGTGATGACTAATGATGAAGAAAGAGGAGAGAGTAGCCAAGCTGACCTTAGACACATTATATGACTAAGCACTACCTACATAGTCTAAAAATACCTCCAACCAATGTACTTTAAATTAGATGATAAATGAAAAGATAGATTAGAGGAAGATGACAATGATAGATGTTAGACATGTTCATTCTTAGATAAAATATATAACTTACATGTTAGACATGAAGCTAAAAAGATTAGGATAAATGATTGGATATGAGATGTTAGATGTTATGACATGTGGTTGGGTTAGATGATTGGACCTGAATGATAAAATTTATGATGGGATAAATATGAGTAGATGATTAGGAAGGTGATAGAAGATAGGAGAAATGATGAGTTCATTCTATTATCAAGCCATCATTATTATAATAAAACACATCATAGTCTAAGCGATCCGATGTAAATATGGCACTAGGCAGTATGCACCATGATACAAGTATGACCAAGAAGACATTGTGCCAAAGTGCATGATTATAAAAAGGGGAAAATGATGAACTCTACATAGTGCACCCAAAAGAATTATTATAACAGTTTTGGATCCATCATAACATCCTCATTCATTGCCAAATAGACAAGAAGATTTATGCTACAATAAAGATCAAAATAAGAATATATATATACATACACAGATAAACATTTATAGATAAAAACACATGAATCATACAAATAACACACACAAATATATACACATCAATCAAATAAGGTCTTGTATATTATCTAAAAGTATGAGGATGCAATGAATGAGGATGATAGTTGATGCCAATGAACAAGGATGAATATTCTTGCCTTCATCAGGATTAGGATGAAATAGAGTTGAGAAAAGGGTGTGCTTGAGTAACTTTCAACTTAAACATAGGAGCTAGTTGACTCACTAATTGACCATGTTGTGATCTTAGATGATATTTTTAGGACTTATTAGGATAAAGTGAGACTAGGTCAATGCTAATTCAATATAGACTATTTTTTCCCTAGTTCAAAAAAGGGGATGAAAGACATTAGTAGGATGGATGAATATGACTTGGTTATAAAAATGGGAGGTGAAGGGCATGGATATGGATGCAAATGAGGGAATGGGCATAAGATAAGACATCATGGAATATTTTTGGCTTTTCCCACATTTTATGATTTTCATGGTTTTTGGAATATTTCAAATTATAGGTCTTTTGGGATATGTATGTACACTATACAAATGGGGTTACTAACAAATGGAACACCAAGCCTAGCAACCAGATAAAGACAGATGGAATGTTGGATGGGATGACAAAATAATGAGGGTGATGTTGAAAAGGGGATGAGGAGTAAGGAAGAATGAACTAGGGATTACCAATCACCACATCATGAAGGATCTAGATATCTAGTTGCCCAAGTGTCCATTGGAGGATATGCCAAAATGATTCCATAACATTTCTCAATACATATTCCACTCCCTTATAAAGGTCAATACTAGAAGAAAGGATAGACATAATAATAAGACTGAAAAACATGATGGATAAGTATGTTTAGGATGGCAAATGGATAAGATAGATAAGGATGCTTGCAAGGTGATGCATATAGGGATGACAAGGGATATGACATGGATGAAATGGACTTTTACCCCCAAGTGTTGAGGTACCTACAGAAAATATATTATTTATACCATGATGCTAGAAACCAAATTTCACCATGGTACTTGCCTAAGGTGCCAAAAGATTGGTTTTCACCACTGGATGATTGATTTTTTTTGACTTTATTGATGATATATCAATTTATTCGAGATAGTTAAGATGCATGTGACATATAATTTCATGATCTTTCATTCGACACCTATTTTTAGTAGATGTGTTGTTAAGATCATGTTGTTGATGTTGGATATATTGATGTCCTTGTGACCTTTGTTGAATATTGATTTAGACTTCTCCAGGCATCTAGACCAGGTGTCTTTGTTACCCCCACAAGACATAATGTTGTTGAGGGATTTGAGGTATGGTATGGATGGTATTATGTCTTGATTTTGATGGTGGGGTATAAGATGTGAATTAGTGATATGGTTATGAAATGGGGTTCAACATTTGCACACACCATTGGATATGGTATAAGGGATATTTTTGAATAGTTTCGTATGCCAAACAAGGTTAGGGAATCCAAGATTGTTTGTCTTATTTTCTCTTTGATTCAAATATTATAAGGATGATCGGCCACATTATTTTTGACTTGTTTGAATTTTGTGGTCCACAAATACTTCTTGGTTTGTGGACTTGATTGGATTCTTATTTCCTCTGGTGCCTATAATTGAGTTTCACCAAAGGCATTTGACTTTAGACTTATAGGATGATTATTTGGACTTAGATGATCCCCTGACACCTTAAGGATATTTTTTATAGAGGATGACACATTTTGACTTGGTTGATTATGAAAATATTTGAATTTGATTGATTAATTTTGGATCGTATATGACTTAACTATTTGGCTTGATTAATTGATTATTGGCTTGGATCCTTGTAAATATGGCACATGAGGTTACATGTTGAGAGGAATGTGTTTTTGTTTATCCCACTCAGGGAGTGGGATGGATGGATTATTAACAAGAGGTGGATGTTAAGATGTGTGGTGAAAGGGGTGGATTAAGGGGATGATGGGCAGCATGGTCCTCATAAAATCTACTAGGAGACCTAACCTCAGCATCAGAGAAAGTATCCTCAAGAATATCAAAAGGATCACTATGATTCTATGTAGAATTAGCATCTAAATTCAAGTCATATCTAGCTTGATGATCTTTGACCGATAAAGCATCCAAGAATTGTGTTATAATTTCATTATCCTGAGATGGATTAAGAGTCATGCCTTCTAATTGGTCAACATTTGAATTATATACATCCTCAAAGAGATAGGTGTTGGCATGACTTTTTTTTCTATAAAGGATGTGGATTCTAATCTATATGCTAGTGTTGAACATGATCCTAATGCAGATGACCATTTTGATGTTGATTCTAACAAGGATGTTGATGAGGTGATACTAGAGATGATTGTAACTTGATAATGGCCATAGAGAGGGCCTATTGAATATCATTGTTGTCTACAAGTACCTTTCACACATAGGTTTATGAATTGATGCCTTGGGCTTAATAGATTGATGGAAATAGAGGATTTGAGATGTATGGGATATAGGGATGGTTTTGGAATGGAGATATTTGGGGTCATGACCTTGGTTGAGAAGGGAATAATATTGATCATACCTAGGGATCAATTCTTGACATACCCTTTTTCGCACATCTTAAGTGTAGGCGCATTAGATTCAGCCTCAATTTCAATATCACCATTATCATTAAAGTTTTGGACATAAACTCTAAAAGTGTGACATTTATAAATAAAATGTTTAGGGACTTCATGGTGAAGATAAAATTTATTCACTTGATACTTTGAGGGATTATGTTTGGACACATTTATAAGTTTTGTTTGCGGGTAAATAATCATGCCTATGGTCTATAGTTTGTGGAAGAGGGATTCTAAGGATATAGGAAGAGAAGTATAGGGCCTCTCTTCACTTCTTAGCTTGGATGTGGAAGCATTAGACTTAGGAATGGAAGGATTTGATTTTAGACTAGATGTTTCCATGAGGTAGCATAATGCCAAGACGTGGAAGGATCACGGTATATAAGATATTTTAGGGGATGAAATAGTATTGGATGAGGTTGATAAGCTAGGATTCCCTTTGCTATTAGGATGGGGAACTTGTCATGGACTATGATTGGTAATTAAAGGATTCTATTGTGGTCATGTATGAACTATAGGTAAGGTTAGTTGAATGGGGCCAAAGTTTATGGGAAGTTTGGAACCCATTTATAAGAGCTACAAGAGGATTGAGGCACTTATTTGGTAGGTGACCTTAGGTTTAGGGGTTGAAAATCATTAGGAAGATAGGAAACCATATCTAATAGCCATAAAAGGCACTCATCTTTATGGTCAAATATATACTTGTGAAATAGGCCAACCTCATCACTTATACATTGGGGGACTTACAACTATGGTTATGATGAATGGACAATGTGGCTGGCCATGGTGGGCTAGCATGTGGGCTAGGTGTAGATGGATATTATTAATGGGTAAAGATAAGGGGCATTACTTTAGGTTCGATGGGGTTGAGTTCTAAAGTTAGGTAGACACCTATTTCTAGGACCCATAAAAGGATAATATCCTTGTTGGAAAATAGGTATTATTCTACAAGAACTAGGTCTAAATCCATGTGGGTAGATGATAAATGGGTGATGGATGAAAGGTCATGAAATGACAAAATGGGGATGATGTGAAGGTAGATTATAGATTGGGTAAAAATATGGTCCTTGGACAAAGTAAGTATGAATGATTGAAATATTATGATAGGGGATGGGTGAGGATGAGATAGACTAAATGGATTATGATATCAGACTAGGATAAGATTTCAAACTAATACTATAATAGGTGCTAATGATCTATTGATAATGCTTAGTTTTAAGCTAGCAAAAGTATGGGGATTCAACTAATGCCTAGATTCAAACTAGAAAGATGATGATTATATGTGTGTTAGTTATAAATAAGCAAGATAAATAAATTAGAGACAATTGGATTGAAGACAACTAGATGTTAGATTGAAATCAACAAAGTGGTAGGTTGTTAACAAGGTATTAACTGATTAGGAAATTTGACAGAGTAATGGATGATAGAAAAGATGATGGTGGACTAGAGTGATCGGATGATATGTAAGGTTAACAAAAGGACTAGCTCAAACCTTAGATGGATTTGCTCATGGTGGGATGGATATAATGAGAATAAATGGAGTGATCAAGGATGATGGGATTGAGATCAGGACAAGTATATAAGGGTGGTGATTCAATTATGATCAGTGGTATGGTCAGTATGGTTTGGACAAGTGTGTGACCTAAAAATCCAACTATATGTGTTATAAGATAAAAAATCAAGACAAATTAAGATAAGATCTGTCTAGATGAGACAAGACTAGATGAGATGAAGGATAATGATAAGATAAGGATGTACTAGATAGGGTGATAAATAAATATGAGGATGTCCATGTGTCTAAGATGGGCTGATAAGATGTACAAGATATATAAGATTATAAAAGATTAAGGATGTACAAGATATGATGAAGGATAAACTAGATGAGGATTTATAAGATATGATGATGGATAAAGTAGATAAGAATGTACAAGCTGATTAATAATGTACAATATAGGGATATACAAGATGATTTAATTTATACAAGATAAGAATGCATAGAGGAGATGAGAGGGTATAACTAAAATATGTAGGGATAACTAGGGTAAGACTAAAGGATATGAAGGGGATATGAGTTGAGATGAAATAATGGTGGGACAATATATGATGATGTACAAAGTAAAATTAGACAAGATGATAAGACTAAAGATGGGGTAATCAAGGTATGACTAGGATGGGACACGATACAAAATAAGAATGTGATCTAGGTAGACTAAAGGGTAAGCTTAATAATGTGGAAATAGTGGTACGACTAGACTATTGAAAGCAAGTGAGTGAGAGGGGGGGTTAATCAATTTTCAAACTTTTATATACAAACTTACTTAACCAATCATAGAAAAATTAGACAAACATGTACATCTTTAGCAATCATAGGCTTCAATCCACAATAGTATGAAACATATGAATAGAAAGTATATGTGGGAAACCCTCAAGGGGAATAAAATCCATCGAAACACAACTTGGACAACTTGTCCTATAAGAATATGAATCAAATTTAGTTGAGTACTAACTCAACAAGGAGCACCAAGCCCTAAATTTAGCAAGCACCAACTTGCTAGTATTGGAATTCATAACCAACAAGATCTCTCTTACAAACCATTACCACATAAATAATAACACAAACATTACACAATAAGTCTTTGTATTATATTCATATTCTTTGTGTGGGTCTCAAGAACCGACCAAGTTAAAAATACATGGGAGTGCCTATTAAATAGGCAAGGTAGGTTGTTTTGTGCAACCAAATATTGTTGCATAAATAACCATAAATTTGGAGTTTTTATTATTATTGTGCACTCAAGAAATACGTGCACAAAATATAATAGTATCTCCAATAATAAATAAAATCTCGAAACAAGATTACATGTTTTACTCTAACACCTTCTCTTAAGTCCAGAATAGGGAGTGAAAAAAAGAGAGAAAGCAAAGAGACTAAATGGGTCCTGACAACAAGGCCTGATTAAGTACCCATGTATAAACCACAATGAAATACAAAGTATCCCTATGATAACCAATCCATAGTATCGGATTACATGGATGATGAATCACTGTAACCACCAAGTCAAATAGGAACTAGTACTCTGTATGAGACTAACTTTGTAAAAAGCATTGATCTCAAAACACTGGGAAAAAAAGTCACCAAGGATAAAATGTATCACTGCAAGGTACCCAAAAACTAGTAACAACAGCTAAAGTCAAGAGAGTAAAAAACATATCCTGCAAGGTGTCCCAAGAAAGCAAATGACTCAATAATCAAACATAATGTTGAAGAGGTGCATTGGATGGAATGAAGGCCATCAAATACAAATGCATTCAAAGGACTCAAAAGTCTCAAAGGAACTCTAATCTGTATGAGTGGTTTGGATCCACTGCTCGATCACAAAAAATAACTGACACTATAATTCTCTAGAATAGCTCTTACAAAAAAGTGACTATTAGAGGTGTCGATAGTGCAAAAATGGTTCACCAATTAGATTTAATATACTACCAGAAGATGTGATACACCAAGGGTTAGCAAAGAACACAACAACTAAAGAAGTAGTATCTGCACCATACCCCCCATACTGCTAACTAGGTGGAGAGATGTAAAAAAGTCTATGAGTGGGATAAATCCCCTACTCGAACACTACTACAAATGCATTCGAAGGACTCAAAAGTCTCAAAGTAACTTTAATCTGTACGAGTGGTTTGGATCCACTGCTCGATCACAAAAAATAACTGACACTATAATTCTCTAGAATAGCTCTTACAAAAAGTGACTATCAGAGGTGTCAATAGTGCAAAAATGGTTCACCAATTGAATTTAATATACTACTAGAAGATGTGATACACCAAGGGTTAGCAAGGAACACAACAAATAAAGAAGTAAGATCTGCACCATACCCCCCATACTGCTAACTAGGTGGAGAGATGCAAAAAAGTCTGTGAGTAGGCTAAATCCCCTACTCGAACACTAATATGTTGACACCATATTCGCCATAATAGCTACTCTTCAGAAGGAGATCAAGCTCCATAACAAATCTAAAGGAGACTGCCGACTATCAAAAAAATGTTGAAGATACAAAACAAATATCTCTTAAAAGAATGGCCCTGGTGGTGATGGGATAGTCAACAACTGAAGAGTAAGTTCTCAATATGGAGCATACAAACATGAAGAAAAAGACTCCATGACTCTCAGTGTGACGACAAATAAATATCCCATACAACAAAAAACATGAGATGATGCATAAAACCTAGAATGTGATCAATCTATAGAATATGCCATCAAGAACAAGAGAGTTTCTCCTAAAATAAAGGAGTAGTGTGTGACACAAAATCGTACTCAAGAATGTAGGATGTTAGGCTCTATCAAAAATGTGTCTGTGAGTACAAAAGTGACACAAAAATACAATGCACACTCAAAAAAATGGGACGTCGAACTCTGTCAAAAAAACATCCATGAGTGCAAGATAGAGGGCAAAAGCCATACAATGTGGGAAAATAAGGATGAAAAAATAGTTTGTTTACTTGGGAGGGGTTTTGGCCACCTGCCAAACTGGGCCTCACCCTCTGGTCTTTGACACTTGAGATCAAAAAAAGTCAAACAATAAAACTCCTTTACAATAATCATCTTCACTTTAGCAATAAAAAAAAATTGCCTGCCACTTCAATAATCAACCCTCATTAATTTTTTTTGCTCATTACAAGTATTTTTGGTCTAGACCTCTTAACAAAGCCTCTCAATTTTTTGTTTGGTGACTACATTTGAAGACTGCATTAACGTCATTTTTTTTATGTAGTTTCATGACTTAATCACCACTAGGTAGCCTTCTCTTTTCTTACTCCCTTTTTTATACTTAAGGGAAGGTGTTGGATTGAGCATTCATACTCACTCATGAGTTAAGATTTATTGGGAGTTAGTTAATTAGTTGTTATGTGACAAATAATTACACACCTTACATGTTTTACTCCAACAACTAGGAGGATACGACCCCCGTGTTGATCAAACACCAACTCAATCAACACTCTAAAGCTATTCACCTTGCCCTTCTTTCCCTCTCATAACTGATGATGGTCTTATTTTGCTCTATCACACTTAAAACTACCTCTCACATAAGTAAATTTATCTTTTACCTTCTTCGCTCAATTAGCCCTTTTATGGCTTGAAACTATCATGAAAGCACTCATGAAACCCTATATATGTATATGACTAATTTATATCATTTATCTGATGTGTTTAACTACCTTTTTAAGCTCACATAATCCTATTCTTCTTTTCTTATCATCTACAACCTCGCTTCACTCTTTTAGCCCTAAAAATGCCTAGTATATATACAAGACTTTTCTTGTTCATATCCTTCTTAGTTGGATAAGCATTCTTATTCTCTTATGTTAGACATGGAATGGATAATATAAAACCTCAAATACATGGATAAAATTTTATTTTAGTTCTTCTAGGTCTACCCTTTCTCAAATAGGCCTTATCTCTCTTTTAAGTCTCATGGAGACCTAATCCTATTAGGTCTATTTTACAACATGTTACACATTGCCTTCTTTGAAACACTTCAAAACACATCATACAGCAATAACACATCATAAAAAAATAAAATATATCCCTACTAATCTTATTTAGGTTCCATAATACTTTTTAGTTCAAACCATTACTTGGAGCACATCATTAGCACTGTTCATATTATCCCTGTGTATACCCAGAAAGTCTGTCTAATACAATTGAACCAAAAACACAAAATTTCCAAACAATCATGGAAAAAAATCATATATAGAGAATACTTATAACCTAAGGGTCATCATCATGTTCATTAAACCTTTCAACTTAAGTCAAAAATGCTCAAACCCTTCTCTGTAAGTAGCTTGCTCAGAGTTGCCAAGAGGTCTCAAAACACAGTCATGAAGACTTGAAATTAAATCATTAAAAGAATACTTCCTATCACTTATTATACCTTCAATATATTCTTTTACAACTCTATATAACTCTCAAATTCTAATATTGAAAGTTTAAATGCCAAATATTGGTCTTACAAACCAATCTCTTATCTTTAGTATACATAGTCAAATCAGAACGAGTCAACTCATTTTGGATTTACCACTTCAATAATTTCATTAATTTACAAGATTATGAAAATAATGAATATAAAATTCATTACCTAAAAAAAAATCATATGAATTTAATGATTTATCTAAGATCAAAGAGCCTCCAACTCAACACTTCCACTTGCTTACTCAGAATTGCCAATCTGCCTTGAAGACTAGTCATGATGATTATGAATTTTAGCACCTATGTGTACACTTATATGAAATATTTATGCATGTGTATGATCCTATGATTTCATTTGGTAAATATCATATAGATATATACCATGGACAAGTGACAACATTGGTCTTACAGACCAATAACACAATCTTACCTAATCACTGTCCTATCTGCACAAGAGAGGTCAACTTATGAGCAACATTCTCAACATATCCAATGACCTTAAAAAAATATAAACAACATGAATGTGTACTATATGTCTTGAAAATAAAAATCCATGCATTTTGATCCATTCCTAATCCATGACAAAACATCCCTAATCTCATTCCCACTTCTACCTATTTTCCTCATACACTGCCTCACTAGGTCTTTTTAGTGATAGGTCAACTTCCACGATCAGTTTAGCATAATTTAGGTCTATAAATAGCTCAAAAACCACTATGGTAATGATATATAAGTCTCAAGCTTCAACCTCTATCCATTTAGCAACTTTGACTTGGTCAACTCTGCCTACTATAGCAAATTTTTGAGAAACATGCCTTTTCCTCTAGGATCTACTCACTCAAGTAGATGCACAGCATTTGAATTATTAAAATATGAAATTAAACTATTATTAATCTTTATTCCATACGCAAAAAATTATACCTAACCATCTAAAGTAATGGTATCCAAGAAATATTAAATCCATGTCATGTTTTAGCAAAAACTATTCAACAGTACAATCTTTAAATGGACAAAGCATCATTGGGTTTGGCCAACACTAGTGTTTATATACATGAGATAAGAAAGTAACTAAAATTTTAAATGATGCATTATAAAATGTGTGAGATATTCAGCCATGAAAAATTATTAGTGTAAAGGATAAGATAATAATCAAGGCAACACCTCAATTTGTTTTAATCGACAAAAAACACAAGTAAAAATATCATCAAAAAGTATCTTCACTAAGATTTATTAAATTTGAATAATCATTGTGTCATTTGGATGAAAATACCATGTATTTAAGTTTTCTATAAGAAATCTACTTTCAAAAAGTTGACAGTAAATAATGACAAATTTAGTACCAAGGTAATCTATAAAGTGGTGCACTATATATCAGTCAGCATCCATTTAGACTTCATCAAAAGTATTCCTTGTTCTTATTTAATTCAAATATATTTAAATGAAATATAATTACCTCTTTTTCATTGGTCGATCCATCAAATGAGATCTAATGAACCTAGCTCTTCCTATTACTAATACAAACTTAAGCTATTGTAGTTAAGACTTCATTTGCATCTAAAACATGTATTGACTTATTATTTCTTTGGATTCATGTTGAATTTTTGTTTATCACAACTTTAGTTTTATCTTGTGGTATTTTGAATTTGGTAATTTATTTGTATGGGTGAAACATGTCAAATGGGTGTTATAAAGAGACTTGAGTGTCAAGCATAGTCTAGAACCTACACTAAAAGGTTAGATATGTGTCCCAATGCTAAAGATTTGATTCAAAGAATTTGAATAAAATAAGTATATTATTAATACATATAGTAAATTAAATGAATTCAATATATATGAAATCCATGTCTTGTTCCAGTCAAAATCACTTAACACGAAAGACAATATGACAAAAAATAGTTGTTCTAGTTTATTATTACATTTTTAGCATACCTCTATAACATGTACTCCTTCTAGAAAATTGGATGCATTCAATGATTGTTGCCGAGTTAGTACCTTGGAATTTACCATTTATGCTTGATTTCATTGAACGCATAGTATCAAAGAAAGAGAACACCTAGCTATTAGTAGATGAAGAAAAAGTATAACAATAGAAACTAGAAGTGATAACCAGTATGCAGTTTAGCAATTGATAATTTATAGCATTGATTAGAATTAAATAATTTAAATCAATAAGAGAAAAAATTTGTATGTAAGTGGTCTTAGCAAAATGCTTTGCAAGTTCATCAAGTTGTTGGAAAATTACGAGTTGTGTTTAAATTAATTTGCACAAGAAAAAAATAAGTGAATTAGTACTAGACAAATAGTTGTATGTATGTATGTATATACATATATGTAGAGGAATACATAAAGAGTTATGTACATATATATAAATTTTTTGCTTACAAATTCATCTTTGAATAATTTTTATTTATTTCTTTTCAAATGCATAGTGCGAAGACAAATAATTTAGAGACTTAAATGCTAGTATGAAAGCAATGTTTTTGAAGGAAATTGGTTTGTTTATGCTAGTTTACTAAACAAAAGCTTAAAGCTTGTGCAGTTTAGTTTCCAAAGAAGAAATTATAAATAAAACTATAGGTATAAAACCACATGCAGACAACAAACCATAATAAGCTTCTACAGCCATCCATATCATTAAAACTCGTCACCTATTTATCGATCAACCAATCCCGTATTCAATGGCAAGTCTCTAAAAAACTAGTCCACATGACACAAATAAATGCAACATTGAATGGCAGAATAATCCTAGCTTGTAGAAACCCTTGACCAATCCTACATTCAATGCCAAGTCTCCAAAAAACCTATCCACATGGCATGAATAAATGAAACATTGAATGGCAGAATAGCCTTGACCTGTACAAACCCCTCCCCTACATGTCGTGTCATTAATGTATGGTCTCGATCCAAGTAAAATGGCCCATAACATCTAAAAAATCTAACCAATTAGCTTCAAACAAATAATATTATTTTATACATAATGTTAAAAAACTAGTTATTCGACCTTGCAAAAGCCTTATATTTTATCTTTGCACGCTAATCAATGAAATTTGATCAGCCACTGTACCCATGAATAATTCCAAGTTAAGCCTTAATGAATCCTATAGTATTCCTCTGGGAATGAATCCATATATTTTCTCTTTGTATGTTAATCGATGAAATCTAATCGGTCATGACACTTAGTAATAGTTCCAAGTTAAATATAGGTAGCTTCTAGAGTATTCTTCTAGCACTTTTACATGTTGAAGGATAAGCAAATGTAATAGTCAATAATCTATTTATATCGGTAGCTTCATAAATGAAAATATAATGAAAATGGCATGATAAATTATCAAACATAATCATAAAAGGGTAAAAATACTATAGAGAAGGGGAGGCCATAATCAACCTAGCAAGAGATTTCCTCTAAGACCAGTTAGAAATAAAGACCCATTGAGAGGCTTAAATTATTATTTAGATTAATTATTATCTTTTTTTTATCTAGAAGAGATAAAGAAGGAATGAGGAAAAGTGAAGGTAACAAGGAATGAGAGTAGATGAGCATACCTAAATAACGAGACATCCTATATCATAGCTCAAAAAACCTAAAAAAAATATGGAGTATGGCTTGCTCAAGAGCATCTTACATTGGTAAGTTGGAATTTTAGAGGTTACGCTTGGAGGAGAAGAGTCGGATTAGGGCCCATGGCCAAAAATAGAGATATAATCATTATTAAAAAAAATGCATGAGCATGATGGATGCAAAACAACGTATTTTTAAGGATACAAGAAGGCAATAATATGGAATCAAAACAACATAGAATGGTAAGGAAAATGGGGAAATAATGGTTTTAAAAAAGGAATCTTGGTGCAAAAATATCAAAATAAAAAATGATATGAAAATAAAAAGTAGGTTTGGATCAGTTAGAATCATAGAGAATGACACAAATATTAACATAGGTGCATGCTATTTTGCACCATAAAAATCCATATTTTGTAATAAGTGTGATTTAAACAGTAAAGATCCATATTTATCCTTAAATAGGGATATCTTAGTCTATACAACTTGATCATATATAAAGGTATGAGTAAATGGGGAAAATCAAAGAATTATACCCATAAAACTCATAGCAAGAAGAGTGTAATTGACTATGTTATATGTTCATAAAATTATATATTTAAAATAACAAAGCTAGAAGTAGAAGACTCTCATGGAACTTAAATTAGATCATAACCCAATATTTATGAAATTTAAATTAAAAATCAATAAGCAACGAGATGATCACACTTAGACCCATCAAAGTAAACTACCAACTAAAGAGAACATCCTCTTGATAGAGGAAAATTATCAATCCTTTAGAGCAGCATTGAAATAGTAGACTATAGGAAGGAGAAAGTAAGCATGCATCCAACATGTGTATAAATTCTATTAAGAGTGAGATGTTCATGCACATAATTTAAGAAGCCCTAAACACATGTAAGAAAATTGAACCTAAAAATAATAAAAGAAATTGCTTCATAACAAACCTATGGTATGATGAAGAATGCAATGTAGTAATAAGAACATTAAAGGAACTCAATAGTAGAATAAAGGCTGACAAAAAATTGAATTTTTTAAATGTCTCACCTTGGAAATCAAATCTATAATCGTGGATGTAATATCGGAGTTTGTAATCAAGGCAACCTATAAAGAACAAACATTATGGCATATTTATTAAATATTAAGAACAAAAGAAGCTACAATGATGATATAAGCAAAGATCAAACCTTGTTTTCTATGTTCTTTTGTAGTTTTTTCTATTCCAAAGATTTTGAATCATAAAATCTTATCACTATAATAAATTAGTATTAGTAGCAGTTTCTGTATGATGCAAATGTTGTAGCTTTTTTTTTATTGTGTTAAATAAACCTGTCATGCTTTTGTCATATGTAAAAGATTTGGTAGAAGAGGACAAACACAAAAATCAATAATATGAAACAAAGCATTTAGATGTATTTATTCTATGTTTTATTTTGCTTTTCTTTTTACAAATTATTTGGAAATAAATACATGCAAAAGAAGTCATACTCATGCCACTACAATCATGTAATGAATGAGTTTTTTTATTGTGATTGTAGATGGCAAAGTATATGGACTAAAATCTGTCTCTTTTAATCTTTCATGTAATACTTTTTTTGAGGACTCTGTTACCAATAATGAGATATTTTTCTCAGGTTTATGTTTCTTTGTTTAGGGTTAGATGCAATCTATGTAGCAATACAAAATAATGGTCAACTATGGGAAAATGCAATTACAAAGGGCTGAATAATTTTTAAAAATAATATCTATCATTTTTGCTTCTGCATTGATAAAGACATTTTAAAACTAAGTATACAAGGATTTAGAAGTAACATTTTTTATATAAATTGGTAAGAGTTCAGAACCATGGATCTGTATTCTGAATGAATTGGGGAGTAAATATGATACCTCATTGTCTGGGCAATATAATAAAACATAAAGAGTGAAAATATGGTATGCAAAAGCTAGTTTGCGAATATGTGTTTCATTGAGTGCTTCAATTGCATAAATAAGTAAATACATGCAAGTTTTATGTTATCATTCTGATTGTACAAATTAATAACAAGAGTAATCTAGTTGTTCAATTTCCTCATCGCACTTAGTTATAGGTTGCATCTAGTGGTTTTGTATGTCTTCTAAATTTGTCATTTTTTTATGCCTGGGTTTTGTTTTGTTGGGTTTCCTTTTCCAAACTACAAGTTTTTTTGATAAATCTATGTGATAATCTGGTGTTTGATGATCCAAAATGCCTCTGTTGCTTTTGATAGTTGTGCTTGAGAAAAAACTAATTTTGCAAGTAATGTATTTAAAGAGTTTGTTTGGGTTACATTAAAATATGAGGGTTTTAGAAATGTTTTTCATGATAGTGAATTGACAAGGTCTAAAATAATTATTGAATTAATTTTAAGCTATGGTATTTATAAATTTAATAAATCTTAGAGGGCTTTGAGAACACAATCTCAGTGTATAAGGTGTTATTTTTGCAATGCTTTCCAATTCTAGATTTCTATTAGAGCTTTAGCTCCTAAATTTTTGTTAATTTTTTGTTTTCTTGATCATGCCATTGGTTTCCCTAGGGGAAAAAATATGGCATTCTATTATAATAGTAAGGGCATTTTCTATATTATTGCAGTTAAACATAATAATTTATTTTTCCTTACCAAGTTCTTTATATCTATCTCCAAGAGTGATGGCATGAAGTATTTATTGGTCTCTTGCATAGTTATGAGCATGTTATTTGAATTAGAAGAGGCTAAGTAGCTCTCAACAATGTTTTTTGACTGTTAAAAAAAAAAATAGTGCAAGCCAGTTGAACGTTTCACCAACTATTCTATACACACACATATGCCTATGGTCAAAAATTAGTGACATGTTTTTTTCAACCTAGTTAGTCTCTTCTAATTGAACTTAAGTGCTTAGAGTGTGCATTAAATGTACTAAATATATAGTTTGTAATATGAAATATATTGATTAGATTCAGATTTGTACAAAAGCAAGTGTTAACATTAGAACTTGCTACCATTCCCAAAGACAAAGAAATTATGTGACATGATTATAGGTCAAGACAAAGAATATACATTATCTAAGTTGTATTGTGAGTGGTTTTGTTAATATATTGAAATTTAGCAATACATAATATTTCTCTGCTATAAAACATAAAATCATAATATGCACAGGAATAAAAAACACTATGGCAAGAAATTATATTTGTAATAGAAAATTATTCAACACAACAAACTATATGGGTAAAGAAACAAAAATCCATGGAAAAAATTATATTAGAAATCTAAGTCCATAAATTAATAGATCAAAAGTGTTATATTTTCTTTTTGCTTGCTAATCGATGGAATCTGATTGGCTACCACATCCTATAATAATTTTAAGTTAATCATAAACGGTCCTTAGAGTATTGCTTCGGGACTAGTAACAAAATTATATTACCCTATAAGCTTACTTTATTTGAATCTAATTATGAAAGTTAGACACACAAAAAAAAAAAAAAAATCAAAAGCATTCAACATGAATGCATAGAAATTAGAATCATTGGCACCTAAAATTTGTGAGGAAATGATCCCAAAGCCCTTAAACTTCCAATCTGTAAAAACATTCCCAAAACCTTGATATTTATTAGAATTTCAAAGATCAAAGATTAAAATCCATTTGGTAGTTAATCCAGGTCATATCAATTCATCTTCAACAAAAACATTTCCAAAATCTTTGTATTTTACTGTAATGCTAAAAAAATCTCCAAATATATTATTTGGAAAATTAGATTTTGTTGAAGCATAATAACAATCAAAATGAACAAAGGCATTTTCGATCATTAAAGTGAAATCATTTTAGTACTTGGTTAATTGCAAAAAAATATGCATAGCTAATGCTTGGCCTTTCTTCAACACTTCTCGCCTTACAAAACTCCGCAAAACATAGGAAGCTTTTTTAGACATCTACTTGTTTATAATCGATTGTCATGTTCTTAGATCAATTAATGAGTATTCAATGCAAAATCATCAATGTTGGTAGGTGATACTACATGAACAAATTTAGTAAGGATGTATATATAATAATGTTAGTTGCTTGAGTCCAATTAGTTGAATCAGTTTTTATGGTATCCAATGCTTTGCTTGAATCAAGATTGAGCATAAACTATGTAAGAGATAAAGAATGAGTTCGTACAAAGCAAGTATGATATGGCATTGATTATTGTATTTGTTTACATGGTATGGTCTAATGGATCAAATATTTTATATCAAGTACTTAATTAGTTAAGCAAGGAACATGGTCAAGGGCTATAAAGATCTATATTTCTATAGAAGCTTGTCGTGGCTTGGTGGATTTTTTCCTAAATATTGTCACAAGTTCAAGAGTAAATCATCAAAATGAATGGGATAGAACATATGAACAAATGCAACATGGAAGTCTATAGAATAATGTTATTTACTTCAAGCCAATTGGTTGAACTGTTTGGGTGTTTGAAGTCAATTGTGTGAACCATGCAACAAATAGTTTGCATGTTTGTACAAAGCAAATATGATGCAACATTGAATGTTGTATCTGTTCAGACTTTGTGAGCTGATGGTTTGATGATTTTGCATTAAATGCTAGGTTAGTTTATTAAATAACATGGTAGTGGGCTATATAAATCTAAATATCCATAGAAGTTTGCTATGATTTTCTAGATTTGTTTCTAATTCTTAGTGCAAGTTCAAATGATATTAACAGACTCAATGTTAAAGCTTGTATAACGTAACCAATTGCTTCAATATACGCAAAGACAAGTCTTGAACAAGTCAAATTGACTATAAAAAAATAGTCACTATATCAAAATATGGTAATGTCAAAGAAATCAGAGTTTACTTTTTTACTTCAGACAAGTAACAAAATTCTTTAGAAAACTTGGAAGCAAAAAAAAGGTTCAATCATACACTTGCTTTGAGAATAATGCAATAGACAATAGAATGGGTAAATGCAAATCAGTGACTTAAAACTATGATGTAAATGGTTAAATGAAATGAAGATATTTAGATCTACAATAAATAGTTTAAGTCTGAGTTGGAAGGGCTTAGGGTTGAGAAGTATGACCTGAATTTTTAGCAAATTGAGTTTATGTTGTTGTCCTATAAAACACTTACAAGAGAGAATTCATAGTTATTTGTTTATAATTCATAGTTATTTGTTTATAAGATATTGTATCTAGTTATATAAGCAAGCATCATAAGCTTGTAACTAGAAAAGAATCACATCGTTTTGATTAATTACAAATAATATCTAAATTCCTTAAAATTAAATTAATGACAATAGTTTTCATAGATATTGTATCTAGTTCTACAAGGGACCATCTTGCTTGTAATTAATAGATTGGCATTGATTAGGAACCGTTTACACTTAACTTAGAATTATTGTTGAGTGTGCTAGTCAATCAAGTTTCATTGATTAACATGCAAAGAAGAAATATAAGGTTTTTACAAAGTCAAACAGTAGTGAAGGCCAATCAGATTTCATCGATTAATGGATAAAGAGAAAATACAAGGCTTTTACAAAGTTAAATAGCAGTTTTTTTAAGGTGGTGTAGAAAATAATATTATTTGTTTGAAGCTAATTGCCTAGATTTTTTAGATGTTATGGGCCATTTTACTTGGATTGAGACCACACATTAATGGTGTGGTAGCCAAGGGAGGGGTTTTTATAAGTTGGGACTATTCTGTCATTCAATGTTGCATTTGTTTGCATCGTGTGAATGGGTTTTTTTAAGACTTGGCATTGGATGTAGGATTGGTCAATTAAAAACATGGCAACACATTTTAAAGATCTAGATGGTTGTATAAGCTTGTTATATTTTGTTGTATTCACCGAAGTAAGAAGGACTAAAGAGAAGTTGATAGAAGCTTGTTATGGTTTGTTGCATTCGTCGAAGCAAAGAGGACTAAAGAGAAGATAATGGGTTGGGGCAATAAGATTTTTTTGGTTTTCATAAGTTTTATATACTATTAAAAGAGTTTAGAAGTAAGGCTTTTTTACTGTGAGCTTGCCTAATTTGGGTTTTTAGGTTTGAAATCCAGGCCTTTGACAGGGTCTACATTGATTGCCAAATGGATTTTAAGCTCTAGACTTTGTAATTTCAATAAATATCACGGTTTTATGAATGTTTTTATAGATTAGGAGTATAAGGGCTTTGGGAACATGATTTTGGTCAACAGGGTGTTATTCCTACAACAATTAGTGATTGTAGGATTTTATTAGAGCTTTAGGTGTTAAATTTACATTTATTATTTATCTTCTTACCATCACTATTTTTTTCCTAGGGGAAAAATTATGCTATTTTATTATGATAGCAAGCGCATTTACTTTGTTATTTAAGTTAAACATAGTCATTTCCTTTTCCTTACCAAGGGCTTTATAGCTATCTCCAAGAATAATGCCAGTAAGTATTTATTTATCTATTACATATTTGAGATTTCAAGCATAACAATCATCAAAACGAACACAGGCATTATTCGATCATCAAACATTAGATTATCACATAAATTTATCAAAAAATCCTATAATTTCATAAAGAAAACCTAGCATGACTAAAACCGTACAAAGTCCTAAATTTCAAACATAAAATCCTGAATTAAGCAAACTCACAATTTTTGTCTATGGTAGAAATTAAATACTCCAAAATTAGTGACATGTTTTTTTCAACGTAGTTAGTCTCTTCCATTTGGATTTAAGCACACATAGCATGTATTATATGTACTAAATATATGATCTTCCATAACTAAAATATATGTAAGGAAGCAACTACAAATGATCCACTCGTATTGACACTAGATGTTTTTGCGGAGTGGTTTTACAAGAATCTTTGAGACAGCACTCTTGATAAAAGTGTTGGTTGAATTTTTGCAAATCTTACTAATATGAAATATCTGTATTTGTCCAATAATATATTGACTGGAATCATACCTTCTCATTTGGGCAATATAATAAAACATAAAGAAATATATGTTACATCTAGTGGTTTTCTATGGCTTTTGAAGTTGTCTTTTTTTTAGCATCATGGATAGTGTGGACATTTTCAGAATAATAAAATTAATAACTTAATTAATACACACCACTCAAACTGATTTCATCTCTTGAAAATGACAATGTCTTACTTTAGATGAATGATGGAAATTGTGATATGTAATCCATTTTATTATACTTGTCATGGCATAAAAATGCTTGCATGCCAAGGAACCACAATTTCAACAGTTAAATTATTATTTTAGACCTAATTCAAAACATAAACGAATATACTTAAATGAATACACAACATATGCCATATTACTCAAATAAAGCAATACACTTGACATTTTAATTCATTTTTTTGCCTTGTTCAAGTGTGGGTGAATATTATAAAACCGCCTAAATTTTTATTCGGTAATATTTTGTTCATTTGCAATTTTGTCTTTGACCTATGTTTATTGGATTTTGTCTACAATAACATATTCCAACTTATTTTTTAGCTTCCCATGTCGGGTATGCAATTTAGCTAGCTGACTAGACTAGTAATTATAATAGTGTGCCCTCTCCTCAGTATTTTTTTACCTTCCATACCAATTGATCTTTCTCACTCAATTTTTAGACCCTTCTCTTTGGCTAATGATTTCATCATATCCTTTACTTTGTCCATATCTTTCAATACTTGTTCAATTTTTTATTTGTACAAGTCTAGTTTTTGCCTAATTAGAATTAGTTTTTGCTCCAAAGTACTTGGAGATGAAAAATAGGTTCAGGGTATAGCTCCATAGCTGACCTTGGCTACAATGCCATAGTAATAGTGGTGGCAGGACAACTGAAGTAAAGCAATGTAGTTATTCCCAACCACATACTCCCTTCTCTATTAATTCACTACTAAACTATAAGTCTTATTTATGTTGTTGTAACCCCAGCGTGTTACATTAATATTATCCATGTTTGCTCTTTTTCTCTTGCATGAAGTGGTTTTGGCCATCTCTTGTAATTGCATTCCATCTTTTTCCTTTTGAAGTGCATTTGGATTGTCTACTTCTTTCCAACCATTTTTTAGCCATACCACTTCCAATTTCAAAAATTTCAAGGATTTTTATGTTTTAATTAGATAATTAGGAGTCTTACACCTTTTGATTATTTATCATGCAAATTTCAAATGCTAATCTTTGTAATTTTAATTTGTTTTTTAAAGCATTTTTTTCATTTAGTCTCAACTTTGGTCTTTTTTTAATTCGAAGGGCTTTTGAAACTATATTTTGTACTGTGCTTAAATCCTAATTTCATTTATTTATTCCTTTTGTAAGAACCTAATTCATTGAAAAATATTTTGATTTTAAGTATATGTATGATGCATGGTGATAATAGTATCTCTAGGGTTTCATGCAATTTAGTATGTCTAATTATTGATATAGCCAAAATTTGATTTAAGAATAAAAGTCGCAATGCCTCATTATTCAATCATATATCCTTTCCTAGATTTTGTTACAATAGTATGCAATAAGGCAAGGTAAAAATATGTTCGCTTGTTTTTTGTCAATGATAAAGGTCTTTTCTACTATGTGTTTCTAGTTCTTATAGTAAAATAATATAAGTCAATGCAAAAAGGAAAACAACTATGTCTTGATGATTGTTATGGATGAATCAAATAATTTAATAACAAGCAACATGTATATGCCTGTAAAATCATGTTATGGTTTGATGAATTTGGTGAACTAGGTAGGGTTGAAGAAAATCCAAGCAATATATATTTAGATGTTTGTTTGCAATTAACTAACCATCGATCATCTTATTTTCTAAGACACGACCTTTTGGAAGTTGTTTACAGCTATGAATCTAGAGGTAGCATAGTGAAAAGCATGCAACAATCATGTTCTCTGTATCTTCTTCAAAGAATATATACATCCACATGCATTTGGACTTAACATATTTGAACTAAGCTAAAGAACATTGAAGCTAGGCATAGTACTTGGTAAAGGAAAAAACCAACATAATTGCAGAAGCATGTATAATTTCAAAAAGGCTCTTCAAAAAAACTATAAACATGTTTCTAATATAATTCTTGTTTTTGATTAAACCAAAATTAAACAATATAGATATCACACCATTTAAGCTGAAAACATAAACAATATCAATAAAGCATTGAAATCTTTAACAAACACATGTATGCATATGTGGTGATGATCATAAATACATCTAATCTAGAATCTGGGTGTAGTTAAAGATTCATGATTTCAAACCCTAACCAAGGAATTGATATTGTTACGTTCTAAATATTAGTATGCATTATTAATCAAATTTATTATCAATAATTTGTAATTACATCTGATCATAGCTGACCCCCTTTTGTTTCTTTTTTTTTTTTGCCAAAATATGTAGCAAGGCAGAGCGTCCAAGCTCATGAATGCCTTACCTTTGAAGACAACAATGAAAATGTCTATGCCCTTGATCCATCTATTATTTCCAATATCATAATGGTCTTTTGCATTAGCATTTTGGTACTTTTAAAAAGTAATATTTCATTTAGTAAATCTGTTTACATTATCTCTACGTGTATAATACAAATAAATGCTAGCATTCTATAATGTTTTCACTATCTCAAGGTCTTGAATTTAATAAAAAAGAAATCTCATCGCTATCAGATCCATGTTCAGGTAGACTTATAACTGGATCAGCTAACAGTAATAGTTCGTAACTAAAAAATTTGAGGTGTATATATTGATTCCAAATTATTTACAAAAGTAAATTTATCAACAGATGCCTAGAAACATATTCTGAAAAAACAAAAGAATGTTCAAAATCTCTACAAATTTTGAACATGAATCACTTTGAAGACACTTTACTTGGCCCCTAATCTTAAAATGCTTATATTTAATCCACGCCAAGTTCAAAGTAGTAATAAAAAAAAAGACTAAACATATCAAAGTTTTGTAATGCAATTCTTGGAGAATAAATCTTACACCACCAAGACAAAATATGTATGAGGCAATAAAAATAAGTCAAAAGATTAAAAAATGATTGAAATAGATACAAGATAGATTCACCGTACTTATGTCAAAAGACTTCCCTCAACAACCTCATGCATATAGGTTATAGGTGCATAACTAATTGCCAACCTTTGTTGAAGTTTCACAATGCTCCTCTATAATGCATCAAGCCATGAGAAATACAGATGTGTAGATTTAGAACAATGCATGAAGATAATTGACCTATCTCCACTATTGTTCAACATTAAATTCTATAGCATACATTTTCATACCTTAATGGTATTTGCATTAGTCACTGCATTAATGATCTCCTTGCTTGTTGCCATTAAGTCTTCCTCATATGCATTTTTTTGGTCAAAGCAATTTTACTAAGTCACTTGATTTTTTGTTCTATGTGCTATACTGTGCAATAGATGAGGTTTAAATCTAAGCAATCAATTGTAAAATGGTGCAAAAATCATGAATTAAACTACACAATGGTCATAGTTGACATAAATCTACAAATGCAATTTTCATATACCATATTTCCTGAATGAGTTATATATTCAAGAACCACACATGTACTTTGGCTTATGAATTGACAAAGTTTGTTCATGAAGTAAAAGCTCTAGAAAATTAATAAAGTATGAAGACATGAATGAGAGATAAGATCCTAAGAAAATATGATAGTTTTTACCCATTCTAGCAGTATCCAACTTTCTTTAGATACCATGGACATGGGCAAACACCTCTGTTTAAACCACTTAAATGGTTATTTTAGCCACTATTGCAAAAAGAAGCTTATGTAACTCACTAAAGCAATGTGGATAATATTAGAGACAACTTTCAATAATGTGAATATTTTAAGGCTTCCTTCCACTACAAATGAAGGATTGAGGTGAAAAAATCCATCAATTTCCTATTAGAATATGCAATAGTATGACTAATATTTTTATGTAAAATAATTGAGATTCTCTTGTTCTGGTTATTATTTACATCTTAGCCACCGACAATGCCCACACCTAAGAATTTTTTTTATGTCCACTCCTTATCCTGAAGTGAAGATCTAGTTGTTGATATGCACTTTACTTTAAATCTAGAAGCCTATCTAGAGCACTATCCATGACAAACTATCATATTGAACAGGGAAATGTTAAACCCCAAATACATGTCAAAAAATTAAAAGAAAACTTTTAGTATAAGAATTTTCCATGGTAGATAAATCTCTTGAATCTTGTCTAGTAAACCAAATTTCAAACCAAAGTTTAGTTAGTCATAAAATGCCCAATTTTTTTAATTTGATAAGGTGAAAGTCAGGTTTTATAGGGACATAAAACCACAATTTTAACCAAAAAGTATAGACAAACAAAAAGGAGCAAAACAAAACTAGGCCACACCAGCTAACCTACCACTAAACTTCAATAAACTTTCAGCAAGAAACAAGTCTTGAAAATAACAAGACTCAAAAACTACAACACATACTAAATTTCTTTGTAGGGTACGTAAGAGCCATCCTTTTCCTAGCAGGTGATGCATCTTTCTTATTACCGCCAACTTTATACTTGATGCCATTGGACTTACCTCTAGTTCAAATACTAGGGCCTTCCATCGTATTTATTTTCTGCTCCATAGTCCCCTTGTCCTTCTCAGGTATAGCTTTCTCTTTCTTCTTAACACTAGCAAGGGAACTTCTTGGGGTAATAGTAATGATTTCCTTTCCTTTTTTGTTTGGGATGTCCTTCGATCTATGTCTGTTTCCTTTTGTCATCTTTGGATTTCTCAAATCCTCTCTTAGTTTATCTGCCTCCATCTCTAGGGTATTCCATTGTTCCATCAATGGGACCAATTGACATCCCATACTCTACATATTTTCATGGAAGTCCAATAGCTTTTGCCGAATACCTTAAGCGAAGTCTTCCATTTCTATGTCTTTGTCTCTCCTCTAAACTTCTAATGCCTTCATCTCATATATTTCCAAATTAGGGTTTTTAATGCCTTGGGGGATCTCTAGGCTTCTGTTAACCTTCTCCACTTTCTTCTCTTAAGAGGGAGAGCCATGGGACTTTTTCTTCCCCTTCTTATGGGACACTTGGGGGAGAGGATGGGAGACCAGGCAGGGGGAAGGAGATGGCTCTTCCCCCTAGTCTTTAATAGATTTATTTAGGGCCTCCCCTAAACTTTTCACCGTGTTGCTTTCACTTAGGGTGATCTCGATACCCGTCACTGGTTTCCCTTTCTTGGTGAGGAGGAAAATCAACCCCTGGTGAATTGGAGTAGAGGAGGGCTTTCATTTGAAGGTTAAAATAGAGCATTCAAGGGACATGAGAAGGTAATAAGGGAGGCTGATGTAGTGACCCTTTAAGTGGTTTAGAAGCAAGAAGTGATGGGAAAAGATGCAGGCAAATTTTCCTTTTAGAGTTAAATATATCATTACCTAGAGAAAAATGTCCAACCAACACTTTGGAAGGTTGGATTTAGCGTACTGTTGACCAAATTTTGGCCCTTCAGGCCAAAATTGGGCACCCTTATTTGTAAAAATCATCTAAGTCTATATCTTTGGCTAAGTCCAGTACTTAGCTTTTCTTCAGAAGAAGTGTTCTTTGATAAATCTCGTGACAAATGTACAAGTCTATTCCTTTCAGAAAGTTCATTTTTGGTCTTTGCTAAGCCTTTTCTAAATTCTTTCAGACTTTTTGTTTGAAGCTTTTTCCTTAAGTGTATTTCTTTCAGACTTTTCATTTGGCCAAGTAATGAATTCTTTCAGATAATTTATCCGAGATAAATCTCCCAAAGACAAAGTGTCAAATTCTTTCAGACAAATTATCCACATAATTTTTCTGAAGATACTTTGCAATTTTTTTGAAAGATATCTTTCAAACCGAAAAGGACACTTTCAACTTTTTCGAAGGGTATGTTTCATTTTTCTGAAGGGTATCTTTTGTCAAGAAAATTGTCCATGTAACTTTTTCGAAGGACACTTGCAACTTTTTTGAAGGACCTTCTCAAGCTAAAGGATCACTTGTGACTTTTTTGAAGGGCATTTTAGTTTTTTCGAGAGTCATTTCCAAAGGCCAAAAGGTACTTTTTAGAAAGTCCGAAAGGCATTTCAACTTTCCCAAAGGGATGTTTTCAAAAAGTCTGAAAGATTATTTTCACGGGAAGGTGGACCATTTCAAAAAATCCGAAGGGTATTTTTTTCCTTTTGGAAGGTCATTTCCAAAATCCGAACGACACTTGCAACTTTTCTTAAGGGGTCTTTTCAAATTCCTGAAGGGTCATTTGAAGGAAGCCAGAAGGGTCATTCTAAAAGCCGAAGGTCCACTTCAAAAAACATGAAGGAACATTTTGAAGGGCCAAACAGAAAGTTTGAAAGAATGAATTCTTTCAAAAAAAATTGTCTGCAAAAAGGGTCGAGAGAAAAATTCCAAAGAAAATGCCTGAAGGAGTGACGACCTGCAACACGTCAATTCCAAACTATGGGAAATAGTTGTTGGCATCAAAAGGATCAGTGAGAACTAGAAGGTGAAAAAGAGATAACAAATGACAAAATATAACTGAGGCTTTCGTTCAGTTGTAAAAAATGTAACAAATGTTTTTGGTTTAGTTGTAACTCATTGTAACTGAACCATTCAGTGACATGGCATATCACACCCACTTCTCTCCCATGTAAATGTAACCAATTCTTTCAAGATGACACATTTCCAAGTGACCCTTTGACTTCTTTTGATTGATCTACCTCTCGAGGCTATATATATGCATTCTCTTGGCTTATTTCAGATCCTTCACTGGTTATTGGAAAAAACCTGGCCAGATTTGTACTCAAAGAACTCTTGAATAAATATACAAGTGTTGTTGCCACTCACATGCTGTAACATCAAGTAATGACTTGAATCTTGTTGGTTTAGTCTAGTGAAAGATTGCCTTTTTCTAGCTTGTACTCTTGATGGTCTACCAATTCACAGAAAGGAGATTGTTGCAGGTCTTTGCTAGTATTATTTCTTAAGTGTTGAGATATCTTAGAGATGATTCATGACTGTATCTTTCTTTGGATCATTCATTTCCTTCTTAAGAATCATATACCTTCTCGAATCTAGCATATGAAACATTGATGCGGTAATAAACCCTGAGTTGTGAGTCTTATGTGAAAAATACCTTGTTTTGTCTTTAAGTAGTGGTTGCAGTCAATTGGGAAGACATTATACATTGGTGTATCACCATTTTGTTCTTAGTTATTTTCCTTTGCCCTTTTCATACACAATTAATAGATTAGAGAGAGATTTAAAGGTGCATCAAGGGGAGTTAGCGCCTAATCTAGAGATTCATCTCAACGAAACTATCACCCACAGCAAGAGAGATGATTCCATTTTATCGCTTGGATGAGGAGAGTTGAACATCTCCTCAAGGGTGCAAATCCAAGTGTCAACAGGTACCCATTCTTGTCAGTTTGAAAAGCCAAGTCCATTTCAAAGAAAGTCTACATTAACTCCTATTTTATCCTCTTGTCTTTGAAGGCTTTGGTGCCCTCACAAGACATGCATGTTACTTCCTTGACCAGATCCTCGGTGATGTCAACTTTGATGCCCCTGAGCATGGCTTACTTTGTTTCCACCCCATAGCAAAATCCTTGGCCAACATTTCATCGTGGCCTTCAATGTGAATAATAAATTTAGTAAGCCCTCCTTTTTTGAGCTTCCTCCATACCTTATAATTCATTTAGACATTATCACATAAGATGGGCTCACACCTATCCCTATCTCCCCCATGATTATGCTTTTCTTCCTGCTTAGGTAGTGAAAAATGTAAAGTGTTGAATGGCAGTTCAAGCTGCTCCAATTTTATTTTTTCCAACTGCTATAACTATGATGCTTTTTGGGATGATGTATACTATCCCTAAATTTGAAATGAGTGTCATAATCATGACACTTAGTGTGAATCAAGCTTGGCTTAGATGTGATCTCCACTTGCACATGTGCTTTTGACCCTTGGATGAATGGGGGAGTTATGTAAATCATGAATGATTAAAGGAGAAAGATGGGGGTTGTTAGTGGGACCAATCTACTTGATTAATTTGAGGTTACAGACTTCAATGTTTGCAAGAGCATTAACAATAGTGTTTCCCTCTTGGTATATGTGTGTGAATGAACACTCACTAGTGGACTGAAGTTGACTAGAGGCATCAACAATGAGTTGACTAATAGAATGGGAGGTATTCACCTTGTTTAAAAGGGAATTAAGTATGTTTAGTGAATCTCATTTGATTGCCAACTTGGAGATATTGAGGTGGTTTGCCAACTAGATTCCCTAGAAGGCAGTTTTGGCCTCAACCATGTGGTTAGTTTGTACCCCATAGGGATTGTGTCGGTTGTTATAGCTACCCTGGACTCATCTTTGATGAATTTGTTGCCACCCACATTATTTGGATTGCCCTTGGAAGCTCCATCAAAATTTATCTTCATCCAACCTAGGGGATGATCCCATTTCATGAGGATTCTAGCCATGTTAGTCTTAGGAGGAAGGATTAAGGTTCCATTTATAAAGGATGATTTGTTTAGCCTCAGAGGTAACTATTTTCTCATTGGGTATTACCACTCTCTAGTTCTTAGTAATAGAAACCCATAATTGATGGAAATAAATCAAGGAGTTGCAACTTTTATGATTGAAGAGGTGGGCATTTCTGGCTATCCATATTTTCTAGAAGAAGTGTGGAAGGGCTAGGGACCACAAAAGGATAAAGAGGGAAGATTCTAGGGGGTTTCCACTAGATGATGAGATCAAGGATGGATCTAGGCTTAACCCAAGACATGTTGAAGATATGAAGGAAGATATTCCAAATGGTTGATTCAAAGGGGTATTCAAGGAAGAGGTGGGCCACAGATTCTAGAGCAGATTATAGAGAATGCACATGATGGGGATAGTCATTATGCACTTGGCCAGATTATCTATGATAAGGATTTTATCCTAGGATGCAATCCCAAAAAAGATGTTGACCTTAGGGGTGAGGGGCTTGATCCATAGGTTTCTCTAGTAGGATCAATCCTCCTCCTAGTTCATGATTGACTAGGAACCCTGACTTCATCAAGTACTCCCCACTATTTTCCATCAACTAGGGAAGGGATTATTCTTTAGGGAACATCAAAATTTGAATTTGTTAAAGTTAAGTATTAAGATTTTAAACTTTCTGAAAGACTTTCGCATTATCCGTCTCTAAAGTTAGGGTCTTCCACCTTGTTCTTCCTTCTAAAATCATCCAGTAGTTTTTAACCTTAAGGCCTATGGAGGATTTAAAGGTCTCCCTTAGGTTGTTCCAGGGCGAGATGAGGCAAGAGGAGAAAGTGTGAGCCACATATCTTCCCAGAAGTCTACCTTTCCACCATTTCTAGCCTACCATCTACTTCCCTTCTTAAGTGAAGCTTTTGAGCTTGAGATGGCTTTATCAAAGGCAAAGCCATCTAGGGGGGGCTTTTTCCAAAGGAGGCTACCTTCCTCCCTACCCTCCACATACTTTGATTTGATGATCCTAGTCCAATGGTCATCTTCTTTCATTACTTTCCAACTAAATTTGGCAGTGAGAGTTTGATTCATGCATTTGAATCTTCTTAGCCCAAGTCCTCCAAGGGCCTTGGGGAGGCAGGCTTTTTCCCAAGCCACTAGTGGGAATTTGAATTTGTCTTTCGTGCCTCTCCATAGGAAACTTTTTTGAATTTGCTCTATTCTCTTCATGATCTTGCTGGGGATGCAAAACAACGTCATGAAGTAGACTGGTATGCTTTATAAGGAGCTTTTGAGAAGTTAGAGCTTACCCACCTACGAAAGTAGTGCTCCTTTCCACTCAGCCATTTTTTTTTGGATTTTATCCACCAATAGGTTCCAAGAATTCCTTTTTCATTTAGGTTTAATTTAATTTCATTGAGAATAAGCACTATGTTGTGCCACAAGTTGTAACTTTTCTTGTAGTAAAAACAAAGTTTTGATGTACTTTGAAAAAAGCATTTTTTGTCTTTTTTTTTTTAAAAAGCTAATAGTCATTTTAGTTATTTCAATTTCATTATTGAACATTTGCTTGATATTTAAGCCATTAAATTGTTGTACTGTGATATAATGTCCTTGATTTAAAACATTTTATGTCTTTTATTGAGAACATGTATTTTTATGTCTTATATTCAGCTATGTAAAAAAGTCACATACAAAAACCTGGTAATTGGACCAATTATGAGAAACATAATTATAATCTAAAAAGCCATAGCAAAGTCAAAACAAAAATGCATTTAACAAAACATGGAAAAGGCCATCAAAATATTTAGAATCATCATTCTTAATGTTTACATGGGCAATGCAACTACATTCGACAATAACTCCATTCTCATTAGAATCAACTCCCTTTTCCAAGCTCGAAACAATAGACGATACTATTTCCACATGTTCAAGGAAACTGCCCATTTTTGTTTCATGCATAAACCTAAACAACTTATCAAGTTCCTCCTTTTTAGGATTTTCAATCACCTTCTCAAAATATTTTGAAAACTTTCCTACATATGCATCCACAATTCGCCCAAATTCCTCTATTGTAATCTTGGTCATATTGGCTAAGGCACTTTCAACACATACACTGTCATTCTTTAATAAATGATCATGCTCACAAATGTTTGGTTGTTTTTCACCTCTTTGAGGTGATTCCAATGCTTATTGCTTTCTGCACTGACAAATCCAAGCAAGCGTAGCAAAAAAAAAGATATAAGCTTTAGCTCCACGTGCACAAAATAATAACAATCTGAATAAAATTTCCTTCACATAAAATATTTTTATAAAAAAAAATTAAAACAATCAAACAAAAAAAAAAGAAAAAAATGATCTCAGCTTTATCCAATATGTTTTCAGACAAGGCAATCAAAATACAAAGAAAAAAATCATTAGGGCAATGAATAATCATAGATACTCACACAAATCACCTTGACATGACTTAGACACAAGTTAAAATTCCACAAGATATATATTTTTTAAATATAGTTTCCAAAAAAAAAAAAATCTACCAAAAAATTAAAACAATTAAACAAAACCAAAAAAAAACAAGAATATCGACCTCACCTAAGCCCAATAGTTAATGTTTATCATAACTAAGGCACAACAAAACTAAGATTAACTGTAATCATAGGACACAAGCTAATTTTTTCCACAAACAAGGAAATAACGTTAACATCTACTATCAACACAACACTATAGTCAAGATATTCCACATTATATAGCTGATGATTCATAAGCAAAAACTGAATTGAGTTCACCGAAGCTAGATATGTTTTAGACACGAAAAGAGGATTATCAGGTAACTTCTTCTATCTAAGATTTAACATTTACACAAATTCAAAAAATAATACTGCATGCTCTGGGTGCTTAAATTAAAATAGAAGAGACTATCTAACTTTCAAAAAACATGCCACTACTTTTTGAGTAGTTAATTTTTACCATAAACAAAATAGATAGTTGCATGTGTTTAGAATAGTTGATAAGACTTTCGACCGCTTCACACTATTTTTTTTGCACAGTCGAAAAACGTTATTGCAAGCTACTGAGCCTCTTTTGATTCAAATAGCTTACTCAGAAATATGCAATAGACCAACAGATACTTTACGGCATTGCTCCTGGAGATAGCTATAAAAAACTTGCTAAAGAAAAGGAAACAATTCTGTTCAACTGCAATAATACATTAAATGCCCTTGCTAACATAATAAAATAACATGGTTTTTCCCCTATAGAAAAATTGTAGTGTTGAGAAAATAATTAATTAATAGAAATTTAGCATCTAAATCTCTAATAGCAATCTGATATTGAAAATCACTACGCAAATAACATCCTACAGACTGAGATAACACTCCATAAAAATATTTCCAAAACCCTAAGATTTATTTAGATTATAAAGAACATAGCTTAAAATCCATCCAACAATCAATCCCGACCTTGTCAATTCACTACCTAGAAAAACATTCTTAAAATACTCATATTTTATTATAACCTAAATAAATCTAATAGAAATCTACAGTCGGGAAGCACTACATGAATAACACCTTGTAAACCTAGATGACGTTCCCAGAGCCCTCAGACTGCTAAGATTTATTAAAATTACAAAGCCTAGAGCTTAAAACCCATTTCACAATTAATCTAGATCCCGTCAATTCACTATCAACAAAAACATTCTCAAAATCCTCATATTTTACTCTAACCCAAACAAATTCTTTAAATATATTATTTAAAAAATTAGATTTTTCTCAAGCACAACCATCGAAACGAACAAAGGATTTAATTAATCATCAAACCCCAGATTATCACATAAATTTAGTAAAGAAAAGCTAGCATGACAAAAGCCATACAAAGCCCGAGATTTTAAACCTAAAAATCCAATTCAAGCAAGCTCACAATAAAAAACCTTATCTCTAAACTCTCTGCACAAGATATGCAACATACACAAGCCAACGAAAACTTGTTGCCCTAACCCGGTGGCTTCTTTCCAGTCCTCCTTGCTTTGACGAATGCAACAAAACATAACAAGCTTCTACAACCATCTAGATCTTTAAACCCTGCTACCATGTTTTCGATCGACTGAACCCACATTCAATGCCGAATCTCCAAAAAACCTATCCACAGGATGCAAATAAATGTTGCATTGAATGTCAAAGCAAAAATTTAGCAGCTAAAACTTTAATAGAAATATGCAATTGCAAAACACTTCATAAATAGCACCCTATAGACTGATATCATGTTCGCAAAACCCTCATACTCTTAATCCATAAAAACATTCTCGAAATCTTAACATTTATTGAAATTACAAAGACTAGAGCTTTTATTAAGAAAAACATTCCCAAACCTTCATATTTCACTGTAACCCTAAAACAAATATTTAAATGTATTATCTACAAAATTAGATTTTTCTCAAGCACAAGAACCATCAAAACGAACAGAGCCACATTGAATAATCACATAGATTTATCAAAAAAAGACCGTAGTTTAGAAAAGAAAACCTAGCAAAGCAAAACCCAGGAATGAAAAAAATCACTGTCTACCATAAAAACATTTTCGAAACCCTAAGATTTATCGAAATTACACTGTTTAGAGCTTAAAATTCTCAAGCACAACCATAAAAATGAACTCAACGATTTTTTATCATCAAATGCTAGATTATCACTTATATTTATTAAAAAACCCTATAATTTAGAAAAGAAAATATAGCAAAACAATACACAAGCACAACAAAAAACCACTATCTAGCCTCGACGAAAGCCATGTAAAGCCCTCGATTTCAAATCTAAAAGCCCAATTCAAGTAAGCTCACAGTAAAAAATCTTACCTCTAAACTCTTCACATAGGGTATGCAACCTACGGAAGCCAACGAAAACTTATCGCCCCAACCCACCAGCGTCTCTATAGTCCTTGCTTCGACGAATGCAATAAAACATAGCAAGCTTCTACAACCATCTAGATCTTTAAACCCTACCACTATTGTTAGGATCTAACTCGAGCCCTGATACCACTTGTTGGTATCTAGTGTTTCCTGCTCTAATACCACCTGTTAGGAACTTAGATGCAATTGATTACTTTTTATAAGCAACTAAACACGGAATTAAACCATAAGTAATAAATAACTAGAAATCAGAAACAACAGATAATAGGAGATACGAGAAACAATACAATCTGTATTAACACTCTTCCAAAAGGAAATACAATGAAGAAATCTCTCTCTCTTTCTCACACCTCGTAGATGTCCAGTAATTCTCCTTCAAGAGTTCTCTCTCTCTCATAATCAATTACAACCACCCTTTCCCGCAGACCTTCTTGATCTTGCACCTTGCAGATTTAATTGGTCTTGCTTACAACTTGGCACACTTGCAGATCTCCTTGATCTTGCTACCTCGCAGATCAATTGATCTTGCTCTTCTGCACCCCTGAGGAGCTAACCTTGCTCTCTCTCTATAAGGAGCTAACCTTGCTCTCTTCAGCACCCTGGTGGATCTTCCAGATCTTGCACTCTGCAGATCTTCCTGATCTTACACACTCTTACAATGCTGCCCCATGGGTCTCTTAAATAGATCCCAAAGCAAACAATAATTAGACTTCCCAATTACAATAATTAGAAAAACAAACCCAAGACTAATTTAAGTCTTTACATGCAAACTGCCACACAAACAGTTTAGCAAACCGTTCATCTAAAAATAGTAATTCTGGAAACGTCCAGAAGTCAGTGTCAATCTATAGATGACCGATGCTGGCCGACTCCTCCGCCGATGCCGGTCAACCCTACCGATGTCAGTCTTCTTCGGCCTGAATATGATCGATGTCGGTTACTGTGTAACCGATGCTGGTTACTGGTTAAGCCCATCAACCTCCACATGAGCTCATCAGTAAAACTTTTAGCTCCACAACTCAACAATCTCCCACTTAGAGATAAACAATTGCACCTGTACCTGTACAACATCTTCAAGTTCAATCTTGAAGACCAACAAACTGGCTTTGTTAACATCTCTGCAGGGTTCTTATCCTTGCTAGCCTCTGTGACTGCAACAACCTTCTGTAACTTTGATATCCAACTAACCGCCGTTCCACCAACAGTGAACACATATCCTGTGGTGCTTCTCCTGCTATCCAAGTCACCTGCCATATCTGAATCTACATACCCATGTAGAGAAGTGTTTGACCCTCCATAGCATAAATGCCTACTGCTGGTCCCTCTCATATATCTGAGAATCCACTGATCTGTTTTTCAGTGCTTCTTTCTTGGATTGGCCATAAACTTGCTGACAACTCTCACTGCTTAGGTAATATCAAGTCTAGTACACACCATGTACTCAACCTCATCATGTGATTTAGGACACTGTTCTTCGCATAACTTGAACTGTCCAGCCATAGGTGTGCATACCGGTTTTACATCTTGCATATTAAACCTCGCCAACACCTTATTCACATCAGCTTGCTCAAGACCATATAACCTGGCCTTCTGTCTCACTTGTCAATTCTCTCTTTTCTTTAACCTGTAAATCTATTCATTTTTCAGTGCTTTCTTTTCGGCTGGCAACTCTACCAAATCCCACGTTTGGTTCTCTTCCAAAGAATCAATTTTCTCATTCATGCCATGCTCCCACCGTTTTCTTAGATTCTACCTGCATTGCCTCTTCAAAACTTCCTAGTTTTCCACCATCAGTGAGCAACAAGTAGTATAAAGAAGGGGAATAACGAATTTGATGTTTACTTACCCTTTCGAACCTCCTCATGGGCGTTTGAGACTCATTGACAGCTTGCTGTCTTGCCAATTTTCATTCTAACAGTGACCGATCTCGGTCATCTCTCGATCTCCACCAGACCGATGTCGGTTCCACCTGACCGACCTGACCGACGTCGGTTCTCACCTGACCGACGTCGGTTCTCACCTGACCGACGTCGGTTTCCACCTGCCCAACATCACTGACTTTGGTCTCCACCAGACCGATGTCGGTTCCTGCCTGATCAACGTCGGTCTCTGACTGACCAACGTCGATGTCTGTGTTTTCCTGTGAGTGACGATTTTTACTCGCGAGCTCACTTTGGATCATAACCTCGTCCAAATTGCCTTGCTCAAAATTATTCAGCCTCTTGAGCTGATCTTCGTCCATCACCTTCTCATTGAAAACTACAGCTTTTCAGTTCTTAAATGTGTCAAAAACATCATATTTTCTCTTTTTGCAATAAACCCATTCCTTTCTTGTAGCATCATCAATGAAAGAAACATAACACTGTGATCCTCTACTAGAAGCTCCCTGAGCTGGTCTCCGCACATCTGCGTGAACAAGCTCCAACCTGTGCTTCTTCTTTGTTGACCCAATTGTGAGAAACCTTACTTTCTTCTATTTTTCAAGAATACCATGCTCACAAAAATTTAGATCTATGCTTTTCAAATCTGAAAGCTTTCCTTTTGACTTAAGAACTTCCATTCCCTTCTCACTCATGTGACTGAGCCTCCAGTGCCACAACTTAGCATCTACATCTGAAGTAGATAAAACATAAGGTGAATAATCAGTAATACAAGTAGATAGATAAAGTGTACCTCCTCTCTTACCCCTGGCATATACAAGTGCACCCTTGGAAACTTTCCAAGATTCAACTGTGAGAATTACTGTGCAACCCTCATCACCCAACTTTCCTGCAGAAATCAAATTTCGCTTCAGGACATGGACATGCATGACATCTTTCAACACCCATGTGTTGTCGTTCTGCAATTTCAGCTGCACTTTTCCTTTGCCAACAATTTTACAAGGCTCTCCATCCCCTAAATAAAATTTTTCAAAGTTTCCATGGACATAATCATGGAAAAAATCTCTATTTAGGGTTGCATGAAAAGAGGCACCCGAATCTAAAACCCAAGATTCTACCTTTTTATCTAAAGAAAGTGTAAAAGCATCTTGTGCAATAATACCTGCAACTTTTGCCTCTATATTACCTTCATGCTGATCTTCTTCGCTATCCTTCAACCAACAATCTTTCTTTGCATGCCCTTTCTTTCCACAATTCCAGCAGGTTATACCTCTATTTTTGGATTTAGATCTATTGCCTATCTTTGACCTTGCTTTCCCTTGCTCGCCCTTCTCTCTTTGATTTCCCCTGCTTTCAACACTTAAAGCATTACCTGATGTTTTTCTTGTGCTTTTTCTGCGAATTTCTTCATTCAAGATTACACTAACAGCATCATCAACTTTCAAGATATTTGAAGCAGACGCAGTATTACTAACTGCCATTACCAAGCTGTGCCAACTTTCAGGTAAAGAGCATAAGATTAAGAGAGCCTTAATTTCATCATCAAAAATTATTTTGACTGAATTTAACTGATTTACTAATCCATGAAAATCACCAAGATGACTATATACCGATCCACCTTCCTGCATTTGCAAATTAAATAATTGCTTCATAAGAAATACCTTATTTGAAGCTGAGGGTTTTTCATATAAATTTGCCAAAGTATCCATTAACTCTACCGTTGTCTTTGTTTGTGATAAGTTGGACAGACGATGTCAGGCTCAACCTTATAGATCCTAGAGCCTTTCTATCAAGAACATTCCATTCTTCATCTTGCATATCTGTGGGCTTACTTGAAACCCCACCCAATGGTAAGTACATATCTTTGATATAGATAATCCTCTATCTACATCCTCCATAATTGATAATTCTTGCCATTGAATTTATCCATTCTTAGTTTACTTTCTTCTACCATTACTTTACTCCCACTCAAACAGAAACCCCTGTAAGTGAACCTGTAATCAACAAACACTAACCCGCTCAAAGGCCTAGCTCTGATACCACCTGTTAGGATCTAACTCGAGCCCTGATACCACTTGTTGGTATCTAGTGTTTCCTGCTCTAATACCACCTGTTAGGAACTTAGATGCAATTGATTACTTTTTATAAGCAACTAAACACGGAATTAAACCAGAAGTAATAAGTAACTAGAAATCAGAAACAACAGATAATAGGAGATACGAGAAATAATACAATCTGTATTAACACTCTTCTAGAAGGAAATACAATGAAGAAATCTCTCTCTTTCTCACACCTCGTAGATGTCCAGTAATTCTCCTTCAAGAGTTCTCTCTCTCTCACAATCAATTACAACCACCCCTTCCCACAGACCTTCTTGATCTTGCACCTTGCAGATCTAATTGGTCTTGCTTACAACTTGGCACACTTGCAGATCTCCTTGATCTTGCTACCCCGCAGATCAACTGATCTTGCTCTTCTGCACCCCTGAGGAGCTAACCTTGCTCTCTTCAACACCCTAGTGGATCTTCCAGATCTTGCACTCTGCAGATCTTTATGATCTTACACACTCTTACAATGCTGCCCCATGGGTCTCTTAAATAGATCCCAAAGCAAACAATAATTAGACTTCCCAATTACAATAATTAGAAAAATAAACCCAAGACTAATTTAAGTCTTTACATGCAAACTGCCACACTAACAGTTTAGCAAACCGTTCGTCTAAAAATAGTAATTCTGGAAACGTCCAGAAGTCGGTGTCGATCTACAAATGACCGATGCCGGCGGACTCCTCCGCCGATGCCGGTCAACCCTACCGATGTCAGTCTCCTTCAGCCTGAATATGACCGATGTCGGTTACTGTGTAATCGATGCTGGTTATTGGTTAAGCCCAGCAACCTCCACATGAGCTCATTAGTGAAACTTTTAGCTCCACAACTCAACAACTATATTTTCGATTTGTTGATCCACATTCAATAACAAATCTTCGAAAAACCCATCCACACAATGCGAATAAATACAATATTGAATGCTAGAACAACGCCCACTTATACAAACCCACCCCTACCTATTGTGCCATTAATTTACAGTCTCAATCCAAATAAAACAATCCACAACATCTCAAAAATCCAGCTAATCAATTTTAAATAAATAATAATATTTCATACGCGACATTTAAAAACCTACTATTCGACTTTGCAAAAGCTTTATATTATTCTTATATTCAAGAAAGAAAAGAAAAGAAAAGAAAAGAAAAGAAAATAAAAGATGGGAAGCTTAATTTTACCGAATCGCACCCCAAAGCTGAGCCGGGAAGCCAAATTCAGTGACCAAAAGCGTCATATGTAAAATCCACTATTATTATTGTTAATTGTTATTTCAGTTGCGAGTGAAAGAGGAGAAGATGGAGGTGGAAATGTTGGGAATAAATCTGACTTGTGTGGTGAGTGCTCTCACCATTGGCGACCTTCCGCAAAAAGAGTGCGTGCTGCCTGTGCTGTCCAAGGCTTTAGGCTATTGTATTGTAGCTGCTTCAACCATTGTCAAACTCCCCCAGGTTTGCATTCATCGGGTTTTTCTTCTGTGGGGATTGTGTTGTGGCAAGTAAGAAAGTCCCTTGTTATTGTTTTTGTCATGGAATATAATAGAATAGAATCGGATCAGATTGGATCGGGAGTGACATGGGTAATTCTGGTTTGCCTCTGACATTGGGTTGTTTTCAGATTTAGACTTTAAATGAATAACTGACTGCTTCCTTTGCTTCGTTTTACATCTGAAATTACCACCCTTTCCCCTTGTTAACGAATATATCTTTAACAACATGATGAATTCGCCTCCTCCCCTTTGCTTATATTATCTGGCACTCCCCAGAGACTAACTGTGATACTTATGTATTGACAAGGCATTTGCTAAATAGGATATTCTCCCTGCCAGCCTTGTTTAGTATTTGCCGTATGTATTGTCTCGATTTAAATTCGTTTTGGGTGGAAATGACAGTCAAACTAATTTTTCTTGTTATATAGACAATGTCCAGTAGTTGTTAATCATAGACGGGATATTTTCTCTCCGCTTCATCAACTTTATACCATCTTGAGTAAGAAACGTGCTGATTCTAGATGGCAAAAGGTTTCACTAGGTCCAATAAGGTGAGAATTGGTGTTGATGTTAGCTTCCCTCAACAAGTCAAACCGAGCTGGATCCTTTCTTGCACAAACTGATCTATTAGACACATTTAATGTCATTGTTGACGGTGCTTATGATTTGTAGAAATTCAAAACATATCTGCGGAAAAGGCTTGTATATTTGCAGGTGTACTCGATACAAATCACTTGATCTAGTTATTCAACCTCTTCCTTTAAAATGGAGAGGTTACCATACAATTTTCCTCTGCTCATGACAGGTAGTGTTTCAAGTGTCCCTCTTAGTTCTTACTGAAAATCATAACATCCCATATTTTCGGCTAGTGTTACAAGTGGCCCTCTTTGTTCTTACTGAAAATCTTAACATCATTCAACTATGATTTTTTGAAGGTAAGGCCCGAAAATGTCATTCCTGTAGCTCATTCAGTTTTTTAAAGACATCTCATTTAGTTGTTTAAAGGACATCACAAAGAATTAATAGTAGCCCTCTTGTGTGGTCAATGCAGTTCCTCCTTATTTTCATTGTGAATTGTTTTTTGACATTTGTTAACATCCCCTTCAAAGATTTCCTTGGAGAAAATAATAACCATTTACATGGAATCGAAAAAATCATCAACTCTTGGAAGAGGCTATTTTTTCTCTATGGTTAGTTTGTTAAGGCTCGGTAAAGCCATCAGGAATAATCAAATGTTCACAAACATTCCATAGATAAAGTAATTGCAAATTCTTCAAATCTGCATGCTAATTACATATGTAGAGAGGTTCTACACACTCAGGTGCAATAAGCACTACTTTGGGAGGAATATGTTACCCGTGATACAAATCCACCACTCATCTGTGCGCTTGATTATGCATTAATAAGTCTAAATCCAACTGTTTTTATCAACATTCTCTTTAGTAATAGTTTGCATTTTCAACGCTTATGTTGCTGCCCAGTCACTCTTCTTAATCCTCTAAAAACATTAGTATTTTATCATATTACATGCACATAACTCATGTGCATCCATATATCTCCATCTTACATTCATACATACTAATAAATTAAAGATAAAAACCTATGCTAACATTTGTCCCATCATTCTCAAGACAAACAATCTAAAATGCATAGTTGAAGGTGTGATCATAGGAATCCAAGAAGGGAGGTTAGTATAGTGTTAGTTTAAGTAAATAAAACTCAAATAAAAACACACTAACACTTACACTCCAAGCCTAGAACTTAGGGAGAGCTTAGTAATAAAAACCAAATGAAATCACAACTAAAACATAAAAGACACAAAATCCTTTACCTTCCTTGAGAGCTCCAAATGCTTTGTTGAGTGGCTTGCTCGGTTTGTGCATCAAGAAGTCTTTGACAAATGAAGCTTGTTGGCTCTTTCTCTCCTTGGCACCATTGGCTTTGATGTAACTGGTTGTAGCTTGGCTTAGGATTTTGGCATTATAACACTACTTACAACAAAATAGCTTATATCTTGCTCCAAATTTGCATTATAACTTTGGCTTATGAGAGCTTAAAAATGAATGGGCATGGCCTTGTATTTATAGTCTAAGGATTTAACTCTCATCCAAGGTGAGTTAGAGTTGAGTTAAGGCTTGGAATGGGTTCAAACCTAACCTAGGTGAGTCAAATATAATTCCAGTAGAGTTAATATTTGTCAAGTAATTATGATTTGCAATTACTAGGCATGGCTTCCAAAATGAGATATTTTAGGATATTTTCAAAGAGCTTGACAACGCATAAAGGCAATGATGAAAGGCTAGAATATTTTGAATTTTTGAATTTCTTTTTTTAGATATTCATTAATTGCAAATGGATAATTCAACTAGGCATTTAATCTGGTTTAGCTTGTTAATTGATTTTGATTAGCCATTTAGCTCTTTCAAGATTTGTTATTTGTTCATGTGTCCCACTTAATAGGTCCATAGGCCAAATTGACAATTGTGATGCTGCAAGATGATTATGGATGAATCCATGAGAGGTTATTATTGTATACGATAGAATATCCCAATTAGAGATGTCTCAATATAATTTTGAGCTTTGATGAATGATGTGCAAGCAAATTTGGGATGTTCAATGATTCCTAGGCTTAATTTGCAATGGTTGGTAATAATCGGTTTGAAGTCCGGTCGGAATCTAGTTGTGGCCAGTTTCAAGTGTCTACAATTTGCCCTTGTTTGGGAAGACATTGCAAGCTATAGGCACAATAACATCTTCTCGAATATTGAAACAAGCCGTTAAGAAGAATGATTGAAGAAGAAGCTCCAAACAATGTTTGGGAAGCCTATAATGATGCCCCCTTGAGAGAGTGGCCGACATGTTTGATAGATGGTCCCTCAAAAAGAAGCAAGAAGAATGAAATTAACCCATGGGTAAGATTAATCCAATCGAGAAAATGCTTGCATGCATTGATTTAAAAAGTACTGATTTTTTCAAAGACGGTTATAATTAGTAACAAAGGTTGAGACACTCATTTGTCCATAGACGGTTATAATCAGTGGCACAGACATATGCCCCAGTTAGGGCGGATGAGTCGAAATAATGATTTGCCCACAGATGGTTATAATCATTAAGATAACTGAGATTTGAAAAATGATAGTTGATTATGTTTTAGTAGGGCAGATTGACAAGCATCACTCAAGGATATTATCTGTTGCACAGATTAAAGATGAGCGAATGCAAACGTAGATGTGATGGTCTAATGATTGAAGAAGCCACAAACAACAAGGCATATGAGGATGCACAAAGTGATGAAAGAAATGATTGGAAGAATAAGAATTGATCAATGTGAATGATTCGGTTATACCTGCTAATGCAGAGATGCTTGTCCTTATTAACATTGATACAACTGGAATGGTCGATGTGTTGATTTGATCAAGGGTGGGAGGATTTGCCAAGGTTACCAAGGAGAAACTTTTGCGGCTCCATTGCTTGTAAGATTTTCCGAGCTGTTTTTTGCTATAGCATATAATGGAATACATCATGATAGAACACCATGATAGCCAAAATATGCATAAGAACTGACATCTGATCCAATAAACAATTGAAAACAATGCACCAATGATAAAAACCATGATGACAATGTTGACGTATGAATATGGATAAACTCAAGAATAATGCACAAGGAATCACCCAATGAATGGATATAGAATGAGTCGAGGCACAACAAAGAAAACAAACAAATAGACAAACAAACAAACAAATAAACAAACACACAAAAAGCCTGAAAATAAACGCAATAGAAAGCATCCTCACGATGGATTTGCCCCAGTAGGACGGATCGAGGATGATTGACTAGACTTAGACAAGACAAATATTTTTGGCTTTTTGACATTTTTGAATGTTTTTGAATTTTGAGATATGTTAACTTGTTAGAGATTGACAAGATACCACTCGCAAAATGGCGAGAGTGTTGGCTTAGGTTGCTTGCAAAACAATGAGAACGTATGGAAAATGGGGATTGAGCTGACCTCAACATGAATCAAGCACGATCGACATAGTCCTAGTACGACCTCAAATCATCTTAGTTTTGCCAACACAAAAGGTGGGGAGAACCAACTAGGTTACAACAAGTTCTCAAATTAAGGCCAAATGACAAGGCAAATAAGAATAACAATGGCAAGGTGATGCGGCAATGCATGGTAAAAGGTGTTGTTTCTAATTTGCCCATAGGCAGTTATATTAGGAAATAATGACATAGGTCGGTGATACTAATTTGCCCATAAGCGGTTATAATTAATAACACAAGGTGGAACACTAATTTGCCCATAGGTAGTTATAATCAGTGGCACCAGTCAAAGGTAAATGAAAGATAACTTTCCAGATCCACTGTCACATTACTTTCATAGACTGTCATTTAAACACAAAATTCTAAAATTGTTGAAATTGGATCAGAATCCCCTTGCGAAAGGTGCGGGAAGAACCAAAGGAACCAAGATCAAAAGGGTCGGGTAGGACGGCTAAAAACATGCTTTGGTCTAATAGAGACGATATGGTAAAACGGCATGGGGTATGGCATTGTTTAGGACGATGATAGAATGGCAATTGGATACAATGGTAATAGGGTTGCCCCCAAGTGGTATTGTAAGGTAAATGGCAGGGTATGAAACAATGGCAACGCAAATGGCAGATGAAACAAGGGAAATGGCAAATGAAAATGACAAGGTAAACGACAAATGGAAATGGCAAGGTAAATGTTTTTGGCCAAGTATAAGTATGGTTTTTGGCAAATTGTTTCCAACCAAGGTGAATGTGTCTAGCCAATATATGGTTCTGTTGTTCCTGCTGATGTGGAGATGCACGTTCTGATCAACAAATGATACAACCAGAATAATCAATCATGTAAATTGCTAGCCCACACCTCTTCTGAATAGCTGCTCTATCAAGAACCTGCTGTAGATTTGGATGCAAATGATGTTGTGATCTTTGTTGGTCGTTGATTATGTTTCCTTCAAACGTCGAGACAAGGTATCTTTGTAGTCTTTATGAAGGAAAGTGCGGCCATGGATGGTAAATACGGATAAATATTGGATGGTAGGTTTGATTTGGCAATAAAAAGGTGGATGATAATGAAATATATAATGGTTGGGCAATAAATGAAGATCAGGGTTTTCAAGCACACACAATGTTGTTGATTTCGGATTCGACATAACTTTGTTTGTGGTGGGACTGAAGACTTCTGAATATACCCTCGATAGGACCACCGTATTTTTCTGTTGTTTGGGCCTGAGAGTAGCTGCCATCTGATTATGTTGTAGATTGGAAGTTGTATTGATGTTATCTTGAATAATGTCTTCATCAAGTAGTGAAGAACTATTGTGCTCAACTATTGGCGCCTGGAAGAGGTTTTCACCAATGAAGTTGTCTTGATTGTTCCGTAACGCTTCTGAGAAGGTTTCACTAAGGAACGTTGACTTTTGACTTTGATTGTCTTCTAGCGCTTCAAACAAGGTTTCACTAGAAGATGCTGAGTTTGAACTTTGATTGTCCCCCAGAGCCTCTAAAAAAGTTTCACTAGGAGATTGTTCTTTTGCATGATTGTGGTCTTGGTCCCCCTGATATTCTGCAATTGATATGTTGCCATGGATGCAGTTCAACAACGTGTGATTTTGTCGGTCCCAATCAACACTTGTGGGAGGTGGAAGGTCAATATAATGGCTAGGTTGGTTGGTGTTAATGGCATGTGGAATGGTAATGGAATGGAAAGAGGTCGGACAATCCTTGTAGAAGATATTAGGAGAGCTTGTGTCGAAGCTGAAGTACTCATCCTAAAAAACTGTGGAATGATCACAAATATATTTAAACTGATCTGCAAGGCATGCGTAACCAATGTTGTAACAACCATGAACGTATTTTGATTCCGAAGCTGAGTCTGACTCAAGGGACTCTAAATCCGATGTTGAGACTGACGATGCTGCTTGTGATGCTAAATTTGATGTCGGTTCAAGAATAGAACCTTACTCTAATTCTGATTCTTCATCCGGTGTGAATGCTGCTGCAATGATGTCTTGTTGAATGTTTGATAGTAGACAAGTAACGACCTGTGATGGTATAGTGCACAGAGATTGGTTTGTCAAAGTGAGACTCCTCAATGAGGGGAAAAAGGTCAAGAGACAACTCCACAACGATTGGCTTGTCAAAGGGAGGTTCTTGAAAAATAGACATATGGTCGAGATTATGATTTGCCCACAGGCAGTTATAATCATTAAGAAGTGACTCAACAAAGACTAGCTTGCCAGAGTGAGACTTTTCGACAACAGTTATAGGATCAAAAGGTGATTCATCACAAATGGGTGTTACAACAAAAGCATCGTGGATCGGTTGGTTCTCTTGGCCTTGGTTTACAAGTAGTTGTAAAATACCGGTTTTGAATCCATCTTGGTCTTCGAATGATTGGCTCGGTTGGAGAGGTATTGATTGGTTTGGTTGGACGATTGGCATTGGTTTTCTAAAGTGGGAGATGGTTGGCAACGGATGAAGAATGGCCGGGCGGTTGGATAATGATAGGCTTAGCAAAGGTTGGTTCCTGACCTAGGACAGTAACTATGATCCATTGAGTTGTGATTGGACAACTTTGTCGGGATAACGAGTTACCATACTTGGAAGGGCCTGGAAGGGTAATGGTAGGGTTGTGAAGCTTGGTGGCTCGCACAAGCCAAAGGAGGGTTAATGGTATAGGTGTCGGAGCGGATGCCATGAGCAGTAAGAGGGTGAAGATCATATGTTAACCAACTCGAAGAATGTGTTACCAAATCCAATGCTTGTCTTTGTTCCCCAAATTGAGTATTGTAAGGAGGATAAGGATCCATCTCACAAACTACTTCTTCACCATAGGGGTCTTGAACAAAATCAATTTGTGCAGCGATTTTATCATAACTTGGATTGTACATTTCTCCATTACGAGTGTAACGAGACATATCCACATCAATGATGAACGTTCCACAAAAGGCCTAGAGTTCTACAAACTCTTAAAAACATTGTCCAAAAGACAAATGGTCCAAACATAGTCTAACTTGGTCTAGGGGAGTTGTATCTCCAAAATGGTCTGTGCTAAAACTTGGTCTAAAACAGTCTAACGTCAAATGTCTAACATCAAATCTCTTAACCAAAAGGTCAAGTGGCTGAATAAAAACTAGCATGCCAAACTCTAGGCTCAAAGTGTTCCAAACAAGTCTAATCTAAGAAAACAAAAGTTGCTAGGTCTATTGGCTAAACGTGACACAAAAGCTAGGCTCAAAACAGACATATGCTAGGTCTTTTGGCAAAACAAGACACAAAAGCTAGACTTTAACAACAAGGTATGAGATTTAATCTAACAAATTTGAAACACTTCGGCATAAACAAGGCATTCGGATTCAAACATGAACTTGGTCAATTGGTATAAGGCTTGAAACAAAAGGCATATGGAGAGATAGGCTATTTCTCTCAAATCTAGGTACAAACAATAGTGAAAATTAGGTTTCTTTGACCAAACAACAAGCTAGACAAGATTGAATGGCATAACAGCATTAGACATAAACCCAAAAAGGCATACGCGGCTTTGATTTTGAAATGGGATTTGGACATGAGGCAAACAAGTCTTTGAAACGATTTGAGCAACGTAATGACTTTATTGCGCTCTAAAGATGTAATCAATGGTTTGTTTCAAGTCTCAGAGGCACAAAACTTGAAATGAATTGGGCAACCTAACTTTATCTTTTCCAATCAAGTGGCATACACACAAAGATTTGTCAAAAGACTAAGGCAAAGGCATGTAATAAAAAATGGCCAGCGTAACGCCTCCTCAAACAAAGGAGTGATGTACAAGACAAAACTCATTTTTGACGTGACATATCAAACAAGATAGATTAGATTCAAAATGATGCAATAAAGGATAAAATGACATAAAACACCGAAGTGTAACGTCTTAGATCCTAAAACTGACAAGGTTGTGTAATATTGTCGAATTCTGTCAATATACTCGCTTTTGGGAGGATTTTAAGTGTTAATTCAAAAATAAAAACACATGAAAATCAGAGTTTTTAGGCCCCATCTTCTCCAAAGAGTTTGTATTGCGACATGGAACTTTGGGCTTCTTGCCCTGCATCAACAGTATGTTTGCGGCAAGTGGGGTTGTTCTAAAACTAAATTTTTGTGCGTTTCTAGATGGTCGTAAGTGTGGCTAATACAAGGGATGCTCACGCTATTTGGATCCACGTCAACCAACTTGTTGTGAAAAGGTCTTGTCTTTTTCACAGCCACTGCATCCGTCGTTTGCTCAGTGTAGTGCGATGTTCGAGTTGCCCCTATAGTCTGAAGCAGTATCTTGTTAACGGATCTTGTTTAACTGCTCAAACAAACGTGCCAGTAAGTCAACCTCAATTTGTATACTCCACCGTAGACTGGGGTTGAAACGATGCCTATAGATGAATTCTCGGGTTAACGCTTCCCTAAAGAACCTGTGAGGAGGCGATGAACTCCCGCTCACAAGCTAAAATGCATAAAAATAAAAGACAAGTGAAAAGACTTTAGGGTTGCGTTTGGATCACCCAAAGCATACGGATTTGAGGAGGGCCTTAATGACGTTCTTTTCATGCTTTGGACTAAAGAAACAAGGCAAAAAAAGAGCTCTTTTGGTCACCCGAGTTTCCTAAAGGGGATGGGGGGAGAGCATACACACATCAATCGTTTTACGAAAATAAACTTTGAAAGAACAAGCATAAAACACTCTTAAGAGTATGTATCTAAGTGTGAGTATTTATTTTATTGCACCAAATGAAGTGTTTATGAAATTTGGCCCCTTGGCATTAGTTGAAAAACTTGCGAAAATTTTGAAAACATCCAAGGCATGAAAATGAACTAGGTTCGTTTTAAACACCAAAGACAAAGTGAGCAAGATTTAACCACATTCAAATTTGGCCTTTTCACCTTAGGACCTATAATTGTTAGAGGGTTTTTGCCTGCTTAGAAGCCCAAATGTGAATGAGAAAACAAGATTTCAAAATTTGCTCTTAGGTTTCTCTATTTTTCTATCTCAGAGATTGATGTCGATCCACGTAGGGATCGATGTCGGTCTGTAGAAATCAATGTCGGTCTATTACAGAGGGATCAACGTCGGTCGACAGATCGATGTTGGTTTCCTGCAAAACACAGAAAAGAACACGGGTTTTCAAAAAATACTGTTAGTGAAACGAGCTTAAAATTGAACAATTAATATTAGATCTTGCAGGCAAATAGTCAGCAAAATGATAATCAAGGCCCTAGAAACAAAACAAAAACTAGAAAATTCAAGAAAAAATTGTTAAACATGTTTCTGCTATGCTCTGTTCTGCACACAGGAGTCGATGTCGGTTCTGGGTGGATCGATGTCGGTTCTGTCAAGGTCAATGCCGGTCTCTATGTAAATTGTGTGTCACTAAAAAATAGAATATGTGAAAAATGAAGTTAAAACTTGAATTTTGAAGATTGTCAAGCATTCATTAGATAAATTAAAAGTTGCATATTAGTCTTCTTGCTTGTATGAGATGCTTGAGGTCCCACCGGGCGTGTCATTTGTGATCATAGGAATTGAAGAAGGGAGGTTAGTATAGTGTTAGTTCAAGTAAATAAAAATCAAATAAAAACACATTTAACACTTACACTTCAAGCTTAGAACTTAGGGAGAGCTTAGTAACAAAAACCAAATGAAAGCACAACTAAAACATAAAAGACACAAAATTCTTTACCTTCCTTGAAAGCTCCAAATGTTTTGTTGAGAGGCTTGCTTGGCTTGGGCATCAAGAAGTCTTTGGCAAATGAAACTTGTTGGTTCCTTCTCTTCTTGGCACCATTGGCTTTGATGTGGCTTGTTGTAGCCTGGCTTCAGATTTTGACATTATAACACTACTTGCAACAAAATAGCTTGTCTCTCTCCAAATTTGCATTATAACTTTGGCTTATGAGAGCTTAAAAATGAATGGACATTGCCTTGTATGTATAGCCTAAGGATTTAACTCTCACCCAAGGTGAGTTAGGGTTGAGTTGAGGCTTGGAAGGGGTTCAAACCTAACCTAGATGAGTCAAATATAACCTCAGTAGAGTTAATAGTTGTTAAGTAATTATGATTTGCAATTACTAGGCATGGCTTCTAAAATGAGATATTTTAGGATGTTTTCAAAGAGCTTGACAACTCATAAAGGTAATGACGAAAGGCTAAGATATTTTGAATTTCCTTTTTTAGATATTTATTAATTGCAAATGGATAATTCAACTAGGCATTTAATCTAGTTTAGCTTGTTAATTGCTTCTGATTAGCCATTTAGCTCTTTCAAGATTTAATATTTGTTCATGTGCCCCACTTAATAGGTCCATAGGCCAAATTGACAGTTGTGATGCTGCAAGATGATTAGGGATGAATCCGTGAGAGGTTATTATTGCATACGATAGGATACTCCAATTAGGGACATCTCAACATGATTATGAGCTTTGATGAATGATGCGCAAGCAAATTTGGGACGTTCAGTGATTCCTAGGCTTAATTTGCAATGGTTAGTAGGAATCGGTCTGAAGTCCGGTTGAAAGCTAGTTGTGGCCAGTTTTAAGTGTCTACAGAAGGTGCCCATATGGCACCGGGATCATTCCTTGGCATGTCGGATTGGATGGATCATTGGTCACTCCAACAACCAAAAATTCATAATTCCAATGTTGGATACAAAATTTTACTTCATCATTATAGTCATTGTTGCATACCCCACTATTGAACCATTTGGCATCACCTGGAGCTGTGTTTCAACAATATTTTTGCTGTGTGCGATGGAACATTAGAGTCAACAACTAGTATACATCTCTAGGTTTTCATTTGAATGATGGTTGGTGTAAAATTCTTAAAATCAAGGATGTAGGAATTTCAATCCATAGAAGATGCAAGTGCGAATCCGGAGGGGGACATAGGTGCGAATCCAGAGGGGGACATAGGTTTGAAACCAAAGGGGGTTAGGGTTGTATGCCTTGTTGAACGATATATAAATTAATTGGCAAAACAATTTTGTTGTGGGCTTCTACAAGGGAGGTCTTGTACACCAAATTGGCATCTCACTTGGCGGTGACCTAAAAACACTACCTTTACCTTGACCTAACAATTTTAAATTAATGACTTGGTTAGATTCAATTGACGTATTCGTATTCATTGTAGGCATCGACTCTCCAGCATGGTAGCACATTCTACCACAACATATTCTTATTGCAAGCAAAAAGAAAACTTATGGCTATGCCAAGGCAATTTTGTTTCCCAAGCCTTTAACATACCACTTGCATCATCATTTTCTCCCCCCATTTCAAATTTTCTCTTTTACACTTAAAAATTTCCTTGCTATACATTAGAGTTAATTGGAAAATTAAAACTAATGCAAGTCCTTACTCCCATCACTTTTCTTTACCTTGGCAGCAATTTTCTTCTTACTGTGGTAACGACTCTTTCTTCTGTAGCATCTATCACAACTCTCACTTTGAAAACTCTCTTCTCTTGCGACAACTTCCCTCGTTTGTGACAACATCTCTTCTTTTAGTGGCAACTTAACATTTTTTCTGTAACTTTGTTGTGTGTGGCAACTTTACCCTTCACATGATGACATCCACAAGACTGTTCTCTTTGTTTGGAAACTCTATGCTTTTTTGTAATATAAAGGCTTTTGCAACTTTCTTTTCTTTGTACTTGCAAAGCTGTGGACCTCTTCTTTTCTTGCCAATTCTCCCTTGGCATTAACATCGCTTCCTTTTTTGATGTCTCTAACATTTTTGTGGTACCTTCCTTTCTTGTGCGGTAGCTTCCTCCCCCATGGTGATAACATTGCTTCCTCTGATGACGTCTCTGACATTTTTGCAGTATCTTCCTTCCTTGTGCAGTAGCTTCCTCTAGCCTGTTATTGATAGTGGTGTCTTATGCTAGGTGGTCTCTTCCGTTTTGTTGCCTCAACTTTTCTTACTTCTAGAATTGACTTTTGTATTCTCAAAGCATCCTGTTCTCACATTAAAGTCTTCTCTCTATACTGCCAACAATAATCAATTTGTGTTTGGCTCATTCTCAATCAAGATCACACACTAGTGCAATGGTGCCAAGTTTCTTGTAATATTTTCTTCTAACACTCATACATGGCGCCATAAATAATCTTCTTATGTTGCTTCGTATTATTTACTAAATACTTCAGTTTTCAAGCACCAAAATAAAATATCAATTTGATTATGAGATATCATATCGGCACCAAGATTTTGTATAGTACAATTGGTGTCGTGAACCTTCCTATTTTCTCCACATTATAGATGTCTGACTATCTCCTTCTTAACCCTTTCATCTTTTTTATTATGTTGGATTGCATCAATACTCTCGTGGTGTAATACTTGTTCTGGCAGCAATGTTATTCTTTGTGGCAGCTTCCTTTTTACTTTGGCCATTATTTTGTGGTCTTTTTGGCATCATGTTATTCTTTCTGCAGTGTTATTTTGCTCTGCCTGAACGTTTCTTTTTGGGTGGCAACATCCCTTTTCTTTATGCTTGCAGCACTATCCATAGTAAGGTAATCGCATGGGCTAATTGTGCTTTTTTAAATGTCTTGCACATAGCCACACAAGCTTGTTGTGTATTCTTAAATGTTTTACTTATCTCCATGCACATTCTCTTCTTTTAAAAGCTTCCTTCCTCTAGAAGCTTCCTTGTATATTCTATATAGTCTTTATTATATACATAATACAAATGAGTGTACAATATGTACAGATGCAACAATCTCTTGTCTTTCTTCTTCTTGTCATAATTTTCTTCATTAGTTCATATCATTTGGTGCCAGAGTTTGTTGATCATGGCCTTTAGATCTAGTCCTCACAAGGGCTTCCATATTTTACCTTTATTGGATCTAACACCATTCACCCTTTCCCAGTCAATGCATTAGATCCCCCATTGTTGAAACGTCCCATATGTTTGGGATAGTGCTAGGATGGGGGAGATGCGTCCCCGCATAGCACTGCTAGAATTTCTGTTATTAGATTGCTGACCGTAAAACTTTGGTGGATCCTCTTTCATAATCTAAATCTGATCTAGAGTGGATCCAAAATACACAAGAGAATCCTCACAGGAATCAACAAGTATTAGCACCCCCTTGAATAGATCCTTGTTAGTCACGCTAGCGCTCTCAAACAAATGTTGCCCACTCAGATTGAGCACTAGACCAAGCTAATGCGAGAAATAGTGTGTGTTCCAGATTATGCTTTAACAAAAACCAATCATCTGCATAGTCATACGACATCTTTGTAATGGTTCCACCTAGATTCTTGGCTAGGGCTATACAACCAAGTTTGTCATATTCACTTCCTAAAGGAAATTGATGATTCTCCTTTGCTACCATCTCTATAGATTCCTTGCCATCCTAACCACATCATGCACTCCTTAGATGATTTTGGCCCTTTTAGATCTCTGTTGTCTTCTTATTCTTGTTGGGGTTTCCATCATCTTTTTTCATATCAGGGAGAGGGGGAGGTTTGTTGAGACCGTCTTTGGTGAGATGCTTACATCCATTACATTACCTTCAGCTAATGTTAAGGTTTTTATGATATAGTTCTTGGATCCAACCCTTCCCAAAGGCAACATGAAGGACCTGATTCTTTGGTAAGGATTTGTTGAGCTCTATTACAACACAAATATGAGCATAAGGCACATATAACAGTGTTTAGTCAGATGGCTGCTTCACAAATTAGTCTTTGAGCTTACCTCCAATATGAGTGAGGGCATAATCGTTCTTGAACTCAAGTGGCAACTTGTTGAGACACACATAAACTGAAAGTGAAACCCTTTTGTTGATCTCCACCATTGCATTCAAATACTGGTGTTAATACCTGATGAAAAATCGAGAGTTTTCAAAGAACCAAGGGCCTCTATTAGTACCCAGATTGCACCCCTGCAAAAATCGTCCATGCTACGGGTGCTGCCGTCAGAATTTGAATATTTGAATTTTCTTAGCATAGTCTAACATGGGTGGATGGTCCTTTTGGTAGATTTCAATTAAAATCATGTTGTAACATCCTTGTGAAACACTTTAGTTGTGTCTTAACATGTCTCAGGGTCGTGTTGGTCCCATTTCAGTGTCCTAATTGACTTTAGCATAAATGTTAGTTTTTATATTATCAAAGTATTGGCCCTTTGTGGTTTGGAAGTCATCACTTAGGCATAATATGTTTGGACCCTTTGTCCAAAGTTGAGTGATAGCAAGCTTTATTTAATTAAATATTTCTAAGTTGTATGTGTTAAATCATAATTCGTAGTGTGCAGATATGCACTTATAGTGAAGAAAACCATAACCAAACACCTCTTGAAACAGCGTACTGTTAGACTCAGAAATCTGGACTGAAAATTCACATGTGCAGACACTGTGTTTAATCGAAAAAATCAAGACAGTGGACTGTTTAAATTAAATCTACATAAAATAGTGCTGTAAATCAAACAAATTCCTCACTCAATCACACATCAACTCTGTATATTACTCAGAAATAAAGAATTACAAAATACTGCACCAAACTGAATGAATCACTCGCCCACCCTGCCTTGCAGTGGACTGTTTAAATTAAATCTGCATAAAATAATGCTGTAAATCAAACAAATTCCTCACTCAATCACACATCAACTCTGTATATTACTCAGAAATAAAGAATTACAAAATACTGCACCAAACTGAATGAATCACTCGCCCACCCTGCCTTGCTTTTAGAGATGAAGAAGGTTAGAGTTATAATATATTTAGACAGTTTAATTATAGCAGCAACTCTAAATGTGGAAAACATGTTTAATAATAACAACTCCTCTAAATTTAGCCTGTCTAATAATAACACTAGATGCCTATTAAACTGTTGTTCTGAATTTTCCGAGTGTGCCATGTTGAGGAGAACAACAATTGAGCAATCACAGGGGAATTTCTAACACTCCCTCCTTGCGAGGAACGTGTTCTCTACCAAGCCAAGTCTTTCCTTCAACATCTCAAACTTCCCCTTAGCCAGGCACTCTGTCAAAATATCTGCGACCTGAAAATCTGATGGGATATACTCAAGCATCACTGTGCCTTTCTGAACTCTCTCTCTAAGAAAATGGTACTGAATATCAAAGTGCTTGGAACGATCATGAAACACTGAATTCTTATAGAGCTTGATGCAACTCTGATTGTCACAATAGACAACTCTAGGTTCCAACATCTCATCGGTCAATTCTGATATCAACTTGCGAAGCCATATGGCCTCACAACTAGCAGATGAGGCTGCCATATACTCTGCCTCTATTGAACTAAGTGCAACTGACGATTGCGTCTTGCTGAACCAGAAAATCATACCTGTGCCCAAGCTGAAAGAAGATTCCGAATTGTTCTTTCTCCTTAGTTTGAATCAACAAACCATGCAGTACAAAATCACCATCTTACACATACCCCTTGCCATAATGAATTGTAGCCTTCAAGTATTGGAGCACATGCTTTGCATCCTTCCAATGAATCTGCCTCAGCATAACCATGAATTGGCTTAAGTTATTTACTGCAAAACAAATAGCTGGCGTGGTATTCACAAGATACATAAGAGAACCAATCAATTGCCTATATAAAAAAGGAACTACCAAATCTGAATCTGAATCAGCTGGCAACTTCAGATTTGGAACCAAAGGGGTGGCCAAGGGTTTACAATCCAACATCTGAAATTTCCGCAAAAGCTCCACAATGCATTTCCTTTGTCCAAGGAAGACCTCACCTATACCTTGCCAATTTTCTAGACCTAGGAAACAATGCACAAGGCCGATGTCCTTCATGTCAAATTTGCCACCCCACTTTTCCTTGCACCATGTAAAAGGCTTCTCATAGCTATGTGTAATGATCAAATCATCTACGTACAAAACTAAAAAACAAGGAGATCAGATTTATCATACAAATAATAAAGATTAGGATCTGTAGAAGTTTTGGCGAATTAAATAAGTACTCATCAATCCATGAGCATTAAGCACGTGGTATCTATTTTAGCCCAAAAAGGGCCTTCTTTAACCTGCACACATGGGTATCTCGCCTGTGCACCTCAAAACCCCTCGGTTGATTAATATGCACGTCCTCTTGTCTTCTTCAATCAGATCATTCAGAAAAACAATGTTTACTTCCATTTGGTATAGTGGCCTACTAAGAATGATGGAATAGAGATGACGGTATTGATAGAAGTATGCTTGGCAACTAGAGCAAAGGTGTCGTCACAGTCAATGCCCTTCCTCTGGGAGAATCCTCTTGCTACAAATTTGGCTGTATACTTAATGATCCCATCAACCGCATGCTTGATCTTGTACAACCCCTTGGAATCAATCATTGATTTCCCCCTTGGTCTTGGCACAATATCTGGGACATCATTCTTTAGATTGGAGTTATACTCTATCATGGCATCTTGCCATAGCTGCTCATCTGCAGCCTCCTAAAAATTAGAACATAGTCTGCATACTTGAACTTGACTTGGACTTGGCAGACCAAAAAAATTCAACTCGGCAAATACTCGGCAATACTCGACAACTTGAAAAATACTTAAATTTCGTAAAAACACAAATTTTATACAAATTACAGTTACAAAATGTATCAAATGAGTTTGTAAAATGTTGGGCAAGTGTTTTCTATTAGATTTGAATACAAATAGAGTACGAAATCGCTTCATCTTTTCTTTTAGCATTTCTGTTATGCTTTTGTGTTGATATGTATCTTTCCCGAAGAACCATCCCGCGTTACACTATTGTGACACTTGATGAGTTTCAGGTGGGGCATATGTATACACTGATATTTTTCAGCTTTATCTTTATTGATGCTCTCTCTTGCAAGGGATTGCCGTCACATCAAATCTCCCTGAGTGCACGCCTTAAAGAGTGCACGCCTTAAAGGGTGCACCAAGAATTGGGGGGGATTGGCTCATGTCACTTTGCTAGAGATGTTCTCATACTATTCTATCATATCTACATCCCTTCATGTAGCCTTCATACCTCCTATGATGTCTACCTGAAATCTTGAAACCTTGAAATATGGCTAAATCTAAAATCCTGAAACCTTGAAATGTGACTAAGTCTTAAATATGATAGGATCCTCCAAAACCTAGAATTCACATTATAACTCCTAGAGGTCTGAAACCACTCTCAAACATCTTGAAAGTAATATATATATATATATATATATATATATATATATATATATATATATATATAAAACTTAAAGTACAAGAAAACTTATACTTAAACATTTATTTTATAGACATATTGTCTGCTTCAGAGTCTTTTCCATGTTTGGAGTCCTCAATTTAAGACTCACAAGTATAAGTGAAAAATACTCACCGGCAAAAAGAAAATGACGAGTACTTGCATACTCGCCGAGTATGTAAACTATAAACTGGAAGGGTATGCATCAGTAATAGAAGACACGAGTCCAACATAAGTAGGAAATTTCAGAGGGGGATGACTCACCCGAAAAGAATATTTTGGCACTCCTACTTGCTTATGTGCCTCTTGTAATGTTTGGGTAAGCCATTTAGGCTTGCTAGCTGAAATGGATCGTAAAGTGGCATTTGTTCCTTTACTGGAACCTTGCCGATCTAAATCTGATTTTGCTATAATTTGTGAATCAGCACTTGGGACAGCAAGATTTTCTCCCTCTTAAACCTCCTTAGGAGGCTCCCGAGACTTAGAGGACCATGCATCCTCATCAAATGTCACATCTTGGCTCACCAATGTTTTCCTATGTGCTAGAATATAAATCTGGTAAGCATTGGAGGTCTCACAATAACTAACAAGTACACCTTAAAACACGAAACGGAAAGAGTTAGACCTGAGTCTTCTTACTTGGAAAAACTTCTTTTGGTGTCTTGTCCTTCAAAACCATGTGAGGATACACCCATTCCAATTGTAGACAGTTGTATTAAAGATCTCTGCCCATAAGCACATGGGCAAATCCATGTGGTTGATCATGGCGTTGGCTCTCCCAATGATGGACCTATTCTTCCTTTATGCAACCCCATTCTGCTGCAGGTTGTATGGAATAGTCAACTCCCTCTTGATCCCTACTTCTTTGAAAAATGGATCAAAGTCCTTGTAGGTGTACTCTCCATTTTCATAGCTCAACACTTTGATTTTCATGCTTGTTTGATTCTCAACTAAGGCCTTGAACTCTTGAAACTTATATAACACTTGATCCTTAGTCTTCATAAATTAAATCTAGGTTTTTCAAAAGAATCATCAATGAAGTAGACATAATATGGATCACCTGTTAAAGAGGCTGAAGTCATCAGTTCACATATTTTTGAATGAATCAGAGCAAGAACCTCTCTTGATTTGTGCTCATTGCTTGGGAAAACAGTCTTGGCATGTTTGTTGAGTGCGAAGTCCTTGCACATTCCTGTCTTCTCAATCTTGAAGTCCAAAAATCCTTGTACCATAGTGCTCCATAGTGCAGGTGACCCAATCGCTTGTGACATAGCTCACACAGATTGTTACTGTTATGCACAAAAGCACCATGCTTCATTGGATCAGCAATCAACTTGTATAAGCCACCTTCTCGCACACCTTTGGCCAAAGTTGTCCATGCTCACAGATACGATCATTGATAATAACTTGCTGATCATTAAACTCGGCCACACAACTAAGATTCTGTTGTGGTTGACACTGAAAGAAGATTATTAGTTAATACAATAACATACAAGACATCAAGATCAAGAACATCCCCAGATGCCATGCAGAAGGAGACAAAGTGTGTTCCCATTACTGGATATGTTGCATCATTGCCCAACTCCACCCATATGTTGGCCTCCTGTTCTTGAAATCTGCTGAAAGCCTTCTTCTTGAAGGCCAGGCATCTAGATGTTTCATTGCTCACACACCACACTACACTAGAGATGGTGTTAGTGTAAAGGCACGACACGATAGAGAAGGCTATCTCAAGCTTGGATGATAACTCATCCATTTCGGCAGAAGCTTTTGCTCTCCCTAGAAACTGCCTCTCCTGCTTTCCCTTCCCATTGTTCTTCTCACGGCATTGAGATGCATGGTGGCCCATTTTGTGGCACTTGAAGCACTTCACATGACCCAAATCTTTCTCACCCTGGTTGGAAGAGCTTGAATCTTCCTCCTCCTTTTGACCCTTCCCGGGTCTGCCTTTCTTACCTCCTCTCCTCACCTTCTGGATGAGGGCTAGGTTTTGGATCTCATCCTCTCTGGCTGCAACAATTTCATGACTTGTCTCTTGGGCATGTTCTCTAGAGTGCACACACCCTGCACAAAGTGTTGTTAAGGTGCCAGGAATCCATTCAGAGCTATGAGAACTAGCTCTTCATCCTGCACCTTCATATTTTATAGCTGTGAGCTGATCTCTCAACTCAGTGATCTTCATCAAGCAGATCACAATAGTATCAATGCCACTCACGTGGGTGCTGGTGAGCTTGTTCTTCAAAAGCATTCTGCGGATTATGTTCACACTTTGATACAAACTGATCATGGCATCATACATCTCCTTTGCCATCTTCTTCTCTGTGATGTGAGGGATCAAGTGGCCCTTCACAGAATCAAGGACGATTCACTTTGTTTTGGCTGCCTTCTTATTGTGCTTGGCCAACTGTATGGGGTCAGGAGTTGTGACCACCTCAACAAAACCCCAAAGGTCAACTTCCTCTGACAATATCTGCAGTCTGCTCTTCCATGTTGTGAAGTTGTATGTGCTTTCTAACATGTCACAGTCTTTGAGACCAAGAGTAGCCATCTCACAGCTTCTAGGACAGACTTCAACAACCAGATCAGCCTGAAATCAAATCAAAACAGCAACTTTACTGGTCCAAGCGCCTATTTCAGGCACTTATTGGCTTCAATCACTGAACCTAGGGCATCAAACCCATGGAGATCCTTTGGCAGCTCCCTCTCACGGGTAGCAGCCCACTTCATACATGGATCTGGTGTATCTCGGATGCACTGCTCTGATACTATGTTATCTTTTAATTCATGGTGTGCAGATCTGCACTTACTGTCAACAGAACCTTCATTAAACGCTTCTTAAAACAGCATACTGTTAGACTCAGATATCTGGACTGAAAATTCACAAGTGGAGACATTGCATTGAATCAAAAAATTCGAGACAGTGGACTGTGTGAATTAAATCTACACAAAAATAGGGCTGCAAAGCAAAAAATATTCACACTCAACAATACAATACAACAACTCTTTATATTACTCAGAAAGAAAGAATTGCAAACTACTGTACCTAACTAAAAGAATCACCCATCCACCCTGCCTTGCTTTTATGGATGAATGCGGCTAGGGATACAATATATTTAGACAGTCTAATAATAACAGCAACTCTAATAATAACAACTCTAAATCTGAAAAGCTTGTCTAATGATAACATCAACTCTAAATTTAGCATGTCTAGTAATAACAAAAACTCTAAATTTAGCATGTCTAATAATAACACTAGATGCCTATTAAAATTGCTGTTCTGAATTTGCTGAGTGCTTCATGATGAGGAGAACAACAATTGAGCAGGAAGTTTTTTAACAATATGTAGGATGATTGTTTGGCTGTTGTTTTTTTATTGTTATTAAAAGACTAGCGTGTTGGTTATGGAGATCAAGAGATGACCGTTGGATGTGGCGGGTGAAAAAGGTGCTAAACATATGAATTAATAAAGTGACATTTTTTGTTGCTTGCCATTGTTCAGTTTGAGCACTTTTCATAAGTAAGAAGCAGCAAACACTGCCGACTCGGGATTAATGGTCAGGATTAAAAGTACATACGGAATATGTGAAAATCTGAATTTCTATATGGTCGGACTTTAGCAATGGCACTATCAAGGTGACTTTAATAAAGATGGTGGGCCACATGGAAGTGGCACCCCTATATTCCATGGGGTGCCTTATCTCTCCATCTCTGTCAAGTCACTTTGGGCACTTATGTTAATCGGGAAGGAGAGATAGCTGTCTGATCTGTATCAAGGGCTGAAAATTCAAGATAGATGATTGAAAACTAAAGTCTCATCACAATTTTGGCTTTCGGGTGAATATTGAAACATTATACTTACGGAATGCATAATCTGATTTATCAAAGCTAATGGTCCTAAGTAATCAGAAGCGAAATTATTAAGGCCATATGGTGCTGATGAGTTTATGTTCTGCTATCAGCAAGGGTGCAAGTTGGCTAACCAAGGTGAAGGGATAGCCGTTAGATCTCCAAGCAGCCATTAAATTGAGAATCAAGTATTTGACATTTATTTGGCTTTTGATCTTTGGCTATTAGAGTTGTCCACTCTTTCTGTAGGTATCTTTGTGTGAGGGGAGGCCACCCGATACTCTAAAAACCTAAACAGAGAGGAATCAGCTTGTCCCTGGAAGGCTGCGTCTATTAGTTGTTGAATATTGGTCATTCCATGACCAGTTATTAGAGGTTGTCAGTATAGTGGACAGAAGCCTCCATCAAAGACACGAGCTCTGTCTTCTTCAGAAGCAAAGGTAACAAAGAAGCACCCATTCAATGCAAATGTGATGTCCAGGCTGCTTAGGGGTTTTGAGCTTCACCCAATCCATGGACCATGCTCAGTAGGCCAATAGCCTAAAAATTATATAGAGGAAGGCTCTTTGTGTGAAAGAGGATCTCATCCTCCATCTTCTCATGCTGAAAGTCCACCACGAGCTCTAACTTAAGGGCTGCAAAACGGCCACCATCAGTCAAATCACATACAGAAGAGGGTCCCTGAACCACTCCATTTCCATTATTTAACAAAGATTCTATTTCTGGAGGCAATAGTAGGGGGGCAAGCCCCTCCCACCAACCGGTACATTCTGAAACGCCTGAAAACTACCCTGCAAGAAACCCTTGCTCTCAACCCTTGAACGCCTCACCCATTTTGGCATTAAGTTACCATGCCCCTTTTATCATGTTGCTGTGCGGGTTTACAGATATTTATTTATCTTAACCTGTACTTTTACTAAATCTGTGCGGTTCCCTCAATAGATCTTTATATGCAGACTTCTTTTCACTTTTCATTTGCTTCTTGTTATCTCATTGATATGGTATGTTTTGGGTCATGGATTCAGTTTCTTCAAGAAATAACCTATAATTCCAAGAAAATAAGGGCTTAAGAGCGATCAGTATGCTGTGAACTTATTTCGCAAAATTTTATATTCTTTGTTTGTTCTATTGGGGATTTGATTCTCCTTTTGTTTGGCAGATCTATTTAATTTTGAAAAACAAGAGTATTAAAGGTTTGAGTGTGGCATCTTTTGAGCTGGAAGTTGTTGGATTTACTATTGCCTTGGCATATTGCCTGCACAATGATCTGCCCTTCTCAGCTTATGGAGAGCTACTTTTCCTTCTCCTGCAAGGTATATAGATTCCTTCAGAGCCATGCTTGGTCTTCTGTTTCTTTTTGTGCCTGTGAATTACAATGCTAGTTCCTAGTTTTTAGAGTCTTACTGACATTATAGATAGGCCTTATGTGGATTGTAAAAGGTATCTTTTCAAGTTATCTGACAAATTTCTCATTTTTTGGTGGTTGTATGTGCAGCAATTATATTGATAGCTCTTATTTATTATTATTCATCTCCTATGGGAGCACGGACTCTGCTGAAATCAGCCATGTATCTTTTAACAGTTTAAGGCCATAGATGATAGGAATATGCTTGGGACTATTCTTTATGAATATCAATTAATTGCTTTAGAAAATATGCCTTGTCTGATGAATAAGGTCATTTACTTTGTATTGTTTAACTTACATCTTTGTAGATATTGTGCTGTTGCACCAACCATTCTTGCTGGCCGGATTAACCCAGTTCTATTTGAAGCCTTATATGTGAGTTGGGGGTTTAGAATTATAGTTGAATGTTCTATGGGAATTCATATCGTATACTGGAATAAGCTTTATATTTTTAAATTTTTTGTCAAAATTGTGCTTCTTGATTGATCCAGTTCTTCAGGTTTTATGTGTGGTATGAAATAATTGAATATGTCTTACAATCGCCTGTCTATTCAAAATATTTCCTGATACGAGTGTTTTGCTAAATATTGTGCAGGCTTCTCAACATGCAATTTTCCTCTTTGCAAGGATCCCGCAAATTTGGAAAAATTATTGTGTAAGCCAGAATCCATATTAACTTTAGAGCAAACATCCAGAAATTTCCAGGTTTTCAAATGCTAATAGTGGTTTTATAGCCAAAGTTTGCTGAGCGTTTTGCTAATTGTATTCATTTTCAAACTTCTTCATAGCCAAATTTGAGTATTCAGTGTGGAAATGGAATTTCTTCATTAGCATACATGGTGAAAAACTAAATATTTGGGCTCGTGTCCAAGCACTAACTTAGATTGATGCTATAAGCAAAAGTTAACTGGCCACAAAACATTTAAGAGGACAAAGTAAACAGTGAAAATTATTATTTTAAAATTGTCAAATTATTTTAAGTATTTATATATTAGATTTTGTTTCTTGGGTAGGTGCTCGGTTCTGGATGCTACTTTCTTGTTTCACGAACTTTTTTGTTGCTGAGGCCTTACCATCATATATGTATGTCTGACTAAAATGTTCCAAGTGTTTCTTTATGTAGGCGTAGGCCACACATAAGAGTAGAATGTGATAATCCATCTTTACATTGTAGAGAAAGCATTTTATAACAAATTTTGTGATGGCATCAAACACGCTCCATAGTGGAGGATTGAAGTAAAATTGTCAAGGAATTTGAAGCCAAGTATTGCAGCAAAGAGCAGAAAATTCAAGCTTTGACTGCCATAAATTCCAGGTCTTGGTAGGTTATGTTATCAACTTTCTCCCACAGCCTAGGGATGGGGTCAGGCTCGTCATCCTTGAATTCAAGTCCTATCTGGATTGCATCTACCCATCACTGATTTTCTCTTTATCATCCCTCCTTTTTTGGAGTTAACATGAGCGGCATGAGCTTGCTTGGCAGATTTTGGGTGTTGGGAAGAACTATAATAAGAAGATCTTTGTGACCACCACTGCTGCCTTCCTTGAGAACCATAGTTACCAAGTCCGGCCGCATCTGGATTTTTTGTTCGTCTCAGATAACTTTGGTCCAAGTAGGCCCTGTTTTTTTTCATTTTTTCTAATAAACTCATTGTTGCAAGAAAAGACAGAAACTTTATATATTATATAATATTAACATATTATATTACTTTATTAAATTGTTTTCATTGTATTTATCAATTTTGCATTTTATAAAACTATGTTCATATATATGTATATATTCTGGACCAGATTTTCCGAACTTTTTAAGAATTCCAAATTTTCGGATTTTTTTGCTCTTGTGAACGGATCCAGATTTCTAGACTTGGTAAATATGCTTAGAACTGACCTGGGTGTGGACCTTATTTGAGGTTGACCTTGAACAGTTTGAACCCTACACAAAGTACACGGCATGATGCTTGAATGGCTAGTGAGACCCCATAATTGTTGTAACTTCATTCTCATTTTTAATCTCCAATTTGGGTGGATCCATGGTTACTATGGGGTTTCTATACTTCCGAACCAGATTAACGAGACTCAAGTACTCATTGAATTGCGAGCTGAGCAGTGTCAGGCAAGTCGAATTGCACCGATTCACAGGGTTGGCGAGTGTGCGAAATTTGTGAGTTTTGCAGAATTGCGAGTCCCGATAGGCAGATTTGCCGAGTCTTGAAAATATAGACAAAAAAAGATAAATCAATAAAAAGAAATAAAAAACCTTTAAAAAGGAGTCACTTAGGTCTTAAAAGACTTAAGTGACCCTTTTCACTTTCATTTTTCTCAGTCACTCTCATTTACAAGTCCAGTTTCAGTTTTTTTGGTGGGAAGGAGCGCCATTGGGTTTTACATGCAAAGCATAGGAAGGCATACCTCTTAGCAAGAGGTAAATATGTTTTTTTGGTTTTTCTTCATCTATTCTTTCTCTTTTCCTCCATTCTTTTTCTCTTCGTCTATGCCTTCTCTCATCTTTTTAACTCCTCTTTTATTCTTTCTCTTTTTAAAATCTAATTTCAAAACTTCAACAAACTCTAGTTTTTTGCCTCTTTTTTCTTTAATGTTTGTGTTGTTTATTTCCTTATTTTTCCCTATATTTCTATTTATTTTTCCAATTTATTAGAAAATGTTTCATAATCCTAGCATTTTTTTTTAATCTCTAGGTATTGCAAATTTCATCATGTTGGCACTGCAAAGAAATGGCCCTTGCTGGAAGCATGGCACGCCTAGTACTAAGAGAAAAGAGGTGGTATGCAAATATTGTGCTACTGTATGTCATGGAGGAGGTATTAATTTCCTGAAATACCACTTTGCTCACATACCTGACCATGCTTGTTCCTTAATGTTTGCTAGCCAAACTGGAGGTTGTGAGGGAGAGCTTTGAGGAAAAAGAGCAAAGGAAGAGTCAAAATCAAGAGATAGGCTGATCTCTCTGTCCTCATCCTCCTTTATATGCTGGATACATTGGCTCCCAAGTTGGTTATTCCTTAGATTTGTACATTGTCGTTTGGACTTATCCTGGTTCTTAACCATTGCTTGAAAGCTTGGGTTAGGATAAAGACAAACACAAGGCAGCAATAGTGTGGTGGGAGATTTTTGGTTTTTTTGTGACATTCCAGTCAATGTGGCCAAGTAATCATTTATTTTTTTCTACTTTTTTTATTTAGGATTTCGTACGAATTTTGAAATTCCTTTTTTTCCTAAATTTCAATTTTTTCTTCTTAACTTATATGTAAATTTGTTTTTTACGTCCCTTCAATGCTGATTTCTCTAATTTACTCATTATTATTATTATTTTTAGGTTACCATATTGGCAAGCATTAGTGGATGCATTGGCAGTATTTGGACTGTGGTTGAAAGCCCCTAGTGTGGATGATATAAATGCATTTAGGAGGAGCGAGTTAAGTAGTTGTGCAATAGAGAAATCATAAGAGTATTTTATCAAATGGAAAAATGTGCTAGTGGAGAATGCTACTTAGGAGGACGGGCACTTTTTGAGGGCAGCCCTTTTTGAAAGGGGAGACATGTTTACAATCTTAACCCTTTGCATATTATTTTGTTATGGAGCAACCAATTTATGGCACGCATAACCATTGACCAAGTCATGTTACTTTCTTGATTTTTAACTTCTAGGTAATCGGTCACATTAGGACTTTGGGATTGTCACAATCTAATGTTAGTTATATATATGTTATAAAGTGGTGTGTTTTGCTCTTAATCAAGTGCATTTGGGAGGGCATCCGTGGCCTTGCTTTCATTTAATACTTGAGCATTTGTCATTGACTTATATCTATTTCAGAGTTGAGATCCACGTATTTCATCTATTTCACCACAATAGGAAGATTTGTTCTATCAGTTCTGCTTTTGATATTGGGAAAATCTATCATTTTTACTGCGATATCAATTTTTGCTCGCTTATTGATTATAGCAAGATCATGTTATGCACTAATTACCCATTTGCTCCCTACAATCAGTAAACTGTGTTGTTAGTATATGAAAATAAAAATGAGACATGTTTAGCAAACATTTAAATGTTTTTGTTGTTCCAAAAGAAGAAAGAAAGCTTTTATTGTTAGAAATTTGTTCCAAAAGAAGAACGAAAGCTTTTATCGTTAGAAATTCTCCTAGTCATGAAAGCAGGGTTTTTGACATGACTTTGACTCGATGTCTCCAGGGAAATTTCTCCTTTGTGGAGTTGCCAGCTCATTGACAAAGACAATTGTATAAATTTCATCCTCTCCTCATCCATGGTCTTTTAAATTAAGGGCATGATACCAAGCTTGGGAAAATTGGAGCCTAGAGCTAGTCTGTGACGAAGGAGAGTGTTTAAAGAAAGCTTTTTTGGGTCCAACTTATGAATGCCATAGTGAGACACTAGGTTTTTAATAGCGAGAAGTTTCCTCATTTTAGGAAATTTAATATCAGTGAATTTCTAAAATTTCGTTCTTTCCTTTAAACGGTACTTGAGTGTATGGATTAGATGCAGTGGTATTTGTGAAAACATGAAAAATCAAATGGCATGCCTATTAACAACTAGAAAAAGAGGGACTCTGGTTATGCCTAGAGAAAATTGGTTACGTAGATGTCAGAGTGATCGGTGGTCAAATACTTAATTGAATTTGTACTCTTGTTCTTGGATGGTGATGTCTTCACCATCCAACCAGAGAACAACCAGTTTCAGTCAGAAAACAGGGCTCAAAACTAGTATTTCTTGTATGGTGACGAAACTGCTGGTATGTGCATGGGGTGGATGTGTACCCCCCTGTTTCCTTAGGGGGTGGTTGTGTAACTGCTGGTCTCTGCAAGCTGTGGTTTCATAACCTCTGGTTAACACAAGGGCGATTAGCAACCGCTAGTTAATACATGCCTGATTAGGTAACCGTTGCGGTGGTTTCGAATCCGCCGGTCTAACTAAAGCAGCAGTTTTGCCTGAGTAAGCTGAACAGTTAGAGTAATGGCAGAATGATTGTGTCTCTTCAGTTCTGAGTTGTTTGGGAAACCTTTAGTGCATGAAAAGACATTCATGGAGTAAGATAAATAAGAGGCAGGAATCCAATTGTAGCACAAGTGTTTGGACAACAGAGTTGGTGTTCAGTTGGCTGTAGAAGAAGGAAAAAAGGTGTAGAGAGGAGCTGAGTGAGCATACAAAAGTGGTTGTTGTATTTGTTCTTTTTGCTCTTTGTAAACTGTCGTTGGCCATAAGAAGATCATGATGCTGAGCTATTGCCACTTACACCTGGTTTTTCCCTACACTGGTGTTTTCCAGGGTAAAATCCTTGTGTTCTTTGTTGTTCTTGCTTTCCTTTGTACTGTTCATGGTTGTTTACATTCATAGTTACTTCCTACAAGTTCTGTTTACATTTCCAGCAACACACTACACTAATTCTAAGTTCTTTAAGCATTCAAATCTGTAAATTTGAAGTAGAATTCAAGTAGAATAGTATTTTTTTATTCTAAAAATTCCATTAAGCAATCAAACTTAAGAGTTTACAGATCACTTGACACATGTCATTGGTGTCTTGGTTGATTATTTAATGTCTTAGATGTCTGATGTCTGTCATACAACTCCTTCAATCCTACGTGATCTCTTTCGGATCAGAATCATACTCAACATCGGCTTGTCGTGGCATAAGATCAAGAGTATTGGGAAAAAGCTTAACATTAAAGAATAGAGATTACAAAATCATCAAAAAAATATTTTTCCTATTTTTTCCCGAGTATTTCATCTTCTTGCAAATTATTCATGAATATTTCTTTGACCACATTGTCCAAATCAATCATGAGATGAGCAAAATGGGTTGTTTGATTTTGACTACATTGAAGATAACCTCTAAAATATCAAGGAGTTGAGGTTGCAACTAAATGAAGCTGATTTTTAAGTATTCAAATCTGATAAAGAGCACATCCATCTTATTTTCGGGTTTTACCTCTTGTTCATGATGTTTTTCTTCGTCACGTATCTTTTGATATGCAATGAAACTGATAGCGTGCATGCACCATAATTCTTTGGACATATATTTCTTCTAGCAAAATGAAAATTGATCGATAGGAAACAAGTTGGTGATAGTTTGCATGCACATGTAACCAACGGGAAAAACACTCAACAGAGGCATCAGGATTCACTAGATAGGAATTCCAGTGTTATAAATCAAGACAGTTAGATTCTCAGAAAATCACAAAGAAGTTGCAACTATTGTGAAAAGCCTGGCCATGATAAGAAGCATTGTTTTAGGAAGAGCTGCACATTTAATAGTAAAACCCAAAATATTTGTAAGGGCTGTCAGCTGAATGCTTGCTCTGCCATTTTTGTTGTTTTGATTCCTTGAGATGCTACAAAGAGTGAGTGGATTGTTGATTCCTGGGCATCACACCACATGATCCACGATTCTTCCATGTTTAAAAATCTTGATAGAAATAATAATTGTGGGGAGATAATTGTGGACAATAATGTTGCACTAGATGTGACGAGGATTGGGGATTTTGAAGTAGAAAATGGACAATTTTTTGATTTCTATCATGTACCTATTGTTGTTAGAAATTTGATTTTCGTGACGAAACTACTTAATCATGGAAGCAAGTTGATTTTTGGCCTATCAATATTTTATCAAGGAAATTAACAAGAATTTTGCAGTTGTAGCATTTGTCATGTAGAGCAGGGCATGATATCATACAAATTTGACACATTTGGTAATGTGTAGGGCATGGGATTTTTTAAATTTGACATGTTTAATTCTTCACTACTTCCTCCTTTGGTTCTCATGCTTATGTTGCACATGTTGATCATGAGTGGTTTGGTCATCTTAATTTTAAAGTCTCTAATTGATGGCTAAGTTGAGCATGATCCATGGTTTGCTCCACTATTTCTCTTAAGCATGGTGTATGCAAAGGTTGAGTTCATGGAAAGCATCACAAGAAGAAATTTGATATTGGAAAAGCTTGGAGGGCAGAAGCACCATGGTAGGTTGTGCATGGTGATCTTGCAGAACCGATGAGAAAAGCATTCCTTTGAGGTTCAAATATTTTGCTCATTTTTATCGATGACTTTTCCAAACACATTTGGCTTTATTTCCTAAATACTAAAGATTGAGTGTTTTATAAGTTTAAAGACTTACAAGCTTTTGTTGACAAACAAAGCGACCAATTTATTTGAATGAAATATGTGAACACATACCTTCAAACATGCCTTCAAGAACTTTTGCAAGCAAGATGGCATCAACTATTTCATATAACATCTCAATAAAATTTGGTGGTTGAGAAGAAGAGCCGAATGACTGCAGAGACAAGAAGATGTATGCTTTACTACATAATTTTGAGCTACAGTTTTAGGTAGGTATGGCTAGTTTTGAAGCATACATAATAAACTGGATGCCTGCCTGGGTTGTTTGCAATGTGTTCCCAGTCGAAGATTTTTGGTTGCGTTGCATGAGTTCATTTCTTGGATGAGAAGTGAAAGAAGCTAGAGCCCAAGAGCAAGAAATGCACTTTTGTTGAATATAGCTAGGATTCAGAGAAATGTCTGTTGTGATCCAAAGTATTGATAAGTCATTACTCAAAGTTTGTTTTGGGAAATGGCATGAAAGCATGTTCAATTTTGTTGAGGAATTTTAAGGGAGTTTGAATACCAGAAACATTTTTGGGTGTTGGAATAGATGCCTCATGCAGTTCTTGGTAACTTAGGTTTGAATATTTTTATTGATACGAATTTGATCATATTCACTTATCCTTACTTGTATTAGAATAAATAATAGGGAGCTCTATCTTTTTCATACTAGTCAATTTATGTTTATACTTTAAATGTCAAACCATAACTTTAGATTGGATAGAAGTGCAACCTTTTTCTATATAGAGAATGATATTGGGAGTGCTATATTTATTTTTAAATTACGGTTTGGAAATCAATTTCCCAGATCACCTAGAGACGAGAGATGACTTTGGGTAAAAGAGATGAGGACCTGGACAAAGACACCATTTTGAGAAAATAATGGTGTACTGGTTGGAAATCAATTTCCCAGATCACCTAGAGACTAGAGATGACTTGGGTAAAAGAGACGAGCACTCGGACAGAGACACCATTTTGAGAAAATAATGGTGTACAAGTACGTGAAGATGAAAAAATGTAAAAAGCATATATATATATATATATATATATATATATATATATATATATATATATATATATATAGATAGATGCCATTTTGAAAACATAATGGTGTACAGGTACCTGAAGACAAAAAAAATGTAAAAAGTACATGTACTTGTACACCATTATTTTTTCAAAATGGCTTCTATATATATATGTATATGCCAAAATATTGAATAGATATATATTTCAAAATTTTAGTGCAAGTGTTAAATATACAACCTGTAGTTTTTTTAGTACGTGTTACAAACATGGAGTACCCCTCTTTTCCATATCAATCAAATTGATAAAGCTTATTTGCGCATAGATTATGTTCTCTTCTTACTAATATTCCTTTTGCTTTGATTAGAAAATCTTCTGCTATAGAAAAGCTTGTATATTTTCATGCAAAAATTAGAAGAATACATTCCTATTAGTGTTCTTTTGTTTTTTAGTTCCTGTAAAACAACTATTAACACTTGAGGAAAAAATTAATGTATTTATGATATCTATAAGAAACTTGAAGTTACCCAAATTTAGAGGGACACTTATGGGAGCCATACAAAGATGCTAGGAAACGTTATTTGAAGTCTTATGATACTTGGATACATCCCCAAATGTGTCTTTGAGACAGGCACACATTTCCCAAATGGGAGATGAGTACTAGGGCAGGGGTCAAGGTATGCATTTCCATGTAAATATTGAATTTCCTTACATCTTTGACAAGTTTCACAAGAAATGCTATAGAACCAAACCTCACACTCATAGAAAATGATAGGGATGACCAAAGTATTTGAAGAGACTTTTTTTTCTCTCTAATATGAGAACATGATATTTTTGCGCTTGTTCTCAAGAGTCAATACCATAGTACTTGTCTCTCATTTGGTAACTTCATGAGAATTGCTATAGAAAACCAACCCTCACACTCGTAGAAAATGACAGGGATAACCAAAGTTTTAGAAGAGGCCTTTTTTCCATCTCCAATATGAGAACATAACTTTTTTGTGCTTGTTCTCAAGAGTCAATACTATAGTAATTGTCTCCCATTTGGGACACTTTTCCCAAATGAGAGATGAGTACTAGGGGTGAGCGTACAAGTTTCCAGTAAATATTGAATTTCCTTAATTCTTCTACAAGTTTCACAAAAAATGCTATAGAAGCAAACCTCACACTCATAGAAAATAATAGGGATAACCAAAATATTAGAAGAGACTTTTTTTTCTATCTCCACTATGAGAACATAAATTTTTTGCGCTTGTTCTCAAGAGTCAATACCATAGTAATCCTTCTAGCCTATTGTTGCTTATTTCAGGATTTTTGGTTGTGATGCATGGGTGAATATCCTAAATGAGAAGTGAAAGAAGCTACATCCTGAAAGCCAAAATGCATTTTTGTGAAATATAGTGAAGATTCAAAGGCATATTGGTCGTATGATATGGTCTTGACAAGTCATTACTTAGAGTCTATTTTAGGGAAATGGCCCAAAACATTTTCAAGAAATTTCAGGAGTTCTAATTTCTGCAACATTTATGGGTTCCAAAACAAGACCGACATGGGTTTGATATTCTCAATCTCTGTCACAGAGTACACCATTTTCCAAAGAAAAATTCAAAATTCAGCAAATTTGATCAAAAGCCCCAAAAATTGTTCATATTCATCGAATAAAGTCATACGTTTCGAATTCATAAGAATTTATTGTGTGCTTTTTGAAGAAAATGGAGCCTAATCAAATAAGTTTTCCTTTGACTGTCAATTGACGCGGCCATTAGGGTTTGTCTTTTTGATACATAATTTTGTTTTCGGCATTGACAATTTTTAAGAAAGAGAATAGGACGGATTTACCTCTAGGCTCTAATCAGTGATGGATTTGCTAAAATAACATAATCATTTTTTTAATATGAATACAGTAAAATAAATATTTAAATTTCTTTAAATCTTTTGGGCATTTTATTATTTTTATTATTTAGGGGACTTAATTTTTAAAATTTATTTATTCTATAATATAACCAAAACCTTCAAAAGTATCTTAAAAATTGTGATTTCACATGTTTTTAATCAACTTGTCATGATTTATTTGTTTTGACATCATCTTAAATAGTTTTTGAAGCTATTTAGTACTATTTATCTATTTCGACTTTGTTGTATATTTATTTTCTATTTTGAAAATAAAAATAATTAACAATACAGGTTTCTATTCCTCTAACTTAATCATGTCTTTTCCCCCCAAATTTTATCGCTTGGTGAATTTGTTTTGAATTTTATCCTCTCTGAATGTGAACACAAACACAAACCTTGTGACTTAGAATTAGTTCTCAATATTGCAAATTTGATCTTTTATACTTTTTCTGCATGGTTTAAGCCAACTTTGTGTGCCCCTAGAAGAATACCTCTTTAGCCTAAATTGATTACTACTTGTATTATAAGAAATAATAGGCAGGTATTCCTTTTTCACATTAGTCAATGTATGTCAAATTTTTTTAAAATTTCAAACCATAACTTTAGATTTGATGTTTATCACAAGAATGTTATAAGGGGTTATATTTTTTTTAAAATTATGGTTTGTGAATGAATGTTCTTAATTCTGATACAATTTTCACAGGAAATGCTACAAACACAAACTTCAAACTCATAAAAAATGACATAGATAACCAAAGTACTAGAAGAGATTTCTCTTTTTCTTTTTCCAATCTTGAAACTCAACATTTCTGTGCTTGTTCTTTAGATCATACTAATCCTGAGTCTCATTGATTTTATGGTTAAAATCAATATTGTAGTGCTTGTAGAGTCGGACCTCTTCAAAGGCTTATACTTAGATTTAATTATAGAAATACAGTTTGGCCACCAAAATCAAAACTCTCTTTCAAGAACGAAATAATTTTGTCTCCGAGTGTTTGTTCGAAGCATTTATTAAGCTTTCAAAGTGTTCAAATAAATATGATAAATATGATGAATTTGAATAAATTATTTCATGAAAGTCTTCTGGGTACAATCGCTATGCAGTTGTACCCAGAAGATTTTCATGAAATAATTTATTCAAATTCATCATATTTATTTGACCACTTTGAAAGCTTAATAAATGCTATAAGCTATAGTCTGCTTGATGCATTTTCAGACTTAATAAAATATACTGAAGCTCTAGCTCAGACTTAAGCCTCCAACCTAAACTTCAAATTGATTTCTTCCTTAAGCTCCTCAAGTTCCTTGTTCGACAAGCATTTTTGATTGTTAAATCTCTACGTTTTCAAGCTGACTGAAGATGAAATACTGTGTAAATCATTTTACATTTTTAAGACTTCAACTGCAAACATATTGCAAATCCACAACATTTCAATGGCAGATTTAATGGTTGAAATTTCCTTTTTTCGGTAGACTTTTTTGGCTTTGGCTTTCATGGTTTTGAGGAATGAGATTTCACTATATAATAGCTTACTAGCTATTAGGTTCTAAAATTTACTCTATAATGGATTAACAATTAAGCTTTATACCATAGTTACCTTATCGGTGATGGGTGGACGTGGGGACATGGGGACAGGGTTTCTAGGAAGGCAAAAAAATTGCTAGATTTTGGAGACGGTCAAGGAATGGCTGTTAAAATAATATATAAAAAATAATATTTATATATTTTAACTATATTCAATGAAATTAATGGCTTTAAACTTTATATAATATTTTTAGGATACTTCTAGGATTAAGGTTCAATGTTTCTGTGAAAATAACAACTTTTTCTGGGGTGGAGGATCATGTTTTAAAGTAAAAGCATCATTTTTTTTTTTAAATATTTTAAAATTTAAATAAAATTGGGGATGTCCCCTCCAAGACTCCAGGTCCCTAAAACGTTTGGGATGTCACCAAAATCTAGGGGACGCGTCCCTCTGTAGCACTGCGTTATATTAGGTTTTAAAATTTACTTCATATTTTCATAATGTTTAAATGCTAACGTATTAAAATTATTAGCTATAAGAAAATTATAAATAACATATAGTTAGGTATTAAGTTTTAAAATTTACTTTATAATGTAATAATGTTGAATTTAAAACTTTAATGCATAAAAGTTATTGCATATAATTTATAACCTAGGTTTAGGTATTAGATTATCAAATTTACTTTATAATGTCATAAAGTTTAAATTTCAGTATATTCTAGTTATCAGTTATAATGTAGGTTTTGCCATATTTTGATGGGAAAATTTGATAAGCAGTGGATGAAGTTTTAGGAATGCCTTAAAATTTGTTGATTTTCTTGTGAAATTTATTTTGACATTTTTTTCTCCATACATTTTATTTAATTTCTTAATACAAAACTTGAAAGTAACCGTCTAACACAAAAACAAAAAGAGAGCTGCAGGTACTTAACCACTCTTGGTAACAAAGGCAGCAAGTGTAAGCAAAGAAAGGGCAGGATAATGTCGTGTTGTTAGTGAAGGAAGACATCTAAATAGGTTTCTAAATGGCATCTAAGGGAAGCTTCGAGAGGATGTTGCATGCACTTGAGTGAAGAAATATCAGGTGTCAAATATAGAGGATTCCCTTCACATAAAACCACTCATTATTTTACAGTGGATTCTTTAGAGTAATTGGAATGCACTTCATTTCATTCATTCTTGCACATATTTTCCTGTCTTCCCCAAAGGAAGGATTGAAACCATAGTTACCAAATCTTGCCAGATCTGCACCAAAGCCTGCTGGGTCTGGAATTTTTGGCCAGTGCAAATAAGTTCTGATCTGGTCCGCCTTATTTTTTTTTAATTTAATTTTTTAAAAAGTTTTCTGCCAAAAAAAGACACCCAACAATTTTATATATTATTTAATATTAAATATATTAACATTTTATATACATTATTGATTTTTTCTTCATATGGTTCAATTTTGCATATTTATATAATTATGCGCATGTATATATATATACACATATATATGTGTGTGTGTATTCTGGACCGGACTTTTCCAAGGATTCCAGATTTTTGGACTTCGTAACTATGATTGAAACTCTCACTTTACAGGAATCCTTGCCAAAAAATACCTTACGTATGAAAACATCACTTTTGTTTTGCACTCCAGCAGCATGGAGAAGGCTGTCCAAATTAAGAATGATTTTTGTTTTTGTGGGATATTGATGCTCAAGGCAAGAGGTGCAATTGCTTATTTTTCAGTATCTCCACAATATGACAACTCTAGCATTTGGAAATTTTATGTTTTTTACAAACTTTTAACCTTTATCATACGGAGTGTTAAGTTGATAACTTTTTTTTTTGGCTAGAGTACCAAGGGAGAGGGTCCTAGCCTAGCAAACATACATCAAAGCGCTAGAAGCTACTAGCACAAAGGCTCAGCAGTTCCCCAACTTAAAAGCATATTATCGTGCAATAAAGAGGTTAAAGAAAATAAAATTGTACAGCTTTCCAATACACATTGTCACCCTTCATATGTGTTGATAACTTAATTAAATGCTTTTAGCTAAAATTTACATACATGAAATTTTTAGGCAATAAATTATGTTTTATATTAGTTCATATTAAATTTATAGTCTAGGCTATTTTTTTTCCCAAAGAAGAAATCGCAATTTCTATTCAAGGTGAATGGAAATCACACTTCACCTGTGCATAAAGCACAATACCAAAAAAAAAGGAAGGAATGGTGTCAGTACATAGTACATGAAACTCCCAGCCTTTACTTTTCTCACAAAGAAACATAACCAAACAAAAATACAAAACTAATATCCTTTCACCAATTCCATAACCCTCATACCAGTTCCAAAATGTCTCGTAAATATAAACCGTAAGATGGTCCAATAAACTTTTATAAATGCCATATAAAACAACACCAATATAAAAGATACTGCTCCATCAATCAGAAACTAAGACGAAAATCTCAAATGTCAAGCATAGTAATAGTGGGAACTCCATCCCTTGATTCCTCCATGACCATAGTCCCTGCTGCGAGTGTTTGACCCTCCTTGGAGAGGGCATTCGCTTCCATATTAAGCTTATGATAGAAATGAGTATTTTATAGACACAGTTACACAATGATATAGGCGTGAAGTCATCAAGTTATTGGTTTTTGGAATAAGAGTTAAGAAAGTAGAATTAAATGCTCGCAACACTTCACCCGAACTATGGACCTCTTCAACAACCCTCATTAGGTCACCCTCCACAAGATCAAAGAAACCAATAAAAAACTCAACTGTCCAACCATCTGGACCAGGGCTTTTGTCTTTTTAAAATGATGTCATTACAACTGATAATTCCTCCTGGGAAATTCTTCCATCAACCTCTGATTGTCTTCTTTTGAAACAAAACTAGGAAAAAAAGTTGTTAGTTTTAATATTTCTGCTATGTTAGCCCTGTCTGGTTCTTTATAAACGGACTGGAAATGAGAAACCCCAATGTCTGCAATACGACTGACCACTTAACCTTCTCCATTCTTCATCCCCCATATGGTATTGATCCTCTTCCTATAATTAGCATACTGATGAAATAATTTTGTATTCTCATCTCCCTTGTCCAACCCGCCATACTTTTCATCCTCCAATCAGCCTCTCTTCTTTCGAGCAATATTCTCCTTTTGTCTGCCAAACCCTTAGCCTTCCACTTTTCCTCCTTGAAAATCCCCATATCATTTTTTTCAAAAACTTCTGCTAACTCTCTTTCAACTTCTTTTAATTCCCTATCCGTATTCTTGTGCCTAATAGTGGCCCAAGTAACCCCTACCTCTTTGATCTTCTTCAAAGACGCTGCAAATTGAAAGCAGCTGTTTCTCCAGAATCTACATCATACCCTATCCATTATTTTTTAACCATTTCTCGAAATTCTTCTTCAAGCCAGCTAGGTTTGAATTTGAATGGAGTTGCAGGATTAACATCCCGCTTCTCCATTTGAATTCAAATTGGAAATGACTGGAAACTCCCCCAACCTCTATCCATGACCTTGTCCTGTCAACTTCAGTAAGAAGATTTTCAGTACTCAGAAATCTAGCCAGCCTCTTTGAAACCCCAGCCTCACCAGCGCTATTATTTCTCCAAGTTGGTCTGAGATTAATAAGTTCCACATCGACTAGGCCAGCTTCTTCAATCTTATATTTAAAAAAATCTGCCAGCCTGTCCAACCTAGCTTTATCTCCCCATACCTCTGATCTATGCAAAGTGAAATTTAAGCCCTCCCCGATGATTATCCTCTCCTCCTTAAAACAGTCGATTGAGAAAAAACCATCCCAAAATATCTCTCTTCGTAAGGACCATAAATATGTATGACTGAAATTTTATGATCTAGATCTTTATACATGAAATCTGTCCATAAACCTGAAGCAATAACAGAGGACTTAAGTAAGGCAATTTTTTTCTTCCAACCAGTAAGGATCCCCCCAAAATTCCCATATGCATCTAAAGCAAGGATATTCCACTCTTTGAAGAGATTTCCCAAACTCCCAATGACTTTATCTCCTACCCCCATAGTTTCCTGAATCAAAAGTACATCTGGCTTGTGCAGTTCTACTCATCGAGCCAGAGCAAGTCTTTTAGAGGGACTGCCAAGACTTCTTATGTTTAGGGATAAAATAATCATTTCTCACCAACATTAAGGGCGTGTCCCGCTCTAAGGACCCTTGTAATTGACCTTTGTTTTCCATGCTGAATTTCTTTCATTGCCTTCTCTTGTGCATGATGGAGGCGGCATTTTCTCCCTGCAATGTAAGTGATAGATTCTTTAATATGATCAAATCCTATTACCCCTCCTATCCCTTTTCCCCTCAACTGACATTCTCCTTTTCTGGATCTTAAGAGATATCTACCCGAACCCCTAAAATCTGTGCCTTTCTCACACCCACACGACTCAGAATCCCCCTTCGGCAAATTATCACTGGACCAGCGACTGGAACTTATGTGAAAGTTAACTTTCTCATTCTCACTACTTTGGTTTGAGTTTTTACAGCTTATACAGGGAGTCCTATCCCCCTTATTAACCCAATGGCTCTCCCTAGGGCTTTTGTCCATTTCTAAGGGAGTAGGCCAAACTTCCTTATCTTTTAAATTCATGTTTAAATGATATGATGAACATTGAAGTACAGGTATACTGTCAGAACCCGAAATATTGTCATTTATCTCAACCACCTCTGGCGCTATATCCTCCATTGAAAGTCTGTCTGGATTTGGATTGTACTCGATTTGTGGGGAAGATAGAATCTAACCCTTCTTAGCTTCATCTTTTCCATTTACACCATTTTCCACCTAAATATTCTCCACTGAAATATTTTCCACAACCCTCTCCTGTTGAATCTCTAGTTTACCATTCCTCTCACCTGTCTCTTCCGGATGTGTGTCCACCATGTCCACTGTGTTGTTTTTCTTTGCAAATACCTCCTTAGACTTTAAATTTTTTCTCCATATTTTTTTGAAAAAAAGTTGTGCACAATCCTCAGTGATATGTCCATGAATATGACAACCGACACATCTAAAAAGAATGCTAATATAATCCAAAATCTGAGTTAACACCAAGGAGCCCACCACAATATCCATACTTTCTGCCAGGCCCTCACTAATATCCACTTCTACCAGTATCCAAGTCATTTTGCTGTATACACTTGATTTAAAAGATGTATCAACCTCCAAGGTTCTACCCAGGGCATTCCCTATCATACACAATATCTTCTCTGACAACGCCCATGGGCAAGCCAGGCAGCTTCACCCATACAGGATTTTTTCTGAGCAACTTAAGATCTAGGGTCAAAGAATGCAAATTATGCTTTCATCGACAGATAACTTGATCCCCAGAGCCAGTTGCCTCTTAGAATAATATTTGAAGTATCGTCTTCTGAGCGAAAAAGGAAGCCAATCCAGTGTCTGGTCAACAGATGGAATATGGGTCCATACCCTATTAATGGCGTCCACACTGTCTATATCCAACCATTGAGGGACATCTTAGAAATCTGCCGCTTGTAAAATTTCCTGATTAGAGCTTTTCCAACATATTCTTAAGTTTGCTCAATGCACAAATCCTCCCCTAAAACCATCCTAACTTGTGATTTCCTTTGCTTCACCACTCTTTGGGCTTTTTTCCACTTCCTTCCCTTTGGAATGCCCAAGACCTGGTCCTTTGCCCATTTCTCTCCACTTAAACAATCAAAATCCATCCCACTGCTTATGAAACCAGATCCTTGCACTATTTCCTTCGATTTTGGACTTGACCCTAGCTTGGAAGAAACCAGGTCAGAGCACCTTGAACCATCACATTGCAGAACCAAAATGTCATTTTTCTTAAATTGAGTCAAAGTATTTGGTGACTAGTTTGTCAATATTCCCCTCTCATATCCATCCCCATGGAGCCCCACACCTTTGATGACCGTCGTCAAACCATCTGCCACGGATCTACAACCTGTAGCCTCCACATTTGATACTCTGACACCACCTGAGATGGTAGAAGATATGATCTACTGATCCACTTTTGACCCAAATCCTAGAGTTGGCTTATCTAGAATGAACCCTCCCTTGGCCCATTCATTTGGGTCTCCTATCCCAGCACTTGAACTTTTTGACCCTGAGAAAACAAAGATTGGTATGCCCTCTAAGGGGTCATCTGAATAGTCTACAAGCTGCACTTTGTCCTCCATCTCTGTCCTCAATCAATCCTTACCAATTGAGGGGAGCTCGATTAGGGTTAGAGCTTTGCTGTGTTGTGAGGAGCTGTTTGAAGGGTTCAATTATTGCTACACAGCCAAAGTCAGTAGAGGGCTCTGTAGGGGAGTCAAAGGGAGTCGAGTTGCTGAAAATCCTCACTGTGTCGATGGAGCTCAAGGCCGTAGTTGGAAGTCGCTTGCAGGACTGAGAAAGGAGATAGAGAGATTTGCTTGCCAATGAATGATGCTGAATAGGGCTGAGTCAGTAGCTTTGCGAGCTGAAGCCGAGTCATATTGGGGAACTCAAGGAGCAAAAAGTGTTACTGAGTCAGATCAGGAACTCAAGCTGGGAGCTGAGCCCAAAAGTTTGACCCAGGAGTTAACAAAACCAAACAGGCTAGGTTATATTTATACATTAACATATATATTTAAAATAGTATAACTATGTTATTATAATTGTTTGTTTTTTATCAAAACTTTTTTATATAATTTTTATGCTTATCTATAATATATTACTAGTATTTTATTTTTTTGAATTCGTTGTCCAACATAATCATATTATTTTCACACCCAAACTTTATGTTCACCAAATTTATTTTGAACTTTATGGTTAACAAATCTGAAGCTGCGTTGGAATCAGAAGACATAGACCATCTCTACATCAAGCAAAGAGGTTTCTAGTTCCAAGTACTGAGCTGCTCCTATCACACCTTGACACATGTTTTCCCGTTACTCATGTCCATGACTCCATAGTAAACCTGCAACCCATCCCATGCCATATCTTAGGCAAATGAAACTATAAAAACAAGCCAATAATTAAATTACATGTATAAATAACAATGGCTAAAATAAAATTAAACTGAATTACAATATAATGCTGAACACAACAATAAAATATATTCATCTAATAGTCAAGCAACTAGCACGCATTAAAATTGAGGCAGAAATTAGTAGTTATCTTCACTATTGCATAAAATATGACAAATTTAAATAAAGAAAAACTACGAGCTCAAAGGCATACTTAGTGTCCTTGGAATGATTGATACAAGAAAAAGACAAGCTTGCAAGAAAAAATTGCTGAAATGGGTAAGAAAGAAGCCTAACATGCCGAGCAAATGGCAAAGTAGGAAGCTAAACTTGACAGGAATATAAGTAATGTTAGGAATAATGCTTCTTAAGTCAATAGGAATACTATTTCTAACATTTATATTCTTACATTGAAGTTAGGACATTGTTGATTCTTAGAATGACTGATGCAACGAAAAAACAAAGATTTGCAAGAGAAAAATGCTGAAATGGCTAAGCAAGCAAACCTAAAATGCTGAGAAAATGGCAAAGTAAAAAGCTGAATATGACAGGAATATAGGTAACGTTAGTATTAACACTTACTTTATAGGTCAATATGAATATTATTTTTTAATATTTATATTTTATCCCTTAGGTGCTCCCACTCTTGTTGTCCTTTTAGATTGTTTTATTACATATATGTTGTAAGTCCAATTTCGTAAAACTTACTCGTATGCAGATATATTTATTGAATTCGACTCTCATTGGAGAGCTGATGTGAAGTATTAATCTTAACCCCGTTTCTGTGAGAATTTGTAATGAGCTGTTCTTTTCAATAATACAAGAAACATGGCCATCGGGCCAGACAAACTGGTAAGGGGAATTTACTGGGTTGAAGTCTTGGGTTCAATCCCTGGCAGGCTTGCTGAACAAGCCCTGCTAACAAAGGAAGGCTGGAGTAGAATGGAACTCGAGCCTGTAAGGTCTCCAGGTACCCCTAGCGAAAAAAATAATAGTACAAGAAACATTTTCTTGTATGATTTTTTTGTATTTTCTATGTTTGTAAATGTCCATCTTGATTACAATTGTTATGAAATCGAACATGGAATGAGAGCATTCTGATACTTGTGGCTATGCATGAAATTTATTAGCCTTAAAACTTCTCCTATTTAGCAATGCTACCATTTTATGTAGGCCTCATGACCTGTAAGACCTGGCATTCCTTGCCTGATTTTTGTGGCTTATATCAAATAGCTGCATATAGTTACGATTTCTTTAAGCAGTGGTGTCGCAAGTTTGTGGGACATTTTCTCAACAGGTTGTGGGTTATGTTGCAGGCTAGTTTGAACAATTGCATTGTTATTGCGTTCTTCTGCAAACTTGGATTTGGAGCCTTAACCTGTTTAGCTATGATAGCATTTTATTGAGGCCTTATAACCCATGAGATTATGCATGCCTTGTTTTCTTGTGCCTCACTTCAAGTAGCTGTATATAGTCACGTTTTCATCAAGTGGGGATGTAGTGAGATTGTGGCACACATTCTTAGCAGGTTGTGCATTCTGTTACAGGCTAGTTTGAACAGCTGAATTGTCACTGTGTTTATTTGCAAAATCAGATTTGGAACCGATCGAACAAGAAGTCATGGACTAAATTTTGGGCTTTGTGCTTGTTGTGGCCTGCCATCTGTAGGCTGGGAGAATGTTTTATGTGATTGAGTTTGCTCAATTTCCATGGTTAACAATTGCTTCGACTACTGTCTGCAATATTCTTGTTTATCATTCATCTTCGACGGAGAAAGATGGGTGGTGCAATAGGTACTTAGGGAGTCTCACTTGCAAAGAAAAGCCACATTTTGCTGACATCTGGATTTGCAGGTAGAAACATGCAATGACGTTCAGTGCTGGCTTGGATGGTTTTAATTAAATCTCCTAAAGTTACAAAGTTTAGTCATTTAATTTAATTTAACTTGAACTTTGTGTAGGCTCCCATCCTTTTAAATCCTTGGTCACATGCACAAAGGCGCTTAGCTCTGTTTATATGGTTTAATTGTGCCTTCTTCAGTTTTCAACCTTACTCAGTCTTTAATAGCCAAGCTTTTGCGCAAGGGCCTGGTGGGCTTTAAGTTTCTGTTTTCGAACTCGAGTTTGTGGTCTGTTTAGCACAGTTTTTTTTGTTTTCCAGGAAATTATATATCTAAAGTTATTTCGATTGGGTTTCTTCTATCAGATCAAATAAAGTGAATAGTAAAAACCATGTAACCTGGAATTTTAAAATTTATAATAGTTTGGACTTAAAAATAGTGAGGAAAATGCTTGAAGGAAAATCAGTCAAGCCTATAGATACAGACAGCTCAATTGAATGGAAGGACTGCAACCAATAGGCTTTGACAATCATCGGGTTGTCTGTGGCTGATGATTTAATTGCTCATTTTCAAGGGAAGACATCTTCAGTGGACACATGGAAGGCAATGAAGGACCTATGAGGCAAAGAATTAAACTCAGGTTTTGCACCTGGGAGATCAAACACACTCTTGTAAAATGGCTGTAAAGCCATTCAAGGCCTAAACAGTCAAACTGAACAGCAGTATTGATTGATATCTGCAACTGTATTCTAAAAAGGCTTAAAGCACACACAAATATTTAACAGCCACTAATAGAAAAAATAAAAAATACAACAGCAGTTATAGTGCAGAAATAACAGCTATTTGATTGCATATGACCTGTTGATCAAATTATAGAGATGTCTCGATATAAGTATACAACCAAAGGCAACCTTTAAGAGAAGCACACCTCTTGAAGGTAGCTTCCCGTAACTAAGCCTTTAACTTGTCATTAATATAAACTCTATGTTGTCATTAGTACTTCACTAAACTAAATCATAAATCCCAGCCTACTGAATATTCAATTTTTAGCCTTATAAGCCTAAGAATGGCCGTTGATCCTCTCTTTTCACATTTTCAAAAATAAAAAAAATATTAGAGATCAATTAGTTGTAGCAGGTGAGAAAGTTAATGATAGAGAACTTGTGAGAATTACCTTGAATAGCCTTCATGAAAGTGATCACATATTTGTTGTGTTCCACGGGGATGTGTCCCCAAGGGTTGGTTCCCTAGAAAACACATTCCTAGGAGATGGGATGCATTGGGAATGCTCCCAGATTCTTCCCTTTGAAGGGGACAGTTTAAGGACACGTCCCTCTTCTCATCCTCCATGGGGATGTGTTTCCAACTTTAAAATATAATAAAAAATAAAAAATTTAATCTTAAAAAACAATAAAAAGTGTAAAGGTTTAAAAACATTAAAAAACTAGTAGTTTAAAAAAATATAAAAAATTAATATCTTTAAAATTAAAACAAATCATAAAAAAGTTTAATATGTAATCTGTAATTTGTTTATAGTTTTTACATCTATTTTTATACTGCCATCCCCTTGGTTGTCCTCTTTTTCCCTAGGATTTTGGAGGACCTGCTTGCAACCCCACATTTTCTGGTCTCTGCCAAAAGGGATTGTGTGGAACATAGCTTATTTGTAGCTAGTCTTTAGAGAGGGCAACCTTACACTAGTATTCCCAAAATCTATTGCTAATGTTGACTTGTGGAAGCGTTAAACCTTTCACTCTTTAGAGTTCCCAACTTCTTTCTTTTGAAGTAGTAGGATTACTCTCGATCGCATGAAGAAGGAATACATAGCTACAATGGAAGAGTAGTAGGATCACCATTTTCTTCTTCCAAGCCCATCTCTCTACCTTTGCACCATCAAAGTACCGGTGAACTTAAACCCAAGAAGGATGTCATTGCAAATATAATAAAGATCACCTTGAGAAGAGCTGTTACAGGAAAATGTAAGATAAAAAGAATTACGAGGAACCTTTTTTTTTTCTTGCTATTGAGGACATCATGAAAGACACGTTGAACACTGCATCTCACAAGGCGAATGACATTTGGCATATATATTTTGGCACATTCTAGCATATCATTAACTATAGAAACTAGTGTGGCAAACTTTGTGAAGGGAATGATCAATCCATTTTTTGGGTGACAACCACCACCACTAGGTAGTTGGTGATCATTTAACTATGCAGTTGTGGGTTAGTCAAAATATATAATATTTTTTATGCCCCATCATTCAAAAGTAAGTTGCTTTCTATAAGGTAGTTGGCTAAGAAAAATCTAAAGGCTGTTTGATTTAGATGTTACGTGTTTATTCTTTGGCATCTTCCTTCTGGGATTCATTATCCTTTTTGTGGAGCAGCTGTAGATTTAATTGGGAAAAACCTTGTCTTCTAGCCTCTCCCCTATATTATTTTTAGTCAGTCAATGTGGAGTATTGACCGATAACCGTGTTTTTGCATCTGTGATGATAATAATCATCGCACTTATGTATTTGTTGGTTCTGAATCGCTGATACTTTAGGGATTATGATTCCATAGCAAAATTTTTGGCAACCATACTTGTGTTCTGATTTTGTGCTTATGTGGATTTAATATTTCCTTTGCTGGTTCCTTCTATTATACTTTCACTATTTAAGAACTAACCATCGACTTATATGGCATGAACAGGAGAAGAGCACCGGCGAACTCAGTTTCCTTACAAATTTCATGAATGCTGGCGGTTCTTTTGGTGGGCTAATGCACAATAATCATAAAGTTATCTGTTTGTGTTATTCAAATCAGCTATACAATTGCAACATCTATTTGTGAATTTGTAGCTGCATTATAGTTCCTCTGATTTGGTAGACCTAGGGTTGCTACATATGATATTTTAGTGAAAATTTGTGGCTGGATCTTAGTTTTCTATTATGACTAAAATTTACTTGGTTGAAATGCAGTGAGACTGTTTACAAGCATCCAGGAGAAAGTTCCAACGAGCAGTATCCTCTTATACTTTGATGGTTGATCAGTAAGGATTGGTTATTAACTTATTGTAGATATACATTATTAGCTTTTTCTACAAAAAATTAAATAATTGTAGATATGCATTCTATAATTTAGCCTACCCACCTTAGTTGAAATGGAGCCGTAGAAATTTCTAGGAGGTGCTGATGAATGGAGCTCTCATGGTAGCACTCCCACCAATATACCAGCAATCTCCATCTTTCTTCTTATAGACGTCCTACAAATCTGCAAAGATACCTGCCAAACAAGCTTTCAGTAAATCAAACACCGTTAGAGGGGAGGCCATGGCATCCCCCTTGGGAGTTCACCCTCCTCTTTCAGTGCAGCAGTCTTAAGAAAATGGCCAAATTTATAGAGAGGATCTGCTCAAATACCTGCACCAACACGTCAGACCATTTCTTCATTAAAGAAGGCCTATGGCTTTTACCTGAAAATGGAATCCCCGCCCAAGCAATTCTTTCTCTCTAGAAGAGGTAGAGCATAGGCTTTTCATGCTGAAGGAAAATTCACTAATATGCTGACTCATGGTAGCTTACTTGTGTCCTTTAAGTGCATGGGTCCAAGAAAACTGGAAGCCATCTGGATCTATTGATACCATGATGATGCCAAAAGGCTATTTCATGGTTTTCTTCTTGTGCAAATCCATGGAAGACATGGTCTTGCAGGGGAACCTTGGTTTCTTAATCATGGTCCCCGGCGTTCAACCCCATTGAAGACCTACCACGTACAGTGCATGCTTGGGTCCATCTACAATTGCTCCCTAGTGAATATTGGAAAATATCATCTTTTTAGCGAATAGGCAATGAAAAAAGAGAATACAGAACAACCTCTAATCTTGCAATGCAACCAAGCATATTGAATTATTCTAGAATTTGTGTTAGCATAGACCTAGAAAAGCCTCTTTTAGACAAATCTACCTAGAAATGGGAGCATAGAGCGGGAAAAAATAATCAATTATTAAAATATCCCATTTAGGTACAGGCAGTCATAAACATGGGCACTTGGCAGGGCCTGCCCAACTCAAGTCTCCATTCAGGAAGAGGAAGCAAATGAAAGCAACACTGGAATCCCTAGCAAAGTAAATATGATGCATGAGCCAAAGGAAAACTAGACAAATAATCAAGTGCTTCATTCATCAACAGAGGGAAAATTCAGTAAGCCTACACGAGGAAAGGAAAAGGCATCAATCAGCCCAAAGCACCCCTCAATCTCGCAAATCTTTTTGAAGTGCTGGACCACTAGATAAAGGAAGAGGGGACAAGTTTATAGGAGAGCCTCTCCCAGAAACACCTATAAATGTACGTAGCAACCACCAAGGACACACATCAGCTATAAATTTGAGCAAAATTAAGATAAAATTGATTGACATATCTGCTCCATCGAAGCAATCCCTAGATATGGTCCTCTTTGCATCCATTGCTGTTGCCTCCAAATCTGCTTCTAGATTGCAAAAATCAAAAGGGGAAACGTAAGATCCTGGCCAAAGATTGTACCACCCAGGTACAAGCCAAGAATTCAATAATTTTTTTAAACATATGGCTAATGAGCTGTCTTCAGGTCTAGATGTACCCGCAATATCAAAGCAATTCCTCCCTGCTAATCATCATGGAGTCAGACTATTACTGCTTTTTACAGTAGATTCTACAACTACCCTGCCTGCTGCCCCCTCCCCTATCTCCCTTTGACCTCTGCTCTCACCCCATTTCTCTATCTGAATATGTATCCTGTCATGGAAGTTGAGAGGACTAGGTGCTCCCAATAAGCGTCAATGTTTTTAGGACTTAAATGCACTAATAAAGGATTGACCTGCTCCCACTTTAAGCAATATCTAGAATCAATACAATGCAGTTCAAAGCGAGCCCAGAAATTTGGGGACCCAAGAACAACCTCATTGTTGAATGTAGACACCATACAATGGGATCCTTCTTACCAATACAATGCAGTTCAAAGCATGCCCAGAAATTTGGGGACCCAAGAACAACCTCATTGTTGAATGTGGACACCATACAATGGGATTATTCTTGGCATACTTTACTTCAAGGTTGTTTGGGTTTGTGCACCCAACCATATTTGGGCCACACCAGAGGCATCCACATTGGGTACGTACACTGCACGCAAGGCAGCTTAACGCACCCTATCTGCATTGACTGCGTTTCCCTTAGTTTTATATGCACCCAATAAAAAATCAATTAAGCAAAATTTGAAATGGTCAAATGAAAAATTCAGAACACAGATTGTGTTAAAAACCTTAATGCATATTACCATTGACATTGCATTGTAGTCTAATATTACATTTTGAGTTCATTTCCATCCATAGTGCTGAGATTTGCATTTAATAACAGAAAACTACTAAGTATTTTATCTATATGTAGTAATAAAGAGTTTCTGAACATTTTGGATATTGTTTTATGATTGGTTCATGACACATATTGATGCACAGGTTTATATAATATGATAAACACTATATACATCAATAATAGTGTGATATAAGTATATAAATCATTGAATCAATGATAATATGATATAAATTCTATAACTCTGATAATATGAGATAATTTGTGTAATATAAGTTTCATGATAATCTTACGTTTCAACTTTCAAGTTTCAAATTTCAAATTTTATTTTTGAGTTTGGATGTTAGAGCATACCCATATATTTAGCAGTACGCAACATATGTACACCCGCACTATGGCACCCGTGTACCCAAGTTTTGGGAACTCACACTCGGTGCAGTGTACCCACACCTTGCATACCACCACACTTGCATACTGATGTAGTCTTGCTTTTCTCTCATATCAAAATTAATTGGGGTATGGTAGATCTCCACTCTTATGAATTTCACTAATGTTGTAGCATATCATGCATATACATCCCCCTTTCGCAAGACTGGAATTCATTATATGAATCAGCTCTCCATTTGGCCAGCCTCTGTGGCAAACACAAACTATAATGGAAGAGGGTTTCAATGCCCAAACAACTGAATTACATCTGATTCAAAACCACTCTCTTCTAGAGGTAAAATTTTCACAAGGGGAATACCCCTGGTGCAACTGGTGTAAGGCTTAAGATACATTGCAGAAACAATTGATCGATTCCTTGTCTGCCCAAACAACTGAATATTTATACCATCTGATTCAAAACTACTCTCTTCCAGAGGTAGAACTCTAACAAGGGCAATGCCCTTGGTGCAACTGGCATGAGGGTCAACATACATTTCAGAAAACTTTAATTGATTCCTTGTCTCCAACGATTGGGTAAATGGCACAACAACCCCTGATGAATAAATGGAGGATATGATTTTGATACATTAACATTTGAATCTCTACACAAGTTGATTAAAATCCACTCTTTTCTAGATGTATAATTCTCTCAAGGGCAATATACTTGGTGCCAATGGCATAAGGCTCAACATTCCATTGTAGAAAAAATTGACTGATTCCTCCTCTTCAATAATTGGGCAACCAGCTTCAAATAAATCACAACATATGTTCACGGTTCCACGACCTATAAAGCGCTCCACAACTTGAGCCATTGGATTACCGCTCCAAAGAGATCAATTGATGCCAAGATCAACGATCCCACTAGAATGCTCACCACAAAGAACCTGGATCAGAAGAAGCTCATCCAAAAGAAGCCAAAAAGTGCTTAATTTCAAGGGGTCAGAAGTTCCTGCCACATGGAGCCAAAGGTGCCCAACAATGGGGGCCGTAAGTGCTCGGCACAAGGAGCCAAAGGTGGCCAACAACAAATGGGCCAAGAGTGCTTGCCACAAAGAGCCAAAGATACCCAACTAAAAGGGGACCAAAGCGAAATCACCACACAACAAATTATTATGTTGAATCACCATAGGTAGCTAAAGATGCCTCACTCGGAAGGGCCAAAGATGCTCAAGGAGCTAAAGCTTAATCGCTACATGCAAGATAAATATGCTGAATCACCAAAGAAAAGATGCCTAACAACAAGGGCCATGGGTGCCCGTTATAAGGAGGCAAAGCTTAATCATCATATGTGAAGTAATAGTTGTATCACCACATCAAGATCCAATACAAATGCTTATCAAAAACCTGGGATCAATCTCCAAAAGTTTGTCTTCTTGATAGCAAGAATCATTAGAGTCTGCAAGGCTGCTCTACTACGAGCTAAGAGCCAAACTCCATGGGCAAAGATGAAATCAAAATAATATGTGAAGGTTGCTCACACATGAGCCAAGAACGAACTTCCACAAACAAAGATGAGATCAACATAATATGCTTATCCAGAATCTTGAGTGCCTTGGACATAATCTAATGAGCCAACAATGCTTCACCAATTGGAAGCCAAAGCAATCCGCAGAAAACCATGAACTTAAAAAGGAAACCAATGCACATGCTCCAGAATACATAATTGTGATGCATACGAATCAGTGCAAAATAAACAATGCATATGAATTACCAAATGCACAGTGCATGCTTCCATTATATAATCATACATGCTCAGATATTAAATGTCATTCACGATCCTTTTCAATTCCAGACCTCCAGTGATGGTGAGCACTTAAATTGTCAAACACATGAAGGAACTTACAAAGCACATGAGCAAAGTACTAACAGACAATCAGCTGCAGATATAAACTTGAAAATAATAATGCAAGAAAGAAAACCAATTAAGGAATGAAATCTGATTATCTGAAGAGGAAAAAACACAATAATAATGTATGCACAAGAAATAAAACATATCTAAACAGATAGGTTGGGGTACAGTTTATGTTGACACTAGTGTGTTCTTCCTTCCGGCAATCCAAGGAAGGATGTCTTCTATTACTATACAACCCCACTTTACAAGAACTCGTTGATTGGGAATCTGTTCTCTGTATTGATCAATATCAATAACATGCACAATGAAGATTACAATACATCATAACATCATCCTACCTCTTATATTATGGCTTTCCAAGAAGATGTGGAAAGGTGCAAGGTAGAGAACTACCTTGTACGTGTAATATCCCTTTTAGGGCCAAATCAAACAATTCTGGAATTTGTAGAAAACCCTTACACAATTCTGAATATATTAATGAAATCCTAACAAGAAATTGCAGAATTCTGAAAATGATTCACAAGACATGACAGGAAAATATAAACCACATAGGAACCCTCAGAAAAGTATGAAAATTCAATCCATTATTTTGGGTGCCACCCTTACACATCAAGTCTGATTTTTAAATAAATTGCAGGCCTGTAAATTGGAATAAATTACTGCTGAGTATAGGAGTGAAGAAATACAATATTCCACCAACCAAACAATGCCAAGTTTGAGCCTTGACCCTTCTAGGTAGGTCGCCACCTCTCAAGAGGCCCCTTGATGCTGTCCTCACCCCCAAATCGCTGCCCTACTGCTATGCCAGCCTCCAAAGGCTTCCCAAACTGCTACGCCAACCTCCAAATGGATTTCTTAGGGTGACGTCAACCCTCAAAGGGTGACATAAGCATGAGAAAACCCCCACTAAGCCGGTCGCCCATCTCTAGCTGCCTCTTATCTGTTGTGTCCAATTCAGATGATGCCCTAACTGTTGCGCCACTCACAAATCATATCTCTGTGCCTTGTCCCAATGACCTTTTGCTCAAATGCGACTCCTGGATGAAGCCATCAGCTGAATACTAAGGGTTTTCATCCCCAATATTAGATTATCAAAGAGAGTTTTTATCCTCAATGGCTGAAAGTAGAAGCAAACTGCTCACTTACCAAAAAAGTCAAATGATAGATGATTCATTGATAACACAAATGATTCCCTCCTTTTATACCTTTTTCCATTCAAACTCCAAACTTTATTTTAATAATAAAACATACGTTGTCGACATTACTTTTTGGCCACTTAGTCATACTATTGAAAATTCAAATATTCAAAAAGTGATTCTCCTTAATATTTCTAATTAAGGGTTGACTTGCTCAAATTAGAAATTCCCCCTTTTTAGGAGGCAAATTAGAAATAGGTTGCTGACATAAAGTCACTTTTTGGCAACTTGAAGAAAACACCATGTTCCCCTTTTTCCTTCCTTCCCTTAGCCTATGGGAAACCAAAAGAATAGGCTAAGGGTCTTCATTCCTCTCTAAACCCGAGAAGGGGACATGATAGTCCTCCCCTCTCGAAATTGCTTGTCCTCAAGCAATGTTATTTGAACTCCGATCCCTCCATATTGAACCTTCCTACTAATACCCGGATTCCACATCCATCTTTGGAATTTGTAATCCCTTGTTCTGAAAAAATTATTTCTTGCTATTATCTCAGATAATCTGAAACTGAACTGTAAAACAACGCTTTTGAAGTTGGTGTGATTGCCAAAATCTTTCATCAAAGATATTCCCCTAACCATGTGAGAGATGAGCTCATTAGCTCCCCAATACTTGTCATCTTGAATTTTTTGCTCAAGAGCATCATACATGCTTGAATGCACCAAAGCCGTCATACTATAATGACCATAACATTTGAGATCCACAACTGTCAAGTGGTACAACCTCTGCCAACAATTATCATGGGATCTACTCCATCCATTACCCACATCTATATGGTCTCCCTCGACGAAGCCTTCTACCCACGACATGAGAGCATCTTCCATACATTTCCTTAAGGCCAAAGGCTGCCCCAAGTGCTCATCTCTGTGTTTGCTTCTCTCACATGATGAAGGATCCCAAACACTTGCTTCATGACTACAACCTTGAGCTCCAGTGGGTCCAATGTTACTGTGGGTTGGTCCCTCCAATTTATGACACAAAACAGCTTGCATATAGGCTGTAAACAAGTCATAACAGCCACAAACCTCCCTAAATTTCATCCCAATCAGCATTAGGATGGCTGGGCTGATTGTTCATAATAGCAGATATCTTCTACCAACATCACCATGCAAAAAAATTCTCTCAAAATGCACAAATCCACAGCTGTTCATGACTGAAATCACCAAAACAAGTGATATGAAAATGGTGTCACAGTTGAAAAAATGACAAACCTGTGCACTAATCAGCGGTGTGATCAATGTAGAAGTGGTGGGCAGCCAATCAAGGGCTGAAAATTCTCCATTTGTAGTCACAGATTGAAAATTACTCTTTCCCATGATTGGAAACCCCTGCAAATCTATTTGTATAAGTGGAAATGAAGTAAAGCGGTGGCTGATAATGATGATGACAGCAGCATCAAGGCTGAGAATGAGACTCGTAGTTGTCCTGAGTGTGTTCCTTCTAACATTTGTTGATAGGATACTATTACCACTTGCTTCCTTCATATCCCGTTGATGATTTTTTGCACAAATATCTAAATTTGAAGTTACTCCACCATGCTTACGCTGTGCCACTATTATTTTCATGTGAACTTCTCCTCGAGGTCTTCTTGCGATGCCTGTAACTTCCTCCATAGGAAGTATGTATCCAACACCATTTCTCAACTTTTGATGGTACTCTTCACTCAGTGCCAATCTCAGAGGTGCAAAATCAAACACTATGCAAAGCTGATCCAAAGTAGACCAAATATTATCATGAGAAGATATCTCCCTTGAGCTCATGTCATAATAGTCATTGCTCACCTCGTGTCTACCCCAATTACTAACAAGTTTTTGTGCCTTATCAAATAAATATATCCAATGCATGCCCACAACTGAGCTTACCTCTTCTATATTGTGATTACCACAATTACTTTGAACTCCCACGAGTTCCTTCCATGCTGCCCAAAGCATGGCTGAAGTGTTGCATTCCTTTACTAAAAATCAGAATGGTGGTGGTTGGAAAACATCTTGTAACAGCTGCATATTCCCCATTCCTTCAAGAGTGGCAATCCTAAATGTAGATTGAGACCAACCCAACCATGGTCTACTAATTCATATCATCTTTATTATCAAAATTACATCTATTTTGCTGACCACCCTTCCTCATCTAGCATTCCATGGGGACTATCTTTGTTTTGTCAACACCCATGATCTTATCTTCAAATGTGGAACTCAGCTCCAAGGAACAATCTATGGATTGATCCTTCACAACTTTGTTAGAATACACCACATATCCTATATGACTCCTTATGAACTCCCTTTCTAACCAATTGCCAAAGATGAAGAATGCCGACGTAGATTCAAAGCTTCTATTCGCTTCGTCATTCGACATTTTGCCCAGGTCCCATATGCAAACATAATGTTGACTTTGAATCATGGAATCTACATGCCCTATGCTATAAGTTGTATCCTTGATCCTATCAACCTTCTTGGAATGCTTTCCTTGATGACAAGAATCTTGCATAGACAAAGTAGGGAGTATCAAACCGGAAACATTATCATACCTTAAGCTGCAGTTACAATGATCATCCACTTTTTTTGGAAGAAAGATTGTTGAGATAACCTTAACACCACCGTCCATGTGACTCAAAACTCTCAAATTAGGGTTAATCAAAATGTTCACCTCAAATGCATATCCATCCCTAATACTTCTTTGAAAAAGAATACTTTTGCCCTTCTTGCTATAATCATGAAGATAATCAAATCACTTGCCCTTAGTTGCTGGTCTGAAGATTCCAGCAAGCTAAAGACCAATATAAGTCGTTGGTGAGGCACTTTCCTCATGTGTATGCCTCACAACAAGGTCTTCCTGGAATTCAGGAAGACCCCTTCACAAACCTCTTGCAAATATGATTTTTCTTCATATTCAGAATTGCCATAACAATGATTCAAAAGCTCACCTTCCTCTTTAAAATTCTTTAGGTGTTGTTTTGCTTGAATAGCTATGAACTTAGCTTCCTTAGCTCTTCTTATCCATTCATCACATCTTTTATGAGTCCTTATCACATCCTCCACACTTGCTTGCAATGTAGCTGGTTTCATTTCAACACTAGGTTCCATTTTTGTTGTTGATGGTGGATCATTAAATTTTGCCTCATATATGTGATTTATGCACTTCTTTTTTGTTGAACTCTATGAGAAATCAACAAATGGTGCTTTCCCCTTCACAATTTATTCCTTGGCTTCCTCATTCATTTGCTGATGTAGGCAGTCATTAGAAGTTAATAAAACATTTTCTACTATTAAAGAAACTTTACCTTTGACTTGCATGTGGAATTCCTTTTGCTCCTCAATAGGGTTTTGAGGTTCGGACCTTGACTCTCTCTTCCCTTTATCTGACCACACTTCCTCACAGTGCTCTTTTCCATTCTGTGACTCCATCAACTCCATAGAGTCTGTAAAAGAGATTTTTGTTCAAATCTTTGTTAGAAGATTTTTGTATAAATCAAAATTGGCCATAATATCCTTATGTAGTAACCCCACGGTTCACAAGCTGGAAAGAAAATGGCTTTGATATCACTATAATACCCCTTTTAGGGCCAAATTAAATAATTTCAGAATTTGTAGAAAACCCTTACACAATTCTGAATATATCAATGTAACCCTAACAAGAAGTTGTAGAATTTTGAAAATAATTCACAAGACATGATAGAAAAATATAAATCACATAGGAACCCTCAGAAAATTATGGAAATTCAGTCTATTATTTTGGGTGCCACCCTTACACATCAAGTCTAATTTTTAAATAAATTGTAGGCTTGTAAATTGGAATAAATTATTGTTGAGTATAGGAGTGAATAAATACAATATTCCACCAAACAAGCAATGCCAAGGCTGAGCCTTGACCCTCCTAGGTAGGTCGCCACCTCTCGAGAGGCCCCTTGAAGCTGACCTCACCCCCAAATTGCTGCCCTACTGCTGTGCCAGCCTCCAAAGGCTTCCCAAACTGCTACGTCAACCTCCAAATGGATTTCCTAGGGTGACATCAGCCCTCAAAGGGTGACATAAACATGAGAAAACCCCCACTAAGCAGGTTGCCCACCTCTAGCTGCCTCTTATCCGCTGCGTCCACCTCAGATGATGCCCTAACTGCTGTGCCACTCACAAATCATACCCTTGTGCCTTGTCCCAACGATCTTTTGCTCGAATGTGACTCTCGGATAAAGCCACCAACTGAATACTGATGCTTTTCGTCCCAATATCAGATTACCAAAGAGAGTTTTCGTCTTCAATGGCTGAAAGTAGAACCAAATTGCTCACTTATAAGAAAGTCAAATGATAGATGATTCATTTATAACACAAATGATCCCCTCCTTTTATACCTTTTCTCACTGAAACTCCAAACTTTTATTTTAATAATAAAACATAAGTTGCTGACATTACTTTTTGGCCACCTAGTTGTACTATTGAAAATTCAAATATTCAAAAAATGATTCTCCTTGATATTTTTAATTAACGGCTGACTTGGTCAAATTAAAAAGTCCCCTTTTTACGAGTTAAATTAGAAATAAGTTGCCGACATAAAGTCATTTTTGGCAACTTGAAGAAAACACCATGTTCCCCTTTTCCCGTCCTTCCTTTAGCCTATGGGAAACCAAAAGAATAGGCTAAGGGTCTTCATTCCTCTCTAAACGCAAGAAGGGGACATGACAATAGCTCTCTCTTTCTACCATATGTTTACTTTTGGGATTAAATGAGACGTTGATTACAACAAGTACTTGTATCATTATCCTTTGAACTAACACATTATATATACATATAGATAAAATAGTGGATAATATAAACACATGGAAGCCCAATCATCTCCCCTTTTAGTATCTTTAAACTACCTTTTGAAAGATCGGTGTTAATTTGGTTACAAAGGCCCGAATTCAACTGGTTTGAGTGATGATATTGGAATAATATGGGACCATTATCATCTCTTCTGGTATCTTTGTGTATTTGTAGGAGCCTCTTAGCGTATGTTGGACTTTTAGGTAAGAAAAAGTCTACTACAAGTAAGGAGTGTAAGCTTAGAAATCTTCTTTAAGAATGCATGCAAGAATCTTGCACTTGATATTGATGATCCTCTGAGGAAAATATAGTAGTTTTAAGCATAACAAGCATAACAATCTATGTAATCCCTCAAAATTAACTACTCTTAAATGTAAAATGTCCCCTTAGGGACAGATTATCCAATTCTAGAAATTCATGGCAAAACCCTAGCCAAAACAATTATTTTCTGATTTCACTTCAAACCCTAGATAACTGAAAAGTACAAGCTTCTGAAGTGCCAAAATAGGGCACAAAAATATTATTTTATTCCTCAATAATTATAAAAAAACTGGCAAATATTACAACCAAAGATTCCCACTTTAAAACATATTTTTATGACAAATTTAGGGCTGAAAATTATGATCAAATACCAATTCCTGTTCGCTGCTGTCATACATCAAATTAGGCTTGAGAAAGCCTCAAAATCCACTTGCCATACCCTAGATAGGGATCATTGGCTTCATCAGATGCTGCGCTGCCCTTCTTTATAGTTTGCGGACCCTTTTTGGGGTTCTACTCGCCCAGAGCCCTAACAGCTCACCACCTTTTGGTAGTTCCTTCGCTTTGATGCTGAAACTAATGGTGTTCAAAAACACCTCTAAATATCTAAAGTTATTCAATACAACCCCTGAATTAGGGCTGCCCAATTGATTAGTAAGGGTTTCCGTACTTACTAGTTCTCCGATGAGGGTTTCCGTCCTCAAAGGTCTGAAGCTCCGCGTTTCGTGCTAAAACTACTTTTTATTATTTCAAATCAAATTCTCCATACCTTTTCCAATGACTTTTCTTTCTTTTATATCCTCCTCTTAAAAGTGGCGCTCAACTTGGAGGGAGGGTTATGAAAGTAAGAAATGATAACTCTTTTATAAGAGTACTTTCCCAAATGCCCCCTAAAAGTCTCTCTTTTAAGTTAAGATAAGAAAGGTAGGACTTAAAAGCTCTTTTTGAAACTAGCACTCAAAAGCACCTTTTGAAACTAGCACTGTTGACCAAATTTTGGCCGTGCAGGCCAAAAGTCGGTTTCCCTTTTCTTTCCTTGCTGTCCTGAGCAGTCCGTCTTTGATGCCTTCACCTTATTGCAATTGTGGTTTTTTCCCTTTGTAATAGGCCTGTTCTTATAAAGACCTGAGTGATTTGAGTCCTGTAGGTTTTCAGGTTGATCTGGGGCTTATTTCGCTCTGAGCAAATTACCTTGAACAAGCCTTTTTTGCAAAGGAATGGGCTAGTTTCGAAGGAATACAAGTCTTTCACAAAGCTCTGAAGGTCAAGTTCCCTTGCGGAGGGCAGACAGGTGACAAATGGGACCGTTCAAGCAAGCTTTGAATGGCAACTTTGGACCCAAGGTGCCCTTGCGGAGGGCAGAGAGCACATTTGAAAGAGAGCAAGGTAGAAGGCCCGAAGGGAAATTTTCCTTCGGAAAAGTGACAAGGCAAAAGACAAAGGATTTCTTTGGACTTTTTGTCCGAAGAAAATCCAAGGAAGAAACCAAAGGTAAATTCCTTCGGACAAAATGCCCGAAGGAAATTCCTTCGGACAAAAAGTCCGAAGGAATTTACCAAGAGAAGGTCGAGACATGAAGACAAGATTTCTTTCGGGCAAAATGTTCGAAGGAATTGGGAAGACAAAGGAGCTCGAAAGGCAAGTGCCCTTGCGGAGGGCTCTCGACTATAAAAAATGGAGCCTTTTCCATTTTTTCGAAGGGACACCTGAAAGGTTCATTCTACAAAAGCCGAAGGAATTGTTAGGGGATGATGACGGGCCCGAGAACGTCAACTTCGACATGATAAACTAGCCGTTGGAGGTTCAAACGTCTGGTGACATGCGTGCGAATGTCAATTTTACGGTGATAAGATAGCTGCTGATTTTCAAATGCTTAAAGACGGGCCTGTGCATGAAATGGGTTAACAGTTGAAGAAAAGACTAAAGGAGATTTCTTTCGGACAAGATGTCCGAAATAATTTCAGAACGCCTAAGCATCACCGCAAGCGGATGGTCAAGCTTGAAGGAAGACAGAATCCCTTCGGACAAGTGTCCGAAGGATTTCCTTCAGATGTTTGGTCGAGGAAATTCGAAGGGCTCAGAGACTCGAAGGTAGACTCAGCGACCCACTAGGAAGGGAGCCAGGAAGAGACAAACAATAGCCCCGAGGGTCGATTGCCAGGAAAAGACAAGAAGTAGCGCAAGACGAATAGAGCAGTCCAGGTGGCACAGAAAGCGTCAGCAGGAGAAGTTATTGCTGCAGATGAAATAGTCTCCACCAAGTGGTCAAGGGGAGCACAAGCTTTCAATAGAGCAGCCTGTTTTTCTTCATTTAATGTTAATGAGCAGACAGTTGCGTAAACTTCACAGAGAGGCGGCCTTGTCATTCAGAAAACAAAGCGACCCATGCTTTAGCAGGGACCTTTAAGACGGTTTGAGTAGCAAAGTCAATACCCGTAAAATCTATAGCATGGTTCTTTCAGGGCATTTATGGAAGGATGACACCAGCATGGGCGGATTCCTCTTTCCTAGGTGTTTAATATAGCATGGGCCGCCTATTCTTGAAGGTGCCAAAAGTCTTTCTCTTAATGCTATATATTGTAACATCTCAGCTGAGAAATGTATCTCTCATTTGTGTAAGGCGAAGCCTTGCCAAATTTTACCTTTGAATCAAAAAGAACACGTTTTACCTCTATCTGACTGGTTATACTTCTGAATATGTTTGTCTATCAACCTTGTGTTTAGTCATTTCATCTTGATGCTTTCATACGTTGACACCAACATATCTAGTATATCCAAGACCATTTCTGCAGGTTAACAGGGAGTGCCCAAGTTGGAGCGTAGAGACAGAGGAGCCATTATCTGACAGTGTGCTTTTGCAGCACCTATGGTAGGTTCTTTTTCTTTGTATCTCCATTAAGCCCCTTGTTAAAGCGCCCATGCAGTTTGGTCTTTTGTTCAGATGAAGTGTCTGTTTGTTCTTTTGGTGTAAAGTGTCAAAATAAGCTGAGTAGATCGGATCATTTGGTGCATCACCATTTTAGGTAGGTTCTGCTTTTGTTATATCTTTCTCTCTTTTCACGCCCCCGGCCCCCCCCCCCCCCCGCCATTATCAACAGTAATAGTTAAGAAACTCAAAGATGTATCAAAGGGAGCTAGCCCTTATCTAGAGATTTTTTCCTCAATTTTGCCAAGCCCACAGCAAGAGGAAAGTCTCCATTGTGCTGCGTGGAAGAGAGAAGCTAAGCCTTCTTTCAAAGGGTGCAATCCACAGTGTCAACAGTTTTTGGCACGCCCAGTGGGACAATTTTTGATGCTCAGAGAAGTTCCAGGATTGGTGCTGGCCTTGTTACTGCAAGAGTGAACAACTAACCCAACATTTGGTGACTCCATTTTCAAGAACTTAGTCTCTGGTCAGAGATCATCCTGACATCCCATGCCTAAGGTCACCACAAGATCCTCTGCCAACGGTGTCCCTTTCGAATTCGTTGAGCTGCCCTTAAACTCAACAAAGCGGCTAAGGTTTGCAAGGACTCATCCCTATACAGCAAATCAATTTCCCAGATCTGCCATAAAATATACCTACGCGAGAAGACCCCGGTTGAACCCTGTTATCGCCATGGCTTTACCTTTTGTAGCCTTCCATGGTCAGAGCCCTTTAAACCTTTTGCATTATGACCCAATCCCAAGGACAGCCCTTAAGAGTGTTCCTCCTTTTAATGGAGAGGGGCCTATTACCGCTATTGAACATATCAGGAATATAGCCAATCTCTGTAACATTCATAATGTCACCGAAGAGAACATAGCCATCAGGTTATTGGCGTTGTCTTTTAAGGGTAAAGTTTTGAACTGGTATGAGACTTTGCCTATGAATTCAGTTGGCTCATGGAACGAATTAGGCATTCTCTTGACAAATAGATTCGGGGAGAAGAGTGACCATCTTTTTCTTGCTGAGCAATTACCACTATGAAAAGAGCTCTGCATGAGTTTATGCAGGATTTTAATACCAGGTTTCAAAAGCCCTGGGACAGAATTCCCATTTTAATGGGGCTGACTCCAAGCTATGCTTTCCTCTACTACTTAAAAGCTTTGAACAACGATATTGCTGTCATGATACAGTCCATGGGAGGACAAGTGTTACCTACTGCCTATGAAGTAGCCATAGCCGTCGAAAATTCTCTGGTGCAAGCAGGAAAGATAGCCCCTAGATTTCATATGCCGCTGTTTCCCGAATTACCACCCCCTATTCAGAATGCTGCACCCACTTTAGCTCCTCTGCTTGGTGTAGAAAAGCCGACTGCTACCTCGCCAAATGACCTCCATGAAGTTAAGAGCTTGTTACAAAGTGTAACCAATGAATTAGTGGCTCTCAAGAGGCAACAAGCCCAAAACTATCGGCTGAATCAGGGATACCATCTGTTTGGACAAACGAATAGACCTCCTTTCCAAAATTATAACCAAGGACAGGGTCAGATTACTCAAGCCAGACCATATCAAGGTTATAATCCAGGTGCCCCTTCATCATCCAAAGCTCTTGTTCCTACTCAAAATAATTTGGTACAGGAACAACCTAATTCCCACCCTTGGGGTATGGTCAAGAACATGTTGCGTATACTAATGAGTTGCCAAATCAATATGTGAACACACAAGACAATCAAATAGCCCAATTCTCAAGTTTTGAGGTGTCAGTACAACTTGGGATGGACAACAGGGAGGCTCAGTCTGATTCCACTCTCATGAATCCCCTGGAAGGAGAATTCTATTCAGTCAATTATGTGAGGAGTATGAATATCCAGGGCGATTGTGTTGCAGCCGATACTAGGTCCAAAAAGAGAGCTATGGAGGAAGCACAGGCAGTTGCTCAAACGTCTGCACCATCTTCTTCATCACAAGTGAACCAAAAGTTTCCAAATTACAAGTCGTTGGCTGCATCCTCAACTCCTTGGCTTGCACCTCAGGCTGTAAATGCTCCCAAAGAAAATTCAAAAGGGAGCAACCCTCAGATCATGTGGTGGACCAGATGAAGAAGCTGCACATGAATATTTCATTATGGGATTCATTAGCAATGCCAGGACAAAAGGATATACTCCAGAAAGAATTGCACGCGCTGAATGACCAAGCTGTCCCAACAAAGGCCTATAATGTGTTGATTATGAATGGGCACCCTTTCATGGCAGATCAAGCAAAAAAGGATGAAAAGGTTCCTTTTTTCTATCTATCCTTAGTCATCGAAGATTTCTTGGTTCACAATTGCATTATTGACAGTGGAGCAAGCACCTCAGTAATTCCCAAATGCATAGTAGATAAGCTAGGACTCAAATATGAGGAAATGACCAAGGGAGTCCTGCAGTTATATGGATCACCAGCTAAGACATTAGGAGTGGCAAGAGGCTTGAATCTAATGTTGCACGCCTGTCCAACCTTCTCAATCCCCCACGACGTGGTAGTGGCGGATGTTCCTCCCTACTTTGCTCTTTGCTTATTTAGGGATTTCACGTCTAAGATAGGCGGGTACTTCGCAGCAAACTGGTTTTACATGATTTTTAGAACCAAATATGGAACTAAAGTGAAGATTGAGTCGGAGCCCATCCACAAAGATCATCTAGAGCCATACTCACTCAAGGCGACAAACGTCAGCTACGCCATCATTGATGAAGAATTTCAAATAGACCAATCTCCACCCTCTTCCCTTGAAGGAGTTGCTGACCTACTCTTAGACAAATGGAGAAGTGAAAATTTGGAACATGACCCATACAAGTTCATCTAAGAGGCAGGGCTTGGAATTTATTGCATGCATGAAGAGGGTACTTTCGTGCCAAATTTGATGAAGGCAAACCAAGAGAACTCTAGTCTATGGCAACTTTTCTTCGATGGCTCAAGAAGCAAATTGGGAGCCGGTGGAGTAATGTTAATTTCACCCTCAAAAGAGAAGTACTTCTCAACTTTCAGGTTCCAATTCTTTTGCACTTGCAATGTTGCAGAATATGAGTCTCTCATTCATGGTTTAGAGTGGGCAAGGAAAAGGGGAATAAAAGAATTGTAGGGTTTTGAGGACAATGAGCTAATTGTAAACCAGGTGAGAGGTCGAAACTTGACCAAGAATTCCTTGCTTAAGTCTTACAAACACAGGGTGTGGGACCTAGTAGAGAGTTTTCTTGCTTTCAATATTATTTCCATTCCAAGAGAACAAAATAAGCAAGCAGACAAACTAGCAGCAGTTGGTGCTCAGTTTGACATTCCCAAGGAAATAGGTCGGGACAGCAGTCGGCGCCATTTAAAAATAATAATAAGACTCTCCGTGCTTGATAATGTCACCAATTGGCAGGTGTTTGACAGTGATCAGCGGATAGCACTCTTCTTACAAGAGGAGGCTGAGTTTGCTTCTACGAATCAAGCCAAACTGTAGCAGTGGTATGATGGCCAGATTGTTCAGCTGAAGAAAAACAAACTTCCCAAAAGTTTGGTCACTCTCGAAAGTATCTTCAATGGAGATGGCCAAATGAAAAATGACAAAACAAGCATCACGACCAAGAGAGAAAATTACGAAACAGTGGAAATATTCAAGGACAGGCTGCTTGCACTTGGGAAGGTATGTACAGATGATGAAAGGCATTCCTTCATTTTGTTATGCCAAGAGTTCGCCGATGTTTTTGCTTGGGAGTATAGCGATCTGAAGGGTTTTGACCCAACACACCATTGAGCTGAGGAAGGCGTCAAACCCATCAAACAAAAACAAAGGCCTATCAATTCGAAGATTGAGCCTCTCATGCGGAAGGAACTCACTAAGCTGATTGAGTTCAGGATCATTTTTCCTATCAAAAACTTTTCTTGGCTGGTCAATTTGCTTCCTGTTAAGAAGAATCGAGAGATCAGACTATGCTTGATTTTAGAGACCTCAATAGAGTCTCACTAAAAGATCACTATCCCCTCTCAAGTATGGAGCAGATCCTCCAAATGGTGACAGACAACGAATGTTTCTCCCTCCTGGATGGGTATTCAGGGTACAATCAAATACTAGTCCAGGACTGCGATAAGTACAAGACAGCCTTCACTACCAAGTGGGGAACTTCTGCCTACAAGAAGATGCCATTCGGACTGTTAAATGCTGGAGCCACCTTTTAGCGAGCCATGGACATAGCTTTCCAGGGTCTGATAAATAATATTGTATTGGTCTACCTTGACGACATGACTATTTTCTCTAAGGATGCAGGCTAACATCTGAAACACTTGAGGCAAATCTTTGAGAAGTGTAGAGAGTTCGGTATCTCTCTCAACCCAAAGAAATGTGTGTTCGTTGTCCATGAAGGTATACTCCTTGGTCATGTTGTTTCAAAAGGGGGCTTGACCATTGATCCAAAAAGAGTACGCGCCATCCTAGCGTTCTCTTTACCAAAGCACAAGAAGGGTCTGCAAAGCTTCTTCGACAGAATAAATTTTATTAAGCGATTTATCCCTAATTTTGCCGAGATAGTCAAGCCACTAGCTTCCATGCTGAAGAAAGATGAGAAGTTTACATGGACAACACAAAAGAAGGATAGTTTTGAAGGGATTAAGCAGGATATTGCCCAAGCTCCCACCTTGATCAGTCCTGACTTCTCCAAGAATTTCAACCTTTACACCTTTGGAAATGAAGAGGTAATCTCCGCCATGCTCACTCAAGCAAATGATGAAAACCTTGAACAACCTCTTGCATTCTTTAGCCAAGGTCTAGAAGGTTTTGAAACTAGGTACACATGTTGAAAAGCAAGTGCTTGCAGTTATACGAACCCTGAAGAAATTCAGACATATGTTGTCAAACAACAAAGTTCATATCATGGTACCACATCCTAGTGTCAAGGATTTCTTGATTAGCCGTGATTTGAATGAAAAGAGGGTAGGATGGATTACCAAGGTAATGGAATATGATGTGGATATCAAAACCACAAAGCTGGTAAGGGGAAGAGGGCTGTGTGAACACCTTGCCAGAGACCTTAAACAACAGAAAGAGAGCATTTTGCTACTCCATGATGAAGCTGCAACAGAGGAACCTACAATCATAGAGGACTGGGCACAAGACATGACACATTTCCTTCTCATTGGTGAGTGCCTACAGGGCCTTGATAGGACCAAGAGAAGGTATTTTAGACTCCAATTTCTTCCTTATGTCCTAATTGATGGGGTGCTATTTAGAAGAGATTTTTCAGGGGTACTCATAAGATGCATAGACTCAAATCAGGTCAACAGGGTACTATCCGAGTTTCCTGATGGACCAACTGGTGGTCACTTTGCTCCTAAGCCTACAGTTGCAAAGATTATGAACGCTGGTTATTTTTGGCCTATTTTATTCAGAGATACTCATGCCTGGATACGGAAGTGTCAGAAATGTGCCCTCTTTGATGGAAAACAACCGCTGGTTGCAATTCCTCTACAACCTATTCAAGTAGAACAACCGTTCATGCAATGGGGTCTAGACTTCATAGGAATGATCAACCCTCCTTCCAGTGCTAGCCACAAATGGGTCGTGACTGCTATAGACTACTTCACGAAATGGCTAGACACTGTTGCTTTGAAAGAAGCCAACGAAAGTGCAGTCCTAGACTTTTATGAAGCCTTGGTGACAAGATTTGGAGTCCTAACTACCATCATCTCAAATAACGCATTGGCTTTCTTGGGAACCAAAACAAGCGAGTGGGCGTTGGGATACGACATCTACCTTAGTACTTCTAATTACTACCCACAAGGAAATGGGTTGGCTGAGTCCACCAATAAGAATTTGATCAAAATCATTATAAGGACAATGGAGGAAAATCAGAGAACTTGGCACGTCAAGCTGAAAACAGCCCTGTGGGCAGACAGGGTTACTCCAAAAAGAGCAGTGGCAATTCACCATACACACTTGTGTATGGAAGGGAAGCTAGACTTCCTATTTCACTTGAATTGCCAGCCTTGGATCTTGCCCACCAGTTGCAGTTGGAGGAAAGCGATAGCATGGAGGTCAGACTTTGTGAATTAATGGAACTTCAGGAGGCAAGAGACCAAGCCATGGTTTCCATGACCAGTCATCAACAGCAAACGAAGAAGCATTTTGATAAGAAATCCTCGTCAAAAGGCTTCTTAGAAGGCGACATCGTCTTAAAATGGGATGACGACTGAGCTAAACTTGGAAAACACACGAAGTTCGATTCCTTATGGAGTGGTCCGTATGTCATCACTCAGTGCAAGCAGCATAACGCATTCCAAATCTCTAGGTTGGATGGTGGGGAACTACATATCACAGTTAATGGGATATATCTTAAGCATTGTCACTAAGCGTTCTCTTGTTATGTACATATTTCTCTGTTTTTTTCCTGTTTTTCTTAAGTGCTTTTGCGCATGTTTGTAGTTTTTTTTAGCCTTGTGTGTGTCTTTCCCTTTTGGGGTAAAAGTTTCGTATTGATTCTGAAGTTCCTCAAGGTTACTATCAGCCTTTCAGGCTGTATTCTGACTCCGTGCCCAACGGACTTGTAAGCCACCGATTTTTCTAAGCATAACAGGCATGCTTCCCCTGTGAATCGCCAAATATGCTGACCAAATTTTGGTCCTGCAGGCCAAAAGTTGGTCTCCCTTTTCTTTCCTTGCTGTCCTGAGCAGTCTGTCTCTGATGCCTTCACCTTACTGCAATTGTGGTTTTTTCCCTTTGTAATAGCCTTGTTCTTATAAAGACTCGAGTGATTTGAGTCCTGTAGGTTTTCAGGTTGATTTGGGGCTTATTTTGCTCTGAGCAAATTACCTTGAACAAGCCTTTTTTGCAAAGGAATGGGCCAGTTTCGAAGGAATACAAGTGTTTCACAAATCTTCAAAAGTCAAGTGCCCTTGCGGAGGGCAGGCATGGGACCGTTCAAGTAGGCTCCAAAGGGCAACGTTGGACCCAAGGTGCCCTTGCAGATGGCAGAGAGCACATTTGAAAGAGAGCAAGGCAGAAGGCCCGAAGGGGAATTTTCCTTCGGAAAAATGACAAGGCAAAAGACAGGATTTCTTCGGACTTTTTGTTCGAAGAAAATCCAAGGAAGAAACCAAAGGTAAATTCATTCGGACAAAATGCCCGAAGGAATTCCTTCGGACTTTTGTCCGAAGGAATTTACCAAGAGAAGGCCGAGACATGAAGACAAGATTTCCTTCGGGCAAAATGTAATTCCTTTGGACTTTTGTCCGAAGGAATTGGGAAGACAAAGGAGCTCGAAGGGCACTTGTCCGAAGGAATTGGGAAGACAAAGGAGCTCGAACGTGGAGGGCTCTCGGCTATCAAAAAGGGGGCCTTTTCCATTTTTTCGAAGGGACACCTTCCCTTCAAGAGGTTCATTCTCCAAAAGCCGAAGGAATTGTTAGGGGATGATGACGGGCCCGAGAACGTCAACTTCGACATGATGAACTAGCCATTGGAGGTTCAAACGTCTGGTGACGTGCGTGCGAACGTCAATTTTACGGTGATAAGATAGCCATTGATTTTCAAATGCTTAAGGATGGGCCTGCGCATGAAATGGGTTAACAGTTGAAGAAAAGACTAAAGGAGAATTCTTTTGGACAAGATGTTCGAAAGAATTCCAGAACGCCTAAGCATCATCGAAAGCGGATGGTCAAGCTCGAAGGAAGACAGAATCCCTTCGGACAAGTGTCCGAAGGATTTCCTTCGGATGTTTTGTCTGAGAAATTCGAAGGGCTCAGAGACCCAAAGGTAGACTCAGCGACCCGCTAGGAAGGGAGCCAGGGAGAGACAAATAATAGCCCCAAGGGCCGAGTTGCCAGGAAAAGACAAGAAGTAGCACAAGACGAATAGAGTAGTCTAGGTGGCACAAAAAGCGTCGACAAGAGAAGTTATTGCTGCAGATGAAATAGTCTCCACCAAGTGGTCATTAAGGGGAGCGCAAGCTTTCAATAGAGTGACCCATTTTTCTTCATTTAACATTAATGAGCAGACAGTTGCGTAAACTTCATAGAGAGGCAGCCTTGTCATTCAGAAAACAAAGTGACCCATGCTTTAGCAGGGACATTTAAGACGGTTTGAGCAACAGAGTCAATACCCATAACAATCTACAACATGGTTCTTTCAGGGCATTTATGGAAGGATGACACCAGCATGGGCGGATTCCTCTTTCCTAGGTGTTTAATACAGCATGGGCCATCTGTTCTTGAAGGCGCCAAATTTTTTTTTCTTAATGCTATATATTGTAACCTCTCAGCTGAGAAATGTATCTCATTTGTGTAAGGCGAAGCCTTGCCAAATTTTACCTTTGAATAAAAAAGAACGCATTTGACCTCTATCTGATTGGTTATACTTCCGAATATGTCTGTCTATCAACCTTGTGTTTAGTCATTTCATCTTGATGCTTTCATATGTTGACACCAACATATCTAGTATATCCAAGACCATTTTTGCAGGTTAACAGGAAATGCCCAAGTTGGAGCGTAGAGACAAAAGAGCCATTATCTGACAGTGTGTTTCTGCAGCACCTATGGTAGGTTCTTTTTCTTTGTATCTCCATTAAGCCACTTGTTAAAGCGCCCATGCAGTCTGGTCTTTTGTTCAGATGAAGTGTCTGCTTGCTCTTTTGGTGTAAAGTGTCAAAATAAGTTGAGTAGATCGGATCATTTGGTGCATCACCGTTTTAGGTAGGTTCTGCTTTTGTTATATCTTTCTCTCTTTTCACCCGCCCAATAGTTAAGGACCTCAAAGATGTATCAAAGGGAGCTAGCCCTTATTTAGAGATTCTTTCCTCAATTTTGCCAAGCTCACAGCAAGAAGAAAGTCTCCATTGTGCCGCGTGGAAGAGAGAAGCTGAGCCTTCTTTCAAAGGGTGCAATCCACAGCGTCAACAAGCACTCAAAAGCACCTTTTGAAACTTGACAATTAAAACCCAAATGTATCGCTCTTCTTCCAACTCCAACTCCCTTATCCTTTGGGAAACATGGAAAATTAGACTAAGAATGTCCAATGCTTCATCAAAGAGAAGGGGGCATTACAAAATGAAATATTAATATGGGATGGAAATGAAATGAGATAGAAATGTAAAATAGATAAGTCAAGAAAGTGGGAGATGGTTAGGTAATTCATAGAATGCCCATCTTTAATTATGCATTTATGATGGCCATAAGCTAGATTCCTCAAATAAGAGCAGACCTCTACTTACCTTTGACCCTCTATACCTACAAACACCCGAAGCCTCTGGAATGAAATATAAGTTGATTATTCTGCTTTTATATGAAGACTTGAAACATGCTTTTGGGTGGTAAAATAGGTACAATTTACGCCCTCATCGACAAGCTATATGTGCTTCATAACGAGGCAAGACATACTACAAGAAACAAGCAATGTATGAGCTTCACAACAAGGCATTATATGCCACATGAAGATCATTCATGAGGCACATTTTGATGTAGATGACGGACCCAACTATGATTCCACACGGTTTGTCTCAAATAAAGCTCATATTCCACAAAACTCAATTAGTACTAGACTCATGAATCAAAGTGCTCTATCTCATAGAAGTCTATAATGGCCAAAAACAAGATGTCTCTATTCATAGAAGAAATTTCCAATGTTATTAACATGGTCTACTCATCATGCCATAAGCCATTTTTTCAATTTGTTTGTTTGTTGTTTCTTCCATGGATGCAATCTTCATGAACTTGAATTGCTTGAAACCCTGGAGTGTGGATTGTATGCTCAACATCCACCCTCAAGCCAAACTCTCAGTGGAAGACCATAAAGGCAGAACCAACTCAATGCGAAGTTGTCAAATGCACACACAAGGTAAGTAATACAACAAAGCCCCAAACGAAGGTGCAAATGATTCATAATATTGCGCACACGAGATGTGCCACAAGAAGCAATTCTACCAAAACGTAAGTCTATAAAGAAATGAGTTCTAGTGTGCATTATTGAAAAATAGAGGAATATAAGAAGACTCCATGAATTCCAAGGAGGCACTTTGCACAAACATACCTCTAGTTATGCAAGATCTTTGTTACTCACACTAAGCTCCCATGCAAGCAATGAAGTAGACAATTCTTAGAAATCATCTAACATGCTAAAGTCGCATGTAGACAAAGAAGAGGCACCACATTACTTTCTTCAATCAATTCCTATAAACTCACAACCCTCATGTAGGCAAAGGAGGTACATATCTCAAATCAATCATCAAGAATGACAAACTCTCATGTATACATAGGAAGTACTTGATAGAGGTGCAAGATAGACAACTATCTTTTAGTTGTCTTTTTATAGCATATGTTTACAACTTGGATTACATGAGACCTTGATTACAGTAACTACTTATTATCATTATCCTTTTAACTAATACATTATATATACATAGATAAATTGATAGATAATATAATCATAGTAAGGTTTGATTGTTCCCCTTTTGGTATCTTTAAACTACTTCTGGAAGGATCTGAATAAATTTGGTTAAAACAGCCCAACATCAACTGGAGTGAGTGATGATGCATGTATAATTTGGGACTCATCTTCTCTAGTATCTTTGTACGTTCATAGAAGAAGCCTTTTAGTGTATTTCGGACTTTGTCACATAAGAAACAATGTTCAGTAGGTAAGCAATAGTTTGCTACAAGCAAGGCATTTAAGCTTAGAAAACATTTTTTAAGAATGCAGTAGGAGTCTTGCACTTAATACTCATGAATTTCTGAGGATTTTTTTTTTCCTCTTAAGCATACCAACTATAGAAACTTATTTATCCCTTAGAGCTAACCGCACTTACATGAAATACGAATGTGAGATGGAAATGAAATGAGTTAGACATGTGAAACAGATAGATCAAGGAAGTGGGAGTTGATGCATAAAACGCCCATGATTTGGCAAATGTATGTGTAAGGCTTAGTTTTTGCTTTTATGATAGTCACAAGTTAGAGTCCCCAACTTAGAACAGATCTCTTCTTTATTACGAAAAATGAACACAGATAGAAACCAAGCAAAAAAAAAAGAGAGAATTTTAAAGAGAGATACTTTTTGGATATATTATTGAAAGAGAAACCATAACTTTATAGGTAAACAAAAACATAAAACCTAATATTGGGTGACAATTGCTAACCCCAAAATGACTTAAGTGAACACTATGTCATGTTTATATTATTCGATAAAGCAAACTAGACTCATAAAGTGACTATTACTAAGCCTATCAATAAGACTAGTATGACCATTATAACTTTATGCTATAAACTCAACATTGTCCCTTAAATGTCATTCTAGAAAATACACTAAGTTTATATTTAAATTTTACAAATTTATTAGGACCAAGAGACTTCGTGAGAATGTTGTAGTCTGGACCTAGGTTGGACAATATTGCAGCTCAACTTCTTCATTTTCTACTAGCTATTGGATGAAGTGATAATCTATATTGACATGTTTGTTTGCTCATGAAAGATGGGATTTTTTTCGTGCTTGAGAACTCCGTGGTTATCATAAAATGGTGCTTTAGGCTCAGTTTGATCAACTTGCAGATCGACAAGCATTCTAAGCAAAGCTTCTTCATGTGCCCCTTTTACTGTGGCTCTATTTTCTGCTTCTGTCGAGGAAAGTGAAATTGCATGTTGTTTCTTGCTGATCCAAGAAACTGACCTGGTTCCTAGACTGAACACAACCTGTTGTATATTTCCTATCATCCACAGATCTTGTCCAATCTAAGTCTGAACAACCACACAATTGAAGCTCCTTGCTCATACCATATAGAATGCCAAAGTCTGATGTGCCCTTCACATATTGTAGCACCTTCTTTGCTGCTATCTACTGTTATGTTTTTGGAGTTGTCATAAATCGAGAGATATAGCTGACTGCATAGCACAAGTCAGGCCTAGTGGCTGTGAGATAGATCAAGTTGCTAACTAGTTCCTTGTAGATTGATTCATTTACTGTTTTTGAATCATTATTGGCTGAAAGTTTTAGCCCTGTCTCCATAGGTGTAGATGATATTTACAATCAGTCATCTTGAACCAATCTAACAAACATTTTGCATATTTTGATTGAGAAACCAAATATGTTTATAAGTTTTTCAAAATTCTACATCGAAATAGTAATGTAGGAGGTCTAGATCTGTCATGTCAAAAGCGAGACTTGAATTTGATTTTACCTTTTCACTAGCTCCGACCTCACTACCTATAATGATGATGTCATCAACATATACCACTAGAATCACCACATCACCATTCTTACTTTGGATGTAGAGAGTGGGGTTAGAAAGACTTTTTCTGAATCCTTGTTCTCCCAATTGGCTGTCAATTTTGATATACCATGTCGTGGGAGCTTGCTTTAGCCCATAAAGAGCTTTCATCAATCTTCACACCATATGTTCCTTCTTTTAAACTTAAAATTCCCTACAGTTGGTACATGTGTACTTCTTCTAGATCTCCATTGAGGAAGGCATTCTTCACATCCATCTGATGTCTTTTATAGCCAAACTGTGTTGCCATGGCCAAAACCGATTGGATTGTTTTCATTTTTGCAGTAGGATCAAATGTCTCCTCATAATCAATCCCTTACTTCTATGCAAAGCCCTTTGCGATCAGCCTTGTTTTATGTTTGTTAAGTGTGCCATCCGCTTTATACTTGACCTTATATACCAATTCGCAGCCAATGGGTTTCTTCCCAACAGGTAGCTCTTGTAGAATCAATGTTCGGTTCTTCATTAAAGTTTCATGTTCGTCTTGCAGAGCCTTCTACCATTCTGGTTTTCCTTTGGCGTCTTCATATACTTTAGGTTCAAAAGATGTGGAAAGGTAGTCATTAAAGCATAATTCACCATATCAGATGTCTTACCTCTTTTTGGTCTTCTTTCCTCTCATATAAGGTAGCTCATGTCCCTGAACATCTCCATATGTCCTATACCACCTTTTTGGTCTCTTCTTCTATTCCTTCCCCTTCAAATCATCATTGGTGTTTTGCTGATTTGAGGAACTTGCAGCTGCGTCTTGGCTGAAATTTTCTTGTGATTCACACTGAAGGGCTGCCTTTTCCTCACGCTGAGTATCCACATCCATCCAGCCGACAAACTCAGCCCTATCACTTGCATTTGCTGCAATTTTCTGATCCTATTTTTTGCTCGTATATGTTTAGAATGGCCCTGCATTATCATCAACTATTACATCCTAAATAAAGTATCCTTTGTTAGTGTTGACAATTCTTCCACAGGGCAGATTGTCTCTTGCCATTTAGAAGGTTCACGTCTCTAGCCAAGGAAGAAAGAATACATTGCTTTTGGTAAGGGCCTTTGCTACAACAGGAAAATTCCAAAGGAATGGTCCATCAAAAAGGCTTTTACTTTGGAAAAGAGCCTTCGGAAAAGTGCTAAGGACAAAAGTCCGCAAGGCAAGAGACAAAGCCAAAGTGCCTAAAACAAAGGAAGTAATTCCTTTGGACTTTTGTCTGAAGGAATACTTCGGAGAATCCAAAAGTCCACCTAAAGAATCAAGGTTTAAAGCCAAGGCCCTTCGGATGGTTCATTTTTCAACAATCCCGAAGGGCAGGGTACCCTTCGGGAAGGTACAGGAGCAAATTCAAACCTTTGCAAAAAGCCCAGCTACCCTGCAATTTTTCCGAAGGGCACAGACGAGAGATAGGAGCCCTTGTGGAGGGCACTTGGTCGGTGCCTGTACCTCTGTGCATTTTTCGAAGGGTATCTTTTGGAAGACAAGTGAAGAAGGCAAAAGCGAAGGGTTAATTCCTTCGGACAAAAAGTCCGAAGAAATTCGGAGAACTGGCCGCACAAAATTCCGAGAAAATAAACCCGATGAAGAATTCCGAAGGCCAAAGGAAGAGATCGAGATAATTCTTGCGGACATTTTTTCTGCGGGAAAATGACGTAGCGGTCCAAACAAAAGGCCGACAGAGCAAAGAGCAAAGGCAAAGAACAAAGTATTCCTTTGGGTTTTTTGTCCGAAGGAATTCCTTCGGACAAAAAGTCCGAAGAAATTCGGAGAAAAGTTGCCAAAAGAGAAGGACCCGACTATGAAAAGGAACCCGAGCAAAAGAAAGTATCCATTCGGAAAAAAGTCCAAAGGAATACTTCGGAAGATAAGGCCAAAGGAAAGAAAGCCATCGAATATCCAAGGAAATAAAAGAAGTCCGAAGGAAATTGCAAAAACAAAGAATCCCGAAGGAAATAAAATGCCAAAGGGGGACGTCTCGCGAGACGTCAAATTTTGACCACGGGAAGTAACCGTTGAAACAGGGGTAAAGCCAGAATTCCGAAAGAAAGGCCAAATGGAGAGATATGGACCGAATATAAATAAAATTAAATCCGAATATAGAATCCCGCCAGAAATAGACATGAACAGGTAGACCAGAATAGGGTAAAATACATGCAAGCAGGGGCTATTTTCGAACAACTGCCAAAGCTTCAGTTGACTGGCTATTGAAGCCTTGCTCGTCTCCAGACCAACTCACGCATCCGAGGGTCCAACTCAGCGTCAACCGAAGTTCCAAATTCGAATGTCGAGTTGATTGTTCCAGATTTAGAGTTGACTAATTGTTAAACGCCACATGCACTAGGAGCTTTCCATGCGAGGGAGAATGATATCTTCGTCCAACTTAGCTTGCCAAACAGTCAACTCAGCGGATCTCTTCGTCCAACTCAGCTTATCAAACGGCCAACTCAGCCTTGCAACGTTCCAATTCGGCATCAAGCAAGCTCACGTAGAGTTCTAAAATTAACATTGGCGTGGATCTCCATGCAAATAGAAGTCGGCGGTTCAGAACAAAGACAAGTTCACTTCCTCAAATGCAAGAAGCTTCATGCAAAGACAAAAAAGGAAATATATTTAATTGAAAGGCTAAGTCAGCCTTGAGTTAACCGAAGTTAATCCTTCTCTTCAAATTTTCAACGCCAATATTTGGCCTTTTGTAATTCTCTATAAAATGGCTTTCAACCTTGATTAAAAATAATCGAATCCCTCTCTTGGCTAGACCAGACTCTGCCATTGGTGAGTTGTGTAACCTCTTCAATCAATAGAATGATTGTACTTTCAGATTTCAAGTGCTGGCAGATTGTATATTTCTTTAGCAATTTGCATAAGTGGTAGATTTCTCTCCCTTCCCAAATTCTGATTCATACCTAGTTGCTAGATTATCCTTATGCAGGTCATGTTCAGTGTTCTTTATGTCTTTTGCTGAAGCTGTAGATGTTAGGTGGTTGCAAAGTGTCTTGTATCAGACCTCTCTCCATTGTTTTCCCTCATGTTTTGGTCATTGGAGCGAACCTCTTCATGAAATACTTATGCATAAGTGATTGATTGAAATCGAAGGTCTTCCTTTCCCTTGTTTGTTTAGTGTTCAAGGTTCCAAGTTGAGTGGATCAATCTTCTGGTGTATCACTCTTTTTAGGTAGGATTTCCCTTTAAAGTTTCCTTCTCCCTTTTCCATGGTAGTCCGCAACATAGAGTAGAGATCCTCATTGATACATCATACAGGAACCAGCCTTCTCTGGAGGTTCTTCTCACCGTTGAGGCACCCACCCTCGTGAGAAGATCCCATTGTTTTAGCCGGTTAGAGGACTGGCCATTTCGTGCACGTCTTTGATTCAGGGCGCAGCTCCAGGTTGACAACAGTTAGTTTGCAAGTGAACTAACCTATATGCTTTATGGTGGTGGTTGTACCCTTTGAACATCGACTTCATATATTTTTTGTCTAGTTTGGTTTGTTTTTCATCAGGAACCTATGTATGTACGACTCAATCAATTATTTTGAGATGGCTTACTTTAGGTTTTTGTTCAGACCATGATTCTTTTGGAGTTTTCTTGTGTACTGCTTTTGCTGGAGACTAATTGAGTAGATATAGTAATGTGTGTGCTGCTTCCACTCAAATTTTTTTTGGAACTAACTTTTTCTCTAACATACACCTTGCCATCTCCATAATGGTACGATTCAGCCTCTCTACCACTTCATTTTATTGTGGATTGTAGGGTGCGGTGTATTGCCTCTAGATGTCCTCTTGAGTACAAAAAACAAGGATTTTTCTAGAGCAAAATTCATCTCCATTATCTAATCCAAGGAGTTGGATACTCTTTCTTGATTGTTTCTATACCATGACCTTGAACTTTTTGTCCTTATCAAGAGCATTTGATTTTTGCTTCTAAAATTACACCCACATTTTTCTTGAAAAGTCATTTACAAATAGCAAAAAATACCTAGCACCGGAGATTGATGTCATCTTCATATGCCCACAAATTACATCGGCGAATAACCGAAGGACTTCCTTAGCTCTCCAAGCTTGCCCTTCCTCAAATAAAACCTTGTGTTGCTTCCTAGCCCGGGATACACCACAAACACTTTGTTGATTTTGAATCTCTGGAAGGCCATCCACCAAACTTTCTTTAGACAAAAAAGAAAGATGTTTCAAATTTAAGTGCCCATACCTTTGATGCCAAAGTGTGTTGTTGTCTTGACCACTCTTGCCCATCAATGCATGCTCTTTTTCCTCCTTTGTAGCAATCAATATGAAAATCCCATGTTTTTTAATACCTAAACTAATTTTCTTCATTCTGACCTTATAAACAATATAACAATTATTATTATTGAAAATTACATTCAAATTAGGATTGTTATTCATAATCTCACAGACTTAAAGTAAATTCTTTTCCAAATCAAGAACATAAAAGACATTCATAAAGAGCTACTTTAAATTCTTAGTGTTATTTTCACATTTTTTTTGCCTTCAACCTTATATTCTTCTCTTTCACCAAAAATCACATAGTTAAAAGTAGATGTATTTGCTACAAAGTCAAGACACCAATTTCCCCTATTTGTGAAATGCTTGGTGGCATCAAAATCTATATACCAAGCAATCTTGTTCACACAATCTCTATCATCTGTAGTTATAAAAACATAAAATTCATCATTTTCTTTATGTGCTGCAATATTGGTTGGCTTCTTAGGTCCTTGGCTATTTTTCTCATCCCATAATTATTTTCTACAGAATTTGATCTTATAACCTAGTTTTCCAGAATAGAAGCACTTGAAGGTTTTGGTTTTTTGATTATCTGAATCCTCTATCCTACTATTGCCCTTTCTGTTTCTGCCATCTTTTTGTTTGGCAAACTTGTCCTTGCCCTTGAAGTCAGCTTCCAAAGCCATCTTTGAGGCCTCAGCCACGTTGCCATTGCTTTTCCCACTTGCCTTGCTGCAATAGTGTAGTGCTTAACTCTTCAAATTTTTAGTCAACATCAATAGCAATATTTAGGGTTTCAATAAAATGCTCAAACAATGCTAGTAAACTCGTCAGAGTGATTACTTCCATCTTTTGCCCAATCACATTAACCTATTCTTTAATATCTTTTATTTTTCCCAAATGATTTTTTCCATTTTAATAGAAAAACAATATTTTATTAAAGAAGACTCTACCTTTATTAGATATTTCATGCAACTCCTTTAGCTGCTTCCAAATGCATGGCACTTTATTTCTAATATGCATTTATGGTAGCATTTTATCAATAATATATAGCTTTATTAGCATCATTGCTTCTCTATTTCATCAAACTTGTCTTGGTCTTTCCCTGTTGTTGCAGGTTGGGTTTCCTTCCCCCAAACAAGCTGACCTAAGCATCTATAGGTACATATCGCTAACATCCTTTGTTTCTAGGTAATATAATTCTTCCCCATAAACTTCTGGTTACCCTCCAACATTATATGGGACAAACTGGCCATTTTCTATAAAAATATCTGCTAATAAAGATGCTGAAATATAGATTTAGAGCTACAGATCTGCTCCTTCCTCCCCAAACTGCAAATATTGGAAGAAAAAAAAACAGAAATGTTTGCCCAAAACTGTTGGATTTGCTGAAAATGCTAGAAAACACTGAAAAATGCTAGAAAACACTAAAAAATGCTGAAACTAGCTGAAAATCTGCATTCTGGTTTTTTCAAAAAATTGAAAATCACTATTCTGTATGGTTCTGTACAATTTTGAATGATTGTACTATTTCATATGGCTGCACTATTATGCACAACTGCACTATTCCACACAATCCAGTACAACTGCACTATTATACACAAACCCGCACATTCCTGTACAACTGCACTATTATGCACAAACCCACACATTTATTCTATTCCCTACAAACACATACAACTTTACTTTGTTGGTCAGTTTTACTGTCCTCTACTGTTCTGTACAGTCCTTTGGGGCTCGAATTTCCTTAATTTGGCTTTAAATCGAAAAGCCTTGATCTCTCTTTTAAAAAACAAAACCAGCTTTAAATAGAATAAATGGATCTCAATGCAAAGCAGAAAAAACAAACCTAGATTTCTTTGCTCAAAAGCCATTTTGGTTTCTTGGTGCACATCATAACCAATTCCTTTGGTTTGTCACTGATCTGAGCAGTCTTTAAGCCTTCACTCGCTACTTCTTGGCTTCTCCTCATCGTGGCTCAGGTACCATATTACAAAAGCCAAACATAAAGAAACCAAGCAAGAACACCAGAGAGAACTTGAAAGAGAGAAATACTTATTGGATATGTTGTTGAAAGAACAACCATCTCTTTATAGGAAAGTAAGAATGTAAGCCCAAATACTTGGGTGATAGATAACATATTACGAAAACCAAACACACAAAGAAACTAAGCAGTAACACAAGGGAGAACTTAAAAGAGAAAAATACTTCTTGGATATGTTATTGAAAGAGTAACCATCACTTTAGAGGAAAGCAACAACGAAACCCCTAATATTTGGGTGACACAAACCCTAACCCTAAAATGACTTAAGTGAACATTATGTCATGCTTATATTATTTAATAAAGCAAACTAATGCCATAAAGTGAACATCTTGACTTAAATGAAGATGTCCGGCTTGTTTATCTTGGGTAAACCATAGATTCAGGGCATGGTGTAATTTTTGACTCTTTGCTCAATGATGAACTATTGATTAGTTTCATTATGTCTCTTGAGGCCTTTAAAGGGTATCTCTGTATATGCTTTTAGCTTTAATTGTTATGCAAGTGTTCCCTCATCTCATCAAGGTAGGCCTCCATATCTAATATTACCATTGCATTATCTGCTTTCAAGACGATAAATTCTTTATTTTCATTGATCCTTTCTAGTGCTAGCTTCTGCTCTTTCATAATATTGCTCTTAAGGGGCTTTACCAAGGTCCACCAAACAGTCTTGTCTAATTTCCTCGGCAATGTGTATTGGCAAGCTATCAGTTGCACCTTCAATGCTAATCATGAATTTCTCATACAGGATAATGTGAGGTGATATGGCAAAGCCGAGTGCTCTTCTCAATAGGCCAAGGGTTGGGTAATCAAGTGTGATGGATGAAAGATTTATGACATTGTCTTGGCCATTCCATTCAAAATCATTTAGATATCATCCTTCACCTCTGGTATTGGATCCTTTTTAAATTGCAGTAGCACTTTCTATTTCATAGGTTATTGAGTGTGACACCATTGGAGAATGAAAGACTTTCTCTCTCTCATTGTTGTTTACATTACTAGTGCTATTGTTATTGCTATCAACATTTGGAGTAGTCCTAACATCGCTTTTCATTAGTAATAATTAACCTGTGGGTCATATTATTATCGTGTCAGCCTTCCAATCCTCAAACTATGCATGAACATCCTTTTTTCAAAACCTGCCATTACGTGGCATCTATTCTGCTAGCTGTTTAAATATTCATTGTTGTTGGGTATTGCATCACTTGTGTTGTTGCTGGAAGCACGTGACCTCAGCCTTGCTGTGCTGCCCACAAACCTTTATTCTTCATATAACACTAAATTCTGCTGGGCACTCAACACAGATGTGCATTTCTCTTTCAACATTAAATTTTGTATGGCATTTATCAGCACTGGGATAGGGTCATTCTCACCGTTTTCTCCTTTGTGTATGTTCTGATCTAACATTAAGGACTGCTGAAGCTGAGAATCTGTTGCTATGTTTGGATCTGGGACAGATGGGATATTAAGACACGGAGAATAACTTGAACAACTATGCATCATATGGTCAACGTACATGTCGTTTCTTTATGAATATTATTTAACAAGGCCCGAGTTCATAAGGCTTGGGTATTAGCCAATAGGCCAAACTCATTGGAACTCCCTTCAAGGGTTGTTCTGTTGACTTGTGACAAATTATGAATAATTAGAATAAGTGATCTATGTGACATTGTTATTGTTATATTGAAGTCATCTTCTGCCAAAACTTTTTGATGCATGCATACACATGCATTAATTCGTTGCCTTACTCTAGCAATGTGCAAAACATGCCTTGTTCACTTATGGTTATAACTTATATTTTTGCTGATATTATATGTTTGTACATGTCCATGTCTTTTTTAAATTTAGAATTTAAAATCTAGTGCATTTCATTTCATAGTACAATACACTGTCATTATGCGACTGCTTTGGTCTCTCTCAATGGACCTACACAAGTTGAACCAAATATCGTGCTATCATCTGAGTGAATGCAATTCTAAGGGTACTAATTTGGTCATTCTCCGAGTCTTGTCCTTATGCTTCTTGTCAAAGCTTATTGTTGTGAAAGAAACCAAAGTCTTCCCCGGTGGTGGTTAGTTCTATTAGTCTGCTCGTGAAAATTTGGAGATTATTAAATATCTACATTTGGCTAAACTTGAATCAGAGTTGCTACATTAATGTGTTCTTTGGAATACTCTCCCATACTTATTATTCTGTCTATGGTGGTTTGCTTCCAAGATTTCTTGTTAATGCTTGTCTCATGCCTGCTAGGAATCCTCTTTGCTAGTGTGCAACTTTCCTCTAGTTTGGTCACTATGTCTTGCGTCTGTTCCACTATTTGTACTTTTGAAATATGATAGCTTTGTACTTGTCCTGTCTCTGTTCTACATCTCAAAGCGTAGATAGCTTGTACCTGTCACCTAAACATATGAACCGTCAAAAATTGAAATCAAATTTGCTGGTAAATTGAAATTGTCACAATTTCTTCTAAATATCAAAGAAGTTTTTTGTGTATGATGAATGTCTTTGCATCATGGTCGGGAACATGTTTTGACGTAATCATGTACATCAGGTTCAACGACATAATTATCTTCTACCAAATATGCCCAGCAGAAAATTTTATGAAGCTCCTGTGGTCTATTTATGAAACTGAGGCTTTGGAGGCGTATAATTTTAGAAACTTGTTCGTCAGACCTCCATCTTTATTGCATCTCATCATAAATGCAGAAGATGTTTGATGGTTAGTTAGATTAGAGCAGAAACGTGTGTCTTTGTTTCTTTGGCATCATCAGGCCTGATTTTTTCTTATTTGAAGGACGTTATTCTTGTACACTTCTGGATTTTAGCAGATCATTCATTTACTTTAATATCTTATGTGAAAAGAGAGGATGTCTTTTCAGTTTCTATTCTACGTGGAGCTGAGATGAGTTCCTGTTAGATCAAATAACTCAACAAGCTGTTGTAACCCAGAAAATGTTTTTTTAAAAAGATTAATAGAAATTTCTGTATCCATCCTGTAAGAAAGGAATGAAGTAATATTTTAATTTTGAATTGTGTGTTTTGGTCCCTTAACGCTTTTGAAGTGGTTGCTGGCAGTGTACTTGGTATCATCATGAACGGGGTATTAGTTTCTCAGATACTTACCTACAGGCGATCAAATGCTAAGAATGACAAAAAGACAGAGTAATGTCTTTAGCCACACTTGGTGATTTTTACAGAATGTTAGTGGTAAGTTTTTAGAACATTATTGGATTTATAAAGTGGTCTTTTTTAAGAAATTGTAATTGACTGAAATACTGACATTCTGTTTCTAACACAACTGATATTGATATAGTTTGTTCCATTTGTCAAAGGCTTTGATATTCTGTAAACAATGAATTATTTTTTTGGGTTTCATTGTTCAGAGATGTAACATCAACATTGAGTTCATAAAATCTGTTGATCAGACATGTAACGTAACATTGGCATTGAGTGTCTTTCATTCGTAAAATCTGTTGAGCAGACATGTAATGTAACATTGGCATTGTCTTGCATTTGTAAAATCTGTCAATATTTGAAGCTTTGAATAGCTTAGGTCTTTTACATGTAAAAATACAACATGCTAGCATAGGTTTTATCACCGAGCATATCATATTATTCATTCTTCCATATTAACTGTGTTGAAGGCTGACTCCCGCATTGCCTTAAGCAGTCAGTCCTCTGAAGATGGATTCAATATACCTTTTGGTTTATCTCCCTGTTGGTAACTTCTATAAGTGGTATGATGTTTTCTAATGTATACAGCAGTTCGAAGATGTTTTTGAAGTAACATTGTTTTTTTAATGCAAAACTGTTGCTAGGTATATGTTTCATTATGAAATTCCAAGATTTAGACTGTTTAAGTTGCAGTTGCATGTGCACGGATATGGATACGACTAATTTTCAAGACCCTAAATACGACTGGATATGGCATTTATAAAACACACATATATACATACAGACATATAGATCAACATACACACATATATATCAAAAGACAACATGAAACACAAATTTAAGCTTTAGAAGTAGTTTTTCAGTACGAAAGTAATATAGGATAATTGATACAATATCCCAAAATGCTTATATATACAGTTTCATGATTAAAACAAATACATTGACTAAATCACATGCTATAAAAAATGTCACCACTGTTCTCCTGAAATTGGAGTTTCACATCGTCAGGATTCTCTGCAGACCTTGATAGTTGGATTGGGTACAACCACCAACCACACTCCCAATGTCACGGAGAACCTTGTACTATGTCAAAATCTTCAACAACGATATTGAGATTTGTGAATGCGAATGCATTGTACTATGTCAAAATCTTCAACAACGATATTGAGATTTGTGAATGCGAATGCATTTATGGATACCATAGTAGCAAAAATCGTTTGGGGAAAAAATCATTTTTTCAAAAGTGTAAGTGTTTTTCAAAAAATCGTGATTAATCGGGAAAAAGTCGGAAAAACATAAAACTATTGAAAAATGTGGAAAAAGAAGAAAAAACTATATATATTTTTTTAATTTAAAGGCATAGAGATGCATATTAAGCATTTCAACTACACAGAGAATAGATACAAATTATGAGAAGTTAAATGAGATTATATGCCATCAAAATCAACGAACTGTTTTCTTTCATTAATTTTTAAACTGTTTAATTTGCATTACATTTGCATGTCAAAATACATACTATTGCCGTTTACAAAGGAACAAAATGAGAGGGAGCCAATGGTGATGAAGTAGACTAGGGATCAACAGGGGTAGATGTTGAAGGTCTAGGGTTAGAGCCTCTCCTAATTTGAGAGACAATCTCAGTGTCATATCCAATCTTATCCAATTAGTCAGTCAACTTCATCATAAATACGGTCATTATTTTCGAGCCATTCGGATTTTGGATTGATTTTGTCAAGTTCATTCGATTGATCTTCTTCGAAGGTACCTAACATTATCAAATAGAATGCATATGTTAGTGACTTGGAAAATAATATTTTAGAAGAATATAATTCAACTTTCCATATGAATTGAAAATTAGAAATGCAACATTTTTTAACCTTGAGCTTTCTTCATCTTTAGGTAAAGATTGTGGTGGACAAACACCAAATCATTCATTCATTCATTCTTGAGTGCATCGATTGCGTTTTTTAGAATATATATGCTCGAGCACACTCCAACTACGCTCGCAAGTGGGTGAACTACATGGTTGGCTCAAAATGTGCATTGCCATCCATCGAAGGTGTTTGGTTTCTTTGCCAAAATAATCTCACCATTGTGCTGCAAAAACAAATTTTGTCAACATTGTAACATGTACAATTCAATCAAAATTTAACATTTTTGCCATATACATGTAGAAAAATTGTCTGCTTGGTTTGAAGGTCTTCCTCCTTGTGATGGTTGCCTTACTAGAGAAGAAACCCTTTGCCTGCTTGTACATCAGAGACTCTCCCATAACTACCTCAAAAATTTCTTAAGAAACATTCTCTTCCTGCACTTAAATAGGCCCTTTACGACTTCTGCATCATCTCGAAATTAGCTGCTAAAGAACAACGTTGGATTCAAGCAATACCTAGCTGCATGGAGAGGAGAATGCATCTATCGATCTGATTTTTTATCAATTATCTTCCATAATGGCATGTATTTGGCCCTATTATTCTCCAAGCTGCTCCTAATAGTGTCTTTAGTCCTATCAATTGCCTAATATAGATAACTCATGGGGGTTTATCTCCATCGATGAGTCTCAAAATATGAACTAGATGTTCAAAGAATAACAAAAAAATTTCTACCTCATTCCAAAAAGATACTAATAAAACATAGTCAACCATCATTTTGCCCTCCATATGTTTCACAAAGAAAGATTCCATCTACTCAGTTGAAATGAACATTCATATTAAATTCATTTGTTGTTGAAAAAGAGTTTGCAATGCAAGGAAGTGGGTTGTAAACCTTGTCACCCTTCACTGAAGAAGTTTTTTGCCACCTATGAATGTGTGCATTATATTAAACATTCTTGTGTGAGTTTTTTTGCAAAACCTCTTTCACCCATGGAATTTTGCCTATGTCATCCAAGGTCAAATTAAGACAACGTGCCACATATGGAGTCCAAAACATAGTTCCATATTTGTCCATGAGAAGCTTCCCATCAGACAAGCAAATGACAACATTATTTGTAATGAATTGGACCACATTTTGTGGCCCCACCTCAATCACAACCTCATCAAATAGATAAAAGAGTGTCTTGCTTGATGTTATCGTCTCAGATTCATCAACACGCTTAATAAAAACCGTGCCAATGTCACATGACACAAGTTGATGAGTGTGCGACTTCATTTGTCCATTCATCTGACATTATAATGCAACCTGATTTTTTTCATTTCTTACGATGTTTTGCAAGAACATCACTCACATCCTGTACAACATTTTCAACAAATCAGTATGCAAAACTGCGTATGATGGCGCAGTGAACCCAAAACTTGCAACTGCAATTGCATCCGCTATACGCTAGAGTTGTACAAATTTTTTGAGATTGCCTTCTTTGCTTGTTTGTGAACAATATTTTTTTAACCTATACTCTCTAATGTGGTTTGCACTCCATATGTAGTACAAGAGCTAAAGAAGACATGAATGTTTACCCTACCTACATCTGGCCCACGAGGTACTAATCCAAGGGTAGATTATTAAGGAGTTATAATGAGAAATATTTCCACCATATTTCACTACTAAAAATATTAAATATGTTCAGATAAATGTAAAATATAACATCTATCACAGAGGAGGGTCAGGGTTACTGGTTAGGGTTAGGTTTAGTTTTTTTTAAGTTTTGGGTGTATTTAAGTTTTTTTTAACTGTAGACAACATTTCAAATTGCCCCATCATATGAGGCTTTGTGGATTGATTTGCTGAAAAAATGCCAAAAAATCGGATTGAAAAAAGCATTTTGGGCCAAGTATAAGAATTAATTGTGATTAATTGCGTTTAAATCACATGTTCAACTACTATGAATTGGATACATCGTATCAACCTCTGCATAAGTCCCACATGACAAGGCAAAAATTCTCTGCAGAGCCTAGAAGAACCTCATGCTGTGTCAAAATCCTCAACAATGAGATTGAGATGTGTGAATGTGAATGTATTTATGGATGTGTCAGTATCAACATTTGCATAAGTCCTATATGAGGTGGCAAATATTCCAAACTCATCTAGAGCCTCCTCTGCAACTCTACAGTTTGTATACATCTTGAAGGCCTTTCTATATCTCTACATCTATATTTGGTGTTGTTCTATTCGACATTGTTGACATCTCAGCATAGTAGTACTTGGGATTCAAAGCATATGCCAAAAACTGCAAAGGCATTGTTATTTATCCCACTTCATTTTGACCATGTTATATATTTGTTTATAAAAAATTTAAGAGGGATGTAGCGTTTTTTCCATCATAATATGTCTCATTTGCTCCCTCATTGCATATATGCAACCATAAATATCGCCCAAGATTATGTTATTTGTTTCATAGCAGCGAAAGAGCACATATATTGGCTGAGTGAAAGAAAACAAATAGTTTACTTGAGGCCACCTACAATCATCAAGAATGATATTTGTGATATTTTTTGCTCTCTGTTTGTGATTGCCTCCAAACCACCCAAACATCACTAAGGACCATGTTTTAAAGGTTTTTTTTAAACAGCCAGAAGCCCTTTAAAACAATATAATGTGGGACAAAGTGAGTCCCAACCAGCTTTAAGCAAAAAAGAAAATGTAAAAAACAAATCTTCGATTGACCATTTGATAAAAATGAACCTTTTTAAAAATTAAAATAAAATTCAGAATTTAGGAACTAAAACTTGAAAATGTACCTTTAGTAGCTCCAACGTAGAGAATGGCTTGTGACATGATTACAAAAAACATTTGAGTTTCTTTTACCTCTTCATGATATTTTCTTATCCATTGAATTTTGTTAGGTTGTGGAGCTAAAAGCTTCACTCATGCAAATGGAGGAGGTTGCTGAGTTGCAGAGCAACCGACGTCGGTCTGATCAACTGACGTCGGTCATATCTAGTTTGCAGAGCAACCGACGTCGGTTATGGGTCGGCCGACATCGGTCATACAGCAACCGACGTCGGCACCTTGTGTGTGCGTGCATTTGCATGCGCTTCCAGAATTGGTCTAATTTTAGACGGACAGTCAGTTTGCATGTAAAAGACTAATTTGAGTCTTGAGTCTGCGTTTCTAATTATTGTAATTAGGAAGTCTAATTATTGTTTGTATGGGATCTATTTAAGAGATCTATGGCGCTGTATTGTAATAAGGGACTAAGAATGATTAGATCCTCAATTTTAAGATCAGTTGATCTGCAGGTAGCAAGATCAAGGGAGATCTACATGGTAAGTAAGATTAGTTGGTTTGCAGGTGTGTATGTGTGCAAGGTCAAAGGAGATCTGTGGGGTAGCAAGATCAAGGAGATCTGCAACACAACAAGGAGCAAGATCAGGGAGATCTATTTGGAGTACTTTGAGTACTTGGTGTACTGGCAGTGTTGTTATTGACTGGTGGAGGGAACAACTCGGTTATTGAGTTGTGTTTGTAATTGGTTGAGAGTGAGAACTCTTGAGAGAATTACTGGTACACCCAAAAGGTGTGGGAAGAGTGTGATTTCTTCATTGTATTTCCTTCTAGAAGAGTGTTAATACAAGATTGTATTGTCTCTCATATTCTGTGCTGTTTCTGAATTCTAGTTACATATTACTTCTGGTTTAATTCCGTGTTTAGTTGCTTATACAAGGTAATCAATTGTGCTCCTAATCCTAACAAATTTTACTAATTTTCTACAACATCAAGTTCAATGAATGAACTGTACAATGAGTTTTAAGTGTTGGAATTTCTTTCCTTTATGATTAGCCTTGGTGCTTTACATACTTTGACATTATCCGTGATGACTTGGACAACAGTTTCTGGCTCCACTAACTGAATGGCCTCAATAAGAATGTCGACAATTAATTGGGTATTCATCAATGTTGTATTAACTGCATTGAAAAATATTCCCCCCTTTGGGCTTATTGCAATGGCATTGATCAATGGCTTATTTCCAATTTTTTTCCATCCATTACAAATGGAAGACATCCCTGAGTGAAGTCATGAATCTTGAATCATCTCCAACGATCTATAAATAATCTCTTTCTATAGCCAAAAAAGTTGTACATGCTTTTTCATAGCCCAAACTTTTGTATCCTTTTGGCGCCTCATAGATGTACCTAATCATCCCCTGCCAATACGGAGTGCACTGCATTAAATGCAATGCTTTTTGCATACAAACAAGGACCAATCATCTGATCTGCATTCTTCTAACCTTGAAAATTGAAAGAATTATCAAGAGGTCCTAAATTTCTGTTCTTGTGACCCATGACTCCCTATCCATGGATGCAAAGGGGGCCTATGTGAAGATCATTGACCAAGCCCTCGAAATGCTGTTGACCTCTGTTTTGCTGCTTGAACATGACCGTTATTGTTGTCTTGCTCCTTTTTGGTATTTTGCAATTCATGCAATTAATAAATCCTTCCATTGTCTGCCATCAACATTTGGACCAAGGCATTTGGCACACCATGTTCTCCTCTTTTGACAAAGGTGGTCACATTCCCCAGTATATGTATCTTTGTACTCCTTACCACACCCATGGTACATCGATACATGACCTTTAACACCAGGTATTTTGTTAACAATGGTGACACATTTCCACAATGGAGATTTAGGGCTGGGTTTCTTCCACTTATGAATCCCATCTGTTATATTGGCTGACATTGATGCCATGATGCAATTCAAAGTTGAAACTGTAAAACAAAAATATAAAAAATGTCAAAGTTGTAGAGATTAAAGTTTAATAAATTGCAAAATTCACGAATTATAAAAAAATCAACATTAAATTATATTAAGATTATAAATCACGACAATTAACACTGGTCTAAGTTTACTTGCATTGAAAATACTAATGTGTAATTTCACTCTTAGGTGCCTGTCATTTACTGGTCTGTAATGTGTTTAGTGAGATACATTTCTGTCATATCTGTTTATGGATACTAATGTGTAAATCAGAGTCTGGTAGTTGGTTGGTTTCCAACAATAATGAATTTTCATGCTATAACTTGTGACAGTTTTCTTATGTTTCTCTTTATGATTCCATGTGGCAGAAGATAGACTACACGTGGTTGACATTTCTCTGTTTTGCTTTTGCCACTCTCCATTATGGTTCTTAGTAGGTACTACATCCTTCTACACAATTGTCTTGATGCCTTCACATTGCTGGATCTATCATAACTATTTATCAAATGATCACAATCTTAATGGAAGACATCCCATGGTGCAATATGTGCACCATGGTTCCAGCTTTGGCTATAGCTACTCTCCATCATTGCTGTTGAGAACTATCACTTCCTTTTACACAGTTGTCTTGATGCCTTCACATTAGTGCAGCTGTCAACTATTCATCAACTTATAATCTTAATGGAAGACAGCCTATGGCAAAATATGTGCACCGTCGGTTCCATCTTGGCATTTGCTGAAAAGGAAGTCTTGTTAGTAGGTCATAGGTAAATGGCCAATAATTATGGCATCGATTCCTTTTTAGCATCTATCTTAATGAGATTCGATTTTCAGTCATTGTATTGCAAGTATTCCATGTACATTGAAACGAGTAGCATAGAGTCCTATTTGGCTTTTAATTACAGACAAGATGCAATAGGTGATGATGTATTTTCACCCTTAATATCATAGTAACTTGGAAACTTGTCCCCCGTCTTGGAAACACTTGCATGTCTTTGAGACGTGTATGGGGATGTCTCTAGACGCTAGCAGACTTCAACTGATATCTCCATACATATTCCTAAAAAATCGGGAAAGTTTCCATTAATTTAAAAAAAATATGTTGTAATTACATGGATTTTTTGCTCTTGTGCTAGTAACTGGTTGAAGAGAGTTGAAAGAACAAAGAAAAATACGAAGACATGCATTTTGCTGATTTTTAGATGAAAATTTATGATATGTTGTGGAATGGAGAATTTTCAGTAAAGATGTTTGTGTAAAAAAGCTTTATCAATTGATTGAAAAGGGAAAGAGGGGTGCTCTCTGGGTCGCCATGCTAGTAGCTTGTGCTAATAAACTATAGCATTGTCTGATTGGCATTAACAATTTTCTTATAACAAAAATGCATAAATTCTCTGTAGTCATAAGCTTTTGCAAAAAGGCCTTCAAGATTATTCAACCATTAGGTCTGTAATATACAACAAAGTGCAAGGGCAATAATTATTTCAGATAGTTCTAGGTTTATGATCACTGATGCTACATAATAGAGCTATTTCTCTAGGAACGGTATGGAGGCTAAGGTTCCGACTTGTTATTGTCTGAGAGCTCTTTAATCAACTTTTTTGGTCCCCTGGGCGTTCATATAGTGTATTTCAATATTAGCATGTATTATTAAATAATTCTAATTTATTATACATATTTGTATTTTCATTTATAATCATCTCTCTCTTACACACAAGCACCCACCCACATGGCACATGGTGCACACGTGTACGTAGACTCTTCCACACTTCACAAATTGTAGTTTTGCTGTCTTGTAATACTATTCCAAGGTTTTGTTATTAATATTTTTTGACAAGAGGTTTTATATTCTAGGGCACTTATATTTTAATTTATTTACATGTTTGAGTTGTTATGAAGAAAGGCATTAATAGAAATATTAAACATGTAGAGGTTATTTTTTTAATAAATAGCTTGTGTCTCGCTGGACTTCGATTATGCCTTTGTCCGTAGTAAACATATTTTACCATTAATGTTTTAAGAATAGTGAATGCTTCCAATTCTTTTAATGTAGAATGTCAGTGTCAGAAATATTGTTACTGATTTTCATTTAGCATTCCGTGTTGGTGTCTGTGTGGAACCAAAATGGTGGTATCCTTTTTGGGTTAATATATTCTGTGGGTGACACTAATCTTGTATCTTTTTAAAAGATCATGTTTTATTACCATCCCATAAAATGGGAATCTATTGTTATTTCCAAAAGGATATATAGATCTTTTTTTAAAGTGTGTACTTGAGCAATAAACAACTACTTTGAAATATTTCTGTAATGAATAACAAATATATTAAATATAGCAACCAGGGACTAAATTTGATGGCTGCATGACTGTATTTTTGTTTTTTTATCCTTAAAATACAATTCAATTTTTGTGGTAGACTTTCATATGCAAGGTGAAATTTTGGACAAACTGTCAAAAGCTCTAAATGACTACAATAAATATATCGATTATCTTTAATATTTCTTTCTTCTACTATTAACTATACTAACATTTCAAGGGCAATGTTAAATAAAAAACTATTATAAAAAAAAAAATGATAAGGAAGGTTAACCATCAAATTTAGTCCTTATAACAACCTCAAGTGAAATGCTAAGTAGGTCAATGTCCATTTCTTGAAAAGATTGCAATTCCCTTTCCCTTAATGATTAGAAGACTTCAACTATACAAGTTAACCAATTAAATATGCATTTATTGTAAAAAGTGTTAATCTTAAGTTATTTTGTCCGAGACATAATCTTAAGTTATAAGAACGTTGAAATTATCATAGCCAAAGCCAAATTGTGGCGCTGAAAAGGAACTTATATTAATAGTAACTGTTGACGCTATGGATTGCACCTTTGACAGAACGTTGAGATCCTATCTTCCACGCGGCACAATGGAGACTTCCCTCTTGCTGTGGGTTTGACAAAGTTGGGAGAATCTCTAGATAAGGGCTAGCTCCCTTTGATACATCTCTGAGTTATTTCACTACTACTGCTAATTTATAAAAAAGAGGGGTGAAAAGAGAGAAGGATACTGAAAACAGCAACTAACATAAGACGGTGATACACCAAACAAGTTTGATCTACTCATTTACTCACACTTCAGACCAGAAGAGGACATACATACACTTTATCTGATGAAAAGACTAGACTATAGGGAGCTTTAACAGGTAGGCTTGATGAAGACACAGAAAATGAATTTACCACAAGGGTTGTAGAAAACAGTGTCTGATAACCCTCTTTTGTCTCTGCGTTCCAAATAGAACACTTCTTGTTACTTGCAGAAATGGTGCTATCTATACCAGTTATGTTGGTGTCAAACTTGTGAAAGCATCATGCAAAATGACTGAACACAAAGTTAATACTCAGACCCTCATAAATATACCGTCAAATAGAGGTAAAATGCATTCTATTAATTCAAGGTGAAATTTTGGTAGGGCTTCGCCTTACAAAAATGAGAGGTTACAATATATAGCATAAAAAAAAAGACTTTGGCACCTTTCAAAATAAGTGGCCCATGCTGCGTTGAATACATTGGAAAGAGGAAGTCACTAAAGGAACCATGTTGTGGCAGTCGCCAGTGTTGACTTTGGCGTTTAAATCATATTAAATATCGCTGCAAGAGTATGGGTCGCTTTGTCTATTTGAATGACTAGGCCACTTTTCCATAAAATTCATGCGACTCCCTGCTCATTAATGCAAAATGAGGAGAAACAAGCCATTCTATTGAATGCTCGCGCTCTCTTTAGCAGCTATTTGGTGGAGACTTTTTCATTCGTCTAGGAATTTCTTGCCGACACCTTTTGCCACCTGAGCTGATTTGATTCGAGTATGTGCTTGGCTGGGTGCGTCTTTTGGAACATTTCAAATGTTGTCATATGTGTGCATGGCCGTGTTCTAGATTCTCTGTTTTGTTCCCTCTTTCCTTGCTATATTTGTCTCTTTCTGGCAATTTGAGCTCTCGGGCTCCCATGTCTTTTGCTTGGCTCTTTGGGCTCCTTTCTCAGCGGGTCGCTGAGTTTACTCCTCAGGTCTTATGACTTTTTGAATTTCGTCGGGTCTGTGCCATTCAAGCTCTTTCGGGCCACTTGTTGTGAAGGCATTAGTCCTTCGGCTTGTCTTCAACGACTGACGCATCTCGTCAAAATTGACGTCTGTGGGCCTGTCACTATTTGAAAACCAAACGGCTATTTCATCATCGTAAATTTGACGTCCGCAAGCTCATTGCCATTTGAAAGCCAACGACTAGTTTGCTATCTTGAATTTGATGTCTTCGGGCCTGTCACCCCTTTGATAATTCCTTCGGCTTTTTGTCATTGAACCCTCCCGAAGGGAAGGTGTCCCTTTTGGCATCTGAGAGTCCCCCGCAAGGGCACTTGCCCTTCGGGCTGCATTGGCTTCTCAATTCTTTTGGACATTTTGTCTGAAAGAAATGTTTCCTTCATGTTTCAGCGCTTCTTTCTTTTGGTCTCTTTTTCTTCGGACAAAAAGTCCGAATGAATTTGCCTTTGCCATTTTGCCATGGATTTATTTCCGAAGGGTAATCTTCCGTTTGGCTTCTTGCCTTGTGAATTTCTTCGAACAAAATGTCCGAAGGAATTCACATTGATCTTCCTTGGATTTATTCCTTCGAATTTATTCTTTGGACAAAAGTCCAAAGGAAATCCTTCCTTTGCCTTAGTATTTTTTCGAAGAAAACCTACCTTTCGGCCATCTTCTTTGGTCCCTTTGCAAGTGTTCCCTGGCCTCTGCAAGGGCATTTAGGCCCCAAGTTACCTTTCGGACCCTGCTGAAAGGCCCAATTGGTCATTTCCCTGCCCTCCGCAAGGGCACTTTGTCTTTGGAGCTTTGTAAAACGACTTGCGTGCTTTGAACCAGCTCATGCTTTGCCAAACAACTTGTGCAAACTGACTGCCCACAGTGAAATAAACCTCTGGATCAACCCGAAACATCTACAAAGCTCAAAAGGGGAAAAACACAGCAGCAAAAAGGTGGATACATAACTGATTGCTCAAGATAGTAGGGAAGGAAGGGAGACCAATTTTTTGGCCTGTAGGACAAAAAATGGTCAACAAATTTGGCGATTCCAAGGGGAAGCATGCCTGCTATGCTCAGAAAGACTGGTAGCCTCAAAGTTCGTTGGGCACGGAGTCAGAACGCAGCTTGGAAAAGTTAGCTATAGCCTTCTAAAGACTTATGGACCAACAAAGCTTTTACCTCAAACACAAAGAAAAACACACACAACAATGGCTTAAAAACACTACACCTGTGCAAACAACAGTTAGGGAAAACGAAAGCCACACAACTGAAAGCAAACTATTATGTACAACTAACTAGGTACATTTGCCTCCCTCTTGGATCAAAGGGAAAACTTCTTAAGTCTCTTTCATGGCAAGAAAACTTATGGTGCCAGACAAATGGCTGGATGGAAAAGAGACTTGGTGACTTGCTATTCTTGTTTGCCACCTTGATTGGCTTGTATCCAAATGAATCAGGGTCAAACATGCTTCCAACATATATGTATTCATCTTGCTCTTGGAAGCTTGCCTCATGCTGGCCCTTCATGTTAGTGTATCTCACCAAGAAGTCAATCGCTGTTAACTCATCACCGTAGGGATCATTTAGCTCATAACCCCCTTGATATGCATCATGGACTGACTTGTCCCCTACTGCTTCATTGAAAACTCTGTCAAATTGATCCTCTACTTCATCATTGCTTTCGTGAAGATGGGTGATTATTGTGATGTCTGAAATGAGATCACAAACTGATTGCTCATTCCACAGAACATCACCTTTTTGTTCAAGGCCCTCTTCTTCAAAGCTTTCATCAAGATGGACAGGCCTCTCCTTTTCTTGCTCAAAGACCAGAGTCTCTAGTTGTTCAAAGACATCCCCCTGATCCTCCTCCAACTTGGGTTCCATGGCATGGCCATTCTCTTCATCAAAGCGACAAGGAAGTTCATCAAACAAGGGAGGAGAGAGCTCACCATGCTTACTTTCCTATTCATATTGCTAGAACATCCGCATGTATGCATGACTTGTGTCTTCCCCATTGTTGATGATGTCTTCAAAAGGAGCATCCATGATGATTTCTTCCTCATTGTCGCTCATGATAGCCTCTTAGGCAGCTGCAAATTGGATCCTCTCTTCTTCATATGCCTCTTTCAAAACAGGTTCCTCCTTGATGACTTCAAAAATATCATCTTCAGATTCACCAACCTCTTGAAAGGATAAATCTGAAAGCTTGCTGCCCCTTTGCATACTTATTTGAGTCCCAATGCTACCTTCTCCACCCTTAGCCAGCTCATAGCTTCCTTGAAGAAGAGTGTAACCTGCCCCAATGACTTCAAACAAATCATTCAAAACATGATCAAGAATCTGTCCATGCTCCTCCATGACGTCTTGCAAAGTGAGAAAAGAGTCAAAGATCATCTCTTCCTCGTCGGGGATAGAGGCAAAAACTTGTGACTTGTCTTCTTGTTCACCAAGGGGGGTACCTATGGCGGTCTCCTCCTCATCTGCACTCATGAAGTCTCCCTGATCAGTCATGAACTGAGCATACTCCTCTTCACTTGCTTCCCTCAAGATGGATTCCTCAACACAAGAGAAACATTCTTCATTTACCAAGCAAGAAGGTGGAACACAAGGATTGTCAAAATCCAGTTGGGAATGGAAAGCAGGGGATCATTTTGAAAGCTCATGAGAAAATGGGGGCAAACCTTGGGCCAAAATCACTTGATTTTCTTCTCTCCACTTGACCAACACTTCATCAATATCGAAATTAGCTTGAGGATTGGTAGAAGGGGTGTCTTTTGGCGTAGGCTCCTCTCTAAGGTCTGAAACTTCCATCTCTCTTTCACTAAGCAATCTCACCTTTGCCTCTAATTCCTCAATTTGCTTAGCTAGATTTTCTTGAAAGAGTCTTTCTTGGAGCTCATATGAATCATCATGGAAATGGGGAGTGCATGAAAGCTGCCATGGAGTACAAGAAGCTTCTTGAGGAAGGGTGGGAGGGACTTGAGAAGGACTAGCCTCATTTTGTACCTCACTTTCGAACAATGCCTTTCTCCTCCTTGCTACTCCATGACTCAACTACTTTACTCCAGCTCATGATCTTAGGACTAGAAGTCTTTTTTTTGGGTGATGGGGTTGCGATGTGAGAGGGTAGTGAAGGTTTGGATTCCACTTCCCTTGCTGCCAACATAGACTGCTGCATGTGGAGATTTGCCAATTCAATCTGCTTATCAAGATTGGCCTTAAACACAAGATGTACTGTTTCAAAACTCTCTTTAACATGATTGGGGAAAGGACTTTGACAGGCTTGACTTGGCTTATGAGTAGGGACTGCGTATGGCTGATATGAAACTTGGGGCAGCGGGTAAGCAGGTTGATAGACTTGGTAAGGTTGCCTCTCATGAATACTCAACGTCTCTTCCAAAGATGCAATCAAACCACTCACATCCAGTATCTCATTTGTAAGCCTTTGCCAGTTGGCTCTTTCAATATGAGTCCATTCACTCTTACCCAAATCTAATGCATTTCTCACTTGATGGATGAAATGATTAGGAATTTCTTGGCCACATCCCCTTCTAGTGTCAAGCTCCACTACATACTTTTCATATCCCAACAGTGTTTGTTTGAAGGTGGAAATGCGCTGATTGGCAAAAAGATTAGGTTGAGTAGAAGTAACACATTGAGAAGACTAGGCATAACACTGATATAGCTTATGACAGGTCTGAGACTGGTCATATTGGACTTGATAAGGATCAACACAAGGCTGGTAAGGATCATAGCCAGGCTGGCCAAGGACTTGCTCAAACTAAGGAGGAAGAGGCAAATCTCGCAATGTTTCACCAACCTACAAAGGACAAAACTCATAACCATATGCATCTTTGTTGCTTGAGGTGATTCCATGAACACCCTGAGCTTGATCAAAGTTATATGAAGGAACAGAAGGCCCATGCTTCTGAGCAATGGAATTATACATACCAAAATGCGATTTTTTGATGGCACTGAGATTGCTTAACTCGCTGATTCAACTCGGAGTCCCCATTGGTGTTCATGAAAAGCCTCCAAAGACTAGCTGGTTGAAGAACACACCAAAAATTTTCAACTATTGGATAAAAACTAGTCCCACAATCCCCTGATTAAAAGTTAGATGCTGGATTAGTGGTTCATTCTTGCTATAACAGGACTAGCACCAATCCTGGAAATTTTTTGAGCATTAAAATGAGTCCCACCGGGTGTGCCAAAAAATTGTTGACGCTGTGGATTGCACCCTTGACAGAAAGCTGAGCTCCTATTTTCCACGCGACACAATGGAGACTGCCCTCTTGCTGTGGGTCTGGCAAAGTTGAGGGGAGAATCTCTAGATAAGGGCTAGCTCCTTTTGATGCATCTCTGAGTTATTTCACTACTACTGCTAATATATAAAAAAGAGGGGGTGAAAAGAGAGAAGGATACTGAAAACAGAAACTAACTTAAGACGGTGATACACCAAACAAGTTTGATCTACTCATTTACTCACACTTCAGACCAGAAGATGACATACATACATTTTATCTGATGAAAAGACCAGGCTGTAGGGAACTTTAACAGGGAGGCTTGATGAAGACAAAAAATGAACTTACCACAGGCACTGTAGAAAACACACTTTCTGATAACCCTCTTCCACTTCTTGTTACTTGCAAAAATGGTGTTTTGTCTATACCAGGTATGTTGGTGTCAAACTTGTGAAAGCATCATGCAAAATGACTGAACACAAGGTTAATACTCAGACACACTCACAAATATAACAAGTCAAATAGAGGTAAAACTCATTCTATTGATTCAAGGTGAAATTTTGGCAGGGCTGCGCCATACAAAAATGAGAGATAGCTTCACAAAATGAGAGGTTACAATATATAGCATCCAAAAGAAAGACTTTGGCACCTTCTAGAAACGGTGGCCCATGCTGCGTTGAAAGTCTTGAAAAAAAGAAAACTTGCCCATGCTGGTGTCATCTTTCTAGAAATGGCCGAGATAGCCATGCTTTAGCTGTCGCAAGTCTTGACTTTGGTGCCTAACTTGTATCAAAAATCACTGCAAAAGCATGGGTTTTATGTGATTGTCTGCTCATTAATGTAAACAAGGAAAAAACAAGTCGCACTTTCACTGTTTGTGCTCCTTGATGACCACTTGGCGGAGACTGTTTCAACTGCTGGAATAACTCCTCTATCGACGCTTTCTTTTGCCACTTGCGCTGTTCTATTTGCCCTTGTGCTTGGCTGGGTGCGTCTTTTGGAACATTCCAAATGTTGTCGTATGTGTGCGTGGCCGTGTTCTGGATTTCTGTCTTGTTCCCTCTTTCCTTGCTATATTTTTCTCTTTTTGGCAATTTGAGCTCTCGGGCTCCCTTCTTGTCTTTTGCTTGGCTCTTTGGGCTCCTTTCTCAGCGGGTCGCTAAGTTTACTCCTCGGGTCTTATGCCCCTTTGAATTTCGTCGGGTCTGCGCCATTTGAGCTCTTTTGGGCCACTTGTCGTGAGGCATTAGTCCTTCGGCTTGTCCTCAATGGCTGACGCATCTCGTCAAAATTGACGTCTACGGGCCTGTCACTATTCGAAAATCAAATAGCTATTTCATCATCGTAAATTTGACATCTGCAGGCCCGTCGCCATTTGAAAGCCAACGGCTAGTTTGTTGCCTTGAATTTGACGTCTTCAGGCCTGTCACCCCTTTGGTAATTCCTTCGGCTTTTTGTCGTTGAACCCTCCCGAAGGGAAGGTGTCCCTTTTGGCAGACGAGAGTCCCCCGCAAGGGCACTTGCCCTTCGGGTTCCTTCGGGCTGCCTTGGCTTCTCAATTCCTTTGGACAAAATGTCCGAAGGAATTCGAAGGAAATGTTTCCTTCATGTTTTAGCGCTTCTTTCTTTTGGTTAGTCCTTTTCTTCGAACAAATTCCTTCGGACTTTTGTCTGAAGGAATTTGCCTTTGCCATTTTGCCGTGGATTTCTTTTTGAAGGGTAATCTTCTATTTGGCTCCTTGCCTTGTGAATTTCTTCGGACAAAATGTCCGAAGGAATTCCTTCGGGTATTTTGTCCAAAGGAATTCACATTGATCTTCCTTGGATTTATTCCTTCGGATTTATTCTTCAGACAAAAATCTGAAGGAAATCCTTCCTTTGCTTTAGTCTTTTTTCCGAAGAAAACCTACCTTTCAGCGCTCTTCTTTGGTCCCTCTGCAAGTGTTCCGTGGCATCTGCAAGGGCATTTAGGCACCAAGTTACCCTTCGAACCCTGCTGAAAGGCCCAATTGGTCATTTGCTTGCCCTCTGCAAGGGCACTTTGTCTTTGGAGCTTTGTAAAACGACTTGCGTGCTTTGAACCGGCTCATGCTTTGCCAAACGACTTGTGCAAACCGACTGTGCACAGTGAAATAAACCTCCGAATCAACCCGAAACATCTACAAAGCTCAAGTCATTTGGTTAAAAAACCAGGGCTATTACAAAAGCAGAAAAGCACAACAACAGAAAGGTGGATACATGACTGACTACTCAAGATAGTAGGGAAGGAAAGGAGACCAATTTTTTGGTCTGCAGGACCAAAAATGGTCAACAGTAACTAACTACAAAGGTTTGAATATATTTGTTAATGTAACTAACCACACTATATTATGTCCTATGTTATATTTACTAATGTAACTAATCACACTATATTTACATCTTATGCTATATTTGCTAGTATAACAAATCACGTTATATTTACATCTCATGCTATATTTGCTAGGTGCAAAAGGTATGGACGATAAAAAATGAACTAAACGTTATATTTGTTAGTATAACTAGGCACAAAAGGTATGAACAATAAAAACATGAACTAAAGATCAATAAATGGTAATTGGTCAAGTACAACCAACAAAATCAAATGAAAGGTTAAGCTTTTTAAATATCAAAGTGCTACAATATATTTTTCAATAAAAAATATCAAATACAAATATTTGAAAAGATCTTTCAATTAAACTATATACACATTTAATTGAATGGTAGTTTATGCTAATAATGTTAAACAATTATCTACATGATTTTAAGTAGTTATTAAAATTCACAGTTGTTTTAAAGGTGCAAGTTATGTCAGAAGGGATTGCGTAATTTTCATTTTTGGTTAAGTGGTTTTTTTGTAAAGGAGTGTAAATCAGTAGTTGTACTTTACTTGAAACACATGAATATCCGATATCATTTTTTGTGAATGAAGTATCAAATAACAATAATTTGATACATCTGGGGGGAAATAAGGTTTTGTTCTTTCATATAGTAATGGGCTATCTATGGAAGAGATGTTCTATTTCACATTGAGTATTAGCAATATTGAAGTTTTGGGAAAATACAAGATTATACAAAGTAAGGAAATGATTAAATATTTTAAGGTACGTTAGGTAGTGATGGTAAAGGACAATGACAAGGTATTTCAGAGGATGGACACAAAGATGCCCGCACATATACATGTACAAACCTATGTAACATGCAACTATTATAATATATATTTTATATAATAAATTGTACAATATTATATATATTGTAATGTCCCCTGTAAGACCAAATAAAATAATTTTGGAATTTGCAGCAAATCTTTATACTGGAAATATAAAATTTCAATTTTTATAGAAATCTTAACCAAAATTACATAATTCTAAAAATGATCTACTCACACATGCAAATTAAATTTATATCTTAAAGAACCCTAAAAAATGTATGGAAAACTCAACAATTAACACGTCAAATTTGTTTTCTTTGCATAATTTTCAGACATGAAAATTAGAATAAAATTATAGTTGATTGGATGAGTGAACAAATACAATGATCCGCCAACCAAATTGTCTTCCAACTAAATTTTGACCCCTATAAGTGGGTTGCCACTTTCCAAAAAGGTTTCTAAGTGTTGCAATTCACCAAGAAAGCAACCCTAATTGTTGTGCCAATCTTCCCAAGCCCTCCAATTGTTGCGCCACACTCCAATGGTGCCCTAGATATCTGAAATAACAATTTTCGCTCAATTGTGACCCCCGTATGAAGTCACCAAAGAGATATTGAGGGTTTTCGTCCTTAAATCTGAAAGCATATGAAGGTTTTCGTCCTCAATCACTAAAAATGCAAGCAAATGTGCTCAACATCAAATAAATCAATAGCTAGTTGATCATAGATTCAAAAAATGGACTTCTCCACCTTCCTTTATACTCTTTTCCCTCCAATCCAACTCCCAAGTGAGGTGCTCCAAGTGGGAGAGAAAATCAAATATTCAAAAAGCAATTCCTTTAGAATTTTTAATTACGAGTTGACTTACATCAAATTATAAAGTCCAATTCTTTATTAAAAATCAAATTATCAAAAGTTGTTGACATAGTTACTTATTAGTGTAATCACTCAAAAGTGGTATTTGAGTGCTAAGAGAGTTACTTGAGACTACATATCCTTGGCTTAGCTTTAAACCTATCCTAGAGCCTATTATCACACTTATCCATCCTTTGTGTGGGCCACGTGTATCCCTAGTCAGCTCCAAAGCAGTCATAGACACTCATTTTTCAATTTTGACATTTTGTGCTTGGTGTTTTGCCAGTTGGACATTAGCGCCATAATGACACTAGCATCATATAGTGCTAATGTCTCCAAAACAACGCTAATGTCCTTTGCCCTAGCTTTTCCAAACATATATCTTTTCAAAACTAAAGCCTCTTAACTTCGGCCTAAACATCTTTTATCATCCGCACAAGCAACAAAATAATATAAATACATGACTTTTAGCTATCTATCCACTAGATGGAAATCAGATGCAAATTACACATTCAAACACGGAACAAGTTGAACACAATTAAGGTTATCAATCTCTACTCTGCCCTACTTCTGCATACTACCATTTACAACAACACTAAGCTCAGATTTTTTAGATTTTCACTTTCAAATACATTCAAGGCACTCAAAAACACTATCATATTAACATCACTTGCACTTGCACTAACACTTAGGTGGGGAGAACTACATCAAACTTGATCTTTCTTCGGAGTATTGGTATGTAGGCAACTCTCTTCACAATAGAGTGTTGAGAATGTTCAATCTACCCTACAATTAAATGCACTTTTCAGCGCCCTAGTTGTATGGAAGATTAGGGTTTGCACAATAAATCAATCATTACAGACACAATATAGGGTATCAAAATTCATGCACGTAGGAACAAACTCCAGAGATCTAGATACACGTGCATTTAGGAGCTCAGGGTAGTCATGCACAGAGGACACTACTACCACTTTACCAATAATGACGCTATTGTCTAATTGTGGTGCTACTGTCCATGGGGGTTCTGACACAGGGATCTAGTTTACGATATTCAAACCAACTTTCATCTCAATTTTCAGCACTTAGATTATCTGTATCAAGGGTTTTCCAACTAAATCTTTATTTGCACTATTTATTACTATTTTTAGAAAAGTCAAAGTGAGTCAATTTTGTAACAAATTAGTGGCTTATTTATTACATATTATTTCCCTAATTTAGTCTAATCAACACTTTAACAAACATAGGATTTACTCTCACTAAGTCTTAAAAGGTTAAAACATTTGATGAACCCGCCTTACTTAGAACATTACTCAAACCCTAACCCTAGATGCTCTTAAAGTTTGTATCCTTTTTGTGTATATGCTTAGATTTTAGTTCCAAAATTTCAGATTTGTTTCAATATTTATTTTTTGCAATCTTAGATTAAAATTCTTTAAAAGTTTAAAATATACAACTTGTTTTCCTACTTCCCAAACTACAATGGTATGCATAATTCAACAACCTATTTGATAAGTCGATAAGAAGCAATTGCAAGATTTTGTGTCTAAACATTCAGATATGCAAGATGACCTCATCATTATTATTTAGGGAGAACTCCAAACATCACACAATCGTTAATATTCAACTCCCCCAGCTAATAACATTGTTACACCTACAGTGGGGCCAACTCAACTAGCACAACCAACAATTGTAATTCAACAACTTTCAGTGACAACTACACCTCTTGTGGCTAGTTCCTCCACTCTAGATGTTACACTCTGTAGGCTAAGGTGTTATATCTTCAGAAGGGAGCCACTAAGCCATCACATGCCTTGGGTTTTAATATTCTCTTACATGCACCTTTGGCACAACAAATAACGACAACTCTCTTTCCATTCGGATTTGTGGCACCTAAATTTACATTGTATGAAGGTAAGGGTGACCCAAAGCACCATCTCCGAGCTATTCATGCAACATGTTTTGACTACGTGTTTAATGATTGGCTTCTCACAAAATTATTTCCACGCAATTTAAAGGATTATGCCTTACAGTGGTATTATGACTTACCAAATCAATCTATCACAACATTCAATCCTTTGGCATACATATTTTTAGCACACTTCATAAATATCAGTGACAAGATCTCATATGCTCAAGTTGCATAGTTGAAACAAAAGTCAAATGAATCTATTGTCGAATATATCTTACGATACAAGACTATATTAGCTAAATTGACTAGCCCCATGGTCGACAAAGAGCTTTAAGACAACTTAAAACATAGTCTTTTACCAATATTACATGAAGTTATCTTGTTTAAGAAGTTTTCAACATTCACATATTTGTGTCACACACTAAAAGAAAGAGAGGTCAAGCTTCTATCAATGGGCAAACTAAAATATATCAATGGATCATAATCAACTGCTAAGAGTAGTATGCCTCTATACAAGGTAACGGCCACCGAGAACAAAAGTGATCAAAAGGCTACAATTAACATAGCTTCAGAGCCATCTTCTTGCTTGGTTTTATCAGCTCCTCCACGTAGAGTCTTCCCCAACCTTTCAGAATGGCCAACATGATTTTTACAATAGCTTTTGGAATGCAATGTCATCTCTCCCCCCGATCAAAGAGGTTGATATGACACAACCTTTTTCAAAGAGCTATGATTCCAACGCATTCTATGAGCTTCATAGGGCACCAGGCCATACAACAAACATATGCTTTGGTCTGAAACATAAGATACAAGATTTGATTGAGGCTAACATTATTGATGTGGGCACACCCACAAAGGCACCAAAAGTACAACAAATGGAAGCTAAGACATTAAAGATATTCTCAAATCCATTTTTAAAGCATACATCGAATGAGGTAGGAAACACTTCAGGTGTTCACTACACATATCAGGGACATCCACCATCAATTTCATATCATACTATTACATAGGAGGCACACCCATTACATAATATCATTGGTATGTACCACACAACAGTTCGAGCTAGACGATTCATCACCTTATTAGAGTAGGAGATTATTGTGATGATACAAATTTACACACATTCTTTGTACGAGCATGCCTAGATCATCATCCTATCCAGATTTTTATGATTAATAATGGATCAAACATTAGCATGTGCACTATGACACTTTTATAACATTTGGGGTAGTCAAAGTAGGAAATATTCCCTACAAACACAATTATCAATGGTTTTAGTGGTGATGTTCAGAGATCTATTGAGGAAATTATGCTTCCATTACAGGTTGGCCTAGTACATACGACCACTTGATTCTTAGTAATAGCTAGTGCAAGCATGTTTGATATGTTATTGGGTAGGCTATGGATACAACAACTTTGAGCCAACCCATCCACAACACACAAATGCTTCAAATATATATATGCAAATCAGGCGGTCAAAGTTGAGAGTCTTCTATATGAATATCCTTTACCTATTCTACAGGTGGTTACATCATAATTACCAAAATAGTTACCAAATATATCACAGTTATTAGTTACAGCTCATAGTACAATTCTTATTGATACATCACAAAGTTTACTAGAGCTACCTATGCAGGCAGGTTCTACTCCTATAGTATTGACACATACGCATACTCTCCCATGAAGACCATTATTAGAGAGACCCCTATGTCAAAAATAAGTTAAAGATTCTAGAGGGCCTTCCTCCACTCACTTTTTACTGAGATCAGTATTATTGGGTTCTCAGGATTCTCAACACAGGGCACCTATGTCACCTACGTCTTCTACCAGATGGGTTTTAAGACCCTTACAGTTCACAAGACACCACAATTAGTGCCACAGATTATAAGCACCATTACACAAGCAAATACATATACATATCACTTCGTACAATAAATTATGGGAGCACAATTGCTCTTTCACACAACACACATGATCATAGTTCCTTTATTTGACACATGCCACAATGATAATGAGTCTCCCATGAGTCTCATCGATTAGTATGGTTTATGTTTCCTTGTACATAGTTTAATTTCATATTGCTTGTCCATAACTTATTTGCACAAAATCTAAAAATAATATAACTTGTCAAAAACATAAACATTCAAAATTTACTTAGAAAACACAAAATTATAGATTATATGGATTGCTATGTTTACATTTATTATATTTCACAGATGGTACATATGCTAGCTATCTTAATATAGCTAGCTTTATTATACATACATGCTTCACATTTTCTTGTCGAGTGCTTGTAGATTGCTCACAGGACTCATGTCCACTACTCCAATCCAGACTTGTTATTATCTACCCACTGGGGGCATATACATCAATACATCATTCTTCACTTAACACATTCACCCACTTGGGGGCATCTTATACAGAGTTTCAATTTTCAGGTCCTATCTTCTATACTCTACATCCCAGTTTTGACATTGTTATATCTTGATATTGATCATGCTACTCTTACTCAGATTTTTGTCGGCTACTACTACTTTAAACTCAACATATGTACATCCTAGCTCTTACAGAAATTTGTATTACATATTCATGCATACTTTCATTTCTAGCTTGCCTAGTTTAGACTTGATTGTATTTATTTGATTTTTTTGTTCGAGGGTATTTGAATATGCAATTGCTCTTTGGCTCTACGCCATTTCTATTCATAGTATGTATGCTTTGGACATGTGCCCATGTCCCTTGTGTGTGCTTTCTTAATTGTGTATGCAGACATTTGAACATGTCCTTCTATGTGGCTTTGAGCCAATTTTCTTGTTGCTTGTGTATGTGAATATTTGAACATGTCCTTGTATGTCTTGTTTTCTCAAATTTAGTGACATGCCCATGTCCCTTGTATTGTTGTCCCTTGGCTACTTTGTGTGCCTCATGTGTTTTGTAACTATGCTTTATTGTATGCATCTTGGCGATGACATTTGTATTTGCTTATTACATACACCAATTTTTTATACCATGAGGGACCTCATTCATCTACCCTTCTTACTTGGGTGTTGTGATGGACATCATGCCCTATCCCCTTAGGCAACTACCTAGTTTTACTCAGATTTGCTATTATATACATTGAATACATCTATCTTGACACCCTTGTGAGTGCTAGACATGACATACATCTTATATTACATACTTATGTTCATATTATTTTACATTTTGATCTTATATATGCACATTATATTAGATTATTACGTATATATCATATATGCTCCGGCTAACACACATTTTGTAGAATTTTTATTTTTGAGGATAATTCTTGCATAAGTTTAAAAACTGCCATCAAAATAAGGGGTATTCATAGGGATTTGTTGTAGAGATCAGGCTTCTATATTGCATTCATAACACATTTTCAGCACACAAGCTCAGTTACATAAAATCAAGCATAGGAAAACACAATAGAAAAATAGAAACCTAAAAAGTAGTATAGTTGCAAGAATTTAGACCAGAGGGATACTAGCACCCAAATGGGGACACTAGCACCACATGGTGTTATTATCCAAGATATGACACTACTGTTTAATAACCTAAGTTTTATAAAAACCCAAATTGGCTAGAACAATACATCAAGTACAATAAAGGTTTGCATAGATTCAGTTATAGATTTATTAGTTATACTTAGATTCATACTAATTCAACTCATATTCATATCAATTTGCTTAGATTGGGGGCATCATGCAAGACATGACCATTCTTATATTTAGTTTAAATTATTAGATATAGTTTATTACAACTCAATCTAGAATTCATATACTTAGATATCATATTTGGGGGCATGTGCATGACACATTATTTTTATATACTTAGTTACACACCGATTGATCAGATGGAATGACATATTCTATGTCACTCTCTATGCTGTATACACCTAACATCATATTCCAAGTTACACACCAGTTTCATGCCTTACTGCATCTGAAGTGGTTGACATTTTTAAGTGGCTTGGAGTTTCCTAATGTACTTGAGTGGCCAAAAAATTGACATACATAGTTAAATATACCTAGTTAGATATTTACAGTACTTTGTGTAGTTTAATTTCAGATGCATCTACTGCACTTGGGTGGGAATGATAGAGTCATATCCTACTTGAGTTTTTAAGCCACCCACATGAGAGGGTTGGACACACTATCAGTCCAATCCAAGCTATTCACAGGTCATGATCCACCAAGCAAGGGTGGGCAATGATGGAGTCAAAATTAGAATTAGTTCTTGAGCCACCCACACATGAGGATTAAACAAGCTATCAGCGCAGTCCAAACTACTCACATATTGATTACTATATACATGCACACATACAGGTTGTCACCAAGTTCATGTATTGGTTCACATACCCAACAAGGTGTATTCATTCCTTTCCTCTTTCCCATATCTTTACTTAATTTTACTTTTTTACTCAATTTAGTCTTTTGATTTTGATATCTCTTAAGGATTGATTTATGCATATTTCATTTACAGGACATGCATTGAAGCATGCTTCACATATTCAGATCTAGGTTCACAGGTTTTGCCTCTTAGGTAAGTTTAAGTACACTTATTTTTTCTTTATCCTAGTTATTTCACTTTGTTGCATTTCTAAAATAAAGGGGCACAAATATAATCACCTAAAAGTAGTATTTGAGTGCTAAGAGTGCTACTTGAGACTACCTATCCCTAACTTAGTCCTAGACCTATCTTAGAGCCTATTATCATACTTATCTAGCCTTCGTGTAGGCCACAAATATCCTTAGTCAACTCCAAAGCAGTCTTAGACCCTCATTCCTTATCTTGGCCCTTCATGCCTAATGTTTTACTAGTTGGATAAATGACACTTGTGCCATGTGGCGTTAGTGTCCCCAAAATGGCACTAATGTCCTTTGCCCTAGCTTTTCCCAAAAAAATATCTTTACAAAACTAAAGACTCCTAAGGTCAGCTTAGACATCTTTTATCATCAACACAAGTAACAAAATAATATAAATACATGACTTTTAGCCCTTTATCTACTAGATGAAAATCAGATACAAATTACACATTCAAACACATAATAAGTTGAGCATAATTAAGGTTATTAATCCCTATTCTACCCTAATTTTTCATACTACCATTTACAACAACCCTAAGCTCAAATTTTAAAGATTTTCAGTCTCAAGTACATTCAAGGCATTCAAGGCCACTATCATACTAACATCACTCGCACTTGCACCAACACTTAGGTGGAGAGAACTAAATCAGGATTGATCTCTCCTCAGAGTATTGTTATGTAGGTAATTATCTTGACAACATGTGTTGAGGATGTCCAACCTACCCTACTAATGAGCACACTTTTCCTAGTTGTATGGAAGATTAGGGTTTCCACAATAAATCAGTAATTATAGGCATAATACAGGGTTCTAAAACTTGTGCACATAGAAACATACCCCAGAGATCTAGACACAAGTGCACACAAAAGCTCGAGACAATCTTGCATAAAAGACATTATTGCCACTATCAGGACACTACTACCACCTTATCAATAATGATGCTACTATATAATAGTAGTGCTACTATCTAGGAGGGGTTCTGACAAAGAGATCCAATTTATGACACTCATACCAACTTCTATCTTAGTTTCCAGCACTCAAATCATGTGTATCAGGTGTTTTCTAGCTAAGTCTTTATTTGCACTATTTATTACTATTTTTAGAAAAATCAAAGCTAGTCAATTTTGTAACAAATCAGTGACTATATTTATTGCATATTATTTCCTTGATTTAGTCTACTCAACTCTTAAACAAATATAAGATTAACTCTCACTAAGTCCAAAAAGGTTAAAACAATTAGTAACTTGAACAAAGAAAAATGTTTCCCTTTTTAAAACCTTCACTTAGCCAATGGGAAACCAAATAAGTCAGATAATGGTTCCAAACCAAGCAAGCTCGAGAAGGGGACATTATAGTCTTCCTTTCTCAAAATTTTTTGTCCTCAAACAATTACAAGCTAGGATGTTTCAAAATAATTGCTCATTCCCAAGTGGGATCCTCAATGGGAAAGTCCTTCTAACAAATTAAATACTCCATGATACTCTTGTTACTTAGCTTCCTTTCCCAAGGCTCCATAATATATTATGGAATCAAAATCAGCTTGCCCTCAACATCTAATGGTGGTAATTCTGAAGATGGAATGATACATTGTCCTAGTGCCTTCTTGAAGCATAAAACATGAAACACATTATGGATCCGGTTGTGCTATGGCAACTCTAAATCATATGCAATCTCCCTAACCCTCCTATGAATCCTATAAGGTCCATATAAGCATGGTTTAACCTTTTTTTCCCCACTATGCGTCAAGGAAGATTGTTTATAGGGATGCAACCTCAAAAAACACCATGTCTCCTATCTCAAAAGTCCTTTCCAACTAGTGTTGGTCTCCATATAATTTCTATTGGTTTTGGGCATGTTGAGGGTTATCCTTAAGCACTTCAAGTACCATCTAACACTTTTGTACCAAATCTATGGCCCTAGGCACTCTATATCCGTCAAAATCAAATTCACAAAGGAAAGTGCATCATACCCATACAAAGCCTTAAAATGTGACATACCAATGGACATGTGATAAGATATATTGTAGTAATGTTCACCCATGTATATCCACTTAATCCAAGCTATTTATTGCCCTAAAACATAGTTTCTTAGGTATCCTTCAATCCATTTATTCACTATTTCAGTTTACCCATTGGTTTGCGGATGATAAATAGTGCTAGGAGTCAATTCCATGCCCGTCAAATGGAAGAGCTATTTCCAAAACAAGCTCAAAAAATTGTTGTCCCTGTCACTCACAATGTTTTTAGGCAACCCCTGTAATCTAAAAACTTCTTTGAAAAAAATCAGCCACTAAAGGTGCATTGTACTTGGTTGGAGTTGCAAAAAAAATGAGTGTATTTAGTGAGTTTATCAACCACCACAAAAATATAACTCTTACCTTGAACCATGGGGAACCCCGTAATGAAGTCCACATATATGCTTTCCCATTTTTTAGTGGGAATGGGTAGGGGCTACAGTAGACCAACTGAAAAAAGCTTGCTCAACCTTGTTTTGTTGGCAAGTGAGGTACTCTTAGATGTATTGAATGACCTCTCCTTTTAGTCTCTTCCAAACAAATCTTTCTCTCATTTTTAAGTTTTAAAATACCTTTGTTGTCTTGCCAAAGGTATATCATGGTCAAATATCATTACTTTATGTTTCATCTTAGATTCTAGGACTAAAAGGATCCTATTTTTGTACAAAATCATACCATCTCTTACCTTATACCTCTCATCTTTTTTTCCTTCAAGGATGGCAACAACAAACTCATTTTTTGCATACTCAACTATTATCAAATCCTTCCAATCTGCTGTAATTTTAGACATAGACCCAAGGGTAGGTCTCTTAGATAATGCATCATCAAGTACATTATTTTTCCCTTTGACATAATATCAAAATTGTGGGATTGAAGTTTGCTTACCCACTTTTGCTGCCTATCACTCAAATTTGTTTGGCTGGAAAAATATTTTAGACTATTGTGACCATTTTGACCACAAACTTACCACAAATCAAATACTATCTGAATTTGGCCAAAGCATGCATGATGTTTAGTATTTCATTATCATAAATGGAGAACCTACACTCCACCTCTTTGAGTTTATGACTCTCAAACACTATATGGTGACCTTTCTGCATTAGAACAACCCTTCTACCTTCACTTGAAGCATCACATTCCAACACAAAAGGAATGGAAAAATATAGAATAGGTACTGAACATGATCTCATCACCTCCTTAAATTTATCAAATGCTACATGGGTTACTTCAAACCAGTTGAAATCTCCCTTTTTGATCAAATTTGTCAACATAACAACAAGCTAGGAAAACCCCTTAACAAATCATCTATAAAAACTACATAAACCCAAAAACCCTCTCAAATGTGTCAGGCTAGTTGGTGGAGGCCAACTCGAGATGGCTTATATTTTTTTGATCAACATGGACCACTTGGGCATTAATCACATGCCCTAAATACAAAATTTTAGACATCTCAAACTCACATTTAGATTATTTGGCAAAGGACGTTTTTGCTCCAAAATTCTCAACACTATGTCCAAGTGTTGAAGATGCCCCTCACATGTTTTTTTATAGATCAGGATGTCATCAAATAAGACCTACACAAACTTAAATGTTACCTAAACGCATTGTTTATACAAGATTGGAAAGTGGCTGGAGTGTTAGTTAATCCAAAGGGTATGACCAAAAATTAAAAATGCCCACAATGACATCTAAAAGCTATTTTTTGAACATCTTCTTTTCTTACCTAAATTTGATGATGTCCAGTCCTTAAATCACTATTAGAAAATTAAGTGGCCCCATGTATCTCATTCATTAAATCATCAATTATAGGTATGAGATACCCTATTCTTGATGGTTTTCTTGTTTAAAAGGCGTTAATCTATACACATTCTCATTGTTCTATCCTTCTTCACTAGAACAATCGAAGACGCAAAAGGACTAAAACTAGGTCTTAGATGCCTCATCTGTAAGAGCTCTTTGATGGTTCTCTCTATTTCTTCCTTGTATGTTTTAGGATGGTGATATGGAATGGTTATTATTGCTTTAGTTCTAAGTTCCAACTCAGTGATATGTTGAAAACCCATTTTTCGTGGTAATTTGTGTGGAATGCTATCAAAAACCTTGGCATGATTGTCAAGGATGGGATGAATATACTTATGATGTTGTGGCTATCCCAAATTTTGATTTACAAAACTCACAAAACACTCAACTACCCAAGCAACATGCCCTCTATTAAAAACCCTTTCCATCCTTTTTATTGTCACAACCAAGGGAGCCCCATTGACCATACCAACAACTCTATATCTTTACTGAATGATATGAGTTTTAGCTCCAATGTTTGGTAGTTTTGGTGAATTCTTATAAAGAATGCAACCATTTCACCCCAAGGACTATGTTAGTCTCTCCAATCCCAACCACATAGAAATAATCCTCATTTTTATACCTTCCCAATGTGATATTCAAATTTTATATCTTTTTTGTGTAAGGAACGATGAAGCCATACACCATGGTCACATTTAAAACCCTTTCAATAAGTAGCTTGTAACCCACATCTAGATGCCAAACATTCATCAATAAAGCTATGTGTGGATCCACTATCAATAAGCATAATTACCTTATTAACTTGCAATTCCCCTCGCTCTAAATGGGTGGTACCTAGGAGCACCGAACAATGTGGCAAGGGTTTCATCCATGTTATCACCTTCTTATTTCATCTCTTGCTTCTCTTCGTTAGGGGCTACCTCTTATTTTTCCTCTTCTCCTTCTCCATCCAAAACTACCTCAATGTAATGAACTTGCCCTTTACTAAGGTAACGATGACCCGATGTGCAAGGGTCTTTGCATGTGAAACACAAATTATTCCTCAGTTAATTCCTTGATTCTACTTCCATGTTTATCCTTGGCAACTCTTTTTGATGCCCAATGCCTTGCTGGTAAGGCCTTCTTTGTTGTCCATTTGGGGATGTTTTTGACTGCTTAGGAAGTGCAGTCTTAGGTTGTCCAAAATGTAGAAATATTCCCCTAGGTGCTATTGTTTCAAGATCAAGAGCCATTTTGATGGCTTCTTAGAGGGAAAAAGGGTCGACAGCCTTGACAAAACCATTGAGTGGGTCAACCAAACCTTCCACAAACAAAACCATAAGCCTTCTTTCAAAAACATCCGATACCATCACTGAAACTCTCTGAAAATCAGTCACATAATCACGCATGAATTTTTTTGTCTCAACTACGGTAACTCTCTAAAATGGACTTTCAGATCATCCCTATCCAACTTCTTAAACAATATTTTGCTAAAATCATCATAAGAGTTGATGAGGTTGTGTCCTTGTGTGACCAAACCATGGTACCACCACTTATGTGTTGTGCCCTCAAGATGTAAAGTATCAAATTTGATGGCTTCATCTTCCATCATGGGTCAGAGAGAAAGGTATGTATCCACATGTTGGATCCAAGCTCAAGTGGTACTCTTAGCAGATCCATCAAATGTAGAAAGCGTGAGCTTTCTTAGAGCTTGTTGAAGATCCCTTTGATAATTTTAAGGTTTAGGATCAGCCCTAGGTCCCCTTTTGTTCCTCTTCAACTGCATGAAATTATTGAGGCTCATTCTCCCTTAATATAAGGTGGAAGAGTCATGTACTCTACATAATTGACAACAATATCATCCATTACTGAAGGTTGCATCTCCACCTTAGTTATAACTTCCTCTCTACAAAAGAAGTTAGGTTGGAAAGGCCTAGATATAGATCGAACAATAATTCTTTGTGTAAGAGTGTTAGCCCCTGAAACACTCTCCTCACCATTGGATGGATGGAAAGTATTCATGCCCCGTATGGTGCGAATAATTTCAGACATCATCTCTGTCATACACTCTTTATTTTGGGAAAACTTCTTAAATCGAATATGATCTGCATTCAAATACATCCATATTCTTATGCGCTAATTATTCAAACCCTTCTCTTTTTTGTTCAGGCCCTTTTATTTTCTTTCTTTTGTAATATCTAATCTCTCTATCATTATTTGGCATGTAGGCGACACTACAAACAACTCAATCCCCATAGATAAAGAGGAGATGGATCCGATACCACTATACTATCCCTATTAGGTCCAAATAAAATAATTCTAGAATTTTCAACAAACCCTTATACTGGAAATATGAAAATTTGATTTTTATAGAAACCCTAACCAAAATTAAGAAATTAATAAAAATGATCTACTCACACATGTAAATTAAATTCAGACCTTAAAGAATCCTCACGAATGTATGGAAAAATTAACAATTAATTTAACACATCAAATCTAATTTTTTGGATATTTTTTTGACCTAAAAATTAGGATAAAATTACTGTTGATTGGATGAGTAAACGAATACAATTATCTACCAATCAAATTATCTTTCAAATGAATTTTGACCCCTCTAGGTGGGTTTCCACCTTCCAAAAGGGATTCCAAGTACTATGATTCATCAAGAAAGCAAACCTAACTATTGTGTCAATCTTCCCAAGTCCTCTAACTACTGTGTCACACTCTAATGGTGCCCTAGATATCTAAAATGCTGATTCCCACTCAACTGTGACCCTCGTTTGAAGTCACCAAGGAGATATTAAAGGTTTTAGTCCTCAAATCTGAAATCACATGAGGTATTTCATCCTTAATAGTTGAAAGTGCAAGCAAATATGCTCAACATCAAAGAAATCAATACATAGATGATCATAGATCCAAAAAATGGACCTCTCCACCTTCCTTTATACCATTTTTCCCCCAATCCAACTCCCAAGTGGGAGGGAAAATCAAATATTCAAAAAATAGTTCCCTTAGAATTTTTAATTAAGTGCTGACTTACATTAAAAAGTCCCCTTCTTTATTAAAAATCAAATTACTAAAATTTGTCGACATAGTTACTTTTTAGCAATTTGAACAAAGAACCAAGTTTCCTTTTTTAAAACCTTTCCTTAGTTAATGGGAAACCAAATAAGTTGGCTATGGGCTCCAAACCAAACTAAGTTTGAGAAGGGGAATATTTGTGTGTGTGTGTGTGTGTGTGTGATATTATAATATGTTATACTATTATATTATACATAGTTTCATTATATTTATATAATAATGAAAATCAAGTGGGAGGACAAATTAAATATTCAAAAAACAATACCCTTGGAATTTTTAATTAAGGGCTAACTTACATCAAATTAGAAAGTCCCCTTCTTTATTAAAAATCAGAGAAAATTAAATATTCAAAAAATAATTCCCTTAGAATTTTTAATTAAGGACTGACTTACATCAAATTAGAAAGTCCCCTTCTTTATTAAAAATCAAATTACCAAAATTTGCCGACATAGTTACTTTTTAGCAACTTGAACAAATAACCAAGTTTCCCTTTTTAAAACCTTCCCTTAGCTAATGAGAAATCAAATAAGTCAGCTAAGGGATCCAAACCAAACTAAGTTTGAGAAGGTAAATATATATATATATATATATATATATATATATATATATATATATATATATATATATAAACACACACACACACACTATATATATACATACACACACACAATTTTATTATAAAAATTATATTATGTATAACACATAATATTATATTAAATAATTGTATATTATATAAAAAAATGTCTTATAATTAATATTAATAATATATTAAAGTTTTTGATTACTTTAATTATTAAAAACCTAATTTGATGACTCTAAAATCAATTATACAAAAAATGGGGAATTGCTTCTTTAATGAAATACTCCTATACAATCTAATTGACTGATGTAGGGTGTCACTTAGGCTAAAAAATCGATAAACTTAATTTTCAATGTCGAGAAGAAAATAATTATTGAATTTTTAGTGATTATAGTACTCTTGCACGTACTAATAATATTGACATATTTTAGATACTTATTGTTAGCGCTTTGTGGTGCACATTATATGTATAACACACTTGCCTGAAAGGTGGAAGTTACACTGAAAGGGATGTAAATTTCTATTTTGGTAAAGTGGGGTTTTATAAAGTGACAGAGTGTCAATCATTTTTTGTACCTAAATCAAAGCCCATGATCACTGACCTCATGTAGCCTTTTGTGCATGAAGTTTAAAAAATAATAATATGATATTTTTGGAGGATGTGACAATGGAAAATGAGGTTGTGTCTTCTTTCAAATGGTGTGGCAATGAGCTGTGTGGGGAGGATATGTTAAGTTTTACATTAAGTTTGAGCAATAACAAAGTAATGGGGGAGGGCAATGACATAAAAAACATTGAAATGATGAAATATTTGATGACAAGTTGGGTGGTGATAGTTAGAGACAATAACAAAGTATTTTAGGTGATACACTTGAAGGAGCATAGGAAGATACATGTGCAAAATTAAATGACATGCCACATCCATCAATGAAATCTATAGCTTCCATTGAGCTATTTTAGTTACCTAAGACGTGCTTAACACATGTGACATCTCAATGGAAACATGTGTTTGATATCGAACGACTCCTCTACACATGTAGAGAATGCACCATGTGTTAATTTAGATGAATCTAAAACTAATTAGACAAATATGTTGACTACGTTAACCATATAAAACTAATTTAGGTGACTCTAAAACCAATTAGACAAAAAAATAGAAAGGATTTTTCAATGAAAGATGCCTCCTATATAATCTAATTGATTTATGCAAAATGCTATATGCAAATAGATATGGATATATGTATTTCCAATAATTTTCCATTCTCATTCTCAGTAACACTAACAACTATTTTATTCATAACAATAGCGATAATTTATATTTATGCGGTGAATGGAATAAAGGTAAAATTATCCTCAGGACCATCAACATTGTCAATTTTGGGTAGTGTGATGGCCTTATTTTTTAATCCCCACCAATTTGCATACTCTCTCCAAGCACTATGGCAATTTGATCTATTTAAAATTAAGAACCACACTGTCTATTATAAATTTTATGGATGCTAAAACTGTGATATTGAAGAGTGTACATTACGTGGGAAGGGTTGTACTTTTTTGTTTTGGTAAAATATGGGTTTATAAAGAAAAACAATGTAAATTGGCAATCATATGTCACTTGAAGCCCATAATTGCTAACCCCATCTCACTTTTTTTTTCATGAAGTGTAAAGACACAATAATCTGATATTCATTTTAATAATCCTTCCAAAAATAATTTTATTAACTAATGCTCCTTTTTTTCCCACAGGTATAAATGAGGTGGCTATGGAGACAGGTTCCAATTGTGGCCACCTTTTCTTCCAAGGGTTTGAGTATGGCATTTTTGTATGTTCTTAAGTTTGATATAATTGCTTGAGATGCCAATATATTGATAGCATGGACAAATGGAAGCTATAAGATAGACTCTGGGAACTCAATGTCTTCTCACATCGGCAGCATTACAACGCTGATTCGGGATGCACGTCGGATGTGGACCTTGGTTGTAATCAAATCATATCTCATGACGTCCTTATCCACCCTTGACAATAGTAAAATTCCAATCAATGATGCCACCACCATACAAGTTGTAGACCCCTTTATAATGGGCGCAGGGCATGCAAATCCAATAACTACCCTAAATTTGGGTATGTTGCATGATATGGGCCATATAGGGTATGATATCACCTAAAATACCCTATCATTGGCACTCACCATCACCACCTCACTCATCTTGAAATATTGCTCCAGGTGTTGATATATTAACATTATGGATAAATGGAAGCTACAAAATAGCTTTTGGGACCTCAATGTCTTGTCCCAACATCAATGACATTTCATCATTATTTTGAGCTACACATGAGACATGTAGCTCTAATGCAATGCACATGGCGTCCTCATCCATCCTTGATGATAACAAACATCCAATCAAATATGTTTTCACCTTGTTTTGACATAACTGGCATGCATCATTATGCATCATTGCTACATTGACATGTTAATTTAAAATTTAATGTAGTTGTATGTGTAGGTGTAAATTATATGGGGTAAGTGTTATCCATATGCCACGACAAAGAAATATACTTATTTTTCAAATGGTAACATGTTCATCGAAACCAATATTATGTTGTATTATTATATTACATATAATATTATATTATTATATGGTCCCTCTGGTGTATCACATCACTTGAAATACCTTGTCATTTCCCCTCACCATCACCCACAACTCACCTTGAAATATTTCACTAGTTGCATGTTTTGTATGGCCTTTCCTTTTCTTAGACAGTTCTAAGTATGGTATTTCCGTATGTTATTAAGTCTAATGTAATTTATCTAGGTGTTAATATATTGATAACATGGATGAATGGAAGCTATAATATAGACTTTGGGACGCCAATGTCTTGTCCCCATATTAGCGATAATGCAATGTTGATTTGAGGCACACATTGGACGTGGAGTTGTGTCACAATCAAATCAGTGAAATGGATCTAATACTTTATTTCTGTAAAGCAAGGTTTTGTAAATAGAGGGAGTGAAATTTGGTATGACCCTTGACACCATCTAAGCTTTTTTTTTTACAAAGAGTTAAGCAACAATACTTATATATTTCTAGTGGAGTTGACAGTGAAAAATGAAGCGTGCATTTCTTCATATAGTGTGTTAATGTGTTGTATGGGGAGGAGATGTTATGTTTTACGATGATCTTGAGCAATAACATAGTAGGGAAGGGCAAAACCATACAAAACAAGCGAGTGGTGAGATATTTTAAGGTGAGTTGAGTGGTGATGGGGAAGGGTAATGACAATGTATTGGAGGTGGTATCATACACTAGAGGCCCATATCATATACTAGAATTGGATTCTAAGCAATTAGTGGATATACATGACTTATACCCATCGTATAAGGATACATAGCTTAAAAGGAGTCAAAATCTTTGATTTATTTTTTCTATTATCAAGGGTGGATGAGGATGTCAAGAGAGCTTATTTGCTTGTAGCAAGGCTTCACATCTCTTGTGCAACTCAACTCAACAATGCAATGCCGTTGACATGGGTAAAGACATTGAGGTTCCATAATTTATATTTATATATACTAATTATAAATATAATATATTATATATTTATAAGTATAATTATTATCAAATGTTATTGTAATATATAAAAAACTATGTATTATTAGATAGGGTAAACATACAGGTTTTGAAGGATCCCATAACCACTACATTTAAAAGAAAAGATATGCACAAAATCCCCATCAAAGAACAAACTACAGACAAAAACCCCTTGGGCTCTCCCAAAGTTTCAAAAAAAATGAGCAAAAAGCCCCAAAGAAATCACACAATAGTAGCAACACAAGGAACATACAACAAAATGACTTAAGATGATAAATCATCAGAGTCTGGATAGTCAACTAGACTAGGGATCTCAATGTCCTCTTTTGTCTTCTTCATGGTTGTATTCTTCAAACTCCCTTTAGTTCATTTGCATGGTCCCCTACACACACACATATATAAAATACTTTTTCACATTATCATATATATATTTTTAAAAAATACTATATACTAATATAAAAAATTATAATATATAATATATTATTATATAATAATTTTTAACATTATTATATATGTATGTATATGATAACCACCCCCTTTCCCCCGCCCGCCACCCCCTAACACACACACACATGATAACTAGGTGGTCTCATAAGACCTAATGACCAAGTGCACCACATCGGTGCACGAAAGCAAGACAAATCCAATTATACACCTGAGTTGTGCACATTGGCCCCATTATACGCTACAAGTGATTACCGAATCGAACCTGAGACCTAGACGATCGAAGCCATTGATCCCTTCCACTCAAGCAAACTTGTGGGCCTTCTAACATTATTAATAATATAATATATTATCATTATTTTATAATACTATATAGTATTATAGTTAATATAGCTATATAACATTATATATAGGACATTAGTTGCATATATTATTTAGGATACTGGTCCCATGTAACTGTGAAGTGACAACTACTCGTTTCTTCACTAGCATTGTTAAAGGTCAATCTATGAATATGTAGTCATTGTGTATATTATTTCAGTATAAATGCATTGTACCTGGAGTGTGCTAAGTAATGTTGGGGAATAATCTACGAGTCCCTAAGGATGTTGCATATCTATTGAAAAGGTACAACATCAAAAAAGTGAGGATATTCTAGGGACATCACATAGTCTTGAAAGCCCTGGTGAACACATGGATTGAAGTAATTGTGTGAGTGGGAAATGATGAACTTCAAAAGATAGCAGGTGACCAGGGCATAGCAAATGGGGGGTCAATGAAAACATTCACCAATTTTACCCTACCACAAACACTAAATACATGTCAGTGGGAAACGAGGTGTTGCATGATGAAAATGAGAAATACGTGTAATATCTTCTATCTATAATGCAAAACATTCAAACTATAGTGAAAATGTAAATTTGCATAACAATATAAAGGTCTCCACCACCCATGCCTCTTCTGTGCTGTGAAAATCTAACCCCCCTTCTTAGGGAGACTTCCATGATGATCTGAAGAACACGCTTCCTCCTTTAAGGAGCTTTTTGGTAGAGAATGGGTCTCAATTCTTAGATAAGGTGTCTCATTATTTCAGCTATGTTCAGAGGAAGGCCTACATATCCTTAGCCTATGCACTATTTAAGTCCTTTGCGTCCATTGTCAATAATGGAGGGTGGAAGTAAAATAACTTGTTCGATGCCATCATGGATTGTCTGATTGTAGTTTGTGAGAGATTGGGACTTCCAAACACAGGCGTGTTAATTACATAGAGTGGGAGGCCATCAACATGCGAGGATGGAGTGGCCAACATGGAGAACGCCAAGGATTACAATAACAACCTCATGTCCTCTCCAAGGAGGGAACACATATAATAACTGAAAAACCTATCAAATACTAAGGGAGGACATGAGACAATGTCATTTCAGACTCTTCCATCCCAACAGATGTGACTGCGAAGTCATCTGGGTAAACTTGCACTGTGCCATGTTCACGTGCTTTTCTCCGAACAATAATTTTTTTAGCAAAACAAGTCATATCTTTGTATTTGCATTGGGATGTACACATGGTGTTTTATTAAGATGGAGGCTTTATACAGTGGGGAACACTGCAGATTTGTCTCGTAAGAGACAAAAAGACATAATATATCATTTTACTCAATCTAACACTGACACATAGGCTGTTTCGAGATGCTGTACAATTTTGCTTACGACAATTTCTAGGAAAATGCAATTTCAAATAGTGCCTGACAGGCTATCCACTCTGCATCGAACACGCCGATCTCCACAGATCTTCCATGTGTGGGCTTTACCACAGCCACGTCCGCCATCCACTGGTCCTCTTTCTCTTGTCTCCCCCGCGTCTCGCGTTCCATTCTTGTTGCGTGCTTACAACTCCTATTCCTCAACACATTATTAATTTTTGGACTATAATTAATCCCCCCTCCTCCTTGGTAGATGTTATATTGCAATATGGGAGGTATGAGTTACCTGAGAGTTTCATGATTTTTTGCTCGGTCTTTGCACAGACTATTTCTTCCCATTAACTAGGTTTTCTATTATGCTACAGTTTAAATAATGATATGATGGCAGATCTCATCTCTTCATTTAGCAATTTAAATATCTCTGATTTTAATCCGTCCAGTAGAACGACATAACATTTGGTGGAGTTTCTGGGTTTTTCATTAGCATGCTCCCGTTCTGCCTCATAGATGTGACAACATCAGTTGTTTCATGAGTTTCCAACCAATCTATCATATTATTAAATTGAAATTGTGCAATGCAAGATTATTTTTAAACAGTGGCTATCAAGCTGTGCTTTCTAGGATACCCAATAGTGGATCTGGTAGGTTTATACGAGGGTCTAAGCGAATCGATAGATAAATTATGATTTTAATGGTTTTGTTGTTACTGAAATCCTGTAAGTTCATGGAAACTTTTGAACTAAATAAATTACTATTCTTGTTTTGTGGGCTTTTATTTTTTGGTTTAAATTATTTATTTAATAATAATAATAATAATAATAAAAAAAAAACCCTTGTAGAAATCCTCTCTATACAAATTTGAGTTAGAATGAAAATAATGAAAATAATCAATTTTATATTTGGTAGAGCAAACTTCACATTTAAAGATCAAAAACTTGCCCTTCTTGGTTCTGGGATTTTAAAAGAAGATATTGATTTTTGGTTCAACTATATCAAATAAAAGGACTCGATATTACCTAGATCTTGTTACCAACCATGGAAACTCTTCAAGAAAACTGTAAAAGATAGGAAGCTAGAGCGAAATCATAGTTTAAATAAATCTAAGCATTTGTTTGTTTATTTGTAAAAGGTATGAAAAATGTCATACATGGTTAATTTAGATTACATGTCAGGGAATTGCAAGGTGGGTTTTATCACTTTTAATAAAAATTTGGAGTGTTGATAAATATTGTACGTTGATACTCATTTTATGAGTGATGCAATTTGTCAATAATTATCAGTATATTACATTAGTTTTCTTTGATTGTTGAACTGAACCTTGTTTAATTTGACAAGTTTTTAATTAGCAAAGTTGTGGGGTGGGTATCGTAACAACTGGGGATGGTGTAATTGGTGTCGTGTCAGGCTAAAATAACTCAACAAGTGTTATGCGTGCAGTTCAATATTGTGAGGCCATTGCAACTATTTATATTTATATATATTATATAGTATAACATTACAAGGGGTTGGTAACTTGCCGGTTTTCTCTTCAAAAGTCAATATTTTAAACAAAATCTTCAAAAAAAAAATTGAAATAAAATGTTGGTCGTCAATCAATAAAGAAAAATAATACCAAATTCAAAAGATTACAAGACCCCTATTCTCTAAGATCATTTTAGAGAAAAGAATTTTTATTATTTTAAAGATAATGGTGACCATACACTGTCCATTGTGAGTGTTAAAAAAAATGTGTTTCTTGTTATTTGATTATAGGAGGAGTCAAAGATTGATGTGTGAATTGAATTAACAATACAATGCCATTAATGTTGAGGAAATACATTGAGGTTATGGAGTCTATCTTTGTTTATTTTATTGTAGTTAAATTGAGTACCGAAGCTTTTGCAAAGTACTTGTCACATGGTGCATAAAGCGATATCGTTGATGATACAATATGAATGTCATGGTGAAGGAGTTGTCAGTTGAGAGAAAAGGTGGTCAATTAGCAATTGGTCCCTGCTAATAGGAAAGGTAAGTAGGTTCATTTTCATGCATTAAGGAGTTCCCACGTCATATGATTAAAACGGAAAATCTTGAAAATAAAAAATGCATTCCCTCCAAAGTTTTTTTTACTTGCAAAAAATTATTTAAAAATCAGATTATCGTAGCTATACAATATATTTTAGAATTCCTCCAACTTTCTTTACACCTTTGGAGCAACTGCGAGAATGAATAATAAATATCAAAAATGAATATCCCACTTATTGTTTCACAATATAACACTTTCGACATAATACATTTAAATTTTTGATGTAAAGTAGAATTATTTCTTGAGGAAATAATGGATTATTTATATTTTTAGATTTTAAACTTAATAAATAAATATAATGTGAAAATCAATATACAATGATAAATGTATAAATAACATTATTCATAAAAGGAAATGAGAAATATTAATTTTGTTAATAAAATTGTTTTTTTAAAATGTAATATATATGTGTGAATTTTTGATGTGACATGTTCAGCTTTAAGTTAATAACAAATAAAAAATAAATTAAGTTGATAGAATTATTAGTAGAAAATTAAAACTTATATTTGTTTTTGAAGTTGTTGATGTTAAAATCTCTACTTTGAAATTCTAGCTATTTTTTAAGAATATCTTAAAAATTGGGTTGCAAAGATTTTTTAAAAATTGGGTTGTACAAAATTTATGTTGTACATCATTCAATTTTTCATGGGTTTTAATCTAAATTTTGGTTAATCATTTTTGTACATTATATGAATGAGAACCTCATTAAAGTTGAAATTAAAATGTTTTTTCTTAAAGTATTGCTATATTATGATGATGATGAATTTTAATGTTCTTTAGACCTAACAATATTATAGAATTTTTTTAAGCGATCTAATAAACAAAGAATGATTTGTAATTATGTTTGACGAAGTCAACTTTTACAATCTTTGGAATCTTAATGATTGAAGTGTTATATCAATTTTTGGATCCTTTCCACCTGAAATGTCTAATAAAAGAATCATCAATTTTTTGATTGAAAAAGAAGTATCAAATTAGAAATTTGTCAAGATAATATATATTTAAACTAAAAAGAAGATAAATTTGAGAGATGATTTTTAACGTAATCAGATAAAACTAGGATTTTAATATCTTAATTGAAAAAATAATTTTAAAAACATGACCAACTAAGTTTACTTGTTTAAATAATTAATTCAATACAAATTTATACTCAAAATAAAATCACAAACCTTTGATTGTTTATCTTGAATTACGATTTCATGAACCAAGATATGATTACATATACCAATAACAACACTATCTTATAACAGTATAACATCTAAAGGGAAAATGAGTACCAACCTCAATTTGTCTAAGTAACACTATTACAATTTCTTTTTCTTAAGGTGTTTTAGGGAGTGTTCATTTATTAGTTTCATTGTCTAGCTTATGTGAGTTAGTTCTAAGTTTAGCAACCACAAATTTATTTTTGAAGCTGACAAATTTTGTATGTGTATGATTGATATTAATGTTTTGCTGTTAATGATATCATTTTAATAAGATAGTTTTCTTTTATTTTTGGTATTTGATCTTTTAAAAGGTTTTCAAATACTACTTTTGTAGCTCACACGAGTTAGTTCTTAGTTTAGCAGCCACAAATTTATTCTTGAAGCTGAAAAATTTATATGTGGATGATCGATATTAAAATTTTTGGGTTGATGACATCATTGTAATTATATGGTTTTCATTTATGTGACATTTAATATTTATAAAGGTTTTCAAATATTACTTTTTAAAATTTGATTTTAATTCCACATCACACTAGGGGTTATTTCATTGTGGATGCCCCAAAAATTTAAGTATTTGTCAAAGTATTTTTTCCAAATTTTTACATGAAGATGCATTTCGCATGATATGAATCTACCTTATTCTAGTTTTTCTAAATTTTACTTGTATATTATATATTGTTTAAAGGATTTACGTTCAATGACAACATATCAACTTCTATGAGGAGAATAAGGTAAATTAATTTTAATTTTAAAATTATAAATTATGAATTATTTTTAGATTTATTCACCTTTATTCAAGTTTCTTGAGATATGCTACCCTTGAAACTTCACAACCATATGGTATCATAAGTCACAATGCTATAAAATAGTGTTTTTAATTCCAACATTGAAGGTTAACATCTCTACAATTCTACAATTATTGTCCAAACCATAAAAGACCTTCCAAATTGCAAAAAATATTTTGTTAATGTAAGAGTTATAAATTAGTTTATGATTAAGACCAATCCCAAGAAATTTATAATTGTGATATATTTAAACCACAATATTATTAAATAAAACTGTAGGGTAGGTTGATTTCTTAGATTTGGTGAAAATGATTTTTGTTTAGCAACATTTATAGTTAAGATCAATTTGTTGAATTTATTTTTAAAGATATCTTACCATTTTTCCATGTCATCAATGTGCTTGGAAAGGAGGACAATGCCATCCTTGTCAAGTAGAAGTATAATATTATAATTACGAAAGTTTGTACATGTGCACCTAGCCTCTAACTATGTTTCTAAACTATCCATGTAAATCCTATAAAGAGTAGGGACAAAGGACAACCTTTTTTGACTCCAAAATTATAATTAGTTAACTCATACCAACCTTAACGAGTTTTATGTTTGACAGTGACCCACTCATAAAGTTTATATACCACAATATTGAGTTTAAAGGGAATTCCTAAGTCTACCATACATTTTAAAAGATTTTTCTTAGTGATAATATCGAAAGCTGTTCTAGAATCAACATAGCAATAAGAAAGATAATCTCTATTGTTACAATATTTTTAGTAATAGTTTTTATAAACAATAAATAAAAACTCTAGGGATAAAGATTCAAATTGGATTCATCTCATATAGATAACAATGATTAAATCAATATTTTTGAGAGGATCATAATAATAAAGCTCTTTGGTAACCAAAATTTTTGACCCTTCCTCACTGTCCATGTTTTTTAGGTTTCTGTCAACTCTTGTTGGATCCTATAACATCAAATTTGGTTTTTCATTTAGAATAATTTTGTATTGGTCCTTAGGGATGCCTTTTGTTGTTGTTGAAACCTATTTTTTTGTATGGTCAACACCCATAGATGGTTCAATCCACCTATAGGAATTTTGAACTATAGAGCTAGGAGTCTAATCCAAAAATTATTATTCTTTCTCATCTACAAATATAATAGTATCAACTCATTCTAATGGACCCAATCTTTCTTCTAATGTCACTAGAAGTAATGGAGACATTCCTGATTATTACAAACTATAGTGAATAGATAAATATTGTAAGATGTGAAGAGGTGGTAAATTTCCATAATATTGCTAAATATTGGATTAGAATTTTTTATGATTATGTAATTGGTTGAATCAAACAAGCATCTAGTTTAGCTATTTCAACCTCGCACTTAGGAAACAAAAACCTCACTAACACTTGTCCTATGGGTTTCCAAACTTGTCTATCGAGGGAAGAAAGCATGAGATTCTCCAATCTCATCAACAACATGGGAACTAATTCTCCATCTAATATGTAAGGGGATACTTAAATTTTTTTGAGTATGCCAATTATCATCAATGGTTGGGGTTTCAACATCTTTGTTAACTACAAAATCCCCACATTATTTTGTAACACTACACAATGAATAATAATTGGCAACAACTCCTCTAGTGCAAGTGGAGATACAACAAGAACTTTTTGAATCCAAGAATGGACCATTTTTTCAAGGAAAAAGTTTCAATCTTCCCATAATTGAGTTGCACAAGTTTGATAGGATGGATGGATTTCTTGGCTAAACCTCATGGAACATTAATTCTGGCCACATAATATACCACATAGTAAAATGGTTGACATTGACTCATTCTTTTCGAAATTGAACCCTACCAATGGTAGTAATGGATTAGGAAGGAGTGGACAATTTATAGATTAACATAACTTTACTAAAGAATTGTCTTCCCACATTGAGCAAATAAAGAATGGTGATTGCTTTGGAAAATTGACATATTAACACCAACACAATCAATAGAAGAATGTAATGTAGATCATATAAAATTGACCATAAGGACAAGTGATTTGACAAACTATCAATGACTTAAAATCTACATCAATGGGCTTAATGACAGGGTTGAGCATGATCTTCGAGTACTAAAGCCTTGAATAATTATTGATGTTATGCAAAAATCCTTGAGCATTTAAAAAAGGAATGTGGTTTATAAGAGACTTACATAAGGTCACCTTTTGGGATGAAGAGATAGAATCTTTCCCAATTATTTCAAATCTAGATAATTCGTGAGGTTCTCTCCTCAATTGAAGGTAAATAAGAAATAAAAAGAACCATGTTGGCATTGTGATTGAAAAAGATATAGGATCATAAGTGTGCCAATGACAAGAAATGACTAGTGATTACTAAAAATAAGGATTTATAAGGAGAGCTAGATGCATAGGAACTAATTTTGAATAAAGATAAGAGTTAAAAGAAGAGGAAGTTGGCATTATATCCCTACATACATTACATGGGATAAACACACCTAAAAATCTCAAAACCCTAGGGCATATAAAGAAGATGAAGGTGAAAGTTTTAATATATACTAATAGTAGACACCATTTCTTTGACAAAGGTTATAAAATGGAATCAATGGTTTGTGTCTATAATTTCCACTTTTTAGATCATGACAATCGATGGTAAGAAACACTCTTATGGTGTTAAATACCATCACATCAATTTATCTATGGGGTATTATGGGATAGACTCATAAATGTTTTCCATTTCTATTTCAAGAACACATTTGGTATAGAGAGTGTAATGGTTAAAATAATTAGGGATAATATCTTTGAACTTTCAATACTTATTTATATCTTTTACCTCAAATGAAAAAATGTACAAACTTATGGGGATGTAATACTATCCAAGCAAAATAATTAGCTTCCATAGGATGGAGAAGTTGCCCAAAAATATATCTTATGGTATGGTGGCACAATTGCAGTCATTGTAAGTCCAAGAGGTGGAAACCCCAATCCAACAAGAGCTTCAGGTGATAATTCGGAATCATCAACAAGTTTTTAGTTTACAAAGGGGTTAATTATTATTTGAGATCAATATCATGCCATTGAACTGATTTCAAGAAGTCTTTTCCTCAACAACCAACCCTCTACTACTTTCCCTATGAATAAAATAAAATACTGAAATTGAAAAATTAGTCAAGGAAATACTAGAATTTGGTATTGTTTATCATAACAAAAATGCCTATTCATATCCAATGTTCATGGTTAAAAATAAGGATGAATCATGGATAATGTGTCCAGATTACATGAAATTCAATAGAATCATTCCCAAGGACATGTTTTTTTTATTGATGTTATCAATACATTATTGGATGAATTGAATTGATTATTTTGTTTAACTATATGGTTGAGATATTATCAAATCTACGTAAGGGAGGAATATATACATATAAAAATGCATTTTGAACACATGAGGGTAATTTTGAATTTTCACTTATGCTATTTGGCCTCACTAATGCTCCATGAATGTTTTAAAGCCTCATTAATTAAATTTTCTACTCATTTCTTTAGAACTTTTGTGTTATTATTTGATGACATCCTAATCTACAATAAACTATAGGAATCACATTTGTAGTATGTAAGTAAGGTGTTGGAAGAAAATCAATTATATGTCAAAAGTTGAAATGCAACTTTGGAGTGAAATTTTAGAGTACTTAGGGTGTATTGTATTACATGTAGGTGTCAAGGTTGATCCTTAGAATATAGTAGTAGTGAAATAATGTCCAATACTTAAAAAATCAAAGGTTTGAGGATATTTTTTGGGTTGACATGTTACTATAGAGGATTTGGTTACAAATATGCTTTAATTGTTGCATGCTTGACAAATTTCTTGAATAATGATTCATTTGCATGGTTTGAGGCAATTGCCTAAGCATTCCAACAACTAAAATAGGCTTTTAATCCACTCTTATTTTAGGTATCCAATATTAATCTAAGTCATTTGTGGTAGAATCTAATTCTTATCAATAAGGCATTGACATAATAATTTGATGCAATAAGGGTAACCCTTAGCCTTTAAGAGTAGATAACTCATTAGAAAGAGCTTGGTTAGACCCACACATGAGAAGGAAATGTCATCTATCATTCACATGGTCAAATAATGATGTCAATACCTTATTGGAAATAGCTTCAAAGTCAAGATAGATCATGAGAGTCTTAAGTCTTTTTTGGAGTAATGCTTTTCATTTGAAGTCTAAAAAAATAGGTAACCAAAATGATAGTGTACAACTTTAAAATCATTTACAAGGGCAAGGAAAATATAACAACATATGAATTATCTCAACACAAGACATATTAGGTAGACATTTGTTCAATTTATTTAATTCATATGGAATGGGTAGAAGCAATATAATTAGAATGAAAATAAAACATTCTAATAAGGAAACCCATTCAATAACTTCAACATGACCCATCATTTTAGATAAATATACTTTTAGAGGAGATTCCTTATGGCGTAAAGACAAACTATTTTAATGGAAAAATTATCAGTTGATAACACACTCAAAATCATTGTGAGAGATATAGACCTCATTTTCATCAACATTTTATTGAAGGACCTATTTGTTGCATGGGGCACAAAACCAACACATAACTCTTATTATCTGTAATCAAATGGATATATAAAAATCGAGAATAAATATTAGGATCAATATCTTCAGTGCTTTATTTTAGACATGCAATCATAATTGCCCAAGTGGATTTTGATGTTAAAATGATGGTATAACACCACATTTCATATTTTAACAAAAATGATTCCCTTTGAGCCCTTTATGGCTACCCTCCACCATCTACTACTAATTTTTTGAAGGGTTATCCCAAAAGTCAAGCAATTGAGAATCATCTTCAACTCAAATAAGACATTATCCAAATCCTTAAGGGAAATTAGTTATGGTTCAAAATAATGTGAAAAACAAGTAAATAAACATTTAAGTGAGAGGCATTTTGAATAAGATAATTGGGTATTCTTTTGATTGGAATCTTACAAAAAATGTTTTTTTTCAACATTTTTATGGTCCTTCAAAAGTTTGCATCAAATTGGTAGCAATGATTGTAAATCATGGCTTCCACCGTCTTCAAGAATTCATCCTATATTTCATGTTTCATTTTTGAAGAAAGTCATTTTAAACAAACTTCTAGTCCAATTTTTTTTATCTGAGTAACATGAAGATTGAAATTTAATCATGGAATGAAAGGTGGTCATAAAGAAGAGAGTGAATCAATTTTGCAAATGGGGCATCTCAAATTTTATTATTAAATGAAAGAACATGCCGATGGATGAGCAATTCATGTATAATCATCTAAAGTTTTTAACCATTACAGGAAATGATTTTTTGAAGGTGAGGTCATATTAGGCCTCTAAATTTGAAATGTTTGTATGTTTATTAATGTTATGAAGTAGTTAACTCCTTGCACACATAACCTTTGTCATTTTATTTGTTAGTTTTTAGATGCTTCTTAATTCAATAAGGCTATCCTAATTAGGATCATGGGTTGTCCCTATATAATTATGTTTATGATTAATGGTGGACATTATCTTGTAAATGATCATAGGTTGAATTCAATGTTACATTTCCTTGTCATTTTGAATTCATGATCTTGTCCCATCGAAATGGCTATTATGTATAATCCAATTATTTCAGTTCATTTGGCAATTCCATGTCACCATATTTAGATTTTTTCTTATTTTTGCATTCAATTCAATTTTTTACTACTATTTGAATTTAATTTATGCTTCACATATCATAAATATTAGAATGTAAGTGGTACTAGAGCTATGATTTGGGTGACAAATTCTCAAGGATAAAGTCATGCCATTATCAAAGAGTGGTGAATGAATAATTTCACAAATGTAACCGATGATTCTCAACAAAGAGAATAAACACAAATAATTTAATTATTTCACAAATGTAACTAACATAATAAGTGTGAAATGAAATTTAAAGGAATAAGTAATAAACATGACATTCAAGATAAAGTAAAAATATAGTTATAGGTGGATTGGGGATTGTTATCCTTTTTAATTCCTAAGGAATTATGAGTAATGGAAAAGCTTAACAAATAAGGAGGTGAAATATTATTTATTATATGGTAATTTACAATATATCCCAAAATAAAAAACACAACATTTTTTTTATTTTTGTCTATGCTTAAAATTATCTATGATACATAATCATAATTGTATGTTTTGAAAATTTTAGACACCACATGCTAGTATGAGGCTTTCAATGTTTCTAAAAGCTATAAATATGCTTATATAGGTTTATCTATTTTATATGAACTATTATATATATATATATATATATATATATATATATATATATATATATATATATATATATATATATATATATATATATATATATTTATTTATTTATTTATTTAAATTTTTTTAAACATCTGAGGATGAAACAACCAAACAAATAGCCACTACAGGCTCAAAAAGAACCAGAGTAGGAGGAATAAAACACAACTAATGTTATCACAATATAAAAAACTGGCCACAACAACATGGTACCAAAAAAAAATCAACAACAAAAACCATAAAAAAACATTAAACATCATCCTCAAGAAGGATAACCTAGTCACCCAACCTATTCAATTATTTTGGCACCATCATGAACACATGGAATACTCCCACCACCATACTTAGATCTTAGTTGTCCAGTCATCTCATGGACATGTCCTTGCTATCTAGAAGTTGACTCCCAGATACTAGGAGGGTTCAAGTACTTAGCTTGCTAAAGCATACTTTTCAAGTTGGATTGCTTAAAAAATTGAACAAGATCATTAATTTATTATTTTCCACCCTTCTCAATAAACTTTTCTAGCCTAGATGCAAGTTCACTAATATTGGAATCAATCAAATTCATAATGTTAGACTACAAAATACTCCCATGAGTGCCAAGAGAAGTCCCACACTTAGGTCTAGAGAGAGGAGGATCCATAGGGCCAACAATATTACTCAAATTAAGAGCCAAACCTAACTTATTATCACTAACCAAGTTCCCCCTAGTCTAAACTTGATATGCATGGGAACTAGATGCTTGCAAGGTTGAGAGAACATCTTTACTAGAAATAATAGAGACACTAATGGCATATTTATTAGAGTTCAAGGAATCAACCCAAGTGAGGACAAAGGCCATCTGCTTGTTCAAAATATGACTCCATAATTTATCAATCAAATTATGAGATATAAACATAAACTATAGTATCATGACACACCCTCTAGTCTGCAACATGGCTCAATCTAGTGTAACTGCCAGTATCTGAAAAGAAGTTGGAGGTAATCTTCATCATGCATATATTAAAAAATAGTTCCATTTATGTCTATGACACCTTCAATTGAAAATAAATCTGCATAGAAACAAGACTAGAGATAACTTCAACTATGAAGTTAGGAAACACCCTAGGTTTTAATTGAAAGATATCCAAATTCCTTTACTTCCAAATACACTGGAGAAAAATAGTGGATAATACTGACCAAAACTTGTGGAAAAAATATGAACTTTTTTCTTAGCAGAAATATAACCAAAAGTAATGTTCACCCAATTAATATCACAATCAAATAAACAAGACTAACATTTTAAGAAACATTTCTAAACATTAGAAGAATAAGGAAACATAAAGAAAAGGTGCTCAATGGTCTCCAGGTCACCATAGAGAAGACAAAGGGGCTTATTAATACAAACCTTAGTAAGAATAGTATCAATAATTAACTTATTATGAAAGAGCATCCATTTAAAATAAGTCTTCTTAGGCTCAAGACAAGAATCCTATATCACATTAAACCTAAACATCCAACTGCGAAGAGGGTCACATACATGCCACTTATGGTTAAGATTGAGGTAAAGGCTATTAGAAAAAGAGATCTTATTGTACAACATTTTCATGGTAAATTCAATAATAGAAGGGTCATTTATCCATTTAATGTTACCCCATAACTCCACCTCCTCATTAAGAATGGAAATCAAAAGGACATAATGGATATATTTTGAAATCAGAGTATAAGTCTTATGCTGAGAGGACTACACTTGAAACCTATACTTAATTTTAGTCCACGAATCCCAACCAACTTAGGAAAAAGGTCACTAAAGGTTTTCAATCCCTTAGCAAACCAAACATAGAAAAATCATCCCATGATTAATGCAAGAAGTCATCTGTTGACTATGAGGTTATACCAAATAGACCTATACCCATAGAACATTGAACCTAAACCATTGAAAACTAGTGCTAAAATAATCATATGCTTGAGAGATTCTCAAGCCTTCCATATTGAGTGAAAGATGGGAGATCATGCAACCTAAACTGAGAAAAATCCAATCAAAAGAAAAAAAATGTGTAACCCTTTCCAATTGGGCTTACATTTAGGAAAACCCATTAAAATATTGTTCCTCCCCAAATTTCTCCAAGGTTCATCCCCTTTCAGCAATCTAATAATCCACTTGATTTATAATGTAATCCCTTGTATTATTAAGTCCTTCATACCAATGCCCCTAATATTTTTTGGTTTACAACAAATCTCCCAAATTACATGTTTTTTTCATTTTACCCTTCCCATCTGACTAAACAAAGTTATGAATGATCTTGTGTAAGAGGTTGATCTTAGTTTTATCAAATAATCAACACAAGGTAAAATATATACTATAGGAAGCAATGATTTTTTGGCACACTTGGACTCCTCTAGGCAAGGAAAAAAATCACCCATGCTATTTATCATTTTTATTATTGGTTTTGAGAAAAAAACCATTCCCACATCAATTTAAAAAGAGGAATAAGAACAAAAGGGATACCCAGATATCTAACCAAATGATTTGGGCCTTTCTAAATCCAACCAAACTCTACACGCCAATCATGATGTCTTTCCTCCCAACCAATCATAAAGGATTTATGCATCATGACTTTTGGACTAGAGGAAAACCAATAGATATCTAATCTAGATGTAACCTGATACAAGTTATCCTTTTCTAACAAAGTGACAAAAGCGGTATCATCGGTAAACAATACATCAATAAGTTCTAACTCATTAGGCAAGGAGAGACCTTTAACAAGGGGACCCATAACAACACTTCTCAAAAGATAATGCAAAGATTTAACCATGATAACAAATAAAGAGGGGGATAGGGGACAACCTTGTTTAATAGACCATTGCAAATTAATAGATTATGTAAGATTTCCATCAATTTTAATCACAACTAAAACACATTTGAAAAGAACATGAATTATTTTTCAAAATGTCTTAAAATCTAAAGGATTTAACATCATGTTGATGAATGACCATTGAATTATATCGTAGGCCTTTTAAAGTCAAGAAGAATCATACCCACATCTTGTTTAGAGTCAATCAACCAATGTATTCCTTCCCAAATAAAAATGGGGTTATCAAGGATAAATCTACCCTCCAAAAACCTAGTTTGAGTATCTAAGACAATATTAGGTAGTAAAAAAGAAATTTTCCTTGCAAGGATCTTAGAAATAAAATTATATGAAACATTCAATAGTGATATTGGCCTCTAATTTTTGACCTGTGATTGGTCACCTTCCTTAGAAATAAGCTTGATAACACTCCAAAGGATCCAACATTCACAACTTCCTTAAAGACTCTAAGATAGTCATGAACAATCCCCTCCTTATCGACTTCATAAAACTCAGTAGGGATTTAATATTCCTAATTAGAATATTATATGATAATTTAGATTCCCTAAAATTCCCTTTAAGATAATATTTCTTAAATATAGACTTTGCACTTGAAATAATAATTTAAATAATAAAATGAAATTTTATTAATTATTTAATTCAGAGTTTTAGATTTCATATAATAGAACGTAAATCTTTAAAGGGTTCTATCCTTGAGTTAATCTTTAATCTTAACTCCAAAGGATCCAACATTCACAACTTCCTTAAAGACTCTAAGATAGTCATGAACAATCCCCTCCTTATCGACTTCATAAAACTCAGTAGGGATGTAATATTCCTAATTAGAATATTATATGATAATTTAGATTCCCTAGAATTCCCTTTAACATAATATTTCATAAATATAGACTTTATACTTGAAATAATAATTTAAATAATAAAATGAAATTGTATTAATTATTTAATTCAGAGTTTTAGATTTCAAATAATAGAATGTAAATATTTAAGGGGTTCTATCCTTGAGTTAATGAGATGGGAAGGGTTTTCATCCTTGAAATCTAGTTATAAAGTCAAGGGGTTTCGTCCTTAAAATAAATTTAAAATCTGATGCTTATACATGGCTCTAAAGTTGAATGAATGAGTGATGATTCCCTTCTTACTAATTTCTGATTATTAATACCTTCATAGCTTTCCATCAAAAGATGTCTCCTCCAAGGGTGGTGACCTTCTTTCTAATTTATGTTGTTTATTAATAAATTAACTAATGTTGTGTATGCTCCTTAAGTGTGGCACTCCTATTTAAATGGGATGATCTATTTTTTTTTAATTCTCCTTAAGTGTGATGATTTGCTTATTGCTGGTTTTTAATTCAAGGGTTGAGTTATCTTGAGGATATTACAAACCTCCCATTCTCAAATTGCTTGTCCTCAAGAAATTATAAATTGGAATGTTCAAGAATTACTACTCCTTCCCACTTGGCATCTTCTATTGCCAAATTTTTCCAACAAACTAAATATTCTTTGATACTTCTATTTCATAACTTCTTTTCATGAGTATCAAGAATAGTCTCTGGTACTAGAATCAATTTACCTTCCTCATCAATTGGGGAAAATTATATGTAAGGAATAATATGTTGTATAAGTGCTCATTTTAGGCAAGACACATGGAAGACATTATATATGTGGTTGTGCCTTGGTAAATCCAATTCTTATGCTACCTCTCCCACTCTTCTTATAATCTGGTATGGCCCATAAAATTGAGGCTTGAGTTTTTTAGCACCACTTTGTTTAAGGGAATATTTTCTACAAGGTTTTAACCTTAAAAATACCATATTTTCAACTTTAAAAGTCTGTTCTATTCTATATTGGTCCACATATAACTTTTACTGATTTTTGGCGTGCTAAAAATTATCCTTGAGAGTTATTAAGATGTCTTGATGCTATTGATTTAGATCCTTGGCTCCAGGAACCCTAATATCTGTGACCAAGTCTAAAAAGGTTTTAACATCATAACCATAAAATGACTTGAAAGGTGACATTTCAATAGACATGCGATCAGAAGTATTACAGTAGAATACTCCCAAGTATAACCATTTGACCTAAGTATTTTATTGCCCAATTACATAATTCCTTAAGTACCCCTTAATCCATTTATTTTGGATTCTATCTAACCATCCTTTTGAGGATGATAACTCTTACTTGGGGTTAACTCAGTACCCACCAATTGGAAAAGTTCTTGCCAAAAAGCACTCATGACCCTAGTGTCCCTATCACTAACTATATTCTTTGGTAGTCCATGAAGTTCATCAATCCTAGGTATCATATATTTATTCTTGATGGTATTTTTATTTAACTTCTGATAATTAATACACATTCTTAATGTCCCATCCTTATTTTTGACCAACAAAATTAAAGATTCAAATGGACTTGCACTTAGCCTAATATGCCCCATATTTAAGAGTTCTCCAATGGCCTTTTCAATCTCATCCTTATAAATATTTGGATGTTGATAAGGGTTAGTTATTACTAATTACATTCTAGGTTCCAACTGAATGATATGTTGGAAGCCTCTTGCTGGGGGTAGTTTGGGTGGTAGGTTGTTAAATACCTTGGCATGCCTCTTGATGATATGCTAAATATCATTATGATGTGTTTCTTGTTATTATTATACAGAGCTAATCAAATATTATACTGCCCATGCTGCATGCCCCTTATTAAATATTCTTTCCATTTTTTCCATTACTATTTGAGGGCTACCATTAGCCATGGATTTCAAAACTATTTCCCTTCCATCTGATTTGAACTTAATTTCCATTGTCTGATAGTTTTGGGTAAACTCACCCAACAAATGCAACCATTGATCTCCTAAGATCAAATTTGTTTCACCAATATTAATGACATAAAAGTCATCATTTATTTCATGTTATCCCAAAGTCATATTTAATTATGTAATTCTATTTGTAAATGGAAGAGTAAATCTATCAACAATTATTACCATAAATTCCTCGAATTCTTCCATTTTTAGACCAATTTTCTTAGCCAATTTTTCATCAATAAAATTATGGGTAGCCCCACTATCGACTAAGATTGTAATTGTTTACCCTCACAATGTTTCTATTACTCAGAATGGATGATATTAAGGTGTTTTTGAGAGAGTTGAAATTTTTTCTTCCATGGCCTCCTTTGCCATTATCAATGATTGGTTTTCATTGTTTAATTATATTTCTTCTTCTTTTGTATCCAACCTCGATGTAGTGAACTTGCCCTTTTCCCAAACAATAGTGGCCTGGAGTCCATGGGTCTTTACAAGTAAAACATATTTTTTTCCTCATTAATTCATTTTTTACAATTACTTAGATATTTGTGTCTCACAAGGCTAAGATTTGCTTGTTTGTATTGGTCTCCTTTGCTCATAGGATTGATTTTTTAGTGGACCACTCCCAATTGCCCTAGGTTGGATGAGTGGCATTTTTTTGCCTTTTAAAGTTGAAGCTTCCAAATCTAAGGCATTCTTAATTTATTATTGAAGTGTTTATGGAGTAAAATCTTTGAGCGAGCCTCTTAGAGGTTCCATTAATCCTTGTATGAATAATACTACGATTCTCTTTTTAGACATGTCAAAAACTATTACCATTAGTCTTTGAAATTCTACCACGTATTCATATAAAATTTTGCTTTATTTTAATAGTGCTAATTCCCTAAAATGGCCCTCAAGATATGCCCTATTAAACCTTTAAATTAATCATTTATCAAACTTGTCATATCAATTGATATGATATGTCATTAGGTGACCCATCCGTGGAACTACCATTCAGGGGCTATACCTTCCAGATGGAGAGAGTCACATATTTTATGGCTTCATCTTCCATCATTGGACATAAAAAAATAAACTTTTCCAACTTTTGTATCCATTCCCTATCCGTACGTTTATTTATTCCATCAAAAGGTTATAGTGACATTTTGCCTAATGCATGTTGCATATCCCTTTGTTTATTTTGGGGTTTATATTTTGGGCGAGATACACATCCATTTTTTCTTATTGACATATAATTTTTTAGGGTATTTACCCTTTAAATTCCCTCTAGAAGTGATTGATATGATTCAAATCAAGTTACAAGTTCATAAAATGATTTTGGAATTTATTCATTTGGTTCTTCTCTCAAAATGAATGTTGGTTGGCAATGCTGATATGATAATGTGGTGTTTGTTTTAAATTTGGGATCAAAGATGGATGAACTAGTTTCTACCTTTTGTGTATTGGAATCCATCATCACTTTCATGGTAAAGGCCATTTGTGCCAATGTATTTTCCAATTATTCTTGGCCTTGAATAAGTTTATCTACCCTCTCAATATCTCTATCATTTACCATTTCTCATTTTGGATGGCTTGCCTCTTTAGTTTTATTTTCACTTTCATAATACATAATATTCTTATTGTTATCTTGCATATGATTTTTGTTTCATAGGCTGGTAGGATGGAAAACTTTGATACCACTATAATATTCCTAATCAGAATATGATTAGGAATATTATATGATAATTTAGATTCCCTAGAATTCCCTTTAAGATAATAATTCATAAATATAGAATTTGCACTTGAAATAATAATTTAAGTAATAAAATAAAATAATATTTATTATTTAATATATAATTTTAGATTTCAAATAATAGAATGCAAATCTTCAAGGGGTTTTGTCCTTGAGTTATTGAGGTGACAAGGGTTTTTGTCCTTCAAATCAGGTTATATAGTTAAGTGGTTTCATCTTTAAAAGAAATGTAAAATATAATGCTTGTACATGGTTATAAAGTTGAATGAATGAGTGATGATTCCCTTCCTACCAATTTTTGATTAATAATATTGTTGATGCATATATTGTGCCCCCCGTGTCACTAGGGAACAAGGGGAAAGTAATAAACTCAATTTTGAGCCTTAGAAGACTCAAAGATTGAGTTGTTAACACAATTACTATTGGAAATAACATAGATTGTATAGATGTGATCACCACTTATAAAGTTTACAAGTAGACCCTGCTGTAGGGACAATAAATGTTATGCAGTGACACTACTTGCAAATCTTTATGGAATTGTTTTGATCTTTTCCAATTATTGCCCAAAATATTAAAAAACAATGGATATTTACAACATAATCTAAGCAAAAGTGAGTCATGGTTGGATTTAAGAGTAAGCAGGGTAAGGCAGAGAAGATAAATTACTTGAGATGATCAAAGGCACAAATTCTATTAACTTCTAAGGTAAAAACACATAAAACTAGCACCTACTAGCTTTAGCATAATGATCAAAGTTAAATAAATATAGTTAAAGCTTAAAATGAAATGAAATGCAGGTATCTAAAAGCATAATTTTCACAAAATTTATTCACTCACAGTAAATTGCACAACACATTCAGTTGTAAATGGGAAGAAAACAAAGCAAGCATACTAGTAGATTTGTTAGCTTAGTGTTAAACCCAAGCTAACATATGCATATATGGAATGTAATTTCAAAATTAATTTAAAAAAAATAAACTATTAGTCATCTAAAATCATGATGAATAATAACTACAAAAATAAATAATTAAGCTCTTTAAACAAACTTGCAAATTCTTTGGCTCTTTTGTATTAATTCTTGCAATAACTATTTCTGATTACAAATGAGGGGAAAACCCTATTTATAGGCATCAAAATTCCCAAGATAAGTTCAAGTGGGCCCATCAAAAGGCACCCAAATATTCAAGAGGCTAAAATGTTACATATAGAGGAATATTATACATTTGAATTTACAAAATGAAAAGAATATTCTCTAAGGCCCTGGAGGTAAATGATGTAATGCTTGTTATTGTTGCCTTATTTTATTCTTTGCTTCCTCATTAGTCCATAATTTTTCACATACTAGGTAGTCTTGGTTGATTTTATTAAAGTCCAAGATCATGGGCCGAAATAAATTAGGTATCTATTGGATGAGCTTGCCATGTTATGTGAGTATTGGCCTTAGTGCTTCTTTAATTACATCCACTTTCTCCAACCTTTGATTGGAAAATGCTAAAATGCTCATTACCTTGGTATTAGTATTTTCACTTGCTACATCCTACTAGAATTTTTCAATAAAAAATTTCATTTGAGCTTTGAACTCTTGATCATCCATGAAGGAGCCATCAGGCTTGGTCACCCTAGTAACCATGGCATCCTTCAGTAGGAGGGCTATATTAAACTCAATTTTTTTCAAGGATGTGGTTGCATCCTTGACCTGATACAATAATCTCTTCAAAATAATTTTCCTATTCATCATGATAGTCTGTGCAAGAATAATATCCTCAAGTGATAACACCTTGACTTTAGTGAACTTATTACTTCTTGTAACTCTAGCCAAGTTTGCCAACTTGGCATCATAAAGTGCAAGATTTTGGTCAAGTTTAGTGACCACCTTAGATTTTAGGAACACATATTTATGTATCTTCTTCATAACTTTATACAACTTGAAGACATTAATAATAACATTTATTATTGTAATTAAAGTTCCCTATGGCATGATAGGCAGTGATTGCTCCTTTAATTTTTTCAATTCTTGTTGCATCCCATTCATCAAGGTAATGATGGACTCTGTTTGGGATTGAACTAAGGATATAGGGTCCTCTACATATTATTCCACCTCTCTAGGGCTGACCTTCCTCTTCTTTGTCAAAGTGAATAGGGACTCTTCACTCTCATGGACCATAATTGAGCTTAACTATGGCTACTCAACTCGTCTTCTAACTACTCTCTTCATAGTTCATGTGGATGTATAAAACCTCATGCCAAATTGGGCATAATAGAGGACTACTTGAGGCCTCTCTTACCTTTCTACTTATATGATATCCCTAACCAAGTTTGGGGCAACAATAGATGTTGGATGTGTGGGAGGTGGCTACAATAGAGGTGCTTGGGTTAATGAAGAAGATAAGGTTATGGTAGGGATGAACAAATTTGTTGGGTTTAATTTCCCATGTAGTTAAAATAAAAACTTGGTAGGGACCATGTAAAGAATAAATTAAGGCAACTTTGAAGGTACACTAACCTTAGCAACTGTGGTGAGATTAAGTGGCTTATGGAAGGCGAATTGCTTTGAAATGGGTTTCAATGGCTTTGTAGGTATGGGGGAACCAAAATTAAGTGAGGCACTTGATATGGTTTCCTGGGAAGAAGCCATATGTGTAGTAGTATGGGTAATGAAATGGGGGAAGGTGAAGCCAAAAGAGGCACTAACTTGGCTCATGCTATTGTCAACGGAGGATTGAGAAGAGGTAGTTACAACAACTAAAGATAATGGAGCCAATGGAGGAGTAATGGTAAGGGAGAAAATGTAGAATTAGAAGTAGGAGTAGATGTAATTGGGAAATAAGGAAATGATATAGTACTTATAGTGGGAGTTTGGGGAGCTAATGGAGGAGCTCCTCTCATGGTAGTTATAGAAGACTTATTTCTCTTGTAAATTTTTTCAATATTTATCCCTGATAGTGCATGCAGTTCTTCCATTGATAGATCAATACCTTGATATAGTTCCTTAAGATAAATAACATTAATATTAGGTTGACTCAATCTCTCTATGGTATCTCCCATAGTAGATGTAGATACAAATGTAGGACCTTGGGAGGGATCTAGTTGGCTGTTGGCTTCTCCTAGATCCAATCTCAGAGGTATGCTCTGACTGCCTAAAGTAGAAAGAAGTGGAGGCCTGTATGGTCTGTTCTTAATGAGTGGAACACTATAATCTCCTTCTTCTTATTCAAACGTGTAATCTACATAAAACATGCTTCCCTACGTTGGTGGTGGTTGAGGCCTTACAATGTCTTCTTTCTTCTTTTCTTTGCCTAACCTCGTCTCCAGCTCAATATTCTTTATGGTTTCATTTCTAAGGAATACTTCATCATTCATAGAATATTTATAGATCCATTAATGGAATTATTATTGATTCTTATATTCTAATTCCACATCCTTCTTAAACTTGAATATATGCTTTGCAATGATATTGTTTGGGTCCCATGGCCTAGAGTCATGTTTGGGCAATAGGTATGAGTCCCTATGCCTTGCATCCATAATGAAATTATGATATTTTATAATATTGGTCTTCCCTAGCTTGTATGGGACCTTATGGGGGATTGTCTTCTTTTGATTCTTAAAAATTCCATCAACTCCATGAAGCAGTTAATAGACCATCTCCTCCTTTACCAATTTCATTGGTACATATCTTGGCAACCTCAGGGGAGCTACCATTACCCCTTCTACCTTGATGACCATGAAATATGGGTAGAGACAGTAGCTTCCCACTTCCTTTAGTGTCTATTGAACCTTTGGGGGAACCCTTGGCATCTCAAATTTAGTGATAGATTTATACACCATCAGGTATAAGTCTTCTGCAATCACCTTTATGTTATGTTGAAAGCAGTGAATATGCATTACAGATAATAGCTGTGGCACAAATTCATCTCACATAAGAGACCATGACTTTGGGACCAATTAAGTAGTTGTGAAGATGGAATACAATAGGTATCTCATCATTTATAAATGACAAGTGTCATTCATTGCATAGACTAGATTGTTGCTAATAATATCCCTAAGTGGGGGAATTTGTTAGTCCTCTAAGATGATTTGTAGTAATGGGAGGGTCCTTATGTCTAAATAGCCCATGTGTGTATTGCCAAATATTATATTGAGGAAAGAGAGACCAAGCTCAAATTCTTCTTGAATTTATGAATGGGCATGTTCCCTTGTTCATCCATAAAAACAACCCTGATTGGGTTAGCTTGTGTACCTCATACTAGTTATCAATGATGCTCTGGTTATATTCTACTTGTGGTAAGGGTAGGTCATAATATTTATAAAATCTAGGCCCTATTATGAAGGTGATTAATATCCCCTAGTTCATTGATTTGAGTAACCCATCCTCACATCTCATCTTCCTAAAGATGCCATATACTAGATCAGCACATGGCATGACCTCTAGTTTTGCTACAACTTTGTGGAGATTGGTAACTTAGATTAAAAATATATCTAAATCCATTTGAATAATATGGGGAATGGTTTCAACCTCATTAACATCTTTGGCTACTTAAACATTAAAGTAAATTCTACTATAGTGTAGGTCACCAGACTGTATAGCCTCACGAATGAATTTGATATCCTTGAAAATGATTGAATTACCAAATTGGAACAAGAAGTCATCATTTTAAAAAGAAGTAATATTACCTAGGGTGGAAGGACCTACTTGTGCCAATCATGTAATTTTTTGGGTAACATTTGATGTTCTTCTATATCTTTCTATAACCTTTGAGCTTTAACAATGGTGGTCGAGGTGCTATCTATGAGTAGCTCAAGCTTTTTCATACTGAAGATGTAGATAGCAGGGAGATCAAAAATAAATAACTTAAAATGAAAATGTAGGTAGTAATAGCTAGGTGGAGTTTCATTTTGAAATATTTATTTAATTAATTAGATTAGATGGTGATCTTGGTTAATGCCGTATTAATGGCAAACTCATCAACTTTGAATTCAAAACACCCTGAACTATTATTTTTGGAATTTAATTGATTTAGAATTCAAATTTGGTGCTGATCTACCTTTGATTTTCCATCAATTTTAGATCTAAATCTAAATATTTCCACCTTTTAACACATGGCATGCCACCTCGATTCTAGCTAGGTGCTCATGAGGCTTAGATATGGCCAGGCTACTTAGTTGGCTTAAATTAGGACATGTGGAACTTTTGATTGCTCATGAGTTATCAAAATGAAGATATTTGATGGTTCATTTGTACCTTACCACATGGAATTTTTCAATTCATGACAAGCTCTCTATGGTCTTTTGGTTTTGATTGGTTGTGAGAGTGTCATGCGTCACTCTCATGGGCAAATTAGACTTTTCTTTGCCAGGTGGTTCTCTTGGAGGGAACTCTAGCTTTACCTGAAAGGTGTCACCTTGAGAAGGATTTTGACCAATTGTCCACAACTTGGTGTCGATCACGTGGCTCAGGTGGAGACATGTGTTTCTTTCAAAGGTCATCTCTTAGATCTTAGGATATAACTTTAGGAATGATACATGACATCATCTCATGGGTCCAAAGTGGATACACATCAGTCTTAAGGGTGATCTAGTGGATCTTAGATAGGAAAAACATGGGAATGACATATGCCATCATCACATATGTCCAAAGGGGTCATATATCACTCTCATGGGTTTTCCTTCATTCTTTTTCTACTTGTTGAACTTGAAAGGGGCCTTGTATATACACACATACACACACACACCCACATGCCATTGAGCCTTGATCAGATGGATCAGGTATTATTAGATGTCTTACTTATGAGATCTTGGGAGCTTTAGATGGATGCAACATGGTGTGGACATGTGTCAATCTTGAATGAGCCCTTGAGGGACACATGCCACTTTGAAAGGTTACTTGAGTTTGGCTAGTCATGCTTGGGACATGTGATGGCATCTTATAGGATTATAGATTGTAGTGTGACATGTAGAGGATGCATGGTATCTCAAATTGATTTGGCTTACTCGTGGGGTCACTCGTAGCTTGACACATAGCCTTGGATTTGAATTCTAATGGCTAGTTCTTTTGTGAGCTCTTTAGATGGTGCTACATAGCTCATGAACTCAATAGATTTACTCTAAACATCCTACATAGGGCATGATAAATATCTAAGGCTTTAAAAATCCCAAAGATTTGGATACCTATCTTCTTGAGTCATAGTATCTAATTTGATGTCTTGCAAGGCATCACAAGCCACTGATTTAATTTTGACATCCTAAGATATCAAGTGAGAAACTAAGTTAGCCTTCTGAAAAATGTCAAATGCCTGTCTTAAGCAAATTAAAACAAGTTTAAAGCAAAACTATGCATGTAAATGATTTTAAAAAAATAAGGTTAGTCAAATAAGATTAGGTGAAGCTTGTTACATTCATGCCAATTGGATAACAAGGTAGAACATTTTTAGTGAAGGTTTGTCTGCACTTTTTTGAAGTGTCAATGGTTAACGATTTATTGGTTTGAATAAAAATTAAATAACTTGTAATAACCCAAATATTTTTAAGTACTAATCTATATTTCAAAATGAATAATTGACCAAAAATTGTAGAAGCATAAGCATACGTAAATTAAACCAAATCCAAATGTAGTCAACTGATTTATCAATCTTTGCATCTTAGGAATTTTTAAATTTAAAGAAAGGAGGGTCCACATTATGGGAATAATTGGTAGTTGATCATCAACAAATACCTTCATAGCCTTTCATCAAAATATATATCTCCTTCAAGGGTGGTGATCTTCATTTTAATTAATGTTGTTTATCAATTAATTAACTAATGCTATGTATGCTCCTTAAATGTGGTGCTCTTATTTAAATGGTACAATATCTCCTTTTTAAATTCTCCTTAAGTATGGCGATTTCCTTATTAATGGTTTTTAATTCAAGGGCTAAGTTGTGTTTGAGGATATTACAAGGGATACCATCAATTTTAGGGGATTTATCACACTTAATGGAGTCAATTGTAGACAATACCTCATCTAGGGAGATCTCACTATCTAAAGAAGCATCTTGTTCAAGTGATACCTTCTCCAGAATACAATTAATACAAAGACTTTTATTATGCTCAACCTGGGAACTCAACCCATAAAACAAAAAGAGGTTGGAGTAAAAGGAGAACCGACTTTATTGATTTCATTGGGATCATCAATTAATGTCCCACCAATATCAATCTTTTAGATATTTTACTTAATGTGATTCAACTTTAGGAACTTAAAGAAGAATTTGTAGCATTTATCTCTTAGCTTGACCTAGTTCAACCTAGATCAAATCTACACACCTTTGGCAAGATAGATTTGATGTTGCCTAAATTGATGTTTAAGCACATGCATATTCTCAACAAGTTCAACATTAATAGAGTCTTTCTGTAGAGCATACTCAAAAGAAATCAACTTCTCCTGATTCTCTCTAGAAACCTTCTTTCTTACTTTAGCCTTGATCTGACCATATATATATATACACACACACTTAACTCAATGTTACTATTACATTGATCAATACTTGAAGAAAACTCACAAATTAGTTTACCAATTATCCAAGAAGTTGTAATTCCCTCTCTACTCTCATTATATTTCAAATGGGAAGCATTTAGTTTATTAAGGCTTTTCCAGTTAGATTTGCTTGAGTCTAACTCAAAATTCAGGCAGACATTAATCTCAATGGGGTGGTAGTCAGTAATGGTTAAGGGGAAGACATTCACCTTATTAACATTTTCAACCTGATAAACATTAAAAAATTCCTTGTTTAGATAGAATATATCAATTCTAGATATGAAATATCATATTCCAATCAAGATGGGGTTATATAACAAATTCTTCACAATCACATGCACAATTTTATCTATTGTAATGTACTTGTAGTAGTACCACCAAAAAACATTGAAAACTAAATAATAAAGAGGAAATTGCATACCCAAAATATGGAACACACATGAAAATATGAAACAATAGAGGAAAATTCTGTAATATATCTCCAAGAAGCATTTTTGAAAGTATAAGGGGTACAACCTCATTTATAATAAAAGGTTCCTTACACCACAAGATACTAACCTCTGAATAAAATTATAAAAAAAATATTATGTGAGGCACACATGCAATCCATTTTTTCCATTTTTTATCCCAAACCTTAGGACTAAATATAATCCATTCGATGCATCTTATGTTTATATTAACTTTTCTGGCATTTGATGTCTGGTTTAAATATAAGCCACTATAATACGTGTTGTATTTATGGCATTGTTTGTGTTTCTTCCTAAGGGAATGAAGTGAAGAATGCAATTTCTAGGATAAAATTATGATTGAGCTTTGTCAAAATATATTTAATCTCCAAAAACTCTACCTAGATAATTTCTTAATAAATTACTCCCATTTGAGAAAAAGTCTCTTATAGAGGCACCACAAGATTATTAGACACATTAGTTAATGGAATCCATTACAAGTTTTTGAAGTTCTTATTTTTAAAATGTAGTGGATTGATGGATTGACCCCAAAAATTAATATATTTATGGTGTTCCTCTAATTATTCAAATTTGTTGATTTCATGTGCATCCTTGTCCCATAATATTAATTGTCCCTTTTTCTTGATAAATATTATCATCCCATATTACTTGTGGTGGTTACTCACCTTGATTGAGATTTGAATCCCATACAACTTGTGGTGCTTATTCAACTTGAATAGGTGAATAATTTTTTATAGAGTCCAATCATTTACTAAAACTTTGCAATGCTTATTATTTATTCTTTGCAAGGTCTTTACAACCTTCATTTTGGTCACAAAGTGAGTTGACTATTTTTATCATTGGAATTTTGATTTTTTTAATGCAAAGTTAGATACTATTAAATCTTTCATGTAAAGGAAAAGATGGGGAAAACATGCTTGCTAAAGAAAAATCTAATTTTTTTTGGATGCAATGCAAAATAGGAAAATATAACACATGCAAATAAAACTAGAAAATCTTGCATGCATTGGGGAATATATTAAATGCAAATAAAAAATGTAAAAAAATATTTGCATGTAAGGAAAAAAGAGCAAATGGTTATATGTAAAAAAATTAAATAAAAAAACTAGAACAATAAGAAATATTACATGGAAGAACAATTTACATTTGGTTCTAATTTTACATTAGATGTAAAACCTAACTAAAACTCTGATAATACATGTTAAACTACAACAAAATCAAACAAAAATACACCAAAATAGATAATATGGAGGTACGTGCACATCAAAAAGATGGATTACACTTGTAAATCCAAAATAAAAATTGCGAAGGTGTTACACATTATTTGGAAGAGTAGTTTGTATTAATATTTGAGATAGATGAATGTAAACCCTTATTTGTTATAAAAGTTTACTTATTCCATAAAATACTAACTATGACTAGATGCATTGAACCTAATACCCACTAAATGTGGTGTTCCTTCCATATATAATGAATATGAAAAAATACAGTACCATCTTAGGATACAATATTATACATGGCCATATTTTATATTCAATTACATTTTACTAAATAATATGATTATGAGCAAACAAGCCAAAAATTGTTGTGAAAAGTATGGCATATTCATCATATCTATCATTATACACATAAAAAACATCTTACAAAAATTTAATTTCAATAGTTAAATATCTCAACTACATGAGCTCCTAAATGTAAATATCTTACATTAATTCACTATAAAAGAAAATATAATTTTTACTTTGCTTAGCCATTATAATCAAAACAAGTAAGCTACAATTATGTAAAAATATTCTTGTGAATCTTTAATCATATGGGGATTAAACATCCAATATAAATAGTTTTAAGAAGGATATTCAAATTTTAGTTTTAAATTTTAAGGTATTATGCTAATAAATCCCATGTTCAAAATAACAAAGTTTCCACTTCCAATATAAATAAATTTTTGTAATTAAAATTAGGTGCATAAAAAATAATGTTATAAGTCACATATTAATTCAAAATTAACCTCTCCTTATTGTAACAACACAAATTTGTACCACCTTTTAAGTCAAGCCAAAAAGGGAAAATTGTGACCATGAAGCATATCTAGTTGTGTAACCCTTAGGCGAGGTTAAATCATAGCTCAATCACACCACCAAAATGGATACAAGTACACTTGCATATATCATGTTTTTTATGATAATTAAAATTATTTTGTAGAGGAAGTAAATTTTGACCAATAACTCCCACAAGTGCTTGATAACTTTGAATAGGGAAAAACATGTTGGTAGAAACAACCCTTAATGTTAATATCACCATTGAAGAGGTCCAAATGATCATGAATATTAGGTATCATGTTCTAATTTATGAGATTGAGAGTTTTTTTTTCCAGGGAGATCTTAGATCCATTTTTGGAGAATTAATTTTACATGAAATTAAACCCACATATGTAATTCACAATAGTGTAAATTATACATAATAAAATTAGTTCACAAGAAAAAACACCTCATGGTGCCCCACACCATTTCATTAGTCAAGGTTGAGAGTAGATTGAGATAGATACAATATTTAAGGCATGGTTCATTTTAATGATTGATTATCCCATCTTGTTTTCTATACGCACCCAATTTTTGTATGTTGTAACATTTATAATATTTAATGATGATGTAATGCCTTACATAAATAATAATATGTTTAGACATGGTCTTCTACTCATTTCCCCATTTTCCCTTTTTCTAGATCTTTTCCAAGTGTCAAATTTGAAAATTCAGACTTTAGTCTTCTAAAACCAAGATTTTGAGGTGCATAGAAAAACTATCATGGTGGTTGGGAAACCACCATTTTAATATAGTGGTGGTTTCACCATTGTTTCATACACTTCTATTTTAACTCTTAAAATGTGCATTTTTATGTGTTTTGTATGTTCGACCCTTTGTTTTGCTTCCTATCCTTCTATAACTAGTTAAACCATACTCTAGTTCACTCAAGTTCATTCTCAACCTAATTTTAACTAAGTTCAATTCAACCTTAGTAAGATCTCAACCAACTCTTGTTAACTCCCACATGAAACAACCATTATTTTCTCAAAAATATCTCTACCTTGAAATTTAAACTTCAAAATTGTATAGATAATTGAGTATTTAGATTTTGAGAAATATATAGTCTATCTTTTGTAGTTGTCCTAAGTAATCAAACCAAGTCTTGAAACATCTTTCTAGTCACCATTGAAATTTGAAGAAGGAGGCCCATAAATTTATAGCGTAATAATATGCTATTTGTTAGAACCAACTATAGTTACACTATTCTTGTTCTTCACTTTATCCCTATAATTCCATTGCTTTCATATTCCTCTTGTTGGAGAATCCATAGGTAATCACTAAACAAAAGTCCAAGGAGATAGTAGATTGAGGATTTGGATATTTTAAAATTCAAGAAGCTTTTCTAACAATTTGTTCTTTGCTTTGTTTAGAATGGGGAATTTTTATTTTCTTTCTTGTTTTTATGTGTTTTTATAGGTTGGATTATATTTGATTATTTTCTTGCACATTATAAAAGAATATATAGAATACAAAAATAAATCATTTCATGTATTTTATTGCATTTTAAATTGTTTAGTTTTCCTATAATTTCAATTGCATACAAAAAATCCAACATCATATAGCTTTGCATGTTAGATTTTTAGAATCCAAAAAAACATAATTTATTTTATTTCTAGTATTTCTTATTATTTATATCTTATCTCTCATATCACACATACACATACACATAAACAAATCAATCAAAAACTCATTTACATTCACAACAATTCAGAAAAACCAACAAAGAAAAGATTACATCAACAACCCCATTTTTAATTTCTACATACATCAAAAAATTCAAAGCATAAAATCACCTAAATAAAGATTTTAAGTTACATGTTGGATTAGAAAAAGACAAATCATTCATAAATATTTATTTTTAATCAATTGTAATTTCTAGCACATATGCACATTTAGTTGCATGCATACACTCCAAAAATCATAGATTAACATTTAATTGTGCATATTGAAATTTAGGGTACTTTTTCATCATTAGTTTGCATTCATCTATAAAATAAATCAAATGTGTATTTTCAGCAAATCAGAAAATAAAAAAATCAACACTTAAATAGTAAGTTTTAGCATTCAATTCATTTGTATTTATATAATACTCTTTGAAAATACACAAAAAAAAAAAATTGTTTTATTAATTTTCAACATTCGTATTTCTAGCATAGTTGTAGTTTATTTATTCAATTGATAGAAAAACATTATTTAAAAAAAAAAAAAAAAACTCATCATTTAGAAAAATAGTAGTTAACTTAAGATCTTAAAAAACAAAAATTAGCAATAAATACCTTCAAAAAACAAAATAAAATCCACCACACAACTTTAGAAAACCATAATAAACAAGTATAACAAATATCAAACATCAACCAAATGTTTCATTGTCCTTGGGTGATGGTCCTTGAATAAATGCATCTACATAGAGCAATAGTGTTTTCATGAGTAATTGCCCCTGTCTCGACACAAAACATTCAATGCGATATAAACTTTAAGCTCTGGCTATAAGTCTTTTGCTCATTACCATTGCTCCACATAATCATTAGCCAACTAAATGCCTTGAATGATCAAACTAGCCTATCCGAAGTCCAATTAGCTAAACAAATGCATCTCTGAGCTCAATAAGCTAGGAACCTTCAAATTTGAATTTATTCTTCATCCTCAGGTCTAGACTCATATCAATATATTCACTTTGTGAATGACATTGTTTAGACAAACCTATCTTAATATAATTAGTCGATTATCATGAGTGATTCATCTCAACTTCAACCCATTCAAGGAAAGAAACAAAGACCAATAAATACATTATTTGGTTATTTTAGAATCAGGTTAATGAAATATCCCGAGCCAAATTTTTTGATTTTTACAAATTACAATCAATGCACCCGTTAAGGTTAGAGGATAAACCAAAACGTGCAGAAAGCAACTCTAACCAGAATGTACACCAGTATCCCGATGTGGGCCAGCTGTGAGCATTGGTCAGAGGATCTAAAACAAAGTGCTTATGCAGGAAGTAACTCTAACCAAGGATGGCGCCGATGATGGCAAGCATATGGTCAGAGGATCTTCTACTTCTAAATGCTGAAAGGGAACTCAACGTCAAGTATGTGCTACCCAATCCAATGCGGAGTGAGGGGCAACCATCTAACGGAGTGATGCTGAAAGGGAACTCAACGTCAAGTATGTGCTACCCAATCCAATGCGGAGGGAGGGGCGACCATCTGACGGAGTGATTACAAATAACAGTGTTTGAAAGAAAACGCTGAAAGCTGGAAATACTCAACACCCAGAATGTGCTTGCTAACCCAGAGTGGGAGACTAGCTACCATAGGGCAGAGATTTATCTATTACAAACAATTACTGAATGAGACGCTGAACATTACAAACTATGATAAGCAAGAATAACTATATTGTCAGTACTACTGCCAGTTTACAATATGAATGATAAGATCTTGCTTTGAATGTGGATCAACATATAAATCAAGCTACAATAATATGTATTGAACTTCCTTCACTAAATAACAAGGATTAGATATGAAAGTACAACAAGTAGACCAACCTCAAATTCTGATTTATGGCAGTCCAGATTTTTGTGTGCACGAACAACAGCCCTGTACTTCACAATTTCACTCACAACTTGCTCAAAACTTCATCAATTTTTCATGAAATGAATTGCACAATGGCTCTAGTATGATGGCAACCAAATCAGAACACTGAAACTCACTCAAAAGATACTATTTATTTGATGCACACAGCCCAATGCATATCTGAAACAGTACGGACCAGCAACCTATGAATTTACTCATATGCTCATAACTCTCTCATTTCTCACCCTAATGATCTCAAATCTGATGCAATAGACCCTCAAAATGATGGTACCTAACTTAGTAATAAGAAATGGCATCTAAAGATGGTTATTAATTACTGACATGAATCCCAATGCACTCTAAAAAGTACAGCCTTCAAGGAATGATGGATTTGCATTATAAATAATAAGCTTTGTATTAAAATTTGCAAATATTCATGAAGGGGCGCCTTTACCAATAAGATGCAATGACACAATACCCAGAACAATCTTTTTGGTATTTTTGGATTTACAAATTAAAATTCGAATCTGCTGTAGCTAAAATGTAAGATCTGGAAACCTCTAATATGTAAAATCAGAATACTAATTAGACACAATGCAGATTACAATGCACAAAACCCAATGAACTCACAAAACTAAACTAAATCACCACTAGTTGTTGTCTCTCAAACAAGAAGCGATGCCCGAGCTAGGAGGCCTTCATTCCTCGAAGCGATCCCAAAGCCAATCTGGCAGCAAAACATTCCTGTAGACAAAGATGATGAAATGAGAGCACTCCTCCTCCTTTTATACTTTTCCAACTGGGAGTCTCTAAAATCTTCTTGTATATGGGATAAAACACGAGAGGGAAAATAGTATAATCCTCTTTAATTCTTTTTCAACCTCAACATTAAGTCGTTGAGCCTAGGCACCAAGGTCCAAAATTAAATAATAATGTTTAATTTACGGACTTTAAAATGGAGACCAAGATGATGTCAGAAACCAATGATCTATAGCTCATTGGAAAGGTCTTGACAAGACAAATCCAACCTCACTCTCAAAATCCCATTTGGGTGCCAATCTCGAACTTACTAAAAATAGTAAATTCCTGAAAGTGCTCCGAATGCCGAAATGAACATACCACTGCGAAGCTCTCTGAAAACCTAGAAAGAATCCGCCATTGAATCCACCAACTCTGAGCAAAGACATCCTTAAAAATAGGAAACCCTAATTTTACCTTTAGACTAGCCTTCAGGTCTCCAGAAAAAGGCCAACGGTCACTGGAAAGATCAGGTTTGAGAAGGGGATATTACAATCCGCCCTTCCCAAAATTGCTTGTCCTCAAGCAATACCACCATAACTCCAAAATTTAATAACTAATCCATACGCAAACAAGTATGATCCTTGGTTCCCAAACCCATCGCAGGAAGGACCCACCATGCTGATGCTGCACCACTCTGATCACATCTGTGAAATCATCATGCCTATGCTGCACTAACCTTCTTTGTAACCCCAAAGTGTTACCATCCATGATACTCAAACCGAAAGATCTTAAAGGAGGGGCATCAAAATCATGCAACATCTCATGTCCATAATGCCCCGAATTAACAGTATCAACCATACTACTGTCAATCACAATTCTAAGCAAGAAGAAAGATAGGCTACCCAACTCAAAATCAATCTCCTTAGCATACCTCCACATGGTAACAAACGAAACCAGGACTGCAAATGTGACATCTTCAACTCTTCTTGCAAAGAGGAAAGCTTTCCTTTGCAAGAACTCAACAAACTCAAACTCATGATGCCACATGAATTCCCTATGCCTCCCCTGATTTATCATGGCACAACTAAGAGGTCTGAAGAAGTTTCTCACAATTCCAACCCCAAGAGTCTCAAAATATAGAATCAAAGCATGGGGTAGCTCATTGTCATGAACCAATAATGAAAATAAACCATTAGAGTTTGCATCACAAACCTCCAAGGTGGCTGAAAAACACACTAAAGCCATCTCCACCAAAAAACTACCACTTCTTTGATTAGGAGTGAGGAACCAACTCTCCTAAATGAAATTAACTCCATAAGTAAGGTGGCTAGTCTGCCTCCAGCCAGCAAGCTCGTGTCTCAAAATCTTCCCTTGTCTGAGCTGAAAGTCACTTCCAAGAACCACCGATCGTGGATCTCTCTAACCCATATTCAAGATTTCTCTCCAATCCATTTGTTGATGAACAAATAGAACCATCAAGTAGCTGGAAATGAAGGGAACAACATCAACAAATCTGGAAATTTGTTCCTTATCCCTCCAAAAGTCTTTTCCATAATTAATAAACTCTAACAACCCAAGTTGAGAATCCCAAGCATGGATACCCAACTGAAAGTGATTTTCAACATACTGCAAAGAAATCTCTACACATTCCCAAGTGCTAGTGAGAACCACGTGCCTTCTCACGAAACTGATGCCCCATCTAGTAAATCCTTGAAGCTTAACCATGAAAGCTTCCACCTTAAGGGAGTATGAAACATAGAGTGGCTTCAAATTCAGCTTCCAAAACTGATCGATATGATTCCAAACATCATTCCACCCAAGGGATGCATTGTCAAGAGTGCACCCACCAAAGTCTAGTTCACCTTTTTCCCATTCCTCTTGAGTAGTAGGTCTGAAATCTTCACTTGTTGTTGCTGTAATGAAGTCACCAATAGCTACCAAGACTTGTCTCATCAACACCTTGATGTCATAGATGTTGAAATTTCCTTGCTTCGTCACCTCCCATGTAGAACCTTCATCCTCAAACCCACTTATGCATTCATTATTGATCAACAAACGTGGCACATCCACGTGGAGTGAGATCAAAGCATCCTTAGATTGGAGTTCATGCTTGATCTCATGCTTGGTCACTTCACTACTTGACTCATTTTTCAAAGCAAAGAGGGAATTGTCATAAGTTGCTTCAGCACCCACTTCAAAGAAGATATTGTCAAAGACTTGGAAGCCATTCCTTTCCCTTCGCTGTCCCAAAATTGCACATGCAACTTCTGACTTTCTTGAAATGCTTTCAAGATCAAACTCCTCTTGAAGACAGTCAAGATATCCAATCACTTCATGGATTTTTTCAGCTCTTTGTGCATCCTCTTGCTCTTTGAAAAGTTTGAAATCAGCAAACTGGTCTTCAACCTCTGTTAGAGCCAACTGAGTTTCTTCCAACTTGTCCCTTGTTGATTCGAGCTCCAGAGTGAGCTCATCAACTACACTCTCCTTTTCTTGGAAAGCACAAATGGTCTTCTTTACAAATTCAAAGGCATGATCTCTATCTCCAATCAAGTGCATGTACTCAGACTTCAATGTCTCCAATGAGTCTCTGATAAGTTGCAAATTGTGTAGAGCAACTTCATCTTTCACTCCTCTTTGTCTCTCTTCAAGCTGAGCCTTCCAGTAAAACTCTTCAACCAAGCTATGTGTCTGATCAAATAGGGATAGAGCTTGCACTTCCTTATTAACGGACACCTTGAATTGATCTTCCCACTCATAAGAATGTGAAGATGGTGAATTGCTGATAGGTTGCAACTGAAAATCAGAACTTTGTTTCTTGCCTTTGCTGCCCTCAAAGTTGTTCCAACCTTCTTGTCTTGCATCCTCAACTAACGGAGAATGCTCAGTGTCATGGAGAGGATCATACTCCACATTTTATTCGACTTTAAGCTTGCCATCAACTTCTTGAATTGGTGAATCAGCCGTGTGTTCTAAAACCACTTTAAACCTTTCTTCTTCAAGAGCCATGAGGTCTTCTAGCTCTCCATCCACCTCACCGTCTTCTTGTTCAAAGGCTATGGCAGCCCCTAATTTGAACGAAGAATCATTGAATGTCATTCTGAACATTTCAAAAGTAACAACATCCCCCTTGGTGGCTGCAACCAACTTGAAGGGATCACCATGGAGCTTTTCAGAGTAAGATTCTTCATAAAAAACAACTTCTCCTTCTGCCTCCTCATAGCTTGCAATGCAAACAATATTTTGGTCTTCATCGGGATCGAAGGGAAACTTATCCCACACATGTTCTTTGTCATATCTTGAAGCCAACACACCTGGATCCCACATGCTAACAGTTTGATTGAAATGGTCAGGAGAAAGATTCTTATCATGCTCTTCTCGTAGTGTTGACTCTTTGAACAAGTCAACTCCCAAATCACTTAAGCTGATATTTTTAAAAACATTTCTTTCTAAAGGTTCAGTTTGCTGGTCGAACCCAATGTCGCCATCATAATGAAATGAAGAATCTTCTATGCTTGATGTTTTGTAAACTTTGACATCTTTATCTCCATCAAGAGGAAGTGTGTCATTGATTTCTTCATGTGGAACTTCTTGGGAAGTTGGGACATCAATAAGAGAAAAATCCTTCATTACCAAATCTTCGACATGACCTTGTATGAGCTCTTTGAAATCATCTCCAACATCATGTCCTCTAATCTTTTCTTCATCACGCTCTAACTTCTTCAAAAGTGGCTTCAATTTTTCCTCACATTGATTAAACAATTCCTTGATCAGCATAGAAGTAATAGGAGAATTCTTTTCTTCACACTCATATGTGTCCAAGAGGAGAGATTGGACATTTGGTGAAATTTCATCTGACTCATTAATGGTGAGAATAAGGATTTTCTTCAAAGCTGCAATAACATCCTCTTCTTGTTCGTTCCAAGTGGATATTAAGAGGTAATGGAACAAGTGATAAATCTGATCATGCATTTTCAAGGCGAATAGCAAGTTACTTATCGAGAGATCTGAAAATGTCTTTAAGATAGCAACCCTTCTAGCAAATAGATTGCTTCCAGTTTCATCAAGATTTTGGAAACTTTCTACAATCATATTCAGAATGATTTTCATGGTTTCATCATCATAAGGTGTCATGGGGGCCATCATTCTCATCAATTCCATGAAGCAAGAAGAAATCAACATCTTGATTTCTTCATTTGGATGTCCCAGCCAATAGGGCTGAACTAAAAGGTGAACTGCAAGTGACAATGCCAATTGCATCCATTCAGAAGGTGACTGCTCCACCTGTCTCAAACATTGTTCCAATATTTGAAGATTATTTTTTTCATCTTCCCTTGACTTACATTCTTTGCCAAGTCTTTTTTCGATCTCAAAAAGTGTTTGTTCCAGCTTTATCTCTTCTCTGTTAGCCATGTTTAACTACCACTTCTAAACTGAGCGAAACTCTGTTTTGACCTCTAGTGTAGAAACTGATTTCTCTATCAACTAAACCTTGTTGGGCACATGATGGCAGGATCTTGGCTCTGATACCACTGAAATATCCCAAGCCAATTTTTTTGATTTTTACAAATTGCAAATTACAATCAATGCACCCGTTAAGGTTAGACGATAAACCAAAACGTGCAGAAAGAAACTCTAACTAGAATGTACACCAGTATCCTGATGTGGGCCAGGTGTGAGCATTGGTCAAAGGATCTGAAACAAAGTGCTTATGCAGGAAGTAACTCTAACCAAGGATGGCGCCGATGATGGTGAGCATATGGTCAGAGGATATTCTACTTCTAAATGCTGAAAGGGAACTCAACGTCAAGTATGTGCTACCCAATCCAATGCGGAGTGAGGGGAAACCATCTGATGGAGTGATGGTACCCAATCCAATGCGGAGGGAGGGGCGACCATCTGATGAAGTGATTACAAATAACAGTGTTTGAAAGAAAATGCTAAAAGCTGGAAATTCTCAACACCCAAAATGTGCTTGCTAACCCAGAGTGGGAGAGTAGCTACCATAGGATAGAGATTTATCTATTACAAACAATTACTGAACGAGAAGCTAAACATTACAAACTATGATAAGCAAGAATAATTGTACTGTCAGTACTACTGCCAGTTTACAATATGAATGATAAGATCTTGCTTTGAATGTGGATCAACATATAAATCAAGCTGCAATAATATGTATTGAACTTCCTTCACTGAATAACAAAGATTAGATTTGAAATTACAACAAGCAGACCAACCTCAAATTCTGATTTATGACAGTCCAGATTTCCGTGTGCACGAACAACAGCCTTGTACTTCACAATTTCACTCACAACTTGCTCAAAACTTCATCAATTTTTCATGAAATGAATTGCACAATGGCTGTAGTATGATGGTGACCAAATTAGAACACTGAAACTCACTCAAAAGATACTATTTATTTGATGTACGCAACCCAATGGAGATCTGAAACAGTATGGACCAGCAACCTATGAATTTACTCATATGCTCATAACTCTCTCATTTCTCACCCTAATGATCTAAAATCTGATGCAATAGACCCTCAAAATGATGGCACCTAACTTAGTAATAAGAAATGGCATCTAAAGATGGTTATTAATTATTGACATGAATCCCAATGCACTCTAAAAAGTACAGCCTTCAAGGAATGACAGATTTGCATTATAAAATCATAAGCTTCGTATTAAAATCTGCAAATATTCATGAAGGGGCACCTTTACCAATAAGATGCAATGACACAATACCCAGAACAATCTTTTTGGTATTTTTGGATTTGCAAATTAAAATTCGAATTTGCTGTAGCTAAAATGTAAGATCTGGAAACCTCTAATATGCAAAATCAGAATACTAATCAGACACAATGCAGATTACAATGCACAAAACCCAATGAACTCACAAAACTAAACTAAATCACCACTATTTGTTGTCTCTCAAACAAGAAGTGATGCCCGAGCTAGGAGGCCTTCATTCCTCGAAGTGATCCCAAAGCCAATCTGGCAGCAAAACATTCCTGTAGACAAAGATGATGAAATGAGAGCACTCCTCCTCCTTTTATACTTTTCCAACTGGGAGTCTCTAAACTCTTCTTGTATATGGGATAAAACATGAGAGGGAAAATAATATAATCCTTCTTAATTCTTTTTCAACCTCAACATTAAGTCGTTGAGCCTAGGCACCAAGGTCCAAAATTAAATAATAATGTTTAATTTACGGACTTTAAAATGGAGGCCAAGATGATGTTGGAAACCAATGATCTATAGGTCATTGGAAAGGTCTTGACAAGATGAATCCAACCCCACTCTCAAAATCTCGTTTCGGTGCAAATCCCGAACTTACTAAAAATAGTAAATTCCTGAAAGTGCTCCGAATGCTGAAATGAACATACCACTGCAAAGTTCTCTAAAAACCCAGAAAGAATCTGCCATTGAATCCACCAACTCTGAGCAAAGACATCCTTAAAAATAGGAAACCCTAATTTTACCTTCCGACTAGCCTTCGGGTCTCCAGAAAAAGGCCAACGATCACTGGAAAGATCAGGGTTGAGAAGGGGATATTACAGTTAATCTCTATATCTTATTGATATTTAGCTTGATACATTAAATGAGTACTACAAAGTGGTTGAATTGTATTAGTATAGACAAGCTCATTTGGTGAGATAAATAACCCTTAACTCCCTAGAGTAGTTCAACCAAACCAACCAACTCGTCCTATTCAATGAGCTCAAAATATTTAACCATATCAATAGTTAACATCTACACATCACGCTCTTTACTATCTCAACCAAACCTCAGGAAGTTGAGTGCTCAAGAAAATCTTGTCATTTTTCATGTGTATAAATCTGGTGAACCCAACGTGAAATTCTTATCTTTTTATGTTTTATCCTTTTCTTTATTTTTTTTTGTCTTCTTCCATTTATTATGTGGGTCTTTAAACACCACCCAAATATGTTTGGAGAGGACAATTTTAGGCCTTTAAGCCTTGATTATTTTAAAATAAGCATTCAAGAAAAAAATAAACCTTCGTAATTTAGTTAGATCGACACACAAAGTTAAAAAAATGAAAACCCATCTCCATCTTACAACTCTTACCATTTTATACCACAAACCAAGTATTTTGTGGTAATCAAAGAGTAATGGGAATTTTTGGTGATTGATATCAACTATCATGATTCAAATGACATGATCCTAACTAGTGGAGGTGGCTTGTATGTACATGTTCTGAGTAGACACCAAACTAACTTACAAAATATTGATGTTGATATAATGTAAAGATTTGATCCATATATAAAGAGAGTTTGCATTATGGAAAAGGGATTAACTAGGCTAAAATTACCTCCATCACCTCATGACACTAGCTAATCTAATTTCACATAACCAAAATAACATAAGGTGACTTCCCTTAAACCATCAAGTGCAAACCAAGTCATTTTGGGCTATCAATCTCTTCCCTTGGAGCCTCATGAGAGAGGCCTCCATACGCACCACTGATGTTGATCCAAATTATATAATCTCCACCTTGGTGGGATGCATTTAGAAGTTGGAGAGTATCCAATATTCTCTTCAAATTGACCCTTCAAATCAAGGGATGGACCCAAATTTCAACAATAAAATCCATTCCTCTCCCACCCCATTTACATCAACATATTACCAACTTCCTCAATATCAACCCACTCACCTTCTCACTAATTTTACACCTAAGAAAAATGTGGGAGATCTTCTTACTTTCAGTGATCCTAACCATACAACAAAAAAATGTTTTCAGTAATTAGATTCCTAGTCACACTCCCATTAGTGCCTCTTTATTGTATGCTTCTAATAATAATATATAAACCAACACACTACCAAAAATGGTGCTTCTTAACTACATAATTGGTGCTATGTTTGCCACATACTTTCCACCTATGCATACACCAATTGGTGCACTTCCTTCAAACCATTTACCACCATTTTACCACATGTTTTCTAAATCAACACAACTAGATAACTATTCTATAACATATTATCTTCTACCTACTCAGGCAATAACTTGTATTCCTGATGGTTTCATGCCCATTTCCTATCTAGATTCTCCCTAAGCCTATCTTGATAATTATTTAATTGACTTCAATGTAATGGGGATGCATGTTTAATACCTCAAGAATCCTCTCAACTATGCTATCCAATGGGTCCTCCTACCATGCCCATTGCCTAAACTCTTCAAATACAAGAGGTAAGGGGACCTAAACACACATGTTAAGGCCTACACCATGAAAATTAGAGTGTTGGAGTGGTGACCAAAATTTTCTCTAAGACTTTTAAGGGAATTGTATTAGACTGGTATTATTGCCTCCATGCTGTTTTGATCTATTTTTTAGCCAAATCATGGTGGAGTTCATTAAATTATTTTATATGAAAAAGTTACTTTTGACTATCACACAAAAAGTTTAGCAAATTAAATAAGAACCCAAAGATTTTTCTACCTAATTTATTGCATTATGGAAACAAGTAATATATTACTCTACCTATGCCTCACACATGGAATAAATAGAGTTGTGTGAACTTTTACTCCTTTCTTAATAAATAAACTAGGGAAGATATTAAAAAATTCCTTTATAGATCATATGAAGAAACACTAGAAAATGCATTTAGAATTGACCAAGTGGCCATAGAAATATAATCCAAACAAATGACTTGTTACCCCCCCAAAAAAGTGGGGGTTATTAAAACATTAACCAATATAATCATAATAACTAAGGGCCCAAGGTCCTAAATTGAAATCACAATGAGATAATGTGATTGATCAACCCTAAAAGACCAAATTTGTGAATAATAACCAAAATCAAAATGTTAAAAACAACAACAATAAAAATGAAGGTGGGATAAATCCAAACATTCCACCTACCATTCATGTTGTAGATTTTAACTATCCAATGACCCATGCGAACTAATACTAGTACTTGGACAAAAACTTGAATTATCAATATCAAAATCAACATTTTTATTAGAATAATAACTAACAAAGATTTGATATGGAAAACCAAAACCAATGGCTGAGGGATTACGATCACTATGTTTATTTCCTCTTCCATAAGATTATTAGTCATGATACTCACACCTATAAGGAGTATACAAAATTCATCCAATGATTCATTGAAGACCAAATAAAATTATTCATAGATATGATTTTAGGAAGTGCAAACAAAAATCCTCAACCTTCCCCAATGGGTCATGTGTTGATTTAGAATGCTAACTTACACATGTACCAAAACCACCAAGATTGAAAAGACCCAAATTTTCTATAAGATAATCTAGTTAACCAATCCATGTTGGTAGAAATAATGATGCTAAAGCCTCAACTTCTACATCAATAAATCCCAATGTGGCCCCTTGCTTAGACCCTTAGGAAAAAACTAGACTAATAGGTGTTGTGGAATTATATATTAAAAAATATTATAATACTATTACACACACAAGGTATTTCTAACCACAAACTCTGCCTCTCACCAATTCCTTAGATATCAATGTTCAAATAAACCCCAAACTTGTGGGTAATTATAACCTTGTCACATATATCACTAAGACATTTTGTGACATTTCATTCATGGATTTAATTTAGAATTATCCTACCCATCATCTATAATTAATTGATGACATAGATCTTGGTCATTTTACCAACATTACCCCATTTATGGAAGCCTAAATCAACCACATTTATCTAGACATGTATCCTCTTGGGAAAGATTTCATGGACACTAGATATTTCTTCGATCTTAAGTGCTTTCCTCTTGATGCTAATATGGATATAATATGATATCTAACAATTTATATATAGGTATGGATTTGTAGTAATTACCTTAAAATAATTATGGTTGATGATGGGGCTGATTTAAACATATTATCTTTCTCTTTTATTCAAAATCTTGGCTATGGAGAAACTAATTGTTCCATGACTATGAACACCCCTTAAGGCTACTATAGCCTTAAATCCACTTTGATTGTCACCATAGTGCTGACTTGGATCCATAAGATGAAGGAAATCCCTCCACCTTGTTCCAACAGATAGGATTTTATATCTAGGGAATGTTTTTCATTGTCGAAAGTAACCCAAAATCATTTGATGTTCATCAGGAAAAGCTCAAGATAAAGCCAAGACTTCAAATTGATTACCATTTGGCCAACAACAAAGCTAAAAAGCATTATCCACTTACCAAAGAAAAATATCTTGTTGCATCTAAGGCACATTTTCTAAAATCAAGTTATGAAGGTCCTAGGGAATCACCAAATGAATAAAATAACAAAAAAGGTATTAGAATAAGGTAAAAAAGTGAGTTAAGAAAGGTGTTATCTATCTTGACAAAGTCAACAACTAAAATCATTACTATAATAGATAAGGATAAACCAATTATGCTCCCATTTTACCCATATAGGGTTAAAACCTATAATTTCACAAATCTTAAGGTTCAAGAATAGATAATGCAATAACCAAAATATCTTATATTTACATGGTCAATATCTCTAAAAACAAAGAGATACTCACTAAGCCCCATGATGATGCTTCCCTTTCGAGTGATCAATGGACACTTCACTATGATGGGGAGAAATGTCATTCAAGTTTAGGGGCATGAGAAACCCTAATTTCCCTTAGAAGGAGGACCATGCCTTTTAGTTTTAGACTATATTTTAAATGCACCAACATTGGGAAGAATACAAAGCCTTACTATTTGGAATGATCATTGCTAAGAGACTAGGTGTTTAGAGCATAAATATTTAAGAGACTCATAATTTATTACTAACCAAGTCTCTCAGATCTATAAATGAATGCCAAACATATTCAACTATAAAATAATGTTATGTGAATTCACTAAGGAGTTTGACTTTGTTTCCATAGAGGTTGTCCCTTAGGAGAATAACCAACTAGCTGGTTCAATGAGAATTTCCTCTTGTTAATTACACATTAATCTAGGGATTCTATAATTTCAATTCATGGTGTCTGTAAGACCTAAACCACTCATAAAAAAAATCCCAAATAAGCAAATCCTCACTCATGTAGAAGAGGGAAATGACCCACTTGTCCTGGACATTGTGAAGAATGATGAGGAAACTTTAGAGTTCCTAAGAGTCTATGATCATTTCTTACATCAAATCTTAATATGGGTTTATTCTCACCTTTTATCCCTCATCTACTCTTGGAAATTAATACTACAACTCATAATTCAAAATCAATAATGATGACTCTTCTAAGGAAAATCATGAGGTATTTAAAGCAAGTAATGAAGCTTCTTATCTTCTCCTTGCCTGACAATAATTTGAATAAGGAACTTATTCTTTCACATTATATACCATTAATATCAATATTGGGATTGAAGATCAGCCCAAAATCCTTAAGCTCAAACATTCACTCTCACCTTAAGAGATAGAAGATCATAAGAATTTTCTCATCAAACTTTCTAAAGCCTTTACCTTTTCCTATTCATATATGACATGAATTTAGGTTGAAGTAGTAGTTCACAACCTAGATAGCAAGCTTGATTCTCAAACTTTAAAAAAAAATATCAAGCTTATGAAACCAAAGGTCACATTAATGGTGAAAGAGAGGTCATTAAACTCCTAAAAATAAGATTCCTCAAACCTATGGATTACACCAAGCGGCTTTACAATATTTTCCCCATCATTATAAAGAATGGGAAAATGGATATATGCATCAAATTCATAGACATCAATAGGGTATGTATAAAGGATGATTTCCCACTACCATCCATTGATGCTATTGTAGATGGCAACAAATATATATGAGTTACTATCTCTCAAGTAAGATATAACCAAATATGCATTTTAGAGGAATATCAAAGCAAGACCTCATTTAAAATGCTGTAGAGAATCTTATATTATGTTTCCATACCATTTGGCCTCAATAATGTTAGGGAAAACTGTTAGAGGGTTATGACTGACATGTTTCATGACCTCATAAAAAAATAGTGGAGATCTATGTCAATGATCTTCTAGGAAAGGATAATAAGTGAGCAGATAAATTTGAAGTTTTACGTCTTATTCTCACCCACTTAATTAAATATGATGTCACTCTTAATGTATATAAGTGCATGTTAAAATTTATTGGTGATACAATTTTAGGATTTATCATTATAGAACATAGGATTGACATTGATCTTGTAAAAAGATGTGTGATTCTATAGATGATCCCTATTGATGAATTGAGAATAATATAAAATATTTATGGAAGCTATGGGAAATACAAAGGTTTATCCATGATATTACATATGATATCCATACCATTAAAATATTATAGATAAGGAGAGTGGTCTGAATTGGACATAGGCCTACTATGACACATTCGAGTTGGTAAAGCACTTTCTTGCAGCTTTGCCAACTCTCATGGCACTAGAGTTTGATCGATTTCTCATCCTTTATTTCAAGGAAATTGAGATTTGAATGGATTGGATCTTATCCAAGGAGGATGATGATGACAATGAGAGAGTGATATATTTAGTTATCCATGTCCTTATCATTTATGAAACCAAATATACCTAGATAAAGAAAGAATACCTGGCCATAGTTTTTGTAATAAAATTATTGAGGCATTACATGATCAATCAAGAAACAAGGATCATCATGAGATATTAGGCTATTCATACCTTATTGACCTAGCCAACCTTTTCTACAAAGGCTAGTTGTTTCATCACACTATTAATCAAATTTAAATTGACTTACATTAACCATAAGTTTGTTAAGGGACAAATCATCGCTGACTAACTTATTGATTCCCCATTGGAGGTATGTGATGTTATTGATAATAAATTACTAGTTAAAATTATTTATTACATAAAGAAACTTAATTTTTTATTTCTCATGGTATACATATATAATAAGCTACTTGATTGATCAGACCTATCATGAAGGGGCTAATTCCCAATAAAGGCAATGCCTTTAGATCATCACATCCAATTATGTAATCATTAATCAAGTTTTGTATCAAAAGGATTTTGAGGGCATGATACTCAAATGTTTAGATCAAGGAGAGTTAGATAAAGTTATATTCCAATGTCATGAAAATTTGTGGTGATCATGCAACTACTAAGAAGATCCATAGAATGGGTTATTTTTGGCCCATGCTTGAGCATGATGCTATAGATTATGTTCTAAAATTTTAATAGTTCTTTCACAAGATTATTATCCTTGCATGAACACTTCAACCTATTTTAACACATTGGCCCTTATATACTTTGGGGTTGGATGTAGTTGGTAAACTTTCATTTGTTTCTTCTGATGGTCACCATTTTATCATCACAACCACTAGTATTTCATTGGGTGGGTGAAAGCAATGCGACTTACTATCATCCCTAGATTAGTCATTACAAATTTCATCTTGAACTAAATCATTAATAAATTCAAGATACCACAATTCATAATCATAGATAATTTATCCCATTTTAAGAACCCTAAGGTATGTGATTTATGGAAAAATTAATCCATATCTCATCATGTAGCCTCATGTTTTACCTTAATTTTGATTAATAGGTGAGATTAATCAAATTAAGATGGACATTTGAAATATACTTTAGATCAATAGATTAATTCAAGAATACATTTGAATGTAAAAGACCAAAATCAATTCTTATGATTTGACAAGGGTATATGCTAAATATATAAAGTACTAAAGATATCTTGATAATTAATTTTTTTAGTTGATTGTCTAACTATGACTATATGTTAAAAGTAAAAATCAGGGGTAAATAGGCCTATGGTTCATTTAGTTTCAAAAATAATTCATTATCTATGTTGGGTTGGTTCCATAGGATCAATTCAGTATATCTAATCAATACTGACCTACATGGAAGTAGAGTACAATGATTATATAGTCACCTACAACTACCTTTTATTTCTCTATGTTTACAAACCCAAACCTTGATGATGCATGCAAATCTAGAAATCAACCACCTTTGCCTTAAAATCCTAAATGTGATTGTGAGGTCTAGAAACATATAAACATTAGAGGAAGTATAATAAGATGATCTATCCCCAATCACCCTTGTTTGATTATTGAATGCTACCTATATATCCAATACTCCAAAGAGGAAAAAAAGCCACACATAGTTCTCTCACCTAGTGTGATTATGAAATATTGCTCCTTCACTATGTGTATGAAACTAATGATTTATATTGATACTTGAAAACACTTGATTTGAGTTAGATTTTAGTGTTTCAAATTTGGATTATGACTACTCCTAGTGATATATATACAAATTGTGAATAATAAGGCATATTTGCCTAGTGTGTAAAAATGTATATATGTATATCTGATAAGTTCCAAGTTATTTTTGAATGAGATATTGATTTGTTCAAATATACATATAATTTAATAATTATTTAAAACACTAATATTATAGGATTATTATATGACCCTAAAGATGGGTTTGATTTTAAAAAATAGACATTGTTGGGATCGAGTTGGTTCTACCTAGATCGATCAGTATAGACTAGTGGTTCTAACCAATATGGTAGAATTGAACTATGTAAAAGCACACTAATATGAATTTAAATATTTACATGTAGGATATTTAGTAGGTTTGAAACAAAAAATGATATTCCTATAGGTTTATATCAATAAAATTGAAGGGTTGACTCATAAGATAACATGCAAGTGTGAGAGGATGGTAAATTAGGACCTTGTTTGAATGCCCAAGTCATGTGTGGCAAATGTGTGTCAATATTGTCATTTTTAAGTAAAAAAGACCAAATTTTAGAATCTAGACATAGTTGATACAATATGTATGTGATCGATATAATAAGAATGAACTGGATGGTTGATACCATATGGATATGGCTGATGTAGTTGAGTAAGAAATACATGGATGGTACAATAGAAATTACATGTAGCCAATGCAATATAAAAATAAGAGAATGGTAGATACATTATAAATAAAGGCCATTTTAAATTTTAAAAGCAATTTTTATTTATATTTTAATTTAGTTTCATATTTTATATCAAAATTTAACTAGGTACTATTATTTGACATTTTATAGAGGTGTCAAAAAATATGGAGTAGTGTAGACACAAGTTGACTCCCTGATATACTATCTAAAGTATCAAATGTGGATATAGCATGACCAATATAATTGAAATTAGAGGAGTCATGGAGATGTGTTGGGTCCCTCAAAACATAGAGCTAGTATAAATGTTTCTTGGGTGTTGAGAGCATTGACACCTTTTTATGGGTAGTGTATGGGGACATGGTAGAGATGGAAATTATTCTAGAGGATGTGCATGTTTTATTGGGATTACTAATAGAGAGTATAACCATGATTTATGGTGCATATCTATCTATATTAGAGTGTTAGGTGTTATCCCAATTGGCCACAGGGTCTGATAAGTATGCTTAATGCAATTTGATCATCAAACTCTTCATTATTTGCATGTTGGGAATTTTGGACATCCAAAATGCCATCACCAACTTAATGACCATGCATGTGTTATCTCACAATTGGGATGACATTGTGTTGTACATTATAGCCTTGTGTTAATCTACCTTGAAGTAGGGCCCTATATATAATATGGAATTTTCAATATGGGTACAACTTGTACACAATTTTTTAGATACTAAAATATGGTATTATATACTTTTAAATGTTATTTTTGACATAAATTAACCTTATATGACTTATGCATACACATATGGCTCTTATTTTCCATTCTCTCACATCTACATGCTTTCCATGGGTCTGACATTCCTAATTTTTTGTCAGTAACCTATAAGAATTTAATAGTCTGTCTACCCTGATAAAATTCATATTCACACAATATCAAGATCATCATATCAATTTTCCTACCTTATAGATAAAATCATTAGATTTAGACCATTTTTCAATTTTGAACTCATCTAAATCTAAAATACTCAGCCTGCATGAAACAACAATTAATTTTTAAATTTAAATCATTCCTATTAGTTATCCCGTACATTTCACATTTTGATGGTGTGATAAAGTACTTGAAGAGTCCCAAATAAATACATAATAGGTCTAAGCCTATTCACATCTAGCAAGCACTTATTAATCATAATCAAACACTTCCACATTCAGAGGCTCTACCATATTCTTTCCAATTTAAATATAAATCATAATAAGTAGGTCTTAAAAAATATCTATGCACCTTAAAGATAAGCCAAACTTGTCATTTAAAAAATATCAAAAGCATGATCACATGTTACATTAATTAGAGGATAACTATTGCGCACATATACCTAATAGTGAGAACTTCATGTGATTTGACTTCCCAATTTAGAGTATTAGATATATAGGTAAGATTTAACCCTTCATTGGGGAGTAGTTGGGTTCAACTCAACCCACTTATTTTCCATTTTGTATATGTTGACCTAGGGTTTCAAAGAGAAGGATACATGGTTCTATAATTGCATGTACAGTCAAATACAAAAGATTACATGCAGAAATAGCTTATAGGTAGGTGTAGTGGACTATATAGAAATAGATAAGTAAAAATCACTCAAATAAAAACATTAGGTTATAAAACATAACATTAGTTGGTAGAATCTTGAAGTTGATGGTTTTATCCATGCCCATCCAAAAACTTAGATCCTAATATGACTGACTCATAGTCTAGTGTCTTACCATTTCTGACTTCTGCATTCACTCTTAAACCTGCACAATATAATAAAATGTTGAGTATATAGATCCTCTCAATACTTTCCATAAGTATAAAGTGTAATTGTCAAATCACATTTTGCCTTTTAAATTCCTATTTGTGCTTATTATTATATTTTATATAATCTAAATTAGTTCAAAGTTATATCTTATTAGATCACACATTAATAAAAAATAAGGCAAACCATATTTTTATGGGATGTTGAGTGAGGGACAATCAATTATGGTTCTTGTCATGCTATTCACTTGATAGATATATGAGATATTTCCCATGTATCAACTGAAAATACTACCACACTTGATCATGAACCATTACCTTGGGTTAGGAGGTGGGAGTTGGATCATGTGGTGAGATAAATCCCATTATAGCAAACACTATATATGATATGTAGATATCAAATAGTATGGACATGCTACTGGGGCATCATTGAAACATGGTAGTCATGGCCATCCACTATATGGGCACATGAAATGGCTTGGGTCATATGCCATTACACTTTGTGGATGAACCCTCACTTATGTGATTGAGTCCTAAGATAGCTTGGATAGCCACACTCAATGGCACCACTAATAATCCCATCCCATTAGCTAAGACATTCAAGGGAGCTGTGAGGAGAATGGGGATATGGAATACTAGTCGATGTCCCAAATTTGAGACCTTATTGTGTCTTAAGTGGGGGAATGACAACAACAAAAATTATATGAGAGGAGAGTAGACAAGTATGTGAGAGTTGATCCTGATACACCTATATGGGAAGTGTCACCACCTAAACATGATATATGGATCATCTAAGAAAGAGTGAGGCCATCAGTGCATCAGGTCTTAGTGGTATAATGAGAGACGTGGCTAGGGGATTGATCAAGTTTGAGTCTAGGTAGCAGGCATGTCATTAGAGGAAAATATGATGAAGAAACCTTCATAGAGGATCTCCCATGAATAAGTGAAAATGATACACTTAGTATGTACTATCATTTCCTTTTCTAGTCTTAGAGATATACATGATAGGTACAAGTGATATATTTAATTATAGAGATTATATATATATATATATATATATATATATATATATATATATATATATATATATATATATATATATATATGGATATTTGATGTTAATTTGGTTTAATTTTATTGAATGCTACAAGAAAGATACCAGAGTGGAGGGTGATTTTAGAGACAACACACCATGAGATATTAGATGATGTGTTTCCTAGGTACAACACCACATAGACAGTGGATCTATTATACCTTCTATTAGAGATCACACTAGCTAGTAAAGTTAGTAAGAATGGCTATGTAAGACATGAGAAGGCAAGAGAAAATTGCTAGTGTTATTGCTATGGTAGTCCTCTCAGGATAGATTTTGGTTTGGTAGAAGGTGGATGTAGCATAGGCTATTTTCATCACAAAGAGAGTGACTTATCTAGCTACATATGTATCTAGACTACGGATAGAAAGGGAATTAAGAAAAAAACCTTGATCTAGAGATGGATATCTCCAGAACACAGGGGGAGGTTGTAGGATTGTTATCTCACACACATACATTGGATATGTATCTAAAGGTAGATAGATATATGGATTCATTAAGTATCATAGTGGGTTACCCACCACATGAGTATGAATGTGGACCATAAGCATAAATGTATATATGTTATATATATTCATGTAGAAAACTTTTGACACACATAAAAATATAATTGATTCCTTATTTTCTACGTGGACTTATAATTATGTTGAAATTAGTACAAGTTATGATTATAATATCATGCTATGAGGATGTTATTATGTGATGTCCACTTTATTTTTTTCTAGCACATGCGAGAAAATGCATGGTAAAAAAAACATATAACTATTTTAAAGAAAAATGACATCTTAAGTAAGTAGATAGGAAAATCAATAAAAAAATATGTTGATGAAAATGAATGCATACCAATTGTAAGTGAGATAATTTTTTAAATAAAAATCATAAGATATGTAAAACATCGTGAGAAAAAAATCATAAATAACATCCAAATGTAAAATAAAATAAAATAAAATATGCAAAAAAATAACTGTGGAAAATTATATCCAATCTAAGAAAATGCCAAAGATAATAAAAAAAGGATATGAAATGATTGAAAAGATCATCCAATGTAAGACAAGTAAAAACTTAAATCAAACAAATGGGAAGATAAAGTGTCTATAAAAGCATCCAATGTAAGATAAACAAAACAAATAATCAAACAAGGATGTGTGAGAAAAGAAATTAAAGACTCTACTGAGCGAACAACAAAATTATTGATTTTGATAAAGCTAAATGTAGAAAAGAAGGACCATCTAGATACATAACTATAATGATAGAGATGGTTCAAAAAGAAAAAGTGATGGGTTTTTTTGAGGAAGCCCAATTTGTTCCTCAATGTCTTACAATGAAATTCACAAATTGAAAAGCCAAAAGGAACCATAATGAAAATGAAAAGTCAAATTTGAAATAAATAGATAAAAAATAGGAATATAAATAAGAGGGATGTGATTATATAAAGAAATATCCATCAATAAGATATTGGGAAAGGTAAAATGGAGATATAAAGATGAAATATGGCACATAGGTGATGTAGAAATCCTTAGTGGAGATAAGACACTCTATTCAAGTGGGCAAGGCTAATAATTATCGACATTAAATACATAGAGAACCCCACCTAGTAATCAAAAGCTTGGGATTAGAAGTGAAGTATAAATATCATCCCATGAAGGCTAGATGCATGAAAATTAAAATGATCCTACCTTCCCACAATGTGTTCACCACATCAGTGTGTTGTGATAATTAGGTATTTACATGAGAAAATATGTGGTATTAGAATGTTATATAGATAGGTGATGAGAGAACTCCTACCCTGATCAACTGGACTACCACATTCTAATGTATTTATGATTTATTATGAGGCCAACTTTGGAGTTTGATATTTGACTAGAATAGAGGGTGTGTCAAGAATAAGATCACATTTTTGGTGCAATCAGAATTTTGAGATATATTTTACCTTTTAACATTACATTTTATTGAGATATGAATTTTTAATTTTTATATTTTTCTTCTCCATAAATATTTTAAAAAACCAACAAGGGTGCTAAAGATGACTAACACAAGAGAGCCTACACCTAATTACTAAATATGACAACCTAGAGAATGAGATGCCTAAAGACTACTAGACTTGCATCATAGAAAAAAGTGAAATATTGAAACCAAACCAAGTGTGCCTCAAGTGAAATGAAAGGGAAAGATGGAGATTCTGGTAGATCCATTTATGTAAAAAATGGTGATATAAATATAAGATGTTAGTCGCTGACCCCAAGAAGGAAGAGTTTTGCTTTAAAAGTGGCTAGGCAAAAAGAGGGATTGAAAGTACATGGAAATGTAAATAATATCATATAAATGGAAACCCTAATAAGGGAAAAAATATGAAAAAAGGTAATCATGCTACTAAATAATCCATAAAAACCTAGAAATGGTCTAGCGCAAGCACTGATAAGAGAAATCATCCAAATTAAGGGAGAGTGTAGGTAGAATTAAACATCTAAACATAAATATTGTCAAGTGTTGATAAGAGAAATCATCTAAACATAAATATTTTCAAGTGTTGAAAGCTATATTAGTAGGTGCATTTATATAAAAAAGGAGTAAAACTACACATTCAAATTAAAGGGAATAACTACATGTTATTTGAATTCTGTCTTCAGAGTATTGGATATGTGAGAAACAATCAATCATCAATGAGGGTGATTGGGGAAAGGAAAATTTTAGAGGATAGGCTATAAGTAAGTTTTTTCAATTTTGAAAATGACTAATTTTTTGAAAATATACATAGGTCAAATAGCCTCAATTTTATACAATTTATTAAACATGTGTTTCAAATTATCTTATAGATTATACTTGATCTTATTTTGGGACACAAATTTGCCATAGTTATTATGCATGTATGGTTTTGATTCACCACAAAATTATACGAGATATGTATAGGTTAGCCTAGAATCACTAGGTATATATGTATACATGTATGTGTGTATATGTATGTATGTATGTATGTATATGTGTCTATATAAAAAGGACCACCTAGGACACAAATAACTTAAGGTAATAATTATATTTTGGTCTATGAAAATGTTTTGAATATTCTTTGGAATAATATATAAAATAGAGTAAAACAAACATGATCTTCCTTCTATATGGTTTCAATAACTAAAAAATTTAATAATACATAATTTTTAAGCCAACTATTTATTTTATTTCTAACATTCAATTTGGTGTAGGTAGAATTAAAGCTACATAAATTGAGGTTTAGATCTTGCCCCATTTTTTAGTTAATTAGCATTGGTATATTGAGGGGCCCCAGAGAAAAATTTAATGTTGGTCTAACACATCACCCATGGGATTAATGTAAGTTTCTCAGATATATATGTGATGGTTTCTTGATTTTTCTTGTCATTTATGCTAGCTATTGACGGAAGCAAAGCTCTAGTAGTTGAAAGATTGGGATGAAAAATTGAAAAAGAAGGTGCAAATAATTTATAAGCTAACTTCCTTGTGATTGAAAGGTATGAATTTGTGTTTTATTGGTTTTAAATACTAAGAGCAGCTGTTTGCATGCATAGTCATTTATCTTGAAATGAATAAATATAATAATAGGTTCCCTAAAAAATATTTGTTAAAAATTTTTACTCCAACACTATGCATGTTGGTTTTCTTAGAAATTTTGTGTATATTTACAAATGTTTTCCTTAAACTCATAATATGTGAAATAGGTTTTTTTAGGTTAGTCAAAAATATGGTTGGAATGATCATGAGGTTTTGTTGTGTTTATTCATTTTATTCTTTGTGCATTGTTTAAAAGAAGTATCTTGCATGTCATTATTTCTCAGAGAAAATCGATATCTTTTTTGTTTAAAAGATGTATGTGCTAAAGACCAAAAAAATAATATAATTCATTTACATTAACTTTTTCTAGAAAACTATGTTGATTTTTGATGCTCTCATAATGTAATATTATGGACTGTGAAAACAAATCTTTGATAATTTATTTTGTTCTTTGTGCATTGTTTAAAAGAAGTATCTTGCATGCCATTATTTCTCAAAGGAAATAAATTTCTTGTTTGTTTAAAATAAGTATGTGTTAAGGACCAACCAAATAGTATATTAAACTGAGTATAATAAAAATTATGACAAAAAAATAGAGTATAGAGTATAAATAATAAATTGACTATGGGGCCATAGGGTAAGACAACTATGAAAAGCAAGGATGATTACCTAAAGTTTATTTTGTCTTAAGTGTCCCTTATATATATAATCTTCAACAAGCTTTTTCAATTTTCAAAACCCTAATGTTCAATTTATTCAATAATCTTTCTCAAATTTCAAAACCCTAATGTTTAATTTTCTCTCTCTCTCACACACACACACACATGAAAATTGAACATTGTGGTTTTGAAAATTGAGAAAGCTTGTTGAACATAATATAGAGTATATAAATGTTCAATTTTGACATATTGGTTTGTCTTCATTAAACATTTTGATGAAATGTTTGAGGAACTTTTGTTCAAAATGAGTGTTTGATTTTTTGGCATGGTCAAAATTAGAAATATTGGTTTCAGATTTTTGATGATACAATTGCATGTATATGTATATGTATATGTATAACATATACATATACATGCAATTGTATCATCAAAAATCTGAAACCAATATTTATAATTTTGACCATGCCAAAAAATCAAACACTCATTTTGAACAAAAGTTCCTCAAACATTTCATCAAAATGTTTAATGAAGACAAACCAATATGTCAAAATTGAACATTTATATACTCTATATTATGTTCAACAAGCTTTCTCAATTTTCAAAACTAGAATGTTCAATTTTCATGTGTGTGTGTGTGAGAGAGAGAGAGAAAATTAAACATTCGGGTTTTGAAATTTGAGAAAGATTGTTGAATAAATTGAACATTAGGGTTTTGAAATTTGAAAAAGCTTGTTGAAGATTATATATATATAAGGGACACTTAAGACACATAATTATTACCTAAATTTTATTGTGTCTTAAGTGTCCCTTATATATATAATCTTCAACAAGCTTTTTCAATTTTCAAAAAACCCTAATGTTTAATTTATTCAACAATCTTTCTCAAATTTCAAAACCCTAATGTTTAATTTTCTCTCTCTCTCTCTCTCTCTCTCTCTCTCTCTCACACACACACACACACACACACACACACACACACATGAAAATTGAACATCATGGTTTTGAAAATTGAGAAAGCTTGTTGAACATAATATAGAGTATATAAATGTTCAATTTTGACATAGTGGTTTGTCTTCATTAAACATTTTGATGAAATGTTTGAGGAACTTTTGTTCAAAATGAGTGTTTGATTTTTTGGCATGGTCAAAATTATAAATATTGGTTTCAGATTTTTGACGATACAATTGCATGTATTTTAAAATACACACACACACACACACACATATAACAAGCTTTCTCAAATTTCAAAACCCTAACGTTCAATTTTCTCTCTCTCTCTCTCACACACACATACATGAAAATTGAACATTATGGTTTTGAAAATTGAGAAAGCCTATTGAACATAATCCACAGTATATAAATGATCAATTTTGACATAGTGTTTTGTCTTCATTAAACATTTTGATGAAATGATGGAGGAACTTTTGATCAAAATAAGTATTTGATTATTTGACATGGTTAAAATTGGAAATATTGGTTTTAGATTGTTGATGATATAATTGCATGTATTTTTAAATATATATATATGAAACTCATAGGGATAGGAATTTGTATGGATTTTAGTTTCATGTATGTGATTATGGCCTATTTACCATTTTTTTGAAAGTGGAATGAGGATTGTGAAATAAAAAATGGGGCAAGATCTTAACCTCAATCCCTGTAACTTTAATTCTACCTGCATCACATTCAATGCCAAAAATAAAATAAACATTAGGTTTGAAAATTATTTATTATCAAATTTTTTAGTTATTAAAATCATATATAAGGAATAATATATTTATTTTACTCGATTTTATAAATGGCGCCAAAGAATCTTCAAAACATTTTTATAGTTCTAAAATTATGAACTATATAATAAGGTATGCCAAAATGTCTTAACCATATCTATATTGGTATTTAAAATATTTTTTATTTCAATTTAAAAATCCTAAATCCTAAACCAAAATATAATTATTAACTTAATTTCATTATGTCCTATGTGGTCCTTATCACACACACACACACACACACACACACACACACACACACACACACACACACACACACACACACACACACAAATGAAAATTAAAATATTAGGGTTTTGAGAAAGCTTTTTGAAGATGCTAAAGAGTGCATAAATGATCAATTTTGACATAGTGGTTTGTATTCATTACACATTTTATTGAAATGTTTGTGGAACTTTTGTTCAAAATGAATATTTGATTATTTGGCATGGTCAAAATTGGAAATATTGGATTCATATTTTTTAATATACAGTTACATGTATTTATATATATATATATATATATATGAAATTCATAGGGCCAAGAATTTATATGGATTTGAGTTTCATGTATTTGATTTGAGATCAATTGCATAATTTTTTTTATTTTAGCATACTTTATTAGATGTTAGGCTAGAATCTAGGTCTAAATAATTTAAGTAGAGATATTTGGGTTCATGATGATTATCAACATAGTGAGGCTACTCCATGGGATAAATCTTAATATAGATGACTATTTCATAGTCGCATGATTGCTAACACATTTTCTACACCATTTGATCGAGGAACTCGTGTTTTTTTCATTTTGATGCCAATGACCTTGCCTTTTGGAATGTTCTCAATTTTTTTCCTGATAATTATCTAAGATTTTTTAGAAATAGATGATGTAAGGGAGAACATTAGAGGAATCATCCTCATGAATGAGGCACTCTAAAAGAGCCCCTTCAACACATGCATGCTGTCATTCAACCTAATGAACATAATGTTCCATTGCCTGATCCACTTGAAAATATTATTAAAGTAACCAAAAAATTGCATCCCAATGAAATTATTCCACTTAACATTAATATTCCACCCTTTGAGATTGAAAACCTTGCTTCTTCTAACTGGAAAATGTGCTAGCGGCCCTGCAACACAACCTATGGAGATCAAAATGTTAAAAAAGGTTAAGTTGGAGGTAGATGATTTTGAAGGGGTATTGACCCACTTGATTGAACTTCTCACAACTTCCATGGGGTATAACGAGTACTTGATTGATAAGGGTTACCATTTGATAGATTTAATTTTTGTTATAGACTTTGGTTAAAACTTGAATTCTTGTGTTGAAATTTGTATTGATACTTGGTACTTATAAAATTTTGTCATGATATGTTTAAATATGTTGATATTATTTTTGGTGGTTTTGTTATATACATGATAGTATTTTTTTTCCTTATAGAATAGTATGTTTGAATGGTTTACTCTTCACTCAACAATTATGAAAACACACATGTATTTTAATGTTTTAGTAATTAATTTTATTTAATATAATGATTTTTAAAATTATTTCTACATATTGATCATGTTTTAGCCTTGCCAAAATCCATAATAAATGTATGTAACATGATAAATATTCAATATGAGTTTGAGGGAGAGATTGAAATCAATAATTTTTTTTGTTATCCTTTAAGTCCCAAAAGTATGGTTCTATAGGGCTCTTTTTATACAGTAGATACGATAAGATGATGAGCATTATCTAGTATACATTGAGTACAACCTATGTAAGTCTCTCAAAAGACTAATCTAAGATATAAAAAGGATATCAAGAGATTGATATATAAAATACTAATCTATAAGTATACATTGAGTATATCGAGTCTTTTTCTCTTAGTTGCTTTCATTTTATTTATTTTCCCCTCTTTTTAGCTATAGAGATATAAAATGGATATCAAGAGATTGATAAAACACTTTGATAGAATCAAAAATATTTTATTCAAGAGATTGCCTCTTCTATAGGCTTTACTTTATTAGATAGGTCATATTATATTATGTGAAATATAATTCACATATACATATATTTGATAACTGAAATATAAACTATAAAATAAAGTTTACCAAAATGTCTTAACCATATTCATAATAAATAATTGACTTTCAAATATTATTTTTATTTCAATTAAAAAATCATGCCAACCAAAATATAATTATCACCTTAAACCAACTATAGGGCCATAGAGCAAGATAACTATGAAAAGTGAGGATGACATAACTGAAAAAATATAATTATTACCTTAAGTTTATTGTGTCCTAAGTGGCCCTTATATAATCTTCAACAAACTTTCTCAAATTTTAAAATCCTAATGTTCAATTTTTTCTCTCACACACACACATGTAAATTGAACATTATGGTTTTAAAAATTGAGAAAGTTTGTTGAAGATAATCTAGAGTATATAAATGATCAATTTTGACATAGTGGTTTGTCTTCATTAAATATTTTGATGAAATGTTTGAGCAACTTTCATTCATAATTAACATTTGATTATTTGGCAAGGTCAAAATTGGAAATATTGGTTTCAAATTTTTGATGATACAGTTGCATGTATTTTTAGAAATATATATATGAATCTCATAGGGATAGGAACTTGTATGGATTTGAGTTTCACGTATTTGATTATGGCCTATTTACCATTTTCTTGAAAGTGGAATGCGGATTGTGAAATAAAAAATGAGGCAAGATCTCAACCTCGATCCCCGTAACTTTAATTTCACCTACATCGCATTCAATTCCAGAAATAATTTAGATATTAGGTTTGAAAATTATTTATTATCAAATTTTTTAGTTATTAAAACTCTATAGAAGGAAGAGCATGTTTATTTTACTCAGTTTTATAAATGGTATCAAAGAATATTCAAAACATTTTCATAGTTCCAAAATTATAAACTAAAAATAAGGTTTGCCAAAATGTCTTAACCATAATCATATTGGTCTTTCAAATATATATTTTATTTTAATTTCAAAACCCTAAATCCTAAACCAAAATATAATTATTACCTTAATTTCATTGTGTCCTAAATGGTCCTTATCATACACAAAAACACACACACATACATATGCAAATTAAACATCATGGTTTTGAGAAAGCTTGTTAAAGATAATGCAGAGTACATAGATGATCAATTTTGACATAGTGGTTTGTCTTCATTAAACATTTTGTTGAAATGTTGGAGGAACTTCTATGCAAAATAAGTATTTGATTAATTGGTATGGTCAAAATTGAAAATATTGGATTCATATTTTTGAAGATACATTTGCATATATTTATAGAAATATATATTTGAAATTTATAGGGATAAGAATTTATATGGATTTGAGTTTCATGTATTTGATTTGAGATCAGTTTTATAAAATGCTTATTTTAGCATACTTTATTAGATGTTAGGCTGGAATAAAAGCTCAAATAATTTAGGTATAGATGTTTAGGGTCATGATGACAATCAAAATATCAAGTATACTCCTTCACGGGTAGCTCTCAAGGTGGCTGATTCTTTCATGGTCACATGGCTGTTGACACATTTCCTAGACCATTTGATCAGGGAACCCATGTTTTCTTGCATTTTGATGCTAATGACCTAGCCTTTTAGAATGTTCTCAAATTTTTAGCTACTAACTCTTTTAGTTTTTATGGAAATAGAGTATGGAGGGGATAACATTCGAATATTCATCTTTCTAAATGAGTCACTCCAAATAATCCCCCTCAACACATGCATGTTGTCATTCAACCTAATGAGCATAATGTTTTATTTTCAAAAACACTTGAATATATTATTGAATTAAATAAAAAATTGCATCCCAATGAAATTTTTCCACTTAACACTAATATTCCACCCCTTGAGCCTGAAAAACTTGCTTCTTTAGTAGGAAACATGCTAGCGGCCCTACACCACAACCTATGGAGATAAGATTGTTAGAAAAGGTTAAGTTAGAGGTAGATGTTTTTGAAGGGGTCCTGACCCACTTGATCTAAATTCATGCTAATTCCATGGGGTATAATGAGTACTTGAATGATAAGCGTTACCATTTGATAGATTTAGTTTTTGATGTAGACTCTGGTTAAAACTTAAATTATTGTGTTATGTGCACCAAATTTGGGATTCAAACAAAATGTTATCAAAGAGATAATGGAAACTCAAAGATAATGACACCAATAAGAATGGATATAAAAGGCAAATTAGAATGCAAATATCATGCTTACCATCATTTTTACCTTCTCATAACTTTGTTCCAAGATTTATATGCTTGAACTTGATTGTTGGATTGCTTAGAGATGATTGACAATGGATTGGATATGCTTGGTAAATGGTTTGCTTGTGCTATTAATTTATGCATTCATTCACTTTTTCATTCAAATTCCCATTATCTTGAGCAAGGGAAGGTGTGTTAGTTTTATAGATTCATGGAGGGGGATCCTATGGTATAAATTTGAACTTGGGCCATCAAGATCTATGGTGGAAGATTTTCCATGGAATTTTTAATTCCATTGAATCCTGTAGAATAGAGGATTATAGAGGAATAAGGTTAGAATGGAGAGATGTATATAAATCTCTAGTTCTAAAATTCTCTTCATAGGGTTTTAGGTGCTTAGGAAAGGCTAGTGTAGGGTGGTGGGTGGGTAGTTGGGATTACAGGAATTAAAAATTCTCATATAATAGATAATTAGGATTGGATTAGGATTAATTGGTTTTGGGCAAGGAAAAAGGTTAAATGGGATATGGGGATGATTATAGAAATTAGGCCAAGGGTTATTATGGCTAGAAAATAGGATAATTAGGTCAAATTAGTAAAAATTAGATAATTAGTGGAGCAAGCACATTTTAGTGCATACATTTTGCCCCTATTTGAAAGGGCATTGTGAGTGGAACAAAGTGGAAGGAGTAATAGTCTTTCAAAGAAAAACCATGTCATGGATGAATGTTAGTAGATAATGTTAGGGGATATAATGCCCTCTTAGAGGGACATGTAGGGAAAAATGAGATGGATGGCCACACAAAAGAAGAAATGAGGGGTGGGAGGAGATGGAGTGATAAGGGGATGGGATGTTAAATTTAGGATAGAAGATGAAGAAGATGAGATCAACATCAAACAAGGAGCTACAAATTGATAACAATGCTACTGGCAAGGACACATGCATAGGGAATAAAGATGATGGGTGTCATGGTTGTAGACACATCCCAACCAAGGATACATGCATAGGAATAAATTGTAACATGATGATGATAGGATATAAATCCACAAGATTGAGATGTATCCCAAGTAAGGACACATGTAAGGGAGAGCTATAGGCCAGGATAATATGATTTCATAAGATATGATAGGTGTAGCTCAAAGTGAATGTTGATCAATATGATGATGATAAGAGAGAATAAATGATGTGATCAAGTGACAAAATGACTAGGGGATGAGGATGGATGATAAAGATCAATATGTTAAAGATGGATGTTAGTTAAACACATGCACATGGAATAAATATGATGGGGGTCATGGTTGTAGACACATCCTAGACAAGGACACATGTATGGAAATTAACCATATATCCATCATGTGGTAAGAGGATAGGGGGCCACAAATGTTAGATATATCTTGAGCAAGGACACATGCACATGTGAGGTGTGGATCGAGGTAAAATGGGTTTGTGATAAAATAGGAGGATAGGTGTAGCTCATCATAGGATCAAGCAATTATGATTTTTTAATATTGAGAGATGGAAATAAATGGAGTGGTTAAGTGACCAAAAAAGATGGGGGTGATGCCCCTAAGTGATGAGGATACAAGAGGATGATAGGGGTCAGGTGGGATTGGAGAAGATAGGAATCCTAGTTGGATTAGGTAGATGGGAAAAAATTAGTGGAGGGTAGGAGGGGGGTTGATATAGGCCAATGGGGTAGGGGGTGGGGTCATTTGCACTATTTGTGTTTAGAAATATAGAGCTTCAATGAAAAAGAATGGATCATATTGCTCGAGCTTCACACTGTGGTGAGAAAGTTCAGACATAGTAGAGGGAGCTTGAGGTAGGACCATCAATAAGTACACTCATATTTGGTGTTTTTTGTTTATTATTTTGTTTTTTAATGTTAAAAAATGATTAGGGAACTATAGAGTTGCAATCTTATGACTATAATTTGTGCCTACAATCATGGTATTTCAATTATGAGTAGGTAGAGTAGCATGATTATAATCCCACTACTAGGAGAGTAATATTGATATTGGGGGAGTAGTGGGATTGCAATCCCACTACTAGGGAATCATGGGGTTGCAATATCATGAAGGGTAATAGAGGTATTACAATACCATGAATTAGAAGTAGCAGTATTGTAATACCACTATTGGGGGTTGATTATAAAAGTTAGTGGGGCTGGGATATGGGATAGGTGGGCTAAAGGACTAGGGAGGGCTAGTTTAGAGGTAGACGTCTGGGGTCAAGTAAGTAGGTGAATTAAGTAGGGTAATGGCAATATGAGGTGGATAGGGAGAATGGGGGGATATGTAAACTAATTCTATGTTTATGCTACATGAGTGCTTATTCATATTAGTATCTCGATCAAGGCATCTGAAGATATTGCATGAGATGTGGTATGTGATGGAAGAGGACTATGGGGTGATAGAGATGGTAGGGATACATGATGTAGTGACTATGCTACTTGTTGATAGTGGATTTGGATTGAATATTTGCAACATCTCTTTCCCAAAATTACTAGGCATAACAACAAAAGTTATAACTCCATCAAATATGAATGTTCATGGATTTGATAACATTTCACACCAAGTACTTGGGTAAATCATACTAAATACTAAATATTACTTTGGTCCCATGCACTCTTGCTACTCTCTTTCAAGTTATGACTAATGATATTAATTACAACCTTTTATTAGTATGACCTTGGATTAATGATATGATTTCCATCCCTTATACATTATATGCATGTATTAAATTTTGTTATCAAGGGTGTGTGTGTGTGTGTGTACACACACATCCTTTAGACCATGATACTTTCAAATATTGTGCAATGTTCCAACCTGCATGCACTTATGTTCCATATATGCAACCCCATCCCATTGAAGTATCACTATATACTTCACTAATTTACATACCCTTGTCAACACCACAATTAAATGGTTTGTTAATAAACTTTAATCAATAATTTTTAGATATAAATACTTTAAAAAAATCAATATACCATGGAAAAGGGTTGTGTAAACATGCCCAAGGTATTGCTTACCCCATTAATGCTTCTGTGAGTGAAATGTGCATAGGTCTTAAATATAAGGATAAGTCCACTTCTAATGGACTCAATGCAGCTAATCAATCTCTCAAGTTTATATGTACTACACACATGTTTTTAACTTAAAAACCATGTTAATAATGTTTCTAAATTATCATTAATATATATTTAAATCATTGATAACACAATCTCTCCATAAATATTGACATTGGATGAATTTTGAAATGATGAATCTCTTTTGGAATATCTAGGTGCATATGATGACCTTCCTTCATTCCATCATAATAAAATATTTCCTCATGAAATGAATGCACATGAATATTTTGGGGAAATTGATGATTATATACCAAATACATAATTAGATGACCCTAATATTATTCCTACTCCATATTTGGAAGATCGATCAACATTACTTAACGAAGAAAAATTTGATTTTAATTGTGGCACAAAATAGTATCCATGACTAGTATTATTGGTCACCATGTTAATTAATGATGAAAGAAAATATTTCTAACAAGAATTAAATGATTACCTTTAATTATTTACATGGGATTGTAAATATATGCTTGGAATTGATCCAAAGGTGGATATGCACAACATTATCTTATATCCAGATATCAAACCAATAAAACAAAAGATAAGGAAAATGCATCCAAAAGTTGCCTTGTTAGTAGAAAATGAAGTTGAACAGATTTTGGATACCAGATTCATTCATAATGTTGATTATCCTAAATGGTTTTCTAATATCGTAAAAGTGATGAAGTCTAATGGAGATATTTAATGTTCTATAGATTACCAAGATTTGAATAATTATTGTCTTAAGGATGATTTTACACTCCCAAACATATATATGATTTTGGATTTCACAGCAAGACATGAGATGTTATCATTTATGGAGTTTTTCAAGATATAACCAAATCAAGCTCAATCCTAAAAATAAAGAAAAGACATCATTCATCACACCATGGGGAATATTTTGTTGTATTATCGTGCCATTTGGACTAGATACTGTAGGAGAAACTTATCAATGAGCCATGACTCATATGTTTCATGATTACATATATATAAAAATTGAAGATTATACAGATGATTTATTATCAAAATTCAAGCATCAATAAGACCGTGTTATTTAATCATGACAAATATTTGAAAGAATGAGGAAATATAATGTATGTTTAAATCCAAAAAAGTTTATTTTTGGAGTATCTTTTGGCAAATTGTTGGATTTTATCATCTCACAAATAGATATTGAATTAGACTCTAAGAAATTCAAATCTATACTTGATATGCCACCACTAACTAATTTAAATCAACTTTGATATTTACAAGGTTGTATGTAAAATATACAACATTTCATGGCATAATTAATAAATAAATCATAATATTTTATAAGGTTACTTAAGAAAGATATAAAATTTGCATGGGATAACACTTTTCATTAAAATTTTAAATAAATTAAAGAATATATTCTCAATCTACATATTCTTATGCCTCCCATTCCATATCAACCCCTCTTATTATAATTTCTACCACTAATCAAATTTTGGGGGCTTTGCTCACCCAATATGATGTTGATCACTATGAATATGATATATACTACATTATTCACACACTTCATGATTATGAGAAAAATTATACTACTATCAAAAAATTATGTTTAGCTCTTGTTTTTGCCTCACAAAATTTTTATTATTATTTACTCAATAATGAAACTCATGTCATCATTAAAGTTGGTCGACTTAAATACCTTATGTCAAATTATCATTTATAAAGACACATAACAAAGTGGTTAATACTTCTTACTAAATTTTATCTTCATTTTATCTCACAATTTTTTTTAAAGGGCAAGCAATTATAGATCAACTTGCGATGGCCCCATTACATGACCCATTAACCATTACTATTGAATTTGAGATGAATTTACTTCTTATAATATCAACACAAATATATGGACCATGCATTTCAATACATATAAATATAATACATGTGTTAGTGATAGGATTGTGTTTTTTACCCCACAATATGAACACATGCCCTTAATTTTTTCTTTGGTATTCTCTTGCACAAATAAAATATCAAAATATGAGGCTCGAATACTCTAATTGCTAATTGCACAAAAGTTACATATCAAATCTTAATAAATATATGAAGATTCATAGCTTGTAATAAATCAAGTTATAAATGTTTATCAAACTAAATAAGATAAGATAATCCCTTATAAATACTTGGTCCAATGTCTTTTATTACACTTATCTTATTTATCCATTAAAATCATCCCTCACAAAGATAATCGACATGTTGATGCCATGACTATCGTATTATATTTAATCTTAATTGATATTAATGATGATCATGAAATATTTACTATCTAAAAATCATGTAATTATTTAGTTGATACAAAAACTATCAATGAACTAGATGTTTTGAAAGTCACATGAAGTGCATATAATCCTGACTAGTATACTGATATATATAATTAAATATATAAAATCTAATTTATCTAAAAATGCCACATGAGAGGATAAAAAATGGTTACAAAGCCAAGCAATGTGTTACATTCTCATTGGAAAATCCCTTTTTATAAATTCTTTTGTGGGACATTTGTTATGATGTCTAAATATAATTGAATCTCAAACTGATATACTCAAAGTTCATGATAGTGAGTGTGGAGGCCACTTTCATGGTAAAACAATGCCTTTCAAGCTCTTATGTCAAGGATACTATTGGCCAACAATGGAACAAGAATGTCATGACTATGCTAAATTCTTATCCTAATGTCAAAGTTACAAAAATCGCAATCATGCTCCATCATATGCATTACAACCTATTATCTGTCCATGGACTTTTTCCCTTTGGGGATTTGACCTAATTAAAAAAATCAATCTAGAATATTTATATGGGCATGAGTTTATTATTATAGCTACCAAAAAATTTATAATATGGGTAGAATCAATACCCCTACAATCCAAAACAAGTGAGGATATCTATAATTTATTGTTAACACATATAATTACATGATTTAGATTACCTTATGTCATTTTAAAAAATGGTTCATATTTAATAATAAAACAATTCAAATATTTTGTGATAATTTCAAAATATATCAAACTTTCTCCACCCCACACTACCCACAAGGCAATGGTCAATCAAAGGCAACTAATAAAACAATCAAAAAAATCTCAAGTAAGACTGCTTCCAAATCAATAAAATCTTAAGTAAGAATATTTCCAAGGATGAGACAAATTGACATAATAAATTCATTTATGCTCTTTAGGAATATCTCATAAATGTAATCACACCAAAAAAAGATGAACCCTACTCTCTTATTTATGGAGCATAAGTTTTACTCCCCGTTGAGATTGAAATACCCTCTTATGGGTCTCATTAAAACATATTATTAAAGATAACAAGTATTAGGAAAATCACCTACATGAATTGGAAATGCTTGATAAAAAACACATATAAGCTCTTTAACATTTAAAATTATATCAAACATGTGTTAAATGAGCATATAGAAACAAAATTCATGATTTTGTATTCCAAATAGATGATCTTGTTCATGAGGAAAATTAGAAGAATACCATGCTAACAAAGAGAAAAAAGGAAAATTCTAATAGAATTATTTGGGTCCATTTGTAATCATTAAAATTTTGGGTGTATGATCTTACTGAATAGCCACACTCGAAGGCAAGCCTATTAAAAATCCATTAATTATCATGAATTTATGTTGTTATTATACTTAGATTGACATTTTTGGTTAATATCTTTTTAACATTAAAATGTTGAGAAAAATTCAAAAACAAAATGTATATATTCCAAAAAATGTAAAAAAATCTAAATATTTTCAAAAAATTCAAAATCAAGACCTAAAACATTTTCAAATGTTATTAGCAAACTTAATTTCATATGTTGTTTACTCTATTTTAAGTAGATAGTATATTTCATATTTTAATACACAATGCTTCTCACAAGTTACTTGAGTGTGATATAGGATATACATTCACATGATTCTTTAATGCTAGGCTTCTATTATTACCCATCAACCTTGCTAAGTTGGGGACATCTATTTGTTCTCCATTAACATTTTCATAGGTTGTATCTATCCACAACCTCTTTACCATGTTGAGATACATATCATATTAATGTCTTGCTTAATCACTCATATTTTTTAAATGTATTACATAAATCATGCTACCTACTAACAAATAACATTCATACATATGCTTGAGTACACTATTATCATTTGTTAAATTATTTAATTTACATTCTTATTTTACTACATGATAGGTTGTATTTTCTTGCTTATTGTGTGTGTGGGGCCCTTGCCTTGTATGTTTAAATTATTTATTATATGGCATCATTATGCAATTTGTGTGTGGCCCTTGGCCTTGTATGTTATGCAACATGTACATGCCCTTTTTATGTGGTGTCTTGGACATTATTCGTGACATTTTATGAAAATTACATGACATTATGTCACATTACTCATATGATTGATACTTGTTACTATGGTTCCATGATTCTTATCATGCATTATATCTACTTTACTATGGTATCATGATTCATGTCATGCATCAATTATATACTTAATGTTTACTTTAGTGCCTTGATGTATATCATTCATACATTAATTTTATGATTCAATGATATAACTTTCCAACACATGTTTCCTATGAAAAATCAATGCTATATTCAATAATATAAATACAATCAATTTCAAAATATTCAAAAGGGGGCATCACAATGAACTTTCTTATAACATTCAAACTTCATGAGTAAAATTTCAAATTGATCATAATATATAGTTTTCAAGTAAAAATAAGTTTAATTTTTTTTCATATTATGGGGACATGTGGCATGCATGTGCACTCATCACTACAATTGCAAATTATAAAGTTTCATACAATTTCAAAATTTATAAAAGTTTTAAAGTTTTAAAGTTTTAGTTATAGTTTTCAAATAGAATTTCAATACAATACATATACAAGTGGCATGATATTAATTCATGTTCATGTTTTTACTATGGAATTTTCAAAATCATTAAGTTTTAAGCTTCAAAGTTTCAAATTGAATATAGATCCACCTATAGTGGTGTGATTTCCCTTAGTTGCAAGTGGGCCATGTTAGAGTTTAGAGATACTCAACGTATATAGTTACACTTTTGAAATATTTAGTGGGCCATAGTTCATGGTTCCATGCCTTTAAATATTTTACAGAGTACTCCATACAATCAAATGAGAGTTGGAACATACAATATTTCCAACTCAATATCATTCAATGATTTTCAAATTAAGACTTGATCACTCTCAATTCACTACAGTTCAAAACTTATTCAAATACCGCAATAAAAGGGCAAAAAAAAATTCATATCCAAGTTACATGGAAATTTTATCTCCTTACTCTCATTTTAAATTACAAATAGAAAATTTTAAAATTACAGTTTTAAATATAAACAAATACTATTTTCAATGGCATTGTAGTAAAACATCTTGCACAATCAACCTTCACATTTAAAGACAAAGTGTGTATACACACTCAGGTTTACATCTACTTTAATTTAATAATTTAAATTTGTGTGTCATTCAAATAAATTGGGGAAAAATGTAGACATATAAAATTAATCATTAAAAGCTTGAAAATATTTATTCTTGGCATCCTTATCATCACTTGGTCTATTCACCATTTTGCTTGATTTTAATATATAAGAGAACCTTCACTATATTATAATCACCAAAATTATCATAAAAACATCTCTATTTTAGTTACATTCATCCCTATTTAGCACACATGCTCCTATTGGAATTGTCCCAATAGTCTCTAATCTTTTGGGAAAATTACATATTATCCAGATAAAGTTGCATTGTGGTATTATCCCCTAGTGTAACTTTATCTCTTACATGACAAAAAAATATTTTTGAATTGAGAAATTACACAATGTCTCTCCCATGCATATTATAAGGTCGGTTAGCAAAATTATTCAAAATATTATCGTATAAAATCACATCAAGTCTACTCATTAATGTGCACCTCTATAATGTCCCTTTAATAATTTTTCTTCCCCATTACAATAATGCTCTCAAAATAAAACCCTATTTATAAATAAAGACTCTCTTTTACAAATAAAATATTTCACCCTTTTAGAAATTTCCACCACTTTCAATTGATTTTTTTTAATGGCTCCCCTCACTATACAAATCTCACCATAAAACAATCCAACAAATATAACAAAACTCCAAATCAAGATTAACTTTGTAAATGGTGTAAACATGACTAAAAAAAATTGGGTTAGAAATAACTCAAAACACTAGCCATTGTGAACATGGCCAATCCAACACCCTCCCTTAAGCATAAAATAAGGAGTGATAAAAGATAAATCAAAGAGACTGAATGGGTCCCGACAACTAGGCCTGATCAGGTACCCATATACAAATCATAGTAAAATACAAAGTGTCCTTATGGTAACCAATCCATATTATCAAAATACATGGATCTCAAGTCACTATAACTACCAAGTCAAATAGGAAATGGTACTCTATATGAAGATCACTCTGTAAACAAAATTGATCACAAACTTGGGAAAAAAAGTTACCACGGATTAAATGTATCACCACAAGGTACCCAAAAAATTAGTAAAACCAAAATGAGAGTGAAGAAGAGAACTTATGCTATAAGGCATCTAAAGAAGCATGACTCAAAATATCAAAAAAAACTTTTAGTAGGTACACTCGATGGAATGAAGCCCATAGAACAAAAGATGCACTCAATCAACTACCTTCAAAGGAATATATGGTGCACCAAGGGCTAACAATGAGAAAAACACCTAAAGTAGTATATGCACACACCCCCCATTAATGTTGAATTAGGTGTAGTGAATCAAAAAACATATCTATAGGAGTGGGCCAATCCCATTACAAGATAATGAAACACTAACACCAGGTCATACCAGATTAGCTACTCTTTAGAGGGAGATCAAACTCCATAACAAATCTAAAAGAGATCATCAACATCAAATATATAGATAAAAATATCTAAATAATATGTCCCTATTGGTGATGGGATATTCAACAACTAAAGATTAAAGTGCTCAATGTGGAGCATATAAACATGAAGAAAAAAATCCATGACTCCTAGTGTGACTACAAATAAATGTCTCATACAACAACAATATCACCAAGTGATGTAATAAAGTCTATAATGTAGTCAATGTGTAGTAGATGACATCTATGAAATGAGACATGTAGGCTCTAAAAAACACATCTACCTAACAAGGAGCTCAAACAACCAAGGAGCATCAAAAGTTAGGCAAAGTAATGTGTGATTAAATAAGTTAAGTGGTGAAGGAACCTCGCCAATAGAGTCATCTCAAAGAATAATGTCTAAGCCATAAAGAATGATCAGAAATACACCCCAAATGAACATAAATGGTGGATGTAGATGCCTAAATTTGAGTGGGTGTAAATTCCATAGTAGAAGAATGTGAGGTAACATCCAAATAAGTGTTAGGTAGATCATGTATTATCATTATATTCTTAGGTTTCTCTAGCTTGAGTGAAGGTGCATAAGAGCTCATATATATCTTAATATCCTCACGAATAGTGGAGATAAAAAAAGATGTATCTATATCAACATATCCCAATGAAAATGAATCACCTATGTCATAACTAATGTCATGCCTAGAAATCCATGGAACATGTTAGATAGGGTGAACAATGCCATGTAGATGCTTTCCAATGTCCACAAGTCTGGTAGTGTGACCCATAGAATGAAGCATGTAGGATCCAAAGCTAGTGGTATGTTACTCAAAATAAGTAGGCATATATTTAGGTGTAACAAGAATGGGATGTGGAAAGTGTGTAACAAAAATATGCACATAAGTATAATTTGCAATAATAGGAGAAATGTAAACAATGGGCTATTTAGAATCTGTTAGATCACACTGCAAAAGTGCATTAAGTGGATTTGTACAAGATTCAATAACACAACATGATGGGGTATTATATTGATGTTATATGTCAATAAATTTTTTTTATAGAGAAAAAATGGGGGCATCCTTTCCATGAATCATGGAGCATAGAAGAGAATTTTGCATCATGAGTTTCCTATTTTCTACTTGAAGTGCTAATAAAGAGGCCATAGGATTAATGGGTTACTTAGGGCTTGGTAGGTTACTATAAAAAATCATACCAAAATAAAAAATAGGAGAAACAACCATTATATCATAATGTGCATCAGTAGGTGGAGGAGGTGAACGTACCTCATCCAAGTGACCACCAAGAATCAAATCTACATCAAGTGTAGTAGGAAGAGGTGGTTCAAGTGTCTCATCTTCATAAAATGTGTCCTCACTAATAATGGAAAGAGGACAAGAATAAATAGGAGGTGATGAATATGTCAAAGATTCCTCATGTAAATCACCATCAATAATTTGATCCTTACAAATAAGAGAATATGGTTGAGAAATAATGTCACCAACATAAGAATCCTCACTCTGAGAAGAAGGACAAGAAAGAGGAACAATGAAAGGTGATGATACCTCATCAAACAATGTTGAAATAATGTCCTAGTCTTCCTTGGGTGATGTGGCATGCTCAATATGAGTTTTCAAACCATTAGAAACATGGAGGTGAATAAACAAAAGTGCCTCCTTTTATAAATATGCAAGCCACACAATATCATCCTCATATGTAAATATGGGAAATTCATCAATAACAACTTTCCACATTCCCTTCATTTGTAAGTGCATTTATATTTTGATTTTTTGGGTGGTTTAGTTTAAATAACTATGGGGTTTAATCATATGATAATCCATACTCAGAGTCATGAAAACTCAATAGTGGTGTAAAATAGCCAAATGTGAACAAAAGATAGCCTCTACAAAAGACATCAGTTACCACCAAAAATGCATCTTTGTGATTATACCACGTGGATCAAAAATATAATGCACAATAAAAATGGGACATCAATCACAGCTAAAAATATGTCTACAAGTGAAAGGAGTACAATGTGTGAGAAGTATAATAAAGGCAACCTCTAAAAAAATCTAGAGCAAGAAATAGGTTTTTTTACCTGTGAGGGGGTTTGACCTCCTACCAGACCAAACCTCACACTCTAGTCTTCAAAATTTGATATAAAAGGTGTGGGGAAGCAAAAAAATAATAAATGTGTACCTCTATCATTCTTGTATAATAATTTATCTTCTCCATTATAATAATACTCTCAAACTAAAACCCCCTTTACAAATAAAGACTCTCTTTTACAAATAAAACATTTCACCCTTTTAGAAATTTCCACCACTTTCAATTGATTTTTTTAAAAGGGCTCCCCTCACTATACAAATATCACCACAAAGTGATACAATAACTACCACTTGTATTGGATAGGGCTCAAACCCATAACCACCACCATAATTAAAAGTTTTATTGAAAATTTCATCTAACTCAACTATGACCAACCTCAATAGTAATTACATAAAAAACTACTATTTAAACTTTCAAGAATTGGATTATGAAATAAAAAAACTAAATCAACCTTTTGTATGAAGATGTATTTGTGCATCCCGATGGTGTGCAAAGGATTATTCAACTTGGTGGTTTCCAACTATGATAGGAGATTAGATAGCTCAAAAATGGCACATAGATCAGTGGGTAGTTGTTAGTTCATCATGAGGTGAATGATATTGAAGGCTTGGTGCCCAGTAGTGGAAGTAGTGGCTATTGGTGGGCTCAACAAGGTGGGAAGAAAATAATGGGCCAACACAAGACAATAGTAATGTGGAATGGTGTGAGTCTATTGGAAAAATCCCATTTAATGAAGGCTTGGCATAGTGTGGTGAAAAGGCAATGGTTGAATCTTGGTTGAGGTTCAATTCTTGATGGACTACTCAAATGCTACATTGACTTAGGTAGTAAATAATTTGAGTGATTTAATAAAAAAACATCCCAAATTTAAAATTTATAGAGTTGGAATGAGTATAAGATAGAGGATTATAAGTAGTTTAGTGGACTTTGAGGATATAAACATAGACAATTTTGGTAAGAAACATTGCCTTAACTTTAGTAGGTAGTTTTTGAGGTTTAGTACTAGGAGGAGATTTTTATCCAATAATAATGGATCAATCTATCAAAATCAGTAAAAAAATCAAGGTTCAATGTATATTAATGGCAAAAATCTTCCAAAAGATCAAGTGACATCCAAACCAAAAAATAGAATGTTGTCTTGGAATTGAAGACCACCATGATTTGAAATAGATGATAGATGACTATGAAAAATCCATTCTAAGGCTTTCAAATCAATATTGAGGTCTTCAACAGATCTTAAACAAGATCAATTTAGATTCAAGAATGAAGAAAAGTCTTGTACAACCTTATAATGGCCTATGTTGAGTAATGGATGCTTGAAGGAGGCTCTGATACCATGTCAAAGTGATATAAGCACTCATGAAATCACATGATCACTCTTTCACACCATTTATATAGAGAAACCATCTCAAACATTATGCATACACCATATCAAATATTATACACAATAGTCTCTTCATTATTATCTCTGAATAATCAATATATAATCCATATATATCTCTCTCAGGCACTCTAAGGAGAATCACAAGGAGTGCCTAATAAATAGGTAAAAAATTTGGTTTCACAACAATCACTTAGTTATTGTGAACAACTCAGATATAGGTTGATTGTTAAAATAAGTACACAAAAAAATATTGTTTGTGCACACATAAAAAAAAACCAACAAATATAACAACACTCTAAATCAAACTCAACTCTACGAGTGGGTGTAAACATGGCTAAAAAGAAAATTGGTTTGGAAATAACTCAAACCACTAACTAGTGAGAACACAACTGCTCCAACATTATCAAACCACCAAATATCTATAGAAAAATCACTAAACATTAATCAAAAGAGCATTATTTATTCCTATTTCAACTCTGCAACATTATAATATTAAATATCCAAGTCTGAATATTATTTATTTCAGGTTAAGGGCATCGATTATCAAACATTTTAGTTAATCATCTAGCTAAAGTCTTTCTAGTTGCATAATCATAGATGACACAATCACCTTAATAGGGAGAACTACATTGACATGAGGCATATTTGAGTTATGTAGGAAACACTTAGTTACAAGGGGTTTATGAGGATAACTCAACTATCCTTGCTAACCTATTTTTATTCTTTTTTATTATCTAATTACTATCTAGTGCACATGTAAGGATAGGGTTTGATATTTTTAGGTCCTTCACATCAAATATCAACCCACATATCTCAATAGTCATCCTTTATAAATTATCACACATGCCCATATTGATAAATTAGGAATATAATCAGCTTGCAACCATAGTAGGTATAAAATGCAACAATGTGTCCCTATCTTTCTCCTACTTAATTTTCCCAACAAACCATAGATTATTATTTACTAACATGATAGTGTTTATAGGTCATTTAATATAGTTTACACTTATAGACAGTTTGCACAATCAGATCTAATTCTAATTTATGTGGGTTTGCACATCTTTAGGCCAATTTACTAGTTTTATAGAGTTTTCTATTTCCATAATTTTTTAGCATACTATATATTGACTATATTTTAATATCATATTAATACATATAAACATTTCTATTTCAATAGTTTAATTTAATTAATTTAATTCATCTTAAATTAAAAAGGGTTAAACATGATTGAATAAGGAGATCATATAACCATCTCAATGCACATTATTTAAGACTTATTAGAAATAACTTGGTCAATAATTTGTTGTTATATGCATAATCCAAGCATGCCCCATGGAATGATCTAAGATGTTTCTCATGATCAACTTTACCATCATATAAGGGAGTTTGGTAGCTACAAAAACTATTGATAAAGGGTAATATATTATCTTAGGGGCTAATGGGTTATGGAAAAAAACATGCAAATCCATGGCATGGATATCTCTCAATGCACCTTGCTTTAATTATAACACCTTGGTATGTAAATATGAAACAAAATTCTCAAGGTAATGTGTATTATTCAAGGTTGGAAATATAATGTGCATAGCCATCATGAAATGGGTGAAGGTTTATTGCATAGGGATAGGGATAAAAATATGCTAAAGGCCTTGTGTTTTCCCCAAACCTTGAGTAGATGTTACATAGGCCACTGAAGTTATATGCAAAGTAATAATATTAGTAGTAGTGATATGAATACTTGATGTAGAAGGTTTAGCTAACTTTTTCTACTCGTATCTTACTATGTATAACATTGCATAAATTTGATGTGGACTCATGTTAATATATTCATTGAAAATTTCATCCTCAAAACCATCTTATTGAACTTTAGTAGTTGTATCATCGATCTTAATATTATATTAAGTCCATGAATATGGTGAATAGGATATTTTGTATGATCCATAATATGAGGAACAAAGGAAGTCATGTAAGCCTTTTGGAATATAGTAGTGCTAATAGGTATCTCAGATTAGATGTTGTAATAATAGGATTGAAGGAATAATTGAGTTTGTTCATTGGTAGCTTGAGCTTTATTAATAAATTTATATTTTATCCTTATTACCCATTTATTTATATAATTAATCCAAAAAATATACCTTATCCATGTATAAAAATATAAAAAAAGTAATTTCATTAGTTATGTTAACCAATAATGTTCATTTGATATGGTCATGATTAAAGTGTATTATTAGGGATTAATTATAAATTATATTTGAAAATAAAACCTTATGTCTAAAATTTGAAACCCTAAGAAAAAACCTAAAGCTATGCATTGTTCAATATGTGTACAGGTTCACCAATATGATTTACCTTAATTTGGATTAATGGGCAAGATTAATAAAATTAAGGTAGAACTTTGAAATATAATGTAGATCAATATATATGAAAATCAAGCATACAATGTAAAAGGTTGAGATTAATTATTCAAATTTGCCAAGGGTATATGCTAAATATAGAAAGTAATAAATAAATCTCAATACTTATATTTTCTAGGTGATTTTTTGATTGTGACTATATGATAAAAGTGAAAATCAAGGATAATCAGGCCTATGGTTCACTCAGTTGTGAAATTGATTCACTATCTATGTTGGATTGATTTTAAAACAATGATGACCTATTGGTCAATACTAACCTACATGAAAGTAGGGAACACTAATTGTATGATCTTTTGAAGTTGTATTTTATTGCTCTACATTTGCGATCCTAAATCATATTAATGAACATAGATATAGAAATTAAGATAGTTTGCCTTGAAACACTAGTTTTGCTTGTGAGGGATAGAAACCTAAAAAAATGAGGGAAGTGCAATGGGCTAAGATAACTTGAATCACCCTAATCTGATGACTAATTCCTTATTACATATCCAATACTCTAAAGAGGGATATCAAGCTACATGTAATTCTCCCATCTAGTGTGATTATGAAATCATGTTCCTTCACTAGATGCATACAACTAAGGATTGGTATTGATACCTAAAAATTCTTAATTTGAATTTGATTTTGAGTGCTTTATTATTGGCTTGTGACTGCTCCTAATGATAGGTTTTAAATTTTTTTAAGAATAGGGAAGATTTTATTAGTGTGCATTAGTGTATAAATGTTTAATAGATAAGTCCCAAGTCCTTTTGAATGAGACTTAATTTGTTTATATATAGATCTAATTGAATAATTCCTCACAACACCAACACATTAGGATTATGGACCGACCCTAAGTATGGGTTTCATTTTATAAAATAATCATTTTTGAGAGCGGGTTGGTTCTGACCAATGAAAATCATTATTGATCGGTGATAATGACTATAGCTAACCAAAATGGCCTTTGTTCATGTGGACTAAACTAAGTATGTATATGTTTGTGCATGATATTTAATAGGTTTGAAATAAATAGTGAGTTTGTTGTAGGTGTTTAATAATAAATGGTTGAATCATAATATATAATTAAAGTGTGAGAGGATGATGAATTAGGACCTTATTTATGTGCTCAAGTAATGCATGGTCAATGTGTTTCAAGTTTATCATTGTCAAGTACCAAAGACTAGATTTTAATAATTACACCTCATTAGACTGACCTTAAGCTAATAGTCAAGCTGAGGCTACTATTAAAATATTGAAATATATACTAGTAAAGACCATGAAACATAACAAAAGAGATTTTAATCTTCAAATTTATCCTACATTATGGGAATATAGGAAAAGCAATTGTATGCCAATAGGGGAAACCCTATATTCCCTTGTTTTCAATGTAGAATAAATATTTCCTTTGTAAGTAGAAATCCCAAATCTCTATGTTTCTCTACAAGGTCTCTTGGATGAAGAGGAATACCAAATCACATGCCTGATTGAATTAGATAATTTATATGAGCACCAACTCATAGCTACCAAAAATCATGTGGCATACATAGGTCATCTGTGCTACCAATACACTAATAAATTCCATTAATGCCTTATATAGGTTGGAGACCTTGTCTTGAGACTCGATAGTAGGATTTAAAAAATAAAATATAAGGTTAGAAGTTTAGGCCTAATATATTAGGCCCATATTTGGTTACTAAAGATTTTTTAGAATGGAGAATTTAGTTTATGCACCCTATAAGGGAAGGATTTAAATGAATCAATGAACTATTTTCACCTAAAACATTACTACATATAAATATCACATTTCAAATTACCTTCTTTGTATCAATAAAATCTCATTATAATTTTGTTAATTTTTACATCTTAGTCATTTTGACAGAATAACTATCTGACTAAAAGTGCATGTGAAAACACCTTTAGTGTAACATACTATTTCATATTTTTCCATTACTCTACATCCCTTTTATAAATATACTCTCAAAATTAGTATGAAGTATGATTTTGATATTAGTATTTATGGGTATTGTATACCCTATTCCTATGTACATTCCTGGGAATCTTACATACTCTAGTCTACAATCTAGTATAAAAGCTTCTTCATGATAGAATCCCATTTAGTTCTCTTAAAGAAGAATACTGACACAAATTAACTAGGTAATATTATTCACCTACCTTGGTCTTTAGTGATAATATATTGTATATAACTAGTTGCATGGGGCAAAGATTTTGGAATAGGAGCCTTCCCACAACAAATAAATAATAATAATAAAATACAATGAAATTCCAAGCATAAAAAATAAAGAAGTAATGAACAAGGCATTCCACATCTCTTGCACTTCCCTGATCCTTGGTGGTGAGCCCTCACATATTAATAATTATGTTGGGTTAGCATTGAGTGGATATGTCCTTACCTACATTTAGCCTTCAGTAGTGAGCCCTTGCATCTTCCTAATTAGAAGGGGCTAGGTATAGGGAGTCATAACAAATGATAGGAAAAATAAAATCAATGAAAAAATATCTAAAAATTAAATAAAACTCTTTAAAATATTTTTTATACGTCTATGTTAAAAGGACAACCCTTCCCTTTACCAATTTTACCATGGTTGGCCATCCATTGATCTAAGACTAGAGGAAGCCAATAAAACTAGTGTTTTTAAAGCCTAACAATAATTAATATCATCCTAAAACCCATAGAGATTAAGGTTGGCCTTTTATTCATTTTTATGTTTTTGATGAGTAGTTTTTCTATTTTCATCATTTTACATTGGCATATTCGCCTTTAATCCCTTGTTGTAAACTGAGTGTCACTTATCACATGAATAAATAGTTTGATCATTACGTATAATAAAATATTAGATTTTTTTTTTATGTAATCCATAAAATTATACATTTCCATAAATTTTATTAAACATCCAAATATAAGCATATCCATATCATTTTGTCACAAAAATAGATCCATAACATTTCATGCATTTTTATCCATCTACAATGCATAAAATGGAAAATGGAATATTAAAAATTTGAATAAGATTATATAAAGAATTTAAATTCAAAAAATTATTCATATATATATCATAATGTTTTAAGTACATAGAGTTTTTTTATACATTTTATCCACACCAAGAGGGAAATTGTGGTCTGAAATCTCAAAAATCATTTTTTTGTAGACAATAGAAAATCCTAGGCATATAGTCCTCACTACGTCTAAACACTTCATAAAGTGGAGTTTCTTGGGATCATAATATATCTCATATAGTATCATCATGATTTGAATTGATAATTACTCTTTCTCTTACTCCAATTAATTATTGTGTTGTTCCCAACTTAAGAGGCCTCTCCACATGTGGTTAATTTATTCAAAGAAGCAAACCAGGCTCAAATCAATAATATATTTTAGGTTATATAATTTAGCCTCCAAATTAATTATGTGGGACCCTCATATAATAAAATCCTTGGTTACATGGTAATTTGGGTAAAAACATCTAAGTGTTGATCGACACTTATTGGTAACCAAGGGTCGATCAATAGCTTCTTTGTGATCAAACTAGTGGTCACATGGAAGATGTCCACACCAGTATCAAAAATAATCATCCACCACTCCATCATGGAATTTTAAAAATACATTCACACACACATATATTAAATTTAACAAGTATAATGTATAAGTAGAGTAATAAAACAAAATAGGATACTGAAGTGTAGTAAAATAAAAAAACTACAATTTTACTTACCTTGGTCCCCCTCATACCAGTTAGAGTAAAAATCCTCATCAATGCTCATATTTACGTCCTCATATACATTAAATATTATGTTTTTCCATATGATATCCTACTCTCCTCTTATTTCATACACTACTAACTTATACTACTACTACTACTACTACAATGTCTCATATACCACTTGGGATACTACTATAGGAGGCTATCTTGCATCTCCCCTACCACTGTTGATTGTTAAAAAATAATTCTTCCAAATAATGAGGCATGACTCCTCATGATTATATCCTAACATTTTTTAGTAAAATTATTAGTGTACTACATGTTAATGGCTACCATCTCAATCTATCAAACTTAGCATCTTAGATCTCTTGGTCTCCTCTATAAAGTACCTTAGGAACTGGGAGGTTAGTCATATATAGTAGCTTGAACTAATGACAAAATTGTTATATCCCAAATTTTCACCCTACATAATTCAAATATACCTTATCAATTTTGGGATAACATGGAACTATCTATTCATATATACAAGCTGCTACAAGAGATAGATCTCTAGATTATGGGCTAACTCCCTTGATCTATCTTTTAGGCTCACACACTACACTAGAATAATCACTATTGGGGGTGAAAATGGAACAAGGAAAGAAAAAAATAACCTAAAATAATTTATGTGATACACCAAATATATCTCCACAAACATACTTGCATTTGTACTAAGAAGGCAGACTACTAAAACTGATCTCAACTCAAGGGTTCTTCTAACATAAGTGTTTCTATATAGAGGTGTATTACTATGCATATCCAGAGGTGGATGAATATGAGATCTAATATCAGACACTATTAATCTATCTCACACTTAAAAAAACACCTAAAAAACATATACACTTCATGATACCTGTTAGAAGAGAAGGTACTCACGTAAAGCATGCAAAAGCAGAATGGAAGCAAGGAGAAAAAATTCATCACTTGTCATCCAAACATACTACTTGACATAATTAGGCAAGAATTGTAGAGACTAATTCATATTCATAACTTTATTAAAAGGAAAAATAATGTGTCAAACCATTATGGCTTCACCATACCAATTTTGGATCCTTTATAATGCCAAAATGACTTCAATATAAAGAGCATAGGAAATGAGAAAGAAGAAGTGAAATTGAATAGTCATAATGCCAAGTGTCAAGTCTTGAAAACTATTTAACATGAAAGATAAAGAGTTGGAAAATATCTCATGAAATTCCCTTGGATAAATTTCTATCACAAATATAACATCTCCTTAAAGTTGGTGAAGAGATACTCCATTATCCTTCTTGAAACCACATTTTTTATGAGGAATCCATTTGACTGCTTAGAATTGCCTTGGAAGTTGTTGACACATATCATATAACTTGATAAGGTGAAAACATGATTGTGAAAGTCATCATACACCCATCAAATTCTATATTTATCTTTGTCACTTATCATTTACCTTCTTGCAATCACTCATTAGCCCTTTAGGCTTGAATTCACACACTTGCCACTAGGGTTACCTGTATATGCTCAAAGAGATGCATTGAAAGGATGTGAGACAACTCATCAAGGATTTTTTGTATTATGGTATATCATATAGACTTAAATGAAAACTTCAAACCATACTTATCATCTCTAATTTGGCAGTCACCTTCTTTCTCACTATCCTATTCAAGACTACCTATAATAAATATATTAGTAAAGGGGTTTTCATGCATGAACAAGGTGAGAATGGGGTGTCAAGAGTTGAAATACATATATACACTCCTTTTACAATTATTTTCACCTTTTTATTCCCTTATTTACCTTCAATTCAACTCAAATCTTACAGAAAATAGAGAGTTTACCTCATCCATACAAGTGATAGTATGAAACGATTGAATGATGAGGAGCCTGAGAGAGTGACAAGAAGGTCCATATCATTTTATAGACCAATTGACCCCTTTTAGATTAATTTCTCACCATATCTTTCTCATTAGGTTCTTGAGAGGATTTTAGGTCATTCAAGTTCTTAATAATGACTCATAAAGGTTAAGCCCTTAACCCTTAAACCAATGCCATTGAGTTTGAGTTAAATTTTTTTGTCAACTATCCCTAAGTAATTGAGATCCCATGCATCTCATTTGTATAGATATGAGTGAAATAAAATGGCTTCTCAATTAGTTTCTTATATTCTAGACACCCATGAGATAAAATTAGGCTAAAAAGACTAATTCTAAGTTCTCTAAAAAATGATGGATCAAATCAACCCTTCACTTTGCCCTAAAAGTTCTCATGGTTTGGAAAGATCATATGGTCATATGAATTAAGTTTGGAAGCCTGATGGCTCATGTTAAGTTTTAGGCCTAATAGGCATAGACTATTTTTCTAAGTGTGTGGCCACTTCATAGTGTTCCCCATGGCTATAAGTACTTATTCACACTTTTTTACCCCCAATTAAACTCTACACGTTTTCCTATAGTCATTCAAGACTCTTCATTCATATTTTCACCATCCACGTACTATAGGTCTACAGGTAAATTATTTATGGAGTGCCTCTAGTCTAAGACAAAATATAAGGGAATCTCCCTTATTAGATTCACCTAAAGGATACCATGGGGGTCTTTAATAGATCATGAGGAACTTTTGTACCAATTTTCAAACTTTCATCACACTCATAGAGGCCTCAATATCACATGTTCTCGAGATTAACTACTGGGCCTATGACTATGTGCAGGATTGTGGTGGATTGGGTACGAGGTTTTGAAAACAAGCTATGATTATCTCTTGTTTATCCATGCCTCTAAGAATCTCATGGAATGTGATATCATCACTATGAGAGTGATTTATACATGATCACCCATCTTGAACCACTTCCTAACAAACAAACTTGTATCCTTCATTAGCTTAGACTGATCCATGACTATGTCAAACTATAGGTGTGCATATTAGGGAAGTTATGACATTATTGTAGGTGTTAATAAGTGATTTAACACTATAATTCACTCTTTTTATTCCTCCTAAGGTTATTGATATCATCTCATACTTGGTTGAGCTTGTTTCTACATTGAGACCATGATCTCATACCTCACCATCAACACATTAGTTGTCACTTGCAATGTTGTATTGTGATAGGTTCATTTACACCATTTTGACCTAAAGGAACTATAGTTTTATGAGTGTTTCAATCAATATTTGACTAATTTGAAAACCCAACCTATCATCATCCTCTCTCAACCAAATAACTTCCTCTTGTGTCAAGGTGTGGCCTCTCCATCTAAGTTGCAATAACAAAGCCATCAAGCTTATCCAAAATTCACAGAAACTCACCAATAGATGACATTGTGTATGGGAAAAATTCCTTTTAGAGAAGTTAACATTCCCATTATACAAATTTTCCAACATTGTACCTCTCCATCTAAGTTTGGTTGTATGTAATGGCCTCACCACTTCCAATTTGATCTTATCTATGCTCTCATATTTGCTTGAAGGTCTCCATTGATTCCAAACACCTCCAAAGCCCTTTTGACACTACTTTGTCTCTTTTGTATTAAATTTAGACCACTATTTGAGACTACATGTAGGTGTCATTTAGATATAGGACTGTGCACTAGGTTAAAACCTTATCATCACCCTTGAGGTCTCTTTAATGCAAACCCTCAGTGGATAAACTAACTTCCATATTATTTGGGTTTGAACACATGTGTGTTAATCTTGACCTATAGTTGCTCACATAAGATCAAAATACTATAATTAGCAAACATTGTTTTGCACACTTCATTGATATTAACTTCTAGCATAAAGAGATGGTTTTGCCTATTCTTTCATGACCACACATGACACACCAGGCTGAAAAAACATGAAAATAGTTTATATGATATACAACTCCACTTAAACTACTTGGTTCACACATATCAATCACCAAAATGAGAAAACTAAAGCCATTAAGAATGCACAAGTAGTTTGGAGGCACTAAAAATCTTAGTGATTGTTCATACAATATGAACCAAAAATCTTGAAACTATGGAAATGAAATGGAAGTACATAGGGATACTAACATCCCCCAAATTAATTCACTCTAGCTACTTTTATCTAGTCCATACCAAATGAAAATTGTTGACCTATCTTTACCTGTCCAAGAGAGCAATAGGAGAGAGAAACTAGTTTTAATAAATTTTGAACCTATTGAGACCATCTAAGCCTAGAAATGACTTATGGGGATGCCATGAAATCTTCTTGAAGCATCCACATGTGTTAGATGAGTCATCTAATTTATAAAACTACCTGAAATTGACCATTTTTTAGATGATCTTCTTATTTGTAGATTGAAACTATAATGTTTTAGTTTAAAAATATCCTCTAACATTCTATGATATGAAGTACATTAGATAGAATATTGAAACGTTTGCATTTTGATGGGATTTATGTACAACTCTTTAACATGACCAAAATGTGGCTTAAGATGACAATAAGACAAATGAACAATATGACAAGGTTAAAACATGTTATGTAACCATATTTATGACCATGGAAATCATTTCAAACATAGAAGGACCCTATGAAAAGTTAGAAAATTAAGGGGGGTTGACCTAATTTGACCTATAGTGAAATTTTGACAACATTTTAGCAATTTCTATGGGGTAGCATGCTTATTATGATAAGGACCAGTTACCTTCTCCTATCCTTAGAAATGAAGTCACCCATATGCTTCAATTAATACCAATATGGCTCTAAATAGACACCAAACACAATAGGAAATATACACACCAAAACAAACACTTATGATCTCAAATCACTTAGGGAAAACACACAAATAACTCAAATGAAACACACATCTATCCTAATATGTAAAAGACCTCAAGACACTTGAGGTGAAGAATAACTTATTCATTGCTTCAACCAAGGTCAAAGACAATGCTTCTATCATCACTGCTACTCCATGAAAACAAACCCTCATATAATGCATACTTGTCAATGAAAACTTGTTTATGGAGATAGTCAAATGACTTACCACTATTAGAGCTTTTGCTAGCTAAAAATGTATCACTTAGAGCTCTCATGAATACTCCATCTAGCTCTCTAAGTGTCTTGTTTGAGATTGTATCTTACTTGAACTTTGTCATGTCTGCTTGGCAATCCTCAATCTAATCATTGGGAATCATCATATCCTTCTCAACTTCAAATGCATTTGAAACATGACATGTCTACTATTTTTTCTCATCAAGAACTTCATGTTCTTCTAGGGTTGTTTCTTTGTTGGTAAAGACCCAAAGATATTCTTTGTGCTTATTAGGTACATGATTAACCTCATCATCAGGTTTGTATCCTTTTTTAAAATTTGTAGACCTGATCACCTCCTTAAACTCCTGTATAATGGAATTGAATTGTTTTCACATATCATCTACCTCTTCATGAGGTTTATGCTCATGAAAATGAATCTGATTCAGATCTTGATTATCTATTAAACATGAAAATGAAGTTGAACATAAAGAATAATTTAAAAACACAATATAGTCTCACACACACTGTCTATATCTTATTTCATATAGAAGATTAAAAATATATAGGAACTGAGTTTCCTATATTCAGGAAGTGAAATCCCTATAAAATCTCAACCAAATAATCTCCTGACTAACCAAACACTATTTATGAATATATTGTTACTAATAATATATTTGAGTAACTACCAATTAACTAAAATGAATCACCTCATATATTATTATTATTATTCATAATAATAATAATAATATACCAAAAAACTATTGACATATTATTTTTTATATAACAATAATTATGTTATTACATATTAATAATGTGAACATACCTCAACATTCAAACCTTTGTAAACATTATTAACCCTTAGTCTACACCTGCACATGTACTAATGACTCAGTGATTTTTAGAGGACAATCTTGACTAACAACCAAAAATAAGGGTTTTACAAGTGGCTTACCATAAACCACAAAATAATGGTATTACAAGTGGCTAACCATAAACCACAAAATAATGGTTTTACAAGTGGCTTACCACAAACCACAAAAAAATGGTTTTACAAGTGGCTTACCATAAACCACATCATGATTGCAATATAATTACTAGCCCTCATCATTATCACATATTATAGAAGTTATATAGGAATATTTAGTTCACTTATGAGAAATGTGAACAAGTATACAACACATATTCTTATTTCAAACCACACCATGCTAAAAATAACACACAACTTAAAAAACATAATTGAAAAGCAAATATGCCACTAAAGCAAAAAGTGGCCCTATCACCAGTGGCTAATGAGAGGCTATGAAACTTCCAACCTCTTTTTATTCCTTCATTTAGTTAATGAATTTGCTTCACTTAGCCGATATGTCTATGAAGCTCAAAAAATTTCTAGGATGTCGGATACTCCCGATAATACATCCATTTTACAATTTTTGAAAATGACTCAACACACTTTAAATAATTACTCTTTATTTTTGACTCATTTTTGAATTTTTATAGACATAATTTTGACTTTTACTAACACATGACAACTTGTTTAATGACTTTAACAAATGCATCCTAGACTCATGACTCTTTTTTTTTGACATATTAAAATGACATATTGGTCTTGACACATTTTATATAATCAAACATAAAAGACTCTAAAACCAAAACCTTATAGACATTGAAACTAATCAATGATAAAAAAATCATATTGACACCTAAGAAAACTATTTAATTGATACCTAAAAACCTAAATTCTAAATCATCACCTAAAAATAACATTTTGTTTGATTTCAAATCATAAAAAAATAATGTCAAATATAAACATTTACCACATATGCCCTATGCACTTCTCACTAATTCCAAATTATCATCATCTAGTGAAGATGCCAAAGTCTCAACAAGAGTGGCAGTCATCTTTTGAACCAGTTTCAATAGAAACACATCCAATTTACATACCATCCATTTAGTGAGTGTGTGGTTTAAATATTCATGAATGACCACATGAAAAATGTTAACATGTTGTGCATCAGGTGCCATGGTGTACATAGTCATGATCCTCTTGAATCTTCTCAAATAGTCAAATATCTCATATTCACCATGTTGGCTATGATCCTTCAATATAGATGCTAAGGAACTCATGTTAAGCATAGATTTTGTCATATTATGTATACAATAAGTTTTAAAAACATGTAAAGAAAAAATACACTCCTTGATGGTAGGACATATGATTGGGATGAAGAAAATACACATTCAGTTGATCAATGAGAGGGTGTACGCTTTGACAAAATTGGGTATTGATAATTTTTGTAGAGTTGGGAAATATTGCCAACATAAATAATAGAATAAGAATACCCAAAACCATGTTATTATTTTTTTTCACTCATAATGCAAGTGATGGACTGATGGATGACTATTCACAAATCAATATCTGGCAAAGAAATCTAGAAAATAAAATGGATATAACATGAACAAAAATGAGCATCCCCATGAGATAATAAATAGATCAGATGTAGAGTAAATAATGTCAAGGTAGAATGTGAATGGCAAAATTATCCAAGTAGATTCACATGTGGAATAACAATAGTATGTACATGAATATTTGTAGTATGCCTAGGCATATATGCATAACTATAATTATCCTCTCAACAAACAAAAACTTATCAATCAAGGGTAATAAATAGAAGAGTGTGGCTACCCCTTGATAAAAAATTAAAAATCCATAGCTATTTCAAAATCCTACTTTGAAACCAGATAATGAAATTAGTTTAGATCTTTATTATCTACTAAACATAAAAATGAAGTTGAACACAAAGAATAATTTTAAAAAATAATATAATCTCACACACACTATCTGTATCTTATTTCATATGGAAGGTTACAAATATATAGGAACTAAGTTTCCTATATTTAGGATGGTGAAATCCCTATAAACTCTCAATCAAATAATCTCTCAACTAACCAAACACTATATACAAATATATTGTTACTAATAATATATTCAAGTAACTACCAACTAACTAAAACAAATCACCCCGTATATTATTGTTATGTATAATAATAATAATATACCAAAAAAAATTAATGTATTATTGTTTATATAATAATAATTACATTATTACATATTAATAAAGTGAACATACCCAACACATGAGTGTTCTCTTCCTTGGTAAGTAAAGTTGATTGCTCATTAGGACTGTCATGCTTTGTTATAAATGGGATATGCATATCATCATCCAGGTGAAAAAGGTAGTTGCCCCATGTAATTTTTTATAAAATTTCATCATAATTTGTCTCAAGAGATCCATAAAATTCTTCATGGAGGATGTATGTACCAATAATAGTTTCTTCAAATCCATATTGCTTAGTTCCCCTTTCATCAAGGTACAAGTCAGCTATGCCATCAAGAAGTGTTAGAGGTTCTTGATCACTAGGATGATCTTCTTCATCACTGTTATTTCAATTCATGTTATATGTGTAAGGCACATATGTATCTACATGAAAAATAGATAGAGTTTTAGATTTTATTGACAGCTTTGTACCATACCTAGTCCTAAATGTCATGTAGGACCACTCTGAAGTCAAATATCCTCCAATCTTAACCATAAATTCTCTTGACAAGGAAAGAGAAAAATGGGGTGGCATATCCACTACCGTAACATCTTGAGAAATGGTGAAAGTAGGAAAATAATGAAGAACAAGTTGAAAACCTTTGGTTATGTGAATGGTCTTGGAAGCTAACCCATCCAATTTTAGTATTCCTTTATAGTGAGGCTCATACTTCAAGTTTAATTTATTAGCTACTTGTTTGGGCATGACACAAGTACTAGCTCCACTATCAATAAAATAATTGTGGACCAAAATATCTCCAATGATTATGGAGTGATATAATGGAGGAGTTTTTTCAAATTTCTTAACTTTATATAGTTGTACTTTAGTGAGATTCAATGTGTTTGTCAAGGCTACTTCTTTCCCACTAGGCTAATTAATTATCATTTTGAGTTTGGATAACTCTTCTTGGAGTAGGTCTGCTTGTCCAGGTATTGCAAGTGTATCCCAAATTGACACATTCACATGAGCCTTCTTCATCTACTCTAAAATGTTAGTAAAAGATCCACTAACCTTAGCTTGTTCATTAAGAGGAATGGTGCTACCTACAACTTGAGAATTTTTAGGTATGAAAGAACTCCTAGAATCTTGATCTCTTTGAGCTACTTATGTGTTTGGAACTAAATTAGACATAATTTCCATTTTGTATGTTTTAAAATTCATTTGTAGACCATTAAAAAACCCTTGAACCTCTTCAAGTTCCTTCCTCTTTGCCCTTGTGTTTGCATCTATAGGGATTGAATCTTTTCTTAACTACTCTTGATAATTCATAGGACATGAGTCATCTTGATTCCAATTGACTAAATTAGACTACACTTGAACACTCTTACCATTGTTTTCTCCTCCATTAGATACCTCATATTGAGTCATGGTTGACATTATTCCCAAACTTGTGATGAAGGCTTGATTGAAGGACTCACTAACATAGGTAGATGGATCATGAGGTTGATCCAATGAAGGGTGACTATCATGCTCTTGAGCAAGGTTATTTTGAGTAGGCACTAATGCTATTGAGGTGGAGGGAGCATCGGGACTATATTTAGTAAATGACTTTGCTTAAACTAGATGCCCTTGGCCTTGAGGATGACTTTGAAAGGGTGGTCTATTACCTTGATAGTTTGGGTAGGACTGATTATGTTGATAGTGGCTTTGTAAATGCCTTACTATTTTTTAATGATCCTATTGAGACCTAAAATATCTTTCTCAAGAGACCTCATTATTTCTACCTTATTATATTTAATTGGTTGACTAGGGGCAATAGATTTATGTTTTGTAAGAATAGGAGAAACAATAGGTGCATGGGCTTGTAAATCAAGGAATAGAGGCATGGGAAGTCATAGGGAAATATTCCCATCTTGAATCAAACAATTCTCTACCCTAATGGCCATTTCATAGGCATTAGGTAATGTGACCCCTCCCATAGATTGTATCATCATTGAAATATCACTATTAAAAGCCTTAAGATATTAAAGGAAAACATGGTGAGTAGTACGTATTACCAAGATTGGGATCCTATCCCATGTCTTCTAAAATCTTGTGTTGAAGTCTTGAATAACTTATTGAGTTTCTTTCCTTATATTGGTCAGCTACTTAGTCAATGACAAGTTATCACTCTTGTCCTCAAATCTCCTCCTCAAGGAATCTCCCAATTCATCCCATGTGGTGATATATTTAGGGGCCAATGTACCATAATAATCAATATATTTTCCATTGAAAGAGATAACCAACAACCTAATTTCTATGTTTTCCTTAATGATGTGATGTATATTATAGAAGTTAGCAATGTTTCTAATATGCTCAATAGGGGTAATGTCAGTCTCACTAGTGTAAAAGGGAACACTTTTGATGTTAGATATGGGAATGTAATCATAATGGGCAAGTCTTATAGGACTATAGACATTGAAGGCAAAAAAAGGTAGTTTCCTTTCCATAGTAGCTTTCGAACTTTGCAATGGGCCAATAAAAAACTTTTTTTATAGGCTTATGAGCAAGGTATGATCTCCTTGGGTAAGGATGGGTGTTGGTAAATCTATTTGCTTTGTATGAATAATGAAGAATATCTTGGAATTAAAAAGGGATGCATTTGGTAAGATACCTTGTTTTTACCTCAAGAATGAAATTGTGCACTATTCTACCACCAAGAATCAAATGTTGGAGTCACCAGATACTGTAGGCTGTGGACTGTTAGAGCCTCTTTATTGTCAAAGACCATCATCCACCTTGAACAAACTTCTTGAACTTTAGGTCCTATTGGGAATTCCAAAACTATTATAGCCCAAATTTTCACCCTAGATAATTAAAATATACCTTCTCAAATTTGGGATAACATGGAACTATCTTTACATATAAACAAGATGCTACAAGAGATAGATCTTTAGATTATGGGCTAACTCACTTGATCTATATTTTAAGATCACACCCTACACTATGCTAATCACTATTGGTGGTGAAAAGGGAAGATGAAAACATAAAATTAACCTATATTAATGAAGGTGATACACAAAGGATATCTCCACAAACATACTTACATTTGCACTAAGAAGACAAATTGCTAAAACTAATCTCAACTCAAGGGTTCTTCTAGCATAAGTGTTCCTACATGGAGGTAGATTACTATGAATATCTAGAGGTGGGTGACTATGAGGTCTAATCTCAAACACTACTAATATATCTCACACTTCAAAATACATCTAACAAACATATACACTTTATGAGACCTATTAGAAGAGATGTTACTCACACAAAGCATATAAGAGTGGAATGGAATCAAGGAGAAAACATTCATCACTTGTCATCCAAATGGAATAATTGACATACTTAGGTAATAATTAAAAATACTAAGTCAAATTCATAAATTTATTCAAAGGCAAAACAATATGTCAAACTAGTAGGGCTTCACCATACCAATTATGGATCCTTTACAATGCCAAAATGGCTTTAATATATAGAGCATATGAGAAGAGAGAGAAGTGAAGTTAAATAATCATAGTGCCAAGTGTCAAGTACTAAAAAATAGTTACCATGAAATATAAAGAGTTGGAAAATATATCATGAATTTACCTTAGACAAGTGTCTATCACAAACATAACATCTCCTTGAAGTTGGCAAAGAGACATTCCATTATCTTTCTTGAAACTTCCTTTTTGATGGGGAATCCATTTGATTGATTATAACTACCTTGGATGTTATTTAAGCATATCATCTGACTTGAGAAGTTGAAAACATGATTTTCAAAGTCATCATACACCCATCAACTAATAGCTTTATCTTTGTTACTTGTCATTTACCTTCTTGTAATCACTCACTAGCCCTTTAGGCTTGAATTCACACACTTATCACTAGGGTGACCTATATATGTTTAAGGAGATCCATTTTATGGATGTGAGATAACTCATCAAGGCTATTTTTTCCTTTGGTCTTCATATAGACTTCAATGAAAACTTCAAACCATACTTCTCATCTACAATTTGCCAATCACCTTCTTTATCATTATCTTATTTAAGATTGCCTATAACAAACAAATTAGTAAAAGGGTTTTCATATATGAACAAGGTGATAATGGGGTCTCAAGAGTTTAAATACATCACTAAACTCCTTCCACAATTATTTTCACCTATATATTCCTTTCTATACCTTCAATTCAACTCAAATATTGTAAAAAATAGAGAGTTTGCCTCATCTATATAAGTGACAGTACGAAACAATTGAATGATTAGGATCCTAATAGAGTGAAAAGAAGGTCCATATAACTTTATAGACCAATTGACCCCTTATGGATGCATTTCTCACCATATCTTTCTTATCTAGTTCTTGAGAGGGTTTTAGGTCATTCAGGTTCTTAACAATGATTCATAAAGTATAAGCCCTTAACGATTGAACCAATGCCATTGAGTTTTATTTAAATACCTCCCTCAAATATATATAATTGATTAAGATCCAATGTATCTCATCCATATAGATATGAGCGAAATAAAATGGCTTCTCAATTAGTTGCTTACATTCTAGACACCCTTGAGATAAAATTAGGCAAAAATGACCAATTCTAAGTTGTAGTATATAAATTGATGGATCTAATCAGCCCTCCATTCTCCCATGAAAGTTATCACATGGTTTGGAAACATCATATGATCATATGAATTAAGTTTGGAAGCCTGATTGCTCATGTTGAGTTTTAGGCCTAATAGACATAGATTATGTTTCTAAGTGTGTGGCCACTTCATAGTGGTCCCAATGGCTATAAGTTATTATCCACACATTTTTACCCCCATTTTAACTCCACACATTATCCTACAATCATTAAATAATCTTCATTCATATTTTCACCATCCATGTAATATAGATTTGCAAGTACATTATTTGTGGGGTGCCTCTAATCTAAGATAAAATAGAGGGAATTTACCCTATTATATTAACATAAAAAAGACCATGGGGTTATTTAATATCTAATTAGGAAATTATATAACAATTTTCAAAGTATGATCATACTCATCGAGGCCTCAACATCACATGTTCTCAATACCAACTTTTAGGCCTATGTTTATGTGCAAGATTTTGGTGGACTGGGTATGAGGTTTTGAAACCCAAATATGACTATCTCTTGTTCATCTCCACCTCTGATAATCTCATGGAATGTGATATCATCAATTTGAGAGTGATTTATATGTGATCATCCATCTTGAACCACTGCCTATCAAATAAACCTGCATCTTCCATTAGCTTAGATTGGTTTGTGACTATGTCAAACTATAGGTGTGCATATTAGGGAAGTTATGATATTATTGTAGGTTTTAATAAGTTATTGAACACTATAATTCACTCTTTTGATTCATACTAATGTCATTGAGTTCATCTCATACCTGGTTGAGCTCATTTCTACCTTGAGACCATGTTCTCATACCTCACCATCAACACACTAGTTGTCACTTGCACGTTGTATTGCTAGAGGTTCATTTGGATCATTATGACCTACATGCACTATAATTTAATGAGTTTTTAAATCAATATTTAATTGAGTCAAAAAATCAACCTACTATCATCCTGTCTCAACCAAACAACTTCCTCTTTTTTCAAGGTATGACCTCTCCATCTAAGTTACAAGAACATAGCCATCAAGCTTGTCTAGACCTCATATACACTAACCAACAAATGACATTGCATAGGAAAATAATACCTTTTGGATAATTTAAGGTAACATTCCCATTTTGTAACTTTTCTAACTTTGCACCTCTCCATCTAAGTTTGGTTGTATGTAATGGCCTTATCACTTATATTCTGATCTTATCTATACTCTCAGACTTGATTGAAAGTCTCCATCAGACTTGATTGAAAGTCTCCATTGAGTCCAAACACCTCCAAATCCATTTAAACACTAATCTACATCTTTTGTATTGACTTTAGAAAACTATTTGAGATTACCTGTAGGTGTTATTTAATATAGAAATGTGTACTAGGTTAGAACCTTATCATCACCCTTGAGGTCTCTTCAATGCAAATGATCAAAGGATAAACTGACTTCCATGTTCTAAGAGATTGAACACAAGTGTGTTACTCCTTACTTTAACTCACTCATAGAAGATCAAAATACTATAACTAGCAAACATTGTTCTGTAGACTTCATTAATATTCACTTCTAGCCCAAGGAGATGGTTCTACCTATTCTTTCATGACCACATGTACCACACCAGGTTGGAATCACTATGAAATGAGTGTATATTGTCTAAAAATCCACCTACACTACTTGGTTCACATAGACCAATCACCAAAATGATAAAATGGAAGCCATTAGGAATGTGTAGGTAGTTTAGAGACAATAACAATCTTAGTGATTATTCATGCATTACAAACCATTAATATTGAAAATATGGCCATGGAATGGAAGTACACAAGGAATACTAACATCTTTCAAGTGCATTCACTCCAACTCCTTTTCTTCAATCCATACCAAATGAAAAATGTTGACCTAACTTTACTTTTCCAAGAGAGTGATAGGAGAGAGAAACCAAGTTTGATCAATTTTGAACCTATTGAGACCATCTAATTCTAGAAATGACCTTTGGGGATACCATGACATCTTATTGAATCCTCCACATGATCCAAATGAGTCATCCAGTCCATGCAAGTACCTAAAACTAAACTTTTTAAGATTATTTTCTTGTTTATGCATTGAACCTTCAATGTTTTAGTTTCAAAACTATCCTCTAACATTATCTAATAGGAATTACATTGGATAACATCTTGAAACATTTATCTTTTCATGGGACTTACATATAACTCTTTAACATGACCAAAAGGTGGCTTAAGATGACAATAAGACATGACAAATATGATAAGGTTAAAACATGTTATGTGACCTCATTTAGGACCATGGTAAACATTTCAAACCTAAAAGGGCCCTATTAAAAGTTTAAAAATGTAGGGGGTTTGACCTATTTTGACCTATAGTGAAATTTGGTCAACATTTTAGTGATTTATAAGGGGTAGCATGTCTGTTATGCTAAGGAATAATTTCCTTATCCTATCCTTAGGAAATGGAGTCACCCATATGCTTTAGTTGACATTGATATGCCTCTGAACAAACACCAAAATCACACCAAACACAATAGGAATAAAACAGACCAAACAAGACACAAAAGCACATACTTGTGCTCTTAAATCACTTAGGGAAAATACACAAACAACTCAAATGAAACACACACCTATCCTAATAGGTACAATACCTCAAGACACTTAAGGTAAAGAATAAATTCTTCATTGATTCAACTAGGGTCAAATACAATGCTTCTAGCATCACTACTAATCCATGAAAGCAAACCCTCATATGATGCATACTTGTCAATAAAAAATTGCTTATGGAGATATTCAAATTACTTACCACTATTGGATCTTCTATTAACTACAAATGTATCACTTAGAGCTCTCATGAACACTCCATCTAACTCTTTAAGAGGCTTGTTTTAGCTTCCAACCTCCTTGGACTTTGTCATGTCTACTTGGTTATCCTCAATCTAATCATTATGAATCATCATAGCCTTCTCAATTTCAAATGCATTTGAAACATGACATGTTTACTATTGGGAGTCATCAAGGCAATCTTCTTTGTGCTCATCAAACACATCATGTTCTACCAATGTTGTTTCTTACTTGATAGAGACCCCAAGCTCTTCTTTGTGTTTATTAGGTGTATCTTTGACCTCATCATCAGATTTTTTTGAAAATTTGCATACTTTTTCACCTCCTCAAACTCTTGCACAATGGCATTGAATTATTGCCACTTATCATCTACCTCTTCACAAGGTTCATGCTCATGAGTGTTCATTTCCTTGGTAAGAAAAATTGATTGCTCACTAGGACTGACATGCTTTGTTACAACTAGAATATGAATATCATCATCCATGTGCAAGAGGTAGTTTCCCCATGTAAATTTTCATTGTAATCTGTCTAAAGAGCTCCATCATATTCTTCATGGAGGATGTATATACCAAGCCCAATTTATTCAAATCCATATTTCTTAGCTCCTCATTCATCAAGGTATAAGTCAACTATGCCATTAAGAAGTTTTAGAGGTTATTGATCACAAGGATAATATTATTCATCATTGATATTTAAATTCATGTTTGATATATAAGGCACATATGGATCTACATGAAAACTAGATAGAGGTTCAGATTTGATTGACACCTTTGCACCATACCTAGTCTTAAATTCCATATAGGACCAATCTAAAGTCAAATATCCTCCAATTTTAGTAGTAAACTCTCTTGACAATCAAAGAGAAAAGTGGGGTGGCACATACACCACCAAAACATATTGATAAATGGTGAAAGTAAGATAAGCATGAAGAACAAGTTGAAAACCTTTGATTATGCCAATGGTCATGGCAGTTGACCCATTTAATTATAGTACTCCTTTAGAATGAGGATCATACTTCAAGTTCAATTTCTCAGCTGATTGCCTAGGTATGACACAAGTGCTAGCTCCAATATCAATAAGATAATTTTATACCAAAGCATTTAAAATGATTATGGAGAGATATAATGTAGGATATTTGTCAAATTTCTCAACTTTATTTTACTGTCCTTCACTAGGATTCAATGTGTTTGTCAAAGTTGCTTCTTTTCCACTAGGTTGCTTAGTTTTCATGCTAAGTTTAGATATCTCTTCTTGGAGTAGGTCTTACTTCTCCAATTATTTCAAGTGTATCCCATATTGACACATTCACATGAGCCTTCTTCATCTTCTCTACAATGTTAGTGAAAGAGCCACTAACCTTATCTTGTCCACTAGTAGGAATTGTGTTGCCTACAATTTGATAATTTTGAGGTATAAAATAACTCCTAACATCCTAATCTCTTTAAGCTAATTGTGTATCTTTAACTAAATTATACATAATTTCCCTTTGGGATGTTTTAACATTCATTGTTGGACCTTTTTAAGCCCCTCAAACCTATTCAATTACCTTCCTCTTTGCCCTTGTGTTTACAGTTATAGGGCTTTAATCTTTGCTTGACTACCCTTGATAATTCATAGCACATGAGTCATCTTGATACAAATTGAATAAATTATACCCAACTTGAGCACTCTTTCCATTATTTTATCCTCTATTAGGTACCTCATCTTGAGTCATGGCTGGCATTATTCCCAAACTTGCCATGAAGGCTTGAATGAAGGACTCATTGACATAAGTAGATAGATCATGAGGTTGATCCCATGAAGGGTGACTATCATGAACTTGGGAAAGGTTATTTTGAGAAGTATCTAATGATATTTATGTGGAAGGATCATTGGGATTATATCCATTATATAAATTTACTTGAACTAGTTGCCCTTGGCCTTGAGGATGACTTTGAAAGGGTGGTTTATTACCTTGATAGTTTGGGTAGGACTGATTATGATGATAGTGGATTTGGAAAGGCCTTAATACTATTCAATGATCCTCTTGATACCTAAAATATCTTTCTCAAGATCCCTCATTATTTTTTCCTCATTAGATTTGATTGGTTGACTAGGGGCAAAAGATTTATGTTTTGGTGTAGGAATGGGAGAAACAACAGGTGTAGGGGTTTGAAAATAAAGGAATACAAGCATGGGAGGTCTTGGGGTAATATTCCTAGCCTAAATCAAACAATTCTCTGACCTAATGGCCACTTCATAAGCATTAGGTAATGTGATCTCTCCCATAGATTATATCATTATTGAAATATCACTATCAAAAGCCTTAATATGGTAAAGGAAAGCATGGTGAGAAGTAGGTATTACCAAGATTGGGATCCTATCCCATGTCTTCTAAAATATTATGTTAAAGTATTGAATAACTTCTTTAGGTTCTCTCCTTATGATGGTCAATTTTTTAGTCAATGTAGAGTTGTCACTCTTATCCTCAAATATCCTCCTCAAGGCATCTCCCAACTTATCCCATGTGATTTTAGATCTAGGGGCCAGTGTACCATAATAATCAATATTTTTACCCTTGAAAGAGACATCCAATAAACTAATTTCTATATTCTCCTCAATGATGTGATGTATATTATATAAGTTATCAATGTTTCTAATATGCTCAATAGGGGTAATGGCAGTCTCACTGATGTTTAAGGGAACACTTTTGAGGGTAGATATGGTAATTCCATCATAATCGATAAGTCTTAGAGGACTATAAGAAACAAAAGGTATATTCCTTACCATAGTATATTTAGGACTTTTCAATGTTTCAATAAAAAAATTCTTATAGGTTTATGAGCAAGGTATGATCTCTTTGGATAAGGATGGGTGTTGGAAAATCTATTTGCTTTATATGAATACTGAGTAAGATATTGGAATTCAAAAGTAATGCCTTTGGAAAGAGACTTTATGTTTACCATGAAATAATACACTAGTATACCACCAATAATCAAATGTTGGAGTCACCAGATACTACAAGAAGTGGACTATTACAACCTCCTTCTTGTTAAAAATTGACATCCACCTTAAATAACCTACTTAGACTTCAAGTCCCACTAGGCATGCCAGAAATGTTATAGACCAAATTTTCAATTAAAATATGTCAAAGAGACCTCAAATTTTGGATAACATGGAACTATCTCTACATATAGACAAACTACTACAAGAGATAGATCTCTAGATTATGGGCTAGCTCCCTTTATCTATATTTTAGACTCACACTACACTAGACAAATCACTATTTGGGGTGAAAAGTGAAGAATTAAACATAAAAATAACCTAGAATAATAGAGGTGATACACCAAATATATCTCCACAAATATACTTGCATTTTCACTAAGAAGGTCGACTGCTAAAACTAATATCAACTCAAGGGTTCTTCTAGCATAAGTGTTTCTACATGGAGGTAGATTGCTATGCATATCTAGAGGTGGGTGAATAGGAGGTCTACTCTCAGACACTACTAATCTCTCTCACACTTCAAAACATACCTAACAAATATATACTATTCATGATACCTTTAAGAAGAGATGTTACTTACACAAAGCATATAAGAGTATAATGGAAGCAAGGAGAAAAAATTCATCATATATCATCCAAATGGACTACTTAACATACTTAGGCAAGAATTATAGAGACTAATTTATATTCAAAACTTTATTCAAATGAAAAACAATATTTCAAATTAGCAAGGCTTTACCATGCCAATTGTGTATCCTTTATAATGCCAAAATGGCTTCAATATATATAGCATAAGAGAGGAGAGAGAAGTGAAGTTGAACAGTCATAATTCCAAGTGTCAAGTCTTGAAAACAAATTACCATGCAATAGAAAGAGTTGGAAAATATCTCATGAAGTTCCCTTGGATAAGTGTCTATCACAAACAAAACATCTCCTTGAAGTTGGCAAAGAGACACTCCATTATCCTTCTTTAAAGTGCCTTCTTGATAGGGAATCCATTTGACTACTTAGAACTACCTTGGAAGTTATTGACACATATCAACTAACTTGAGAAGGTTAAAACATGATTGTGAAACTCATCATACACCCATTAATTGATAGCTTTCTCTTTGTCACTTGTCATTTACCTTCTTGCAGTCACTCATTAGCCCTTTAGCCCTAAATTCATACACTTGTCACTAAGGTGACCTATATATGCTCAAGAAAATACATTTTATGGATGTGAGATAATTCATCAAGATTTTTTTCCTATGGTCTATCATATATACTTCAATGAAAAATTCAAACCATACTTCTCATCTTTAATTTGGCAATCACCTTCTTTCTCACTATCCTATTCAAGACTACCTACAACAAATAGATTAGCAAAGGAATTTTCATGCATGAAAAATGTGAGAATGAGGTCTTAGGAGTTGAAATATATATATACACTACTTCCATAATGATTTTCACATATCTATTCTATTCTATACCTTTAATCCAACTCAAATCTTATATAAAATAGAGAGTTTACCTCATCCATACAAGTGACAGTACATAACAATTGAATGATGAGGAGATTGAGAGAGTGCCAAGCAGGTCTAAATCACTTTCTAGACCAATTGACCCATTTTGGATGCATTTATCACCATATCTTTCTCATCAAGTTCTTGAGAGGGTTTTACATCATTCAGGTTTTTAATGATGATTCATAAAGGTTAAGCCCTCAAACTTCAAACCAATGACACTAAGTTTGAGTTAAACATCTCCTTAAACTATACCTAAGTTTATGAGATCCCATGCATCTCATCTGTATAGATATGAGCAAAATAAAATGGCTTCTTGATTAGTTGCTTGCATTTTAGACACCCTTGAGACAAAATTAGGCCAAAATGACCAATTCTAAGTTGTTCTCTACAAAATGATGGATCCAATCAACCCTCCACTCTCCACTAAAAGTTATCGCATGGTTTGGAAAGATCATATGGTAAAATGAATAAATTTTGGAAGCCTAATGGCTCATGTTGAGTTTGAGGCCTAATAGGCATAGACTATGTTTTTGAGTGTGTGACCACTTCATAGTGGTCCCAGTGGATGTAAGTTCTTTTCCACACTTTTTATCCCTAATTAAACTCTACACATTATCCTATAGTCATTCAAGACTCTTCATTTATCTTTTCAACATCCATGTACTATAGGTCTATAGGTACATTATTTATGGAGTGCCTTTGGTTTGAGATAAAATAAAGGGCACTTTACCTATTAGATTGACCTAAAACATACCATGGGGGTATTGAAAAACTAGTGAGGACCTTTTGTACCAAGTTTAAAAGTTTGATCACACTCATAGAGGACTCAACATCACATCTTCTCAAGACTAACTTCTAGGCATGTGATTGTGTGCAGGATTTTGGTAAACTGGGTATGAGGTTTTGAAACCCAACTATGACTATCATTTGTTAATCCTTGCCTCTAAGAATCTCATGGAATGTGATATCATCATTGTGAGAAATATTTATACATGGTCATACATATTTCACAACTACCTATCAAACAAACCTACATCCTTCATTAGCTTAGACTAGTTTGTGACTATGTCAAACTGTAGGTGTGCATATTAGGGAAGTTATGAGATTATTGTAGGTGTTAAAAAGTGATTTAAAATTATAATTCACTCTTTTGATTCCTCCTAAGTTTAATGAGGTCATCTCATACCTGGTTGATCTTCTTTCCACCATGAGACCATTCTCTCATACCTCATCATCAACACACTAGTTATCACTTGAAATCTTGTATTGTTACAGGTTCATTTGGCCTATTTTAACCTATAGGCACTGTATTTTTATGAGTGTTTCAATAAATATTTGATGAGTTGAAAACCAAACTTACCAGCATCCTCTCTCAACCAAACAACTTCCTCTTGTGTCAAGGTGTGACCTCTCCATCTAAGTTTCAAGAATAAAGCCATCAAGCTTATCCAGACGTCATAGACACTCACCAACAAACGACATTGTGTATGAGAAAAATCCCTTTTGGATAAGTTAAGGTAACATTGCCATTTTACAAATTTTCTAACTCTGAACCTCTCCAACTAAGTTGGTTGTATGTAATGGCCTTAGCACTTACAATGTGATCTTGTCTATGCTCTGAGACTTGTTTGAAGGTCTCCATTGTGTCCAAACACCTCCAAATCCATTTCAAAACTAATCTTCCTCTTTTGTATTGACTTTAGACCACTATTTGAGACTACCTCTAGGTGTCATTTAGATAAAGGACTATCACTAAGTTAGAACCTTATCATAACCTTTGAGGTCTCTTCAATGTAAACCCTCAATGGAGAAATTGAATTCAATGTTTTGATGGGTTGAACATAGGTGTGTTATTCTTGACCTAAATTCACTCACAGAAGATTAAAATACTATAAATAACAAACATTATTCTACAAACTTCATTAATATTCACTTCTAGCACAAGGATATGGTTTAGCCTATTATTTCGTGACCACACATGCCACACCAAGTTGAAACAAAATTAAATGAGTGTATATTCTCTAAAAATCCACCTACACTACTTGGTTCACATATACCAATCACCAAAATGAGAAAACCAAATCCATTAGGAATGCATAGGTAGTTTAGAGGCACTAAAAATCTTAGTGATTTTTCACGCAATGTAAACCATCAATATTAAAAATATGGCCACATAATAGAAGTACACAATGACTAATAACATCCCCCAGTGCATTCATTCCAACTCCTCTTCTCCAGTCCATACCAAATGAAAATCATTGACCTATTTTTACCTATCCGAGAGAGTAATAGGAAAAAGAAACTAGTTTTTATAATTTTGAACTTGTTGAGACCATCTAAGCCTATAAATGACTTTTTTGGATGGCATGACATCTTCCTAAATCCTCCAAATGTGCCAAAAGAGTCATCTAGTCCATATAACTACCTAAAATTGACCTTTTTTTAGATGATCTTCTTGTTTATATGTTAAACCTAAAATGTTTCAATTTCAAAATTATCCTCTAACATTATTTGATAGGAAGTACATTAGATAGCATCTTGAAACATTTACCATTTGATGATATTTACATACAACTCTTTAACATGACCAAAATGTGGCTTTAGATGACAATAAGACAAATGACAAATATGACAAGGTTAAAACATGTTATGTGACCTCTCTTAGGACCATGAAAAACATTTCAAACCTTTAAGAACCCTATGAAAAGTTTGAAAATGTAGGTGGGGTGACCTAATTTGACCTGTGATGAAATTTGGTCAAAATACCCAAGACATAAGATGTGTTTCCACTTATCCTTGCCCATCCTATACCTATCATGATATTTCATAAGCCATAAGTGTAATATACTTATCCCCCCCATAAACCTCTTATGTCTAGGTATGGATGGGTGATCATGTCATCTATTGTCAAGGTCCTAATTGACCTATATCCAAATGGTTCCATCCTTATCCATCTCATAACCCTAATGGCCCATGCAAATATAATAGAAATTACTCTCTAGTATGAGATTGTAGTCATATAAAATGTCTAAATTGGTAGTTTGAGTGTGGCTTGTAACACCCCATCCATAGGTCATTTTTTCATGCTATTGTGACCCTTTTAGACAATTTTTTTCTCATTACTAGTCATTAAAAACTTTCTAAATAGTCATTCTACCTCAATTAGATAGTATTCCTCATGCCAATCCTATTCCCCCAAGTCCTAATCCTATAGGATAGGAGCAACCCATTTGGACTATAGCACTCTATAGATAAGTGTCCCATTTTTATGGTCCTATCCATTTGCACTTTGACCCCCAATGGTCATTTTCATTTGGTCCTTATCCTTAATAAGGTTGACCTAACATGAATACATCTGACCCATGACCAATTATTCCCTATAAAATGCCACTCAAAGATTATTTACAAAGGAGGTGACTAAAATTACAAAGCAAACAAGAATACAAATAAATAACTAAGATAAACTTCCCTATTCTTTGCACACAGTCACCCAACATAGCTATAAACTTACTCAAATCCTCATACCAGTTCCTAGCCACCTTAAACACTATCAATTTGGTATTTGCATCTGTATCACACTATTTCACAAAACACACTAGGTGGGATAATTACATATGACTTGATCCCTCTTTGGAGTATTAGTATGTAGGCAGTGTACCCACACAAGGGGTGGGGATTGCATGTTTAGTACATCTTTCACACTAACCCCCTCTTTCTCAAGTGACTCAAATGTCATTTTATCAAGCATGATAGAGGGTTATGGTTTTGAATACAAAACCAACTCCATAGTCAGTTCCTTCTGACAACCGACACTTAATTTTTCATAAGCATGCTCACACAGGCATAGAGTAACTACCTAGAAAGTTTCAAGTCTCTGTGATCAGTTTGGAAAATAGTAGAAGGAATGTAAAATAGTGTTAAACACTAAAGCATCCACTTTTAGATGCTCCTATCCTTTCACTAAATGAAAGATATACTCAAGTTTACGACACCTTCTCAGTCTTACACAACTATTTTCAACATTTGTATTAGCCATCTCAGTCTATTTTCTAGCTAAGTTATATCTCTTCTTATTTATCAATATTTTTAGAAAGGTGAAAAAGATAAATAGTTGAAAAAATTAGGACTATATTTATTTCTATATATTGTATTGATTTATTAATCCAAACCTTTAACTAAAATAGGAATAAAACTCCATTATTCCCAAAATAAGTTAAATCATTTGGTGAACCCAACTTACTTCGTTTGCGCACAAAACCCTAAAAACCCTAGGGAAATTCCTTGCTAATTTTATAAATATTCTTATAATTTTTATTGTATATATAAATCATAATTTCACAGTCAATTTTAAAAATTCACCATAGTAATTTTAAAAATCATTTCTTTCAAACTCTAGTTGAATATACTAGTTCCCTATGCTTTTGAGGTATCACCTTACATGTTAGTGAGCTTCGTATCTCTTTTATGCATATTATAGTTTGCTATTTTTAGGACTTTGCATTTCCTTTATTTATTACTTTTCTTCCATTGCATTTTTATTATTAAAACTTATTACAAAAAATTCAATCCACTTTCGCTTTGTTTTCCTACTTTAATAATGACCCAATATACCAGCTTTGATGAAACTAATAAGAGGGAACTTCAAGACCTTTTAACTAAAAATCCTAATATATAAGATGATATGCTTAAAATAATAAAATAAAAATTAAAAAATCAAACAATGGTCAATCATCTCAAACAATCGAACAACCCATTACAAATGACACTATGGGGAAAACACTATCTCAACAACCCCCTATAACATCCCAACCTTCCTATGTGGCACCACTAATTATGACTAGTACATCTTCACCTCTTAATGTGGTAACATAGGATTTGAACTCTTTTGCTCTACTTCATACACCATTGGTATGCCATCTTGCTTATACACCCTTGCCACCAGGTTTTGTTCAACCCAAGCTCACTCTATATGATGTCAAGGGTGATCTAGAGACACCCTCGAGAGTTTTTCATGTAGCATGATTGGACTATGTGCCAAATGACTAGTTAATAACCAAGCCATTTCCATGGAGTTTAAAGGATTATGCTCTAAAATGGTTTTATATTCTACTGAATCAGTCGAACAAAGCATATAATCCTTTAGCTAACATGTTCCTAGCTCATTTCAGCATTAACATATGTGACAAGGTTTCTTATGCCCAAGTTGAATAATAGAAACAAAGGTCAAATGAGCATCTCACATATTATGTTCTTAGATATAAAACTATCTTGGATAAAATGACTAGCCCTATGGTTGATTAATAATTTCAAGATCTCTTCAAATAAAGTCTTTTGATAGCTTTTCATGAGTCAATAATGTTAAAAAATTTATCTTCCTTCACTGAGTTATGTCATACACTAAAGGAATTGGAAGTCAAATTATTTTCAATAGGTAAACTTAAGTACACAAGCATATCAAAAACAACAAACAAGAGTAACAATAAAGTTCCATACAAAGTAAAGGTTGATGAAACAAAAGTCAAATTCAACCTATAGTTAATGTGGCTTCAGATCCCCCTCAATGAGTGGTTTTATCAACACCTCCTCAGTGAGCCTTTACCAATCTACCAGTATCTCCAGACAAATTCTTACAATAGTTATTAGAATGCAATGTCATATCACTCCCTCCTATTTGGGAAGTTAATATGAAAAAGCCTCTTCCATGTGGATATGATCAGAATGCATTATATGATTTTCATAGGGCACCCAATCACATAATGAATATATGCATCAATTTTTGAAATAAGATATAGGACTTGATAGATGGTAACCTTATTAATCTTGTCACTATAGTTGAGCCTCCTCAAGCAAAGCAAACATAGGATAAGGATCTAAAATTTTTATTAGATCCTTTCTCATAGCATTCTAAATAGGATATAGGGGGCACATCAGGTGTTTACCATGCATATCATGCACACCCTCCAGTAGTTACATACCAGACACCTTTAGTTGAGTCACATCCTTTGAGAAACATGATTGGTGTGTATAATTATATATTTTTAGCTAGAACTTTGATCTCCTTCTCAAAGTGGGAGATAGTTGAGGATGATTCATATTACTATGCACTCTTTATCAGAGCCTACATTGATCACTATCCCATTTATAGTGTTCTCATAGATAATGGATCTAGTGTGAACATGTGCACTATGACATTACTTTAGCATTTGGGATATTTAGAGTAGGATATCACCTTGATGGACACATTTATTAGTGGATTCAATGGACACATACAAAGTTCATTAGGTGAGATTGTATTTCCTCTATATGTTGGTCTAGCACATGTGGCGACACCATTTACTATCATTTCCAATGTAGGAATCTTTGACATGTTTCTTGGTCAATCATGGATCCAAAAACTTCATGCAGTACCTTCTACAGTTCACAGATGCATGAAATATATTCATGCTAGTCAAAATGTTACAATTGGTGGAGTTTTATATGAGTTACCACTCCCCACTTTAGAGCCATCTCCTACTCTGTAGTCAATATTTTTAGCTCCTCCAATAGTTATAGTTCTTCCTCTAGTTGAAATTTAAACATATTCGAGGCAGCCCTTGCCAACACAAAGAGTTCATACACTTTCATAGAGGCCTCTCTTAGAGTGACCACTACATCAGTGATAGTTTTAAGACTCTAGATAGTTTTTAACTATAGTATTCACACTTAGGATAATATAATTGAGGTCTCATGCCTCTACACATAGCATATTTTCAAAGAGCTTCTTCTACTACTATATGGGTCCTTAAGAGTCCCATAGTTGCATCCACTTTTCAAAGTTATAGGGGACCCCACAATCAGTTTCCACTACAAATATTTTAGATCAATTACAACATACATAGATTTCAAAGTTCTAGTCTTAGCCCTTCCATTATACTTCATGATTATAGATGATCCCTCTCCTTGATGCAAGACACCATGATAGGGAGTCTCTTATGAGACTCATCGATTAGTATAATTTATTTTCTTTCTTGTACATAATTTCTTAGCTTACTTGTACATAGTTTGTTTTCACTTTCTTGTAAATAATTTCCTTATGATTACTTGTACATAGCTTATTTTAAAATACCAAAACATTTAAATAACTCAAAACACCAACAAAATTTCAATTATATGCATTATCCATGATTTACATTTCTACTACCATGCTAGACTTACATTTTGTTATTATATGCTATTGTTTTTCAATTTATCTACATTACCATGCTTCATTTGATCTTCTTTGATTGTGTGCAATGACACCTAAATCCTTGAATGGTTCACTCTACTAATCCTACTTCTACATTCAAGACATACATAGACATATCTACCCACTGGGGGCATCTTCTACATGACTACACCATCCAAGTTATGTCATTCCTACACCACACACTCTAGTTATCATGTTGATGTACATTACTTACTAGCTTACATAGATTATTCTATTGATGCTCACTAGTATATAGAACTTGTTTATTTCTTAGCATCTACCTAGTCTTATACTACATGTCTTGTATACTTTCACTTTTTTTTTGATCAGTTAGATGCGATAGTATTTTTAGCATTTACATTCCTTCCTTTCTTGTTTTGTGTAGCTAGATATGATTGCATTTATTAGTTCCTATGTTGTTACTTATGTGTGCCTTAGGACATTTGTTCATGTATTTTTATTATAATCTTGTATGTGCTTGTAGCCCTCGTGTCAATCTCGATTGTTCAAAATTGTATGTATATGTGGGGAATTTGAACATACCTTGTATACTTGCTTTCCTAGTTTGAGTGACATGTGCCCATGTCCCTTGTTTGCTTATCCCCTTGGCCTCTTTTATATGCTTCTTGCTTATTGCCTTACATACTTGTTTATTTTTTTACTTCTTAGTTGTCTGCAATGTCATGATCCACATCATGCATTATCTTGCCTTATTGGATGCCATGATGGACATCATGTTCCATCCCTCCTTGACAACTAACCAAATTTCTAGTTTTAGTTTAGTAAATTGCACATGTTATTACATTGCTACATCTATCTAGGCATACCCCTATTGATCTAAAAATATCCAACATAAAATATGTTATATCTTGAGACATATTTTGGATCATCATTTTTATATCATGTATTTTGTAGCATAACACACTTGCAAGGCTCTTTCTTCTGAAGGTAGTCATTACAAGGTCTTCATTCTTACCCTCAAAAGAGGGGGAAAAAACAAGGGTTTTGTCATAAAGATCATAGCCCTCTATCAGTCAAAATCAATTTTTAAAACACTCAAAATAATAATTAGAATTAAAAACATGTAGAGTAGACTAGAAAAATAGGGACAAACATAGAACATTAATCATAAATAGTAAAGGATAAGAGCACCCCATTTAGACTACAACACCCTATAGTAAAGTGTTCACATTTCAATGCTCTTATCCAAATAGCCAAAAACCCATAAATTTTAGAAATAGATAGAAAGGTAAGGTCAATTATAGTTTTTTCAACTACAATCCATTTCAAATTAGGCATTTTTAGTACTATTTTATTTAGATTATCTAGATATAGAGGGCGTCATGCACGGTATGATGTCTCTCACTTCTAGTTTTAGATTGGGAGTTGATACAACTTCCAGATCTAAATCCATGTTACAAAAACTAATGATTGAGGCAAATGTGTATGCCACATTTGCTTTCTTTTCTTTTTAGTTCATTTTATTACCTAGGTATTCTCAGTAGTTTCATGCCTTATTCCATCTACAGGTGGTTGGCATCATTTTAGAGTGGCTTTCATATAAGACTAGTTCTCAATTTTAGATTGGCTTTCATACAAGCCTAATCTCCACCTTTCAAAGTGGCCAATATTAGCCTAGTTCTTAGTACACATTCAGATATCCACACCACATTATCAGATTATAGAGCATTTATGGGCTTTATGAGCCATCTTATATGACACACATTCATACCGATATGAGTTCATAGTTCATACTTAGTGGGAAACAATGAAGCTAAAGACTAGCTAGCTATTGTATTCTTGAGCCACCTACTCAAAAGGATTGGACACATAGGCCAAACATAGATTAGCACATGCATGATCACATAATTTCATTACATATTGGGTGATGATGGAGCTAAAGGGCCAACCTTTGTATTCTTAAGCCACCCTTAGGGAATTGAGTACTCAGTTCTGTTCATGATATTACTCTTGGTACAACACATACCCAAAATCACTTAGATCCCTCAACATCACTCAATATCACAATAGGTTTTGTATTGGTTCATATACCTGATGAGGTGTATTCATTCATTTTTCTTCCTCTCTCTTTTACCCAACCTTTATAATTTCTTATTTTAGACATAACATGTCTATTAAAAACTGATCTACTCCTTATTTTCTCTTACAAATTTATCTTTCATGTTGTGCTCTCTCTATGCATACTCAACATCACACATCTTCATGGGCTTCACCCTTATAGGTAAGTTCAGGTATGCATTCTATTTTTCCTTTATCTTAGTATTTCACTTTGCTACATCACTAGAATAAGAGGGGCAAATGTAGTCATATAAAATGTCTAAATTGGTAGTTTGAGTGTGGCTTGAGACACCCCATCCATAGGTCCTTTTTTAATGCTCTTACGACCCTTATAAACACCTTTTTTTATCATTTTCAGTCATTTATAAATTTTTGAATAGTCATCCCACCTTAGCCGAATAGTATTCCCTATGCCAATCATATTCCCCCAAGTCTCGAGCCTATAAGATAGGAGCACCCCATATAGAAGTGTCCCATTTTTGGTGGTATTGTCTATTTGCACTTTGAGCCCCAATGGTCATTTTCATCTAGTCCTTATCGTTAATTAGGTTGGCCTAGCATGAATACATCTAACCCATGACCAATTGTTTCTTATAAAATCTCACTCAAAGCTCATTTATAAAATAGGTGACTAGACTTACAAAGCAAGCAAAAATACAAAAAAGAACTAAGGCAAAATTCCCTATTCTTTTCACATAGTCAACCAACACAGGTAGAAACTTACTCAAATCCTCATACCAATCGCTAGCCACCTCAAATACTATCAATTTAGCATTTGCATCTGCATCACACTATTACACAGAGCACACTAGGTGGGAGAACTACATATGGCTTGATCCCTCTTTAAATTATTGGTATGTAGGTAGTGTGACCACACAAGGGGTGTGGATTGCACATTCATTAAATCTTTCACACTAACCCCCCTCTTTCTCAAGTGACTCAAATATTATTTTATTAAGCATGATGGAGGGTTAGGGTTTTGAAGACAAAATTAGATCTACAACAAGTTGTATAAAAAATGAGCACTCAATTTTTCATAAGCATGCTCACACAGGCACAACACAACTACCCAAAAAAATTGAGGTCTCTATGATTAGTTTGGACAATAGCAAAAGGAATGGACAACAATGTCTAACATTAAAGCATCTAATTTTTGGTGCTCCTATCCTTTTGCCCAACAAAATCTAGATTCAAGTTTACAACACCTTCCTAGTCCTGCACAACCATTCTTAGTCTATTTTCTAGCTAAGTTATATTTCTTCTTATTTATTACTATTTTTAAAAAGGTGAAAAAGATAAACAATTGCACAAATTAGGACTGTATTTATTACTATATCTTGTACTAATTTATTAACCCAGACCTTTAACTAAAATAAGAATAAAAATCCATTATTCCCAATATAAGTTAAATCAGAGATCATGTGTTCATAAACCTAAAACATGATTAGGGTCAGATGACTAATGGATAAGGCACCCAATCTAGATATCTAGTACATATTTTTGTATGTCCTAGAAAGGACATCCTAAGCCCATGCAAACCTTTAACCATGCTTCTCAATGCTCTTGAAAATTAGAGACCAGTAGTAAAGTAACATATGTATCCCATTTTATCTCTACCCCTACAAGCCTAACCCCTATTTCTCACCCACATTAGGTATGACCACATATCCAAAGTGATTTTCCTATACATGGGCCTTTACTTTGTTATTTTCCTCTCTTAATGTTATGTTTGACTAGTCACTTGTAGACCCATAATCCTATACACATCCATCAATGTGATGGTCCACTCTTATGGTGATTATAGGAATCAAAAGGTGTTGTGGTCTACATCCCAGTAAATTAATAAATTACAAAAAAGTATAATGGATAGGGAAACTACTCCAACCTGAGGCACCTACCAAATCCCTAATCTATTTAATAAAATGATCTCCAAAACCATAAAAAATATGATCAAATGAGGAAACCACCCCTACTTTATAGCCCCATTCTATTGAACATAGCCTCTCTTTAGATTAGTCAAAATATCTTCAAAATATTCCTAGTCCTTGCTATGGAAAAACCATAGCTATATGAAGGAGGTGGTTTTGAAACTATTGAGCTTTTCCTTTGCATCTACTAATATGTCAAAACCATTAATTTTGTCACATGGTGATGATTTCTTCAGCCACAACCCTAAATACCAAAAAACATATAAAAGTATAGTTACTAGGCTAAAATAAAATAAAATTCATACATTCCTAGTTAATACATTAACACAAACATTTCGACATGAAAATTTTACATTTTTACTAATCCTAGGGCATTTTTCAAGTAAAATTCCTAAACCTAGGTTTTTGAGTAAAATTTTATAAAAATCAATCGTGTTTGCACCTTATCTATTACTGCTAATACTCACACCATCCTATCATCATGCTTGTTGATTTGATTATAAATTCACATAATTTTGTCACTAGTAGGCCAAAGATCTAAATTTATCAAAGTCACAATGCATAAATGATTTATAAATTATGTAAATTTTGTTATTTATAGTGTTATATTTGTTATTATTTTATTTTAAAATTTTCCTTTTTGGAAAAAATTTTCATAATTTTTTTTATTTTTCATGTACTTTGATGAATTTGGGAGTATTGCATGCCTAAAAGTGACATGAGAAAACCTAAATAGTAAAATTACCATGTTTTTATTTTTTGTAATTTAATTATGAAGTATGTTACATTCACACTTTCATCTTATTTTTCACCTCTTACAAGTTGAATCCTCTACACATGGCATGAAACTCAGTCCCTTGATGAGATGGTTCATTTCGTATTCTAATCCCTATGAAAATGGTAAGTAACTCTCATCCATGTTTTGATTACCTAGTATATTTTCAATGCTTTTTATAATATTACACTAGATTGTAAAGGAATTTTGGCTAGATTTATTGCATCACACAAGTGAGGTAAGTTATCTAGCCTTACTTTTCCTTTAAATGCAACACTACTCATGAAAAATTCTATCACCAACTTATGACAAGGCATGTTTCTAAGGAGCAAAATGTATGCATCCAAATTTTCCATAGAGTAACATTTATAAGATATCATATGATGATGCAAGGATCTCCATAAATAATATTATGCTTACACTTTGTCTTATCCTTATTTTCTCCTTTTGTCTCTTTCTATACATTTTCCAGGAGCCAAAATTACAAAATCTGGACTTCAATTTTCTAAATATGATATTTTTGAGTTACATGGCTAAACTATCATGGAAATTATATAATCAACCTAAAAATTCATGAAATTACCATGGGATTTGCATAACCATCCCTTGCATATAGTGGCAATTTTTCCACCATTGCATGCACTTCTATTTTCTCTCATGAAATGTGTATTTTCATGTGTTTTGTATGTTTGATCCTTTATTTTACTTTATATCCTTATATTATTAGTTCACTAATATACCAGTTCACTCAAGTTATTTATCAAACTTAATAATATCTCAACCTTAGTAATATCTCAACTAACTCTTCTTAACTCCCACATGCAACAACCATTATTTGTTAAAAATAACTCTCTTTGACATAAAATTTAGATAAAAATACTACAAAAAGAATTGAGTATTCAAAAATTGAGAGAGTTATAGTTTGCCTTCTATAGTTTTATTAAGGAATTAGCCCATGTCTTCCAACATATTTCTAGTCACCATTTTAATTTGGAGAAAGCAGCTCCAAAATTTTCAGCACAATATGTTTTTTTTGTGAGAACCAACCACATTTCAGGTGTTATTTTTCTTCACTTTTTACCTATAATTCCATTATTTTCACATTCCTCTTACTAGATAATTCTTGAGTCATCATTGAGCAAAAATCCAAGGAGATAGTATCTCAAAGATCTGTATATTTCCAAATTCAACAAAATCTTCTTCCAAACCATCCTATGCTCTCTTCAAGTTGGGGGATTTTTATTTTCTTTCTTGCTTCCCTTTGTGTTTTTATTAGATTAGATATGTTTTGATAGTTTTCTTCCATTTTATAAAATAATAAAAAATAATAATTTCATGTACTTTATTGCGTTGAAAATTATTTAGTTTCTCTACAATTTCACTTCCATATAGAAAATCCAACAACTTATAGCTTTGCATGTCATATTTTTAGAATCCAAAAATGTAATTTCCTTTATTTCTAGTAAAACATATTATTTTTAGCTTAGATATAATAGTGCACACACACATACATAAACTATCCAAAAATTCATTTCCATTCATAATGATTCATTTAAAAAAATATATTGTATCAATAATCTAGTTTTTTATTTGTGTATAATTCTAAAAATTCAAAGCATAGAATCACCTAGACTAGGATTTTCATTTGCATGTTAGATTAGAAAAAGATAAATAATTCATAAATATTTTTTTCATTTCGAGTGTAATTTATATCACATAGGTGAATTTAGTTTCATGCATACAATCTAAAAATTATATATTAACACTCAGCTATACACCTTAAAATTTAGGATTATTCTTCATCATTAGTTTGCATTGATTATAAAAAAATCGAGCATGTATTTTCATCCATAAAAATAATTTTATATGCATTCATAAAATCAAAATAATAATATATAGTTAGTTTCAAATTTCATTTCATTTGTATTGGCAGAATACTCTTTGAAAAACCATAAAAAGAATTCTTTTTTTCATTTTCAGCATCCTTCTTTCTACCGTAGTTGTAATTTTTATATTCAATTTATAGAAAAAAATTAGTTTAAAATAAAAAACCTCTACATCTACCAAAAAATTATCTACCAAAAACCTTAGTAAATAAAAATCAACAAGTAATGCACTTTAGATTAAAAACAAAACCCGCTACACAACTTTAAAAATTTTGTAAAAAATAAAAAAGTATAACAAATATTAGACATCAACCAAATGTTTCATTGTATTTGGATGATGATAACTAAATAAGCACATCTACACAAAGTTAAATCATTTATATGAGTAATTCCCCCCTTAATGACATAACATTCAAAGTGATATATAATTTGAGCTCTAGATGCAAGTCGTTTGCTCAACATTATTGCCCAACTTAATCATTAGCCAAGTAAATATATGAGATGAAAAAACTAGGCTATCTAAAGCCCAATTAACTAAGTAGATTAATCTCTTAGTTTATTAATCTATATTCAAATATGAATTTACTCTTCATCTTGAAGTCTAGCCTCATCTAATTTTATTTGATTTTCAGATGAAATTGCTCAAGAAAACCCATTCTAATAGAACTAATCAAATAACACGAGTGATTCAGTCCAACTTAAACCCACTCAAGGAAAGAACCAAATACCAAGAGACATTATTTATTTTTTTAATAATCAGATACTCTCTAGATATTATTTATCTTCAGTTTGTGACATTTAATGAGTATTAAGAAGCAATTGAATTGTATTGAAATAGACAAGCACACTCAGTGAGATAAATAACCCTTAATCCCCCTAAAGTAGTTCAACCAAACAAACTAGCTTATCTTGTTCAATGAGCTCAAAATAATTATCCATATCAATAATTAACATAACCACATCACACTCTTTAGTTGTCTTAAATAAACCTTGGGAAATCAAGTGTGTAAGGAAAGCCTATCACTTTTCATGCATATAGTCTCCAACATAGTCTTAGTTTAAAATAAGGATGGAAGCACTAATTTTTTCATTGATTTTGTGACATCAACAAGCTATGTCTCTATAAGCACCTAAAAATTACACAAGCAAAATTTTAGTCTATTGGCGACTATAAGACCTCCATATATTTAAAATATGATCTATTTATTCCCCTAACATTAGTCTACCTATTTAATTTTGTTATTTATACACATTCCATTGTATCCTCATTCAATTATGACCACTCCCTCTTTGGTCCCTTCTCATTTTAATGGGCCTTTGGAGAAATTAAAACATTAGTTTCAAAATTATCGTAATGTTTAAAAAACCATTGATCAATATTAACCAATGATTTTGTCATGTTTGGTTGTACATGTAAGTCAAGGGGAATGTCTCAAAGAGGAGGAATTTCATATGTCTCTTTTATTTTATCTGCATTTCTAGTCCTTATTTAATTCATCCCAAAAAAATTGTATTACCACATTTGTCCTATAAATACACCCTCCTGAGCTACTGTCTCAGACTAGAAAATTAATAAATATAACTTGTTCCATTTTATCTTAAGACACACAACCAAAGCCTTAATATTTATACCATTATCATAAGTCTAGTTAGATTCTTGGACATTGTTCTCTTGCCCTTGTGACTTTCCTTGAGATAATTGTGTGATATCCTCTTCCTAACGCTATAACCTCAAGACACTCGACCATCATCATCATTGATCCATGGTTTATCATAAAAAATTTGATAGGTTAGGGGTTTTATTATTATTTATTAAAATTTATATATGAAATTATATATTTTTTAGGTTTTTGGTGTGGTCCTTTCATAAGTTCATGTTTTTTCTTTTTCATTATTTGTATCTCTCAACCTTAGCTACAATCCTCTCTTTTATCTCATATTTTATGAGGTTTAGGTGAGACTTTACTAAAGTATTCACCTAAAACTTATTATAAATAATCACATTTGATCAAGCATTATAATTTACAAAATATTTTATCCTCTATGGATTGTTTAGACCCCTTTTCCTCCCACTTTTCTTGTAAGTTATCAAAATTTATAAAAGGTTTAGATGGCATTTATCTATAGTGACAATATCAAAAATACTAAATCCATCTATTTTGTTTTTCATGTGGTTGTGTTTGGTGAAGATATATAAAGGTTTTATTTTATTTGTATTTGAGTCATACAGTCCTTCACATTGTTATTTTAGCTTAATTTAATCACCCACTTATCTTTGTATTTTTTAGTCTTATTTTGCTCACTACTTAATATCCTTATTGATCCTCATTTTTAGTCCTCCAATTACTATTTTTAAATATTTTTCTCTCATTTATTCAATATGATTTGTTATCTCATCTTCCATAGATTTCAAGAAATACAAAACCTCCATCACCTTCACTTTTTATATTTTCATATTTGATAGAATTTATGCCAAGATCGATATTTAAAAATGTTGAAAATAAAAAAAGAAAGCATACAAAAAGCAATATTAACTCAATAATGAACCAAGTCACAAGAATAAGATGTATTTTTTGAAGTGGCAAACTATCAAATGGAGAAAAATCCATGTATTCATTAAGAGGGCTTACAAGCAATTATTCTCACAATACAAGGTATGAGAAATATTGAGTTACGATAATCCCATCATGACCTTACAAGGATTCCATAAAAGGTAAAGGGAAGTGTGTGACATGTGGGGATAATATTTACTTGTATAAGTAACTCCAAGAATTCTACAAAGGACAAAATAGGTGAGAGACACCTCATTATTAAGATATAGTGAATTTATTATAATAATAAATACACACCTAAAAGACATACTTAGGATAAGTTAAATGACCTATAAAACTTAGAAAATATGAAATAAAATAATATTAATCTCCAATGCTCCCACTTAAGCTTAATTTGGGGTTACAAAAGTGGAGAAAATGTTTTACAAACTAGGGAGGGAGTTGACATAATATAATACTCCCCCTTAATGGAAAATTTATTCAATAAGAATTATAATAGTTGAGAGAATAAAGAATAATGGGTGTCATAAAGAAATTTGTAAAAGTGTGATCATCAAAAACTTCCAATAATCCTCTTCAAACAAGATGGTCAATCCAAAATAGGACAAAAACTAACAATAAGGATAAATGGTCCACTTAAACCTAGAAAATAAACCAACTAACACCTATATTTATGTTAAGTAGACAATATGTCATAAAAATATGATCTACATATAAATAATGTAATAAAAGTGGATGTAATAAAGGCAAGTGGAGCAAAAGACAATTTTCATCACAAAGTTTTAAATCCTACACAAAAAATGTGAGTAACAAAAGAGCTCCAATCAAAGCATATTTCCCTTACAACATAAAAGTAAGGAATGCTTAAATTTTTTGAGTTTGTCAAAAGGGAGACAAAGAATACATGTCAATTGTAAAAGATATTCTACATGAAATAATTGAAGAGTTATCACATCAAGACACATTAAAGTCTCTAGAATATACATTATCTTTAGGAATCCAAATAATTTCAACCTTAGAATTATATTGTGTAGTAGTTTTCCAACAATTCAAAGTGTCATGAGTTGATTTAGCACAAAATTTATGTGGATGCAATTTCTAACATTTAGAGATATTATGATTGTGTTTACCACAATGATCATAAGTTTTACTATTTATAACCAAAGAATGAGCTTAAAAAGAATTATAAAAAAAGAATCATATGATATTGAGGATCACTATTGTGCAAAGTCCTTTAATGAGGGGGAAAATGATATGATCTTGATATGATTCAAATATTCAATATATGCAGAAATACCCTTAAGGTAGGGCAAGACCATATAATACTCCTTTAGGAAGGAAAAACTCCACAATGTCTCTTCGAGGGGACAACCTCCAATATCCTCTTACAATAGAAGACTCAATGCTTACTTGATATCTTTACCATGATAATCATCTCCTTTATATAGAAATATATCTAACCAATGGATGGGTAACCTCCTAATCCCAATGTAGGCTGACCATTACCCAATGTAATAATTCCACAAGTTACTCCATTATCCTAATATATTATACCCATATAACTAATTAAGGAGATGTGTACCACATGTCAGCATCTCCATCAACCCATATACATTAATATATCATATCCCTAGGTACATATAATTACTTCCCTCCTTGACATGTTTCATCCCTAAAACATAGAAAGAAACCAAATAATGAGTGTGTTTCAAATCATTGCACACTTTTCTCCAATCTCGATCATCTATCCATCCATATGTGATCTTGGTAGGTGATAGCTCTCGAAGCTTATTTCCAAAATCCATTATGCTCCTCTGATTTCATTCATGATCATAATTATAATGCTTTGGTGTCAAAGCATAATTATTCTTATTTTTATTCCATGTACCATATTTCATTGCACTACTCTGATTCCAACCATGACCATAGTAGGTATTCTTCCATGCATAATCATAGTGATTTTCCCATTCATTCCATGTGTCATAGTATTTTTTCTTTAGATTCCATGCATATCCATAATGATTGGAAATTTTATTTCTTGTATAGATAAAATGATTGTTGTTATGACACTTCCTCACCTGGTTCCATGATTGTTTCCTCTCATGATGATGTGGGTGTCTATATACCTCAACTTTTTCCAATATTTTGACCTTATCCACATTTGCTTCTACTTCTTCCACCTTTTATTTCTTTGTATCTTTGGTAGATGAAGTGTTCATTTCTAGTTGTAGTGTGTTTTTATCTATATCATCTGAATCTTCATCATGCTCTTCATCACCTGTTTCAATCTCATCCTCATGATCTACTTGGATTGTTATTGGTGACTTTTTCACTATGGTATCTTATAAAGTGATCTTCTTTTTCCTATACCAAAACTTCATGAACTTTTTCTAAACATTAATATTCATTGTTTCCAAAATCTCTAACCATGGATATCCAAGAACTATATCCACATCATCCATTTCCAAAGCATAAAAATCTAAATGCAAAACATATTTTTCCATAATGAGATTCAAATCTTTAAAAATTGAAATATTATTATGATCTACTTGAACCTCCTTGATATTATTTTCTTGAACATGTAGATGCTTGGCCACATTCATGTTAAGGAATTTATACTTGCTAGTAGGGTTTACAGACATAACCACGTTCTTCTTTTGAATGCATCCATGAAATTAAAAAATTGACTCATATTTCTTTGGAGCCAAATTATTTTAACCCTTTTCTTCTTCTTCTTCTTCTTCTTCTTCTTCTTCTTCTTTATCATCATTATTTTCTTCCTCTTCTACATCCTCTTTTTCTTTTATATCCCATCGATCTAGGAAGATTTGTTCCATTGCTTCCCATGAAAAATACTTTTGTGCAAAGCTCAATTGATTAAACCACCAACATTGTGTAGACCCAAATAAAGAAAGAGATAATTATATTCCCCATAAAAAAAATTTAGTAATATTCTCCTTAAAAATGAGCCACCATTCTCTAGCATCAACATCATCTTCCCCTAAAAATTTTTGCAACTTCATGATCCATAAAGAAAATTAGGGTTCATGAAACCCCAAAATGTCAATAACTCATACAAAACTAATATTAAAAGTTTAAATTTTTTATTTTATCTTCCTCTTATGATATTGGAATCTCAGTCAAATTTTTTTGAAAAAATGTCACAAATTTTGACCTATAGATTGAATATATTAAAAAACATAAAATCGCAACAAATCACTCAAAACAACTCCAAAAATTCTAAAATTTTTACCATGATTCTCTTATATCTTCTTACATATTCAATAGAAATTTATAATAAAAATTACCTATATTTAGGAAGATATAGTGAAATTAGTATAAACCCTAAAATATCAATAACTCCCTCAAAACTAATCAAAAAATCTCAATTTTTTTATTGTGACTTATTTAAAATATGATCCATATCTAAGAAAAAATTGTGGAAAAATTCACAACCAATAAAAATATATTAATGATTCAAAAAAACTAGGGTTTCACTCCACACAAATTGCCCAAATCGAAGCTTTGATACCACTTGATATGATCTTGATATGATTCAAATATTCAATATATGTATAAATACCCTTAAAGTATGGAAAAACCATATGATACTCTTTTAGGAAGGAATAACTCCACAATGTCTCTTCGAGGGGACAACCTCCAATATCCTCTTACAATAGAAGACTCAATGCTTACTTGATATCTTTACCATGATAATCATCTCCTTTATGTAGACATCTATCTAACCAATATATGGGTAACCTCCTAATCTCAATGTAGGCTGACCATTACCCAATGTACTAATTCCATAAGTTACTCCATTATCCTAATATATTGTACCCATATAACTAACTAAGGGGATGTGTGCCACATGTCGGCATCTCCATCAACTCATATACATTAATATACCATATCCCTAGGTACACAGCAGAAAATAAGAATTCAAGTTACTTTTAGAAGCATTAAAACAAAGCCTTGCATGAGTTGCATTAGTTTGAAGTAAAATAGGCTCAACAATGTCATTTTCATGTTTGTCAAGACCACAATTAGAATACCCCATAGAGTGCATAATGCGTAAACTAGGGTGAGAAATGTTTTGATGAAAATGAGTGAAATATTTAATAGAAGCATGTTTTTCATCAACATTGGAGATGTTATTAAGGTCAAAAGACATTTTGTTCATTTAATGCATCAATATATGATTGCATTTTATCCATTTGCTCATGAAAAGACTTTTAAATTATGTTTATAGTCATAATTTGACATTACAATTGACATTTAAGAATAGATATTTCATCATTTTGAAAAGTATTTTTTGTCTTAAAATTATTAAATGCAATAAATAATTCTAATTTAAATGCCATTGATAGCCAAAAAAGTAATTTATGAATGTCTTGCTTAAAATAATTTTTCCAACTAAATAAATATCAGAGGACATAACAAAGATAAAGGACAAGAATGCAAAGACAATTTGCTTATTAAAAAATGTATAATATAGCCAATGTGAATGAAACTTAAAAGCATGAAAAAATAATGCCTTAATAAAACTCTTAAAGCAAAATCTAAATTTAAATTTATATTTAAAACAAAGGATTTAAGTGTACAAAATAGATTTAGAAAATAAAATTACGACATGAGGTTTGGAAGGTGCCACTTGGTATATTAACATGAGTTAAATTTTGGAAAATTAAAAAGCCAAGCATTAAAAAAAACATCTTACTAAAAAAAATGTATTACTATGTCAAATATCTTGACAAATTAAGCCAAAAGTTAAAAAACTTGTTTAAGAACTTTAAAATAAGACTCCCATGCATTTATGAAGGGAAAAGGCAATTTTTTTGAAAATATTAATTAATATTTAAATATAATTTTATGTGTACTATAAATAAAATAAATTTATTGGATTTTAAGAAATTATATGCATAAATCAAATACCAAAAGTACATACGATGATATGAAATAAAAACACACAATAATAAGAAAACATGCCTCAATACGGTTGGAGAAAAATTGGGAGTAGGCCAAAGCAATAGGTGGAAGTGAGATTCCAAAGTGGAAGTAAAGAAAAAAATTCCATAGGGATAAAATAATGCATGAATTTAGATAACAACAAAACATTATTAGAATGAGTAAAAGTAACATGCCACATTGAGAAATAGCATAGAATAATTATGGAATTAAGGCATATAGTTTTTATTAGAATGAGAAGCCATGTTAAAATAAATTATCTAAAAATACTAGGAGGAAGGTACCATATGAGGTTATGGACATACAAATAAAAATAAAAATCCAACAATATGACAAATAGAGTAAAAATTAATATCATTGACCATATTTTTTGAAAAAATGCAGTCATGGTTTAGACAAATTATCTCAAACTATGATATGGGTTATCTCAAAATTTTGATAAAATGAACTCAGTTTGAAAATTAAAAAGCCTAAATTTTTTTAAAAGAAACCAATTTCAAATCAAGAGATGCAATTGTTTTAATGTGATAGATAAAAAAAAAAAAAATATTTAAAAAATTAATTACCTTAATTGATAGTAAAATTGAAATAATGAATCAATATATAAATGGAATTTGATGCATATACCACACAATAATTAAAAAATGGATGAATCTGATAAATATTTTTTTTTGGTGTGTGTTAAAATAAAGTTTTACATGGATAAAATAAGTGGAAGAAAAAACCTAACTCGACTTGAAAATACTTATAAGAGTAATTTGTAACTTCAAATTAGAAGAAAAATATGCTAAAAAGGATAAGATTTATGCTTAAAAAAGGATAAGGGCTCAAAAAATGGGTGCAAGGGTGTAATAACTTGTGAAAAAATAGAAAATTCTTCCAAAACGCTACACAACTCAAATTCTAATGTTAAAATAGACATAACACTCTAATACCATGATAAGATTTATGCCAAGATCAAGATTAAATAAACATTGAAAATGAAAAATAAATCATACAAGAAGTAATATTGCCTCAAGAATGAACCAAGCCACAATAATTAAATGTAAGTTTTGAAGTGGAAACCATCAAACAGAGAAAAACTCATGTGGTTATTTTTTTTATTTAGGTTAAAGGGGGGGTTTGAAATAGGGTCCCCATACCCTAGGAGAAGGACAAACATAAGAAATACCAAGGTCTACCAAAGACCAAACAATAAATAGGACCAAGCAGGCCCAAAAACAACCAAAAAATAGCATAGAAACCAATAAAGAATGACTAAATAACTATCTAAGTCTAAACTACCAGAAACATCCTCCCAATAAGATTTAATCTTTTTAAGGTTTATATCAATTTGAAGCAAAAATTTATCTTTATCCATGATGTATTAGGAACCACTACACTTCCCTTATTTACCTTTACCTTTGCCAATGAACTCAGGCTCAAAAATCTCCCTGAGGTGGGCTCTCATATTTTCAACATTCAGAATGCCTTGATACATAGCAGCCTTGCTGCAATTTACTAAAAAACTAATATTGTTAATAAATTTCTCATTCTCCTATTCTAACAATTCCACCCTGAATGAGAGACTCTAAATTTGTTGATCTTCCTCCTTAGCTGAAGAGATTTGATTCATCCTTATGTTTTCCTACTATAGGGAATTCACTTTACCTTTAAGCTCCGTAATCTCTCATAAACCAACACATTATATATTTTTACAAATTAAGTTCTTCAACTATCTTATCTAAGTTATCCTTTACCTTAAGAGAGGTCACCAAATTATTGAAGGCCTCATTCTGATCCTTCGATTGCTTATTCTGAAAGGTCTCCCTTTTCTTTGTGGGAACATCTTTAGGCACACTTTTCATAGCCTTAGAAACAAGTTTCTGAGCCAAATTGTTTTCCTAATAAACATTCTTCTGGCTCTCCCTTGAAACCTCTCTAACATCTTCTACATTAATAAAATCCCTAGTCAAATCTCCCATTTTTCTTTGCATGCCCTATTTCCCCTTACTAAACCCTATAGGCTTTAAATCACTCTGTAGACATTTCTTTATATTCTTCTATGACTTTAGATTCTTTCCTTCAACATCCTTGGTCCTATTCTCCATGGGTTTCTTACTGATCTCCTTAATCCTACTTAAACTCATAGGGTATTATTTTATTGTTTTAGGAAATTATGTGTTTAATTCCTAAATAATAAATAGGTCTGAGCAATGTAAATTAATGAATAATATGATTTAATTAACCTATTGATTTGTGTAAATAAATAGTATTTTGCTTTTTCTAAATATAGTAGGAACTGAGAGAAAATAGAACTTAGCTTATTGTGGTTGATCCAAACTGAGATGGGGCTTGATACTAGAGGAACAAGACAAGAAAATAGGCTAGAACAAGTTTCTAAAGTTTGTTTTTGAGTTGGACAGGAGTGTCAAAAGTGGACACCCTACTGTCTGATACTATGGTCTTATTCTGGGACTATTGTCTTGAGGTTGCAATAGTTCTAGGTTCTATTTGATAGGCCTGTGTTAGCCTATCTATGAATTTTTGAGGCCTAGAATCTTATAGAGCTCACTGCATGTCTGATTTAGTCTTCAAAACCCTTAGGAGCTCTTTGTGCTTGAACTTGAATAGAAACTTGGGAAAGAGAGAGAATGGGTTAGTGTGTAAAGGATACGTTAGATGCACGTCACACCCCATGTATGGGTACGTTGCCTACATACTAATATTCTGAAGATGGATTAAGCTAATATATTTCTCCCATTGAAGTTCTTGGTGTAATTGTGTGTGATGTATGTAACTAGATGTGAAACTAGATGTACTTTGGATGACTAGGGACTGGTATGAGTGCTTAAATAGGCTTGAAATGCTCTTGAAAAGTTGTATATAGAGACTAGGGAAGAGTGCTTGAGTGTACTTGCTTGTATTCTTGATTCTTTCTTGTAAATGAGTGCCAACCCCTCTAAATGGACTTTGAATAGCCTTTATAGGGTAATTAATGAATGTGGGTTAAATGAACTTATATTAGGTTGATATGGAAAAAGATAAGGATATGAAAGAATCTGACCATTAGGAATAATTTTGAACTTGGACAATAGCACCAAAATTAGGACACCCTAAGTTTCAATGCTCCTATCCAAGTTGGGCACTATTGTCCTAAGGGGATATATCTGGGCTTAAAAGGGCTACCTAGGTCTGAAAGAGCTAAGTTTGAAAAGCTATAAATGATTGGGAATTAGTGAAAGAATAGTCTATAAGGGTTGTATGAGCAAGAAGGAGGACCTATGGGTTGGGTGTCATTATTCATGCCTAATTCATCTAATTTTGCATTTTATATGACTACATTTGCCCCCTTTATTCTAGTGATGTAGCAAAGAAAAATACTAGGATAAAGGAAAGTAAAAAGTATACCTGAACTAACCTGTAAGGGAGATGCTCATGAAGCTTTGTGATGCTGGATGTGCATAGAAAGAGCACACTGTGAAGTGTGCATTTGTAAATAAAAACATAAATTAGATCAGTTCTTATTAGACATGATATATCTAAAATAAGAATGTACAAAATCTAAGTAAGAGGAAGAGAAAGGAATGAATACTCCTCACTAGGTATGTAAACTAATAGAAAACCTATTGTGATGCTAGATTGTGTCGAGTCAAGAGTAATATCACAAACAAAGTTGAGTGCTCAATTCCTTTAAAGGTGGCTTAATAATGTAAAGGTTGACCCTTTAGCTCCATCATTTCCAACTAAGTGAAGTTAATGAATCATGTGTGTGCTAATTGATGTATGGACTCTGTGTCCAATCCCTCTGAATAGGTGGCTCAAGAATATAAAGGCTAGCCCTTTAGATCCATCCTTGCCTTGTGAAGTGAAGCTATGAAGTGATACTAGTATAGAATACATGTCATATGAAATGGCTCATGGAGCCCATGAATGTGTTATAAATTTAATAATATGGCATGAATAGCCTAAATTTATGCTAGAAACTAGGCCACTCTTGGCCATTTTGAAAGATGGAGGTTAGACTTATATGAAAGCCACTCTAAAACTAATGTACTAGGCTTATATAGAAGCCAACTTGAGAACTTGAGTACTCAAAAATTTAAATTTGTATGAAATTTCAACTCAAAAATGATATCAACCACCTATATATGGAGTAAGGCATGCAACTATTTAGATTGCCTAGAATAATTAAACTCAAAAATAAAAGAAGATCAATGTGTTATGCACATTGCCCCCAATCATTGATGTTTATAACATGGATTTTGATCTAGAAGTTATGCCAACTACCTAATCTAAACTAAAAGTGAGAACCATCATGTCATGCATGATAACCCCTATATTTGATAAAACTATATTGAAACTACTAAATTTGACTAATCTGGAAGTGCAAAAACTATCTTTAAACTAAACTTTTTGCCTATTTCTAGAAAACCTAAGTGTTTTTTTATCTGGATATGAGTACCAAAATTTGGACACCCTTGTGTTTGGTGTTATTATCTATTTACAACATTGTTTTCCAGTGTGAAAATTGGTTACTGATCTAGAACTATCACTATTTTTCTATTCTATTTTGATTGATTTGACCTTTGGATTCTGTACTGAGTGGTCTAAATGTTGTTTTGACTATTAGGAGCTTTGGTCTCTATGACAAAACCCTTGTTTGATGCCTCTAGTGGGTATGTGTATCAATGTGTGTCTCAAATATAGAAGTAGGAGTGTCCCATCAATGGGTATAATGAAGCAGTCAAAGAGGTGGATGTCAGTTCACACACTCAAAGAAGATCAAGTGAAGCATGGTAATGTAGAAAATCAACATACAATAGCATGAAATAGAAAATTTAAGTCCTAACATTATAGTCTTAATGTAAAGTATAAATGATATATATAATTGAAATGTTTTTGGTATTTTGGATATGTTTTGAATGTTTTTGTATTTTGATATAAGTTATGTACAGGAAAAATTGGGAAGAAATGATACTAATCGATGAGTCTTAGATGAGACTCCCTATCATGCTTTCCTATATCAAACAACTAGATCATGTGTGATTGTGAGGCATGGGTGTATGTCTGAAAATGGGAAGTTAAAAGCTATGTACATTGTAACTACTGTAAAATCTCTAAAGTGGAAATTGAATGTGGGGTCCCCTTATAACTCTAATAAGTGGATGTAACTGTAAGTCTCTTAGGGACCCATCTAGAAGTAGAATGGGATCTCTAAATAGGTGTTCTCTATGTAACAATATGAGACCTCAATGTAATTACTCTAGGTGTGAATGCTATCGCTAGAAGTTATCTAGAATCCTAAAACTATGTGGGTGTATGAACCCTCTGTACTGGTGATGGATGTCACAACTATAGTTAAAGTTGTACTAAAACTAGAAGAGAAATTGAAATCAATGGAAGAACTAAAGCTAGTGACTGTAAGTTGGTAGAGGCTTTGAAGTGGGAAGTGGTGACTCATAGGGAACTCCATCAACTATGATAACCTGATTAGCATGAATTAACTTCATGCATCTATGAACTGTAGAAGGTACTGCCCTGAGTTTTTGAATCCATGGTTAACCAAGTAGTATGTCAAAAACTCCTAAACTGGGAACTATCATGAATGGGGTGGCCACATATGTAGGACCAACCTATAGTGGAAGTACTATATTGCCTAATGAAATCTAAATATGCCCACTAAAACCATTGATAACTATGTCTCTCAAAGTGATATCCTACTCTGAATAACCCAAATGCTGAAGTAGTGTGAAGGTACACATGTTAAGAATAGAACCATTATTAATGAGTACACTACAAATAGGTTGATTATGAATATGTGATCTAATAAAAAGTTAATTATATCCTATATTATCCTCCATAATCTTCTAATTTGAAAAAGATATTGAAGACCTAGCTAGAACTATAGACTCATACACACTTATCATACCTATCAAAGGATGTGCCTCAACTGAAGATGCCTAGTATGTAGCTAGTGGAGGATGTGTATGGTATGTATGATGAACACCTGATGTGTCCTCTTTTTCTTGTTTTGAATGTTGTGTAAATGGATCTAGAAAGATCAAGTAGGTTATCACCTATCAAGTCCTATATCTTATGTCATAAATTGATGCATCTATTTGTGGTGTGTCCTGATGCCTTGTGAAAATAATAAAATGCATGTTGATCATATCCCCATGGAAGACCTAGTATGTGTTTATATACAAAGAAGACCTAGTATGGAATATTTTCCTACTATTTGAAAAGTGTTTATATACAAAGAAGACCTAGTATGTGCAAACTAGGGTTTGAATAAAATATATGATATTTTTGAAATGAATTGGTAGATTTTTTATTTTTTAATTCAAGAAAAATCAAGAAATTATTGTAAAAAATTAGAAATAATTATCCCTAGGGTTTCTAGGATTTTTATGTAAAAATTCAAAGTAAGTTGAGTTCACCAAATGTTTTATTGTTTTAGGAAATCATGTGTTTAATTAATAAATAATAAATGGGTCTAAGAAATGTAAATTAGTGAATAATATGATTTATAATTTTTGTAAATAGATATTGTTTTACCTTTTCTAAATATAACAAGAAGTGAGAGAAAATAGAACTTAGCTTATTTTGGTTGATCCAGATTGAGATGGGGCCTGATACTAGAGGAGACGGATTGGAATATAGGCTAGAATAGGCTCCTAAACTTTATTTATAGGTTGGATAGGAGCATTGAAATTTGACACCCTATTGTTTGGAATTGTAGTCTTATTCCAATGTTGTTTTCCTAAGGTTGAAAACTTTCTGGGTTCTGTTCAGCAGGCATGTGTTACCCTATTTGTGAAATTTTGAGGCCTAAAAGCCTACAAAGCTCATTGTGTGTCTAATTTTGTCTAAAGGCTTGAACTTGAATGGAAATTTTTGAAAGAGAGAGAATGGATTAGTGTGTAAAGGATACATTGGATGCACTTCACACCCCATGTGTCGGCACATGGCCTACATACTAATACTCCAAAGATGAATCAAGCTAATTGAGTTCTCCCATTGAAGTCTTTGGTGCAATTGTGTGTGATGTATGCAATGAGATGAAAAGATGGATGTACTATGGATTAATAGGGACTGGTATGAGTGCTTGAATAGGCTTGAAATACTCTTGGAAGGTTGTATGTAGAGAACAGGGAAGAGTGCTTGAGTATACTTGCTTATATTCTTGCTTATTTCTTGTAAATGAGTGGCAACCCCTCTAAATGGAATTTTATAGGGTAATTAATGATCTTGGGTTAAATTAACTTGTATTAGGCTGATAAGGAAAAAGATAAGGATCTAAAAGAATCTGACCATTAGGAGCAATTTTGAACTTGGACAATAACACCAAAATTAGGACACCCTAGGTTTTAGTGCTCCTATCCAAGTTGGGTTTTATTTTACTAAGGGGATGAGACCTAAGGGGATATATCTGAGTCTAAAAGGGTTTCCTTGGTCTAAAAGAGCTAAGTTAGAAAAGCTATAGATGACTAAGAATTAGTGAAAGAATAGTCTAGAAAGGTAGTGTGAGCAAGAAGGAGGACCTATGGGTTGGGTGTCATTAGCCATGCCTAGGTCATCTAATTTTGCATTTTATATTACTAGAGGTATTTTATCTAATTTTTTTTAATTTTTTTAATATTAATAGGCACATCTTATCCTGCATCTTCCTTTTGGGGTGAGGAATGTATGGGCTGATTTGATGTATGCCCTTAAAATATTTAAAAACTAGGTAGATCACCCATTCATGTCTTAGATTAAAGTAATTACCATGTTTAAACTTCATGATCAAAACCTCCATTAATTTTAGAATGTAAAAATAAAGACTAAAGGGCACACCATGCTTGAAATAGTTCAACATTTTAAATAAACACCATCTAACTGCATTATACCTACCTTCAGGGTTACATACTACATTAAATGGAAGGCAATCTTCACATATGTATTTGGCAAATATTCCCATTAAAAACCATTTTGAAGTAGTTCCAATTACTCTCTTTCCTCTAGGAATGTCTCTTTATCCCTTTTGAAATCTCTCGATGAGTTGTAAATCTTTGTTTCCTCAATCACCAACCTAGTAATGTGAACAATGAGTTCTTCTGTGATGTCAAGAGTAACTCCATTGATTGAAATAGTTGTATCCTCCCAAGATTTTTCAAACATGATCAAGAAGTTTTTGTCATATCCTTTAATATTCTCTATAAAACTAGCAAAAACTCTCACTTGTAGAGCAACCCAAATTCTTTCATGTTTCCTAAATTTAGGTGGCATTTTTGGTTCTATACAATCATTATCACAATAAAAGCTTATAATCAAGAATAATAGAGAAGATGAGAGAGCTTCAAGTGAATTACAGAGGTGAAGAGGGATCTTTAAATAGAGAAATAAGAAGGATGAGGGAAATGTGTGTGCTAAATGTTCTATTCCTTGAAAGGTGAAGGAAAGTATGTGATATGTGGAGAGAGGATTTACTTGTGCAAGTAACTCCTAGAATCATAAAAAAGGACAAAAGAGGTGAGAGACACCTCATAAATCTGAGATAAAAATAATTTCTTGTAATAATAAATGCACACCTAAATGATAAACTAAATAGCCTAGAAAATTTAGGAAATGTGAACCCGAATAAAATTAATATCTAAATATATTTGGATATTCTTGGGTTTTGTAACACTCTTATTTAAAGGTTTCTAAGTATTATTGAAGTTTATTAAATCTATATACATGTGTCAAAAATATGATAAAATATTTGTTTATGTGAATGTATCTTATGATGAGTATTATTAAATCAATATTTTCATGCAAGTGTGAAAGAAGGTGGTTGAGTTTGATAAGGAATGAATTAGTTTAGATGTGTTTCTTGCACTATACTTTTCAATTTATAAAATCCATAAGGCATCAAGCTATTATAATCAAGTTCTATTCTTCCCATCCTTATTCCTTACCCTATAGCCATACATGTATGAATAGTTCTTTGAGTAGGCTCTTGGTGTTAGATTTGGTTATTATCATCCCATCATTTAATTATTATTTCATGGAAAGATCATCACCTCAGGGCCCTAATGATTTTATGAGTCATTGTCCCAATCATTCCATTTCTATCAAAGTAACATGGATAAAAATTAGTTAATTAAACTTTAGTTCAAATTATTATCCAAATATGATATTATTTAAGCTCAATTACCTCAATGATCATCATAATATTATAATTGAATATTAGGCATAATAAGCCTATAAATAGAGACAACTATTGTAATAATCTTAACAATAATTCAACCTATCCAATAAACCAAACCTTTGAATCTAGTATCCAATTTTTAGTGTTCATATTAGTTCATCTTTAGTTGAAATTCTTATCCAAATATGATAGTTCTCAAGCTCAATTCCATAAATTATCATCTCAATATTGTAGCTAACTATTAGGCATAAAGAGCCTAGAATTAGAGACAACTATTGTAGTAAACCTAAAAATAATTCAACCTATCCAATCAACCAAACCCTTAAAGCTAGTATCCCATTTTTGGTGTTCATATTTAGCTTTTCCTCATCTTCCCCTCATTTCAATACACTTTCAGGGCAAGATCAACCCTTCATGTGTAGGCAGATCATGTTAGTTAAGCAACCCAATCTTCCATAATTAGTCTAATAGTGTTGACAAGGAACTATGCCACTTAATTTGGAGATTTATTCTCATCATTTTAATTTATTAAATCATAAAATTTTATGCCCTTTAAAACTAATAATGATGTTGTAGATAAATATTTTCTATAGAGAAAAAAATCTCAAAGATAATTATTATAACAATAAGTTTAACTGTAAACCAACCTAATTCATCAACTAGAGCTATGAAGTTAATATTTCCCTCTCTTTGACCATCTCAACCTAACCCTAAGAGGTCAAGTGAACAATTTGAATGTTTAGTTTTAATTTTGTGCAAATTTTAGTGATCCTAAAGTGAAGGTTCATCATTTTCTTAATCCTATTTATTTTCTTCATTCTATTTTATCTCTCTCCATTTTGTATTGGGTTTTTGTACACCCATAAAAATTAATGGTTTAAATATACCTCTAAGCTTAATTGCCTTATCTAACCATGCCCAATCCATAAATCAAGTTTTATTTGAATAATGGGCACATTCAATAAATCAAGAGGAAAATAATCACCAAATCTTTCTCAATGGGTGATAAGGGTCATCTTAGAAGAAATTAAATATCTACAAATATCTGACACACCTTCATAACTAGCATGAATCCATTGATATGAACATTACAGGAGGGGTGTTATATCCTCAATTCCCAACCTATTATCACATTAACTACAAAAATAATTAGCACGAGGATCAATCAAAGATATACCACTATAATCAACATATCAAACAAATTATTGGTGAAATATATAATAGGAAGTAGAATAAAGAACTCACCCATGCCAATGCCATCTATAATATTCCACTTCCTGAGAAACCATCACTATTATCTCCTTGAATCTACTACACAAAAAATTTCTTGACATGAGAGGAGTATCTAATAAGGGGAACCCCACCCCATACCATGATAATCATGTTATGAGGGCTATCATCACCACTTTGATGGGCCATATTTATGACCTTGAGCTTGGTCACACTACATCTTATATTGACTCATAGGTTAAGGATTCCATCACCACTACTAGTTCTACCAATAAATATTACACTACCTATAATTAACTCTTCACAACACCCACAAAATAATGTATTGTATAATAAGCCAATGCTTCCCCTAATTAATATTTTCCACCCTAGAGTTAGATATATTTATCCATCCACACTATCCATGGTTTCATCCCTACTAAAACAATGAAAACTAACCATAATCCACATTATTATGGCCAAATATACACATAAATATAGTACAACCCAACTTATTCATGCTATTATGACCCACCTACTCATGGACCTATTTTCACACTTAGGCTCTTTATCTTGATAACTTACCCATCCCAACCTCCTATATGTTACACTAAAATATCCTCATCAAATGAAATCATGGAAGGTAATTTTAAACACCTCATGTTTTATTATTAACTTTTTGTATTCACAAGAATTGGCAGTGCATTAATCTCATTGATTCTATGTGTTAAGGAATACATTAAGACTAGGGTAGATTGGTTTATGGTGCTATGTGAATGTTTTTTCTCATGTTCATCCATTATTAATATCATATTCATCTTGTCATTAATATAAATTAATTTTCCTTTGAGGTTCATATTTACCCTTCCATTCCTCTTCTTCCCATTTTCATGCCTCCTCCTAATGTCATTAGCTTGGCCAATGATGTCTTGAAATTCCCTCAATTTTGAATTTTATGGTTTAAATATGTATTTATAAGGTCCCATTTTTTCATTTCTCAAAAGATACACATTCAATCCATTATACTTGCACAAACAAATCTAATTTAGCTATAAGAAGAGGAATAAGGGATAAGGAGATTATACTTGAAGAAGAATAGTTAACACAAGGAATTGAGATACCAAGAAGGTAATCTTAACTATTAAGGTACAAATAGTATTTCGAGTCCCAAACTAAGTTATAATTAGATATTCTTCTTTCCATCTTGACTTCATCTATAACTACATTTCACAAAGTGCCACTTGAGCCAAGGGGGAGATTAATGCACTAAAAATTCAACCAAAATAAAGTATCCTATCCCTATACTCATTTTTTTATAATTTAGTGGTTACATTATATTGTTTTTTTATTGGCACTTAGATTAGTACATGTTTGTTAGTACTTTACTATTATTTGCATGTTATTCATTTACACCCTATGGTTTGTATAATGATACATTTAATTTAATTAGTTTAGATAAATCATACTTATCACCTAATGGAATTTTAGTTTTGATTGTTTACACCTAATTTTTACCTTATATGGACATCTTGTATCTAGGTAGGCCTATGATAGGTATTATTTGTGATGATTACCCTTTTAAATCCCTTACAACCTTGTACATAACCCTTGTTTTTAGCCTTGAACTACTTTGTAGATCACCATATTGTATGTGTGATGGATATAGTATAATATTCCACCTTTTTATATATTAAATGATCCTTATATTATTGACCATTCTTAATCTATATAAATTTTGGTGAAATTAATGTGAATTTTACTCCACTGATAAGTTGGGTCATCTCCATGTTTTTATTTTTATAGTTATTAAACACTATCAACCAATCAAGACTCTTAGCTTCTAAAATTAACATTCAGTCACAATTATTTCACCTGTCAATATATTTTTAGTGAACGTAAACCCATTTATATTTTATATAGTTTGTTTTTTTATCCTTCCATGCGCATTATTCAGAGTAATGCACCACATTGAAATATTTCTCAATCTCATTATGTAATTCACCTCATAAGAAATAGGGTAGCTTCAATGGCTAATTGACATATGATTTCTTGATAAAACTGATATCCATACTAGTGGAATGATAAGGTGATCATCCTTAGATGCATGTGGATTATGGGATCGTGGATACTCTTATTTGACTATGTAATATTATGCTACTTATGGTTCATTGGGATGGACTTGAGTGTTAATAAAGACACATCCTAGTAAGAACTCTTAAAGACCATGAGAAAGACTCTATATTAAAATTTGATATGTTGCTTGATAGATAATAGGATTATTCTAATCTGATGGTTATGCTTCCATGGATATGTTGATTTTAAGGTAAATATATTATGAAATATGAAGTACTAATTAAATAATTCTAAAGCTATTTCCATTTGTTGAATTGAGTTTATACACTTGTTAGATACTATGTTGATCTCACTTCATGATCTAGTGAATTACTTGATAAGATTATTGAATTTGGTTTAATTGAATGTTCTAACATGTTTAATTTTGTAGCTTAAGCTACTAGGATAGAGGAATTTCATGGGTGAAATGAGTGTGCAAGAATAAGTCATTTCTAGTGAAGGAACATAGGATACATAGGGAATTTTTAAATCATGTCTGACCCTACCTCATACCCATAACTTGTCTTAAATATTTATCTATCCTAGTTGGATGCTTTGAATACCATTCATCCCTTTTCTTTAATCTTAACATGTCCAAATATATTGTAATCATTATTGGAGTTGGTAGAACCACCTTTGGATTGTCATATTTAATGCATAGAGATGAAGTAGATTAAAACCTAGAATGTTAGTGGAATAGTGAAAATGCATTTACTAATTATTCTTTACCTAAATCAAAGTGGAAGGAAGAAATATTTGGAAGAAACCATAGAAATCTAAAAATCCATCATGAACCATTATGGACTATAATAGAACATCCATTTAATGAAGGCATGGGTTAGTAAAGAGGACAGTTAGCTCAAATCCATATAAGAAGAAGGGACACTTGTCACCATTGGATTGGATGAGAAGGGATGATATAATACCTATTTAAAGAAGGTGGGTCTCTTAGAAAGGGACATTATTTTTGGCCATTTTGGTAATAGGGAGAAGGGAAGTAAAGGAAGAGCTTGGAGAAGGAGAGCCTCAAATAATAGATAACTTACAAAATATCCCAAGAAGGACTTGATTTGATTGCTAGGTTTCCTTATGAATTGTATATTTTATTATTTGACTAAATGAAGTTTCTGTGATTCTTGTTTGAATTAATACATTCAAGGGAAGTAAGGCCACATAGCTTACTTCTTTCCTTTTTTAATTATCTTCCCTTGGTTTTGCATTGGTCACACTATAATGGTTTTGATTTTGTGTGGGAATTTGGAGTTGAGACATTCCTCCTTGGTAGATTATGATTCTAGAGCTTTTACTTGCATGGGATTAGAAAGTTTTATGTAGCTTGGTTTTGTGTAGTCCATAAATGTTATTCTCTTTATGATGAAATATTATTGGGCATTACCATGTTGGACATGATGGTAGAATGTCTAACCCTCTCATAGATGGAATAGTGAACCATAAGTTATCTTCTAAAGGCCTGGTTGACTTATCTATATGTTCTTATGTACGCTTGTATGATGGCTATCATTGGTTCAAGTATGAAAGTCTCCCTAATTTTGAGATGGTTGAATTGTTTATTGTGAGTATCCATCTCCTTGACCCCATGACACCTAAACAACCTCTTTTCCTTTTTTACTTGAATTTTAATGTGAACACGCTTGAATCTTAGAGTCTTAATCATAGGGGTGCCTAGAGAAATAACTTGATAATGGCAAAAATGTTTGAAGGTGAGCCCTCCTTCATTTGTCATATATTTTTGCTTAGAGAAAAGTGGAGATCACTCAATTGGTGTAGCTTATAATTTACTAGCTATTCTAGCCCAAATAAGATCTATAATTAATAAAATTACATTCAGTGAATGTCTTGTTGATTTTCATGTAACTTACAGCTTGATTTTCTTGTAAAAACTCTATTTCCTAGATGACCTTAATGAGAAAGAACATTTGTGTAAGAAGGAAATGAATTAGAATATTATTAATGGATTAGCTATATATTTATCTTGTATGAATCTTGTTATACCTATGTGAGTTAGTGTCTTTTATAGTTTTTTGAGATATTATTATTACAAATAAAAATATGACTTGACTAGGAATTGCATAATTGATTACTAGACGTGGGAGAAATATCTATGGAAAATAAATTTTGAGATAATTGCATAAATGAAATGTTGTCAATATTCTTGATTTAGGGGTTATGCATATTAAAATAAAAATGATAATTTAATAGATATTTGACCTTCTTATTATAGGAAATAATGATGCAATCTAATAATAAAGAATCAAGTTGTAGGTAGTTATAAAATGGCTAATTAATGAAAGAAGAGGATTCTGAAGACCAACCAATGATTCAATGCTTATAATTTTTTTATTAAATTTATCATTTGGTCTCTTATATATGATGTGATGGAATGGGTCTAAGTGTCAATGTTATAATTACTATCTCTGAATGAATAGACTAGTCAGTTCACAAAATTGAGCAACTCCTTAAGATATTCTTTGCTAGGTTGAGCTTACCTTGTGATTTTGTTAGTCAACTAAACTAATGAGAATGTTGGTTTAGTGTCAATAAATTGATTTAGGCCTCGATGCCTCCTTGTTTTCTTTTTATCATTTTATGTGAGTGTCAGTCTTCTATATCTTAGTTGAGTCTTTTTAAGGGATGTGGGATTTAGTTTTAGTTAGGTTAATGATAGGCATATTTAGCCTTGCCATAACCTAATCTATATTCATCAAGTTGTTCTCTATAGTTCACTTCATATTTTTCCTTATTCAAATTTTTATGTCAAATTTTCCTTTTATTTACTTCTTGCCTTGGCCATTTTTAGTTTTAAAAGTTTGACAAAGTTTCCCTAACTTTTGAAACCCCATGATGATGTCATGTAGATTCATCCCAATGGTACGAAGAGTTGGTGGGGTTAGCGAGGGTCAGTGGGGTATTTAATCTCATAATGCCTCTGGAGTTCCATGATGCTACTAAGTGAGAGCATCCCAAAGACTTGGTCCTTAGGAGCTTTGAAAGGTCCTAAAGAATTCCATAATGCCTTCGAAGGCCTAGGGACTTGAGATGTTTCTAGGTGGTAACATCTTGATATTCAGAAGACTAGGTTTTAGACCTTAAAAATGGGCCCAAAATCCTTAATACCTTTGGGGGCCTAAGGACCCAAGATGCTTCTAGGTGGAAACATCATGTTACTCAAAATATTAAAGGGATTAAACTTTATAATTAGGCATGGGGCCCTATGATTGTGCCATATAACACAATCATAACCCAATAATGAGATAGGCATAGAACATACGTAAAAGGGCCACATGGTGTTCGATTATGTTAGTGATGGACTAAGGCTAAAATTGATAACTGACTCAATGTTTGGACATGATAACCTTGGGATTATGCTAGAAAATAATTTTTTTAGCATTTATGGATGAACATTGGTAACTCGTCAGCGTCTTGTCTAATGACACATGATTAGTAAATATTTGTTCAATAATTTACAAGAAAAATAGATATGTACATATACATATCTTTATGTCACTAGGGTCTAGATTCATGTAAGATGGTGGTAGTCATGTCTGTGTGTGTTAAAAAAAGGGCATGGCACATTGTAACATGGTCAAATATATCCAAAATTATCTTCCCATATTATAAAAATATCCACAATATGATCTTCCCATCTTTGATTAATATCCCAAAGATGATATTTTTATCATTGACAAAGATCCCCAAGATGATCTTCCCATATTTAATGAAGATTCTAAAGAATATATTCTCATCTTTGATGAAGATCCCTAAGATAAATTTCATATATTTGATAAAGAATGTGAGATAGATCTTATGATCCATTCCAATATGAATTAGATAGCTTTCAATTTGGTATTATAAATGATTAAATTAAATTCACAACTATTATCCCTATGTTTCTCTCTTATAAAAACTCACATTGGTTATCCCAAAAAATCATATTATACCAAACATTACCCACAAATAAAATTATCTTAAATCCTAGAACTTTTTTCCATCAGCCTAGCCAATGATCTTTATATATATATATATATATATATATATATATGATATTAACTAGGTTAGCTATGTTTGGTAAACATCACAAACTGAACCAACTTCATTGAATTAAAAAATTTAGATACCATCAACTAGGTTAATGATGCTTAATAAATATCACATAAAACCAACGTCATTAACATAACTGATGTCATGTAGAAATACCTAAACAATTTGATGCTATCAACCTTGCCAATGAAATCCAAAAACATTTTGCACTCCTTTTCACCAATTAGAACTTAATCATTGATTTTAATGTCACAAACATTAGACACAACAATAAATAAAAATATGACATCAAATGCAATAAATACAAATTTAAAAATCCAAAAATTGACTGTACTAATGATGAATATGAATATATTCCTTTCAAATCACTCTCTTATATTCCCATAGAAGACTCCAAGTAGATAATTCAATAGATCATAGAGTATATTAAGCACAAATCACAATGATCCATTTTTGACACTCTTAAGAAAAATCATCCAATATTGATGTCATTGTCTTACTAATCCCTTATCCTATAGCATGTATTGGGATATATGTGGTCAAATTTTGGGTAACATAACCTTTAATTAAGTCATATGATCATATCTTTAGTTTAATAGTTATGGTAGGGTCAACCTAGGGTGTTTTTATAACATGGTTAAAGTATATATAAGGGGTAATGGTTAATATCTCATTATCATATTGTGAATTCTATTCTTATGCTAAGGTTTTGGAGGTTTTATCCTAGAAGTGACTCATCATTTATTTAAGTATTCTACTCTTATTTCAATCTAATTTATTGGTGAAATAATTCTATTACAAGTATAAGAGCTTTGATTTGGGTAAAATTATGAGAGAAACTATAATTTTGGATAATCACTTATATCTTGAAAACCATTGTAAATTTTTAAATAATATTTTTTTAAAGTTGGAAAATCATTTAAGGACATTATAGTAAAACATTTAAGGTTTGAAAATCATTTTTTAGCGAATTATTGTGATTTTAGGGTTTTTAATAAATTCACTCTACACATTGTCATTTTTCATATTTTTTATGTTTTATTTAAAAAATTTAAAAGATCACAAAAATATAGTGGGGGCCTTTGATTTTAATATTTGGTTTGGAGATTGACCTAAGATTGAAACTATTTGGTCAAAGGAGAAAATCATGTCAAGCCTCAAGATGATAGGGCCACAAACAGGAGGTCAGTGAAATAATTCATTTACACTAGGGAAAATTATTAACAAAGAGGATATAGAGATAGAGTTTAAATTAGGTGGGACTTCTAATATGAATTATTCTTTTCTAGATGAGAAAGTGTACAATCTAGATGATAATATGAAAAACATAGAGTCTGAATTGGAGAATATACATAAATAAATAAAAGGAGATATGAAAAATATGTGCAATGGAATAAAAGGAGATGTGGAGAATATGTCTAATTACATGAAATTATAATTATCCTCTCTTAAGAATTTAGTCAAGGTGTTGCTAATCTCAAAACTTAGTAAAGGCTAATCTAAGGGACAACCCAGTCTTGTTCCAAATACTGCACAACCTCATTCCATGGATAACACTAATTTCAAGCATCAAAACTTGCTAGTAAAGGTGAAAATGTGTAAGTTTAATTGAAAGGATACACTCAAATAGATCAACCAAATGGATTTTTTTTGGGATCTAAATAAGATACCATGTGGGAAGAAGGTTACCATAACATCTTTATATTTTAGAACCTAAATAATTAATTTGGTAATGATGGATTTATGATAAAAAATAAGAAATATCTCAATGTTACTTGGTTATTTGTTTTCAAAGGAGATAAAAATGCACTATAGAAATATTGTGATGGGGAAATAATTCATCCAATTAGAAAATTTGTGATAAACATGTCAATCAAATATTATATTCATCAATTCCATAACCTATCTTTGTGCATGGAGACATTTATAGATGAAAATCTAAACAACCTATTTCCTAGTAGTCTTAAATACCATATTCAACATGAGGTATGCACATTTAATTTTATTAATGATCTAAATCTATTATCATGATTCATATGCTAGAGGAAAATTAGTTGGCATATGTATACATACTCTCACTAGCATCAGTGATAATAGCATGTCTAACGCCATCATTTCCTCCATCAATAAGATTAACACCCAAAAAATTAAATATAAAATGAAAAAGATTTATTTTTGAGTTGATAAATAAAGTTGAGGATGTAAACATCTCAAAAATAAAATTTTCAACATTGAGAGCATCAATGAATAGGAAGAGGATGAATAAAAAGCTTCAAAGGTTGTTGATGAGCTAGATTCATGGGATTTCAAAAAAACTCTCTCTTACTATGCAATATTAGGTGTTAACAACCCACAAAATCTCAATGTAGTAGGTTTATTGAAAAAAGCTGATTGTATTTATTGTTTATGGGTTTATTGTTAATTGTTAAATAAAATTTCATGGTCTTAAACTCACTATGTGGAACTACATATTAAAATACCAATGTTTTCCATTATCATGGGGCAAGTTAATATTGAATTAGGACTTCAATGGCTTGCAACCTTTGAGCATGATCGAGATGAACTATAAAAAGTTGATCATGCATTTTCATAAATACCAATGTTTTCCATTCCTACGGGTTTCAAGTTAATATTGAATTGGGACTTCAATGGCTCATGACCTTATAACATGATCAAGATGAACTTTAAAAAATTGTTCATGCATTTTCATTTGAAAGAAAATAATTTTGAGTTGAGTGGGATGCTCACAAAGTCATCCCAAATGGTAAGATTTCATCAAATGTAAAATATCCTTAAAAAGAAATTAGTGGGGCCTAAAACAAAATTGTGTTTTGTGGAAGATAAAAATCACATGCATAAATAACATCATATTTTTTGGAAAAGGTGGAAATATATTCAATTTTTGTTGAGGATATGCCAATAAAAAGGCCATCTAAAAGAGATGCTTCTCCCAAAAAATATCCATTTAGGGAATTTTTTGATAAAAAATCTCCATCCAACACATCTTCCTTGAAGGTAAAACCAAAAAATTGAGAAGTCAAGGTACACCCTCAGTAAAAGTTTCCTAAATCAACAAAAATACACCCAATAGTTAATGTTTCCAATTTTATCCATAATATTCCCATCTATAATTTTTTTTTAAGATTAATAAATAAGGAAGAATTATATTTGGAACTAAAAAATATTTTCTTGACTCGATTCAAGAGGATGCAGATGAGTGTGATCACCAAGTTTTTTATAAAGTGGAATAACCTACTAAGAAAGGATATGACATGGGAAGACAAATAATTCATATTGAAGCATCTAATGATCATCAACCTTGAGAACAATACTTGTTTTAAGTAAGGCATGTTACAATACTATCCTATAGTGTGTATTGGGATATGTGTGGCCAAATTATAGTTAGAATAACCTTTAACTAAGTCATATGATCATTTAGCTTAATATTTGTGGTAGGGTCAGTCTAGGGTGTTTACATAACATAATTAGGGTATTGATTTAACCTTTTAAGGTTTTACACATGTAATTCTTATGTTTGGTTAAAGGGATGAGATGTATAAATTAGTTAAATAAATATGAAATAATTAAGTACTAATTTATTATAATTTTGACCTTGTTTGAATTTATATAAATAGTAAAAAATAGGGATAAATAGAAACTTATTTGAAAATTGACTATTATAGATGATTTGGGTTCTAAAACTTGAAATTTGGGTAGTAGTCTGTGTCATCGAAAGGATTATGGTATTTGTCTATTCACTAGATAGTAGCACCCAATTTAGATAGTAGCACCATCCATGTGTAGTGTTCTCAATTTGGTGTCAATGTCCTCTTTGTGAGACTATTCCTATTTTTGAGGAGCACCTATGCCTATGTCTATATGTTCTATTCCTACATGACCAAAACCTATAGCTCTATATTGTACCTATAAAACATGATTTGATGTGTAAGCCCTAATCTCCTTGCAAATATGGCATAAGCAATAATTTTGTGTGTGTTAATAGGATAGACTGGATATCCTCAACACCCTACTATATAGAGAGTTTCTTACATATCAATACTTTGAAGAGGGATCAAGTTCAATGTAGTTTCCCCACCTAGTGTTTGATGTATGTGCAAGTGAATGCTAGAACGAGAGTGGCCTTGAATGCTTTGAATGTGTTTGAGATTTGAAATTCTAGAAAACTAGAATTAGGGATACTATAGATGGTAATATGTATAAATTAGGGTATAACATGGATTAAATAACTTGATTCTACACAAATTTATCTTTGGTTTGAATATATTTTTCATTTATTTACCATCTGGTCAATATAGGTGGATTAGACTTGTACTTATAGAGTTTTTTTGTTTATGCAGATAAAAAAATGAGATTAGGCCAACATTATGAAGGGTACACATTTTAAAAACTATTTTTTGGGAAGAGTTAGTGATAAGGATAGTAGCACCCAGTTGGGGACACTAGTTCCATGTGGTTGTAGTGTCCCAAATGTGGAACTAATGCCCTTTTGATAGACTGCTAAGTAATTTGGATTGGGGTCTGAGATGATAATTTTGGGACTATGTTATGAATGGTTGTAGGTGACTATGGTCTATTGAATTGTTGGAAATGTAATTTTAATGCTTAATGTTAGGTCTATGGCTAGCCTAGGGATATGTTAACTCAAAACTACACTCTTATCATCCAATATCCACTTTTAGGTGATTACATTTTCACCCCTATTATGTTAGTAATGTAGTAAAGCAAAATGACTAGTATAAAAGAAAACCAAATGTACCTAGACTTACCTTGGAAGTGAATACTGTGTAGCTATTTTTGAATGTGAAAAATCTAGGTTTGCATATGTGGAACATGATCCAAATCATTGTCCTACAATGAAAAATGCAAAAATTAGCCCTTATTTAAGAGATGATAAAAAACAAATGACTATGTTGAAATGAAATAAATAATTAAAACTAATTAAAGAGATAGGAAAGGAACAAATATAAATTATTGGGTATGTAAAGATGCATGAACCTGGTGACAACCAATGTGTGTGAATGTGAATAGTGATCATGTCATTAAATAACTTACACTAAGTTGATGGCTTGCTCAATCCTCATATGGGTGTCTTAAAAACTTAATTTGGTTTTGACCCCATCATTTCCCACCCCTACTTGGTGGATATTGATCTCCATGAATATATTAGATAAGACTTTAAGTGTATTGAAACCTCGCGTGTAGGTGGATCAAGAACTTAAGTAGGCAATGACTCCATCATTTCCCCCTGTGTGAAGTAGATGCATCTATAAATGTACTACACAAAGTGCTAAAATTATCTAACTAAGTAATCTAATTATGTGTTTATCTCTATGATCACTCAAGTATATTAGGTGACTCTGGGACACTTAGGAATGACAACCAATATAGATGGAGTAAGGCATGCATATGGTGATTACTTAAAATGTGATAGAAAGTGTATAGAGAGTAAATAATGACATGGAGTTTACCATTCCATCTAGTCAACCTGTCTAAAGCTGAGTATACAAAAATTATGTGCCACTCACATACCCCTAATCTTTTATCTAAGTATATTGAATTTGAATTAAGTATGTAATAGTTGAACCTATGTAACTAATCTCAATGTATGAGTGATAATACCACGCATGAAGCCACCAAATATGAGCAATTGGTATGAATTTGAACTAAAAGTAATGAATTTGAGCTAAATTTGAACATAACCACCAAACATGTGATTGTATATGTACAAATCTATATTATACCTGGTATACTAGTCTAAATGATTTGAACTATCTTGAAATAGGGGCTATTAGACAATAGCACTTTGTAGTGGAAAGTAGTGCCCTGTGGTGCTAGTGTCCTAATATGGGTGTTAATGATTTCTTGGTCTAATTTTTGTGTGATCTAAATTGACTATTAAGTATTTGTTTTGCTATGTGTTTTCCCTAAGTATGATATGTAAAATTGAGCTTGTGTGTTGAAATGTATCTATGAAAAGTAATGTAGGACCCTGATGTCTATGACAAACCCCTGTGAATGCCTTCTCTTGAGGGTAGTTGTGAAATTTGTGGAATAATTTACCTATAAATAAGTATCTCTACAAAATGTATTATCCATATCATATGCATGATATTCTAATATAATGTGAAACATAACATCAAAATGTAAATGTATCTAAGCATAAGGAGGAAATGTAAGATGTATATTATAAACTAGCATTGCATAAGGGTTGCAATATATATGTAATCAATGTGTATAGTAGTAAAATATGGGTAACTACCTAGGGGGATGGGGCATGATGTCCATTAAGGCTCCCAATTAGGAATAGTAGATGCATGAGAACTCTCATGGCATCAAAAACTAGTGTATGTGTAATAAGTAAATATAAGTGTCATGGTGTAGAAATGTACAAGGAAGCAAACAAACAAGCACATGAGGCATATAAAAGGTAAGCCATTGGAACAAAATACAAGGTACAATAGCACATGTCACTAAATCTAAGAATGAATACATACAAGGACATGTTCAAATGTCCACATATGAAAATAACAAGCAATTTGGTGTGGAGCCATATAAAAAGACATTTTCTAATGGCTACATATATAACCATGAAATAAAACGCACAAGGGACATGGTCACATGTCCAAGGCATACAAATAGATAAGTGGTGTAGAATCCAATGAAAAATGGCATATTTAAATTCCCTTGAAGATGTAAGAAGTGTAAGAACACAATCAAGTCTAGTATAGGAACTAGAAATGAAAGCATATATAACTGTGTAATACAAATCTATGTGAATGCTAGGATGTGTATATACTAAGGATAACTAATGATAGTCAACAAAAAATATGAGCAATGAATATAAATGATGAATATCAAGATAAATCAATGCATAACTAGAATGTATAGTATGTAAAGATAAAACCTAGTTATAACAACTATGTAGGAGATGACCCCAAGTGGGTAGATGTAGCAATGTATAAACCTAGATAAGTGTAAATTCTCCTAATGGGTAGATGATATCTAGTCTAGATCATTGTTGTGGATTGGAGTCCTATCTGGAATCTACAATCATTCAATAAAAACAAGTGAAGCATATGTGTATGATAAAACTGACTATACTGTGATAACTAAAACTATATAATATCTGGCAAGTAGTAGAAATGTAAACATAGCAATGCATACAATATGTAAAATTTGGTACTTTTGAGATATTTAAATGTTTTTTTATTTTGATATATTATATTTTTTTTTTGCTTTTTGAGTATAAGATATGTACAAACATGTGAAAATAAACTATGTATAAGGAGTGAGAGAGAGAAGGAAGTATGTACAAGATTAAACCATTCTAAACATTGAGTCTCATGGGAGACTCACCATCATCATGACCTGTGTTAAAAATAGGAATGATAATATCTCGTATAGTGTGATTTCCATGCTATAGTTAAACTTTGTTGTAATAGGAATCTGAGTATTGTTCATCATCAGAATCATAATATTGTTCAACATTATAATCATGATAATCTGGAATGTTATATGGAATTGGCTCATGTTACGGATTTGACCAATCTAAATTGTGATTTGGAAGATTGATTATGATTTTTCCCTTTGAAATTGTTCTTGTTGTAGACATATTGTGTTGTGGAGGCTCTTTTGCTAGATAGCCTTGTTTGAGAATGTTTGTTGGATGAGCATGATTTTGAATTTACAAATGAATCTCTTACTTTTTTTTAATATTTCCTATTTATCTAGATGTTTTTCCTTGATAAATTTTATATGTGACTGATGTTCCTTAGGGTGTTTAATAAACCCTAAACCTTCTTGACCAATATTATCAACTACTAGAATAGGAGAAGTGATGCCTTGGGCCTATTTGCCCAAACCTTGACCATGATAATCATATTATTGTAGATACTTTTGACCAAAACCATACCATATTTAATGTTGACCCTCTTTTTAGAGAGGTATATTTGCTTGATTTATTTGTACTTATTGTATTTTTTCTTGATTTGATTGTGTTTTTTGAACCTTGTGTTGTTCTGAGTTATGATTTGGTAACCATTTTTGTATTATTTATAAATTTGATCCTTTTTAAATTGGTAGATGTGACATTGTATGTATGGATGATGTGTCACTATGTGAGTCATCTATATCTATTATCTATTGTATTTTCATTTTCAATGCTAAAGATGAATATGTGTGGTTTCCATGTATTCAATGATATGCACAAAAATATATAGATCTCCTCATTGGGTGTAGAGGAGGTAGGTTTATCAAATTAGCTTTAATCATTTCCCTTAGTATCTTACTTGAACTCTTATTTGACCTTTGAATAATTTTGGAATCACTAGTTGTATATGTACTTTATAGTGATTTCATGTTCTGATATATAACAATGTTGCCACAAGTTGACTAGTTGAAGATGTATAAACATGATTTACATTATTGTGCCATGGATGAATTTATCTTGTCAATTATTTTTTTAATGTTGTAATCTTTTCTTGTAATATTTTATTTTGATTTTGTAAACTGGTAATTATCTTTCTCATATTGATAATTTTATCCCTTAGAGTTTCACAAGTGCAAACCCTATTTTTTTCTAATTGAACATGTAAGCACACAACTTGTAGGGAAGAGGTGTGAATAGGCTAAGTAGGGGGATTGGTGATAGTGTTATAGGATACTTCATATCATGGAGGAATGATAGGATGAACCTAGTTAGAAGGAAATTAGTAATCACCCTCATGATTATGAGGAGGAAAATGAGATTATTTTTTGTGCATAAGAGATGACATTGAAACTTGGAACATAGTTTTTAGTTTATGTGTTAAATCCTCTATGTGTGTATGGATTTTATTGTTAATAGAATTCCACATAGAATAAATATAACATGCTATGAAATATGTGAGATATTACATTTGATAATAAGCATCATTTATACATGTATTGATGTCTTTTTGAAGTTCATTCTAAATTAAAGGTAATAAGCATGCAAATGAAAATATGAAAATTTGCAAAAAAAGGTAATTGATTTTTCATATCATTATGATCATGATTAAAAGATTTATGAATCTAAAATATGAGTATGAATAGAAAAAATATAGAAACCCTCTACCTAGGGTTAGGGATTTTTGAATTTAGGATTTCTTTGTAACAATTTAAATTATATGTAAATAAAGTGAAACCCTAGTGTGAAATTGATTTAATTTCGCTTGGTTTTCTATAAAAATTTATAAAATTATAAGTATTCAGCCCTAAATTTATTGTATAAAATTTAAATGAATTCAAGATAGGGTTTGATTTAATATTTAAAGTAAGTCGAGTTCACCAAATGATTTAACCTTTTAGAGTTTTACAAGTGTAATTCCTATGTTTGGTTAAAAGGTTGAGATGTCTAAATTAGTTAAATAAATATGCAATAATTAAGTATTATTTTTTTATTATTTTGACCTTGTTTGACTTTCTATAAATAGAAATAAATAGGAATATATAAATACTTATCTAAAAACTATCATGGATGATCTGGGTTCTGAAACTTGAGATTTGGGTAGTAGTCTATGTCATCAACAGGATTTTGGTATTCATCTATTCACTAGATAATAGTGCCATCCATGTATAGTGTCCTCAATGTGGTGCTAATGTCCCATTTGTGAGACTATTCCTATTTTTAGGGAGCACCTATGCCTATGTCTGTATGTTTTATTCTTGTATGATTGAAATATGTAGTTTTGTATTGTACCTGGAAAACTTGATTTGATGTGAAAACCCTACTTTATTTGTAACTATGGCATAAGAAATAATTTTGTGTGCGTTAGTAGAATGGACTAGACATCCTCAACACCCTGTTGTGTAGAGAGTTTCTTACATACCAATACCCCAAGGAGGGATCAAGCCCGATGTAGTTATCCCACCTATAGCTTGATGTATGTGCAAGTGAATGCTAGAATGAGAGTGGCCTTGGATGCCTTGAATGTGATTAAGATTTGAATTGCTTGAAAATAGAAATAAGGCTATTATATATGGTAGTATTCATAAATTAGGGAATAATAAGGATCAAATACCTTGATTATTCACAAATTTGTCTTTTTTTTCATAACTTTTGCATCTATTTCCCATGTAGTCAATAGAGGTGGAATAGACTTATATTTATAGAGTTGTATTTCTTGTGTATATAATAAAATGTGCTTAGGAGGGGCACACATTTGAAAAACTATTCATTTGGGAGGAGCTAGGGCTAAGGACAGTAGTGCCCAGTTGGAGACACTAGTGCCATGTGGCTATATTGTTTGAAATGTGGTGCTTAGTGTCCCAAATGTGGTACTAATGTCCTTTTGGTATACTACTAAGAAATTTGGATTGGGGTCTAAGATGATAGTTCTAAGACTATGTTATGACTGACTTTAGGTGACTATGGTTTATTGAGTCACTTGAAATGTAAGTCTAATGCTCAAGGTTAGGTCTATGGCTAGCCTAGGGATAGGTTAATTCAAGTGATACTTTTAGCATCCAATTACCACTTTTAGGTGATTACAAGTATATATAAGACAAATTAATTTATATTTCATCATCATATTGTAAACTTTATTCTTATTGTTAGGTTTTGGAGGTTTCCCACTCAAAGTGTCTCATTATTAATTCAATTATAATACTCTTATTTTAATCATATTGTGATGTATTATTGTGATTTTACTTTATTGGTGATATAATTTCATTACATGGCCAACATGATGATGTTTAGTTATAGATAGGTACTATGAGCATAATTATCCAGGACAATGATGCTTAGCTACATTCAACACCTTTCAACATTATCAACATATCTCATGACACTCAAAATCACTTAGCATAGACTAACGCCATCAATTAGGTTGATGAATTTCAACTAAGCCAATACAATTTCAATAATATCAATCTAGCTAATGATGTGAATAAAAATTATGAAAAACTTATATCAATCAAAAAAATATCTTAAATTCTATAATCATTGAGGTGAGCCAAATTCATAGAGAAAATGTTAAAAAAAAGGTTATAGATACATCAATCTATAAATTTAAGTTGGAAATAATGAAACATTACCCAACCATACTTCACACTTTGGGGAATCTTATAATTCCTATCCTCTTTTTGCTTCACACATAGGAGCATCTTACAATGCCCTTCCCTACATCAATTCACATATTGACGAATATTATGATGCCCACCTTCACCTTTGCTTAGAATCAATGGAATATTATGATTCTTTCCACCTATCAACATCTCACATTCAAAATGAGGTAATAATAAAAAATATTACACATTAAATTTAGAAAAAACTTTAAGAAAGATTCAAAGACTAATGATCAGTTTTTACGAACATACCATGCTAGAGATTTATTCTTATTTTTTATTGTATTTATTTTGGCATGTATCATAATCAATATTTCATATTATAATTATTTTCATTATCACTTTATAAGTCTTACGTAACATTCAGACTTAGTTCATATTACTCATTAAACAACACTTTACTTATGCCTATGGGTTTTTTTATTAATGTGCCTTTTGACTCCTACTTATTAAGCCTATATTATGTGTCTCTTCTATTTACACTCCTTTACCATGTATCTTGGCTCTTACTTCCTATATTTTCATAAACTGGCTCCATCTTACTTTATTACACCTCTAGTTTCCTCTCACATTTTAATCTATTGGCTCCTACTTATTTTATTATGCCTCTTGGATTTTACCTATTTTATTTTACCCATCTTGGATCCTACCTAATTTACATTTCCTCTTTGATTTTAGTTTGTGACCTACATTATATAAACTTAGGAAATCAACCACCTTCCTCACAAATGCCCACCTCCTATGATTACATGCTCCTCTAAAAGTTTATGCTTTCTAGATCCTACCAACTTTATTCTACCTCTAAGATATTTATTACCTTATTTATGCCTCTTGGCTCTATCCTACATATTTTATTCCTCTTGTCTCCTTCCTACATTTTTATGCCTCTTATATTTTTCACACATTTTTATGTCGCTTGGCTCTTTCCTACATTTTAGGCCTATATGCTCCTACGTATTAATTTTATACCTCTTGTATTTCAAATTGTGAGTTGCATTGTAAAACCTTGGGGAATCAACCAAGACTTCCTCACAAATTCCCAATTTCTATGTTACCTACCTATTTTTCTTGCTCTCTAAAATATAGCTAAGTGTTTCCTAGAAAAATATAAGAAAATGACCAAGAGTATTATTTTATCTCCTAAAGTTAGTTATAATCATTATGTTATAACTATTGTATTATATCTATACATATCTTATTCATATTATACCCCTTTTTTATGATGAAATTTTCCATTTTTCATTCATTATATTGATGAGGCCAGGATATGCCCAATAAATGTATAATAAATGACCTCATCTTACTCTCTCTTTTTATTAAGTTTGATTGCATTTTGTAACTTTTATTTTGATCTGAGATGAGTTAGGATGTGATTATCCATCTTTTGTTGATTGTAATTCTAACATTTTAAAAGACCTGTAAATCCTAACAAGTGTGTTGGAAAAATCTAGTTTTACAATAAAACAGGTCATCATCAGGCTAAAGAATAAATATGAAGTGGATTACATGTTTTTTGGAAGCATTGGAATCAATTTAGATTAGTTTCAAAACCTACAGAATCTATTTTGGAACCATCACAGTTAGTTATGAAACTTGCAGAATCTGTTCTAGAACCATCATAGTTAGTTTTGGAACTTCACCATACTATTTCAAGTTGTTGCATTTTTGGACGTAGCTCTAGAACTCTATATTTAGCTTCGATACTCCTTCTGATAAGTTCCAAAACTTTTGCAGCTAGATACGGAACTGATGAGGATCTATTCCAAACAGCCAGTGATTTGTTAAAGATCAATGATCCCATTAAATCAGGAATAGATTCTTGATTTTCTGAACTGGCAGAATCAAGACAATTATCACATCGCTGGACATCCAACCACATCTTGATTCAGCATCTATTCTGGGCACAATTTAGTTATATCGTATATATGAAATAGTTATGACCATCAAAGCATTTATATATACAAACTTGATTTAGATATAAAAAAGGAGAAAAAAAATAGAGAAGCTAGTAGAAGAATAGAGAGAAAAAGGATAGCTTAGTATATTTGTAATATAGAACATTTTTATCAATGAAATAGCCATTCCTATTTTGAAAGCAAATTCAATTGTTCAAATCATGTTCTAGGCAGAGCAAGGGCCCACTTCTCCAAAGGACCAAAATCTTCATTTTTGTTGGTATTTATATTTCTATTAGAAAAAGTAAATAGGTAACTCTGTTAAATTTATAAATGCTTCCAACTCTTTAAAATTAAGATTTGTTGTAAATTTGTTCCTACAAGCATTTTAGATTAAATTTTCACTTCTAAAATGTATGTTTATTTCCAGCAATCAATTTCATTCCTACAACATGTGTTTATTTCTAGCAATCAATTTCATTCCTGCAATGTGTGTTTATTTCTAGCAATAAATTTCATTCCTGTAACGTGTGTTTATTTTCAGCAGATTTGCATAGTTTGATTTCAATAAGGTTTTAACCAAGAAATCCTTAAGACATTAAAAACCCCCCAAAACAAGAAAAATATACAAATACCCCCATTTAAGTACTAAATCATTGTGATTCCTCTTGTTGCATACAGCTTCAGACACAACCCTGGTTAAATATGACATTAACAGAAAGTTGATTAAATGAAGGGGATAATGACACCCAACATGTATCACATTCCTTATACATTTTTTGGATACTGGGAAACTTAGTTTTTTTTATGTTAATTTCTATTCCCCTTATTTTCACCTCCTTACATGAAATAACAATGTCAAATTCAAGATCATAATCTTCTTTAAGTTGTAAGTATATGAGTATATAAGCACCTTGATATCTATGACTTATTCTTCAGTGACTAGGTGTAAAATTTGTAAGTGTTATAATTTGATAACCATTTAAGGATGTTTCAAATCCATGAAGAGAAATAAATCTAAAAAAAACAAAAAAATAAAAAAATATCAAAATAAAATTTAAAAAGAGGACAAAATCAAAAATAAAAATTTAGAAGTCAAATTTATAAAGAAAAATAAAAAATCTAAATTTAAATCACATAAAAGACATGATCAACTAATTGGAATAACCATATTATAAATAGATTTCAAACTCCATAATTGGTCTATAGTAGAGATAGAGGTCCATTGGAGTACAATAGGCAAGCAGACTAGGATAAAAGGCCCCATATCTATCGTTAATGTTGCCTAGATTTTCACGTAGGTACTTAATTCTCATAGTTGGTTGATAACTTTGGTGGAGTACATAAAAAAGGAATATATTATGTGAGGGTAGTAACCTTTATGTTTCTTATAGATCCTTCATGAGATATATTTAATTCACTATTTATTTTAAGCTGTAGACTAGCCAAGTAGGGTTCCTAAACCATTAACATAGAAAACTTTGAGTCTTTCCAAATTGATTAGAGTGTCTTATTTCTAGAAAGTACCATGATTTTATTTTGTTGGCATCATATTTTCCCTCCTTTAATTATTTCATCTAGATGAAAATAATTTCTTCCTCTCCCCTTTTATTTATTTCCTATTATTCATCTCTTTTATACATGCTAGCATTGCAAAAACATCAGGTTTCAAGGGTTTCAAATGCTAAGATTTGGGGAATCAATTAAGGATTCCCTTTGGACTATCCATTATTAAATTAAAATTGATTATTTGGTTTTTTCAATATTTTTTCTCAATCATTTCATTATTTTTATCAAATTCCTCTTAGTTCTGTTTGGGATCACAAGCTTTCTTCTCTTTATTCTCATTTGGGTCATATAGACCTAATCTATCCTTTACCTTATGGCTATCTAGTCCCATCTATTATCTCACTTTACTACCTTTTTGGTCATCATAAAATTATATATCCTTTACTTTTATGTTTATTTGGTCCCTTATTTCACAACATTATTACCACCTTTTGTTTCATTTGAACCTAACATATCCTTTATCTTGTGGTTATTTGGCCACAACATATATCCTTACACTATTTGTATACCTTTTGGGGTCTTTTGGAACTAATATAACATTTACCATTGTGGCTATATGGATCATGTTATACCATATTTATTAAAGAACCTCATATAATTCCATTTTATACTCATTTGAATAAGCCTACATTTATTTTATCCATGTAGTCTTATCTTATTCAGGTTCCCATAATTAATTTTTAAACTTACCATAATTCAAACTAAAATATTTTCATACATTGTATTTCAATGAAAATGTAAGTTGAGGTAATATATGTGTTACTTTCATTTATCTAAGAATTATAAATTTTTAAAACCTCTTTCTTATTTATCTTCTCATACTAAGTTATTTTCCCAAATAACCATCCCACATTAGACTGTTGTGATGTGAGATGAGGTTTTTGTGGGGAACATGTATACACCTTATTTTCACTACTAATTTTTTTGTTCATAGGAATAACCAACACATTAATTTTCCTAATCATAATTCTCAATTAGTGAACTAAGTCTAGGGTGGATTATTTCATGGTGATTTGTGAGAGTTTTCATCATGCTTTTACATTCTTAATGTCACCTTCATTCCTACCATGATGTTATCTTTATTTTCCTTTGATTTTTTGATTCCACTTGATGTTCCTATTCTCCCATATTCACACTTCTTTTAAATTTCATCTACTCAACTGATGATGTCTTGTAACACCCCAACTTGGATGATGTCATTGGATAGGTTGATGATGTACTATGTATGTTGGACATTTTTATCTGTAATTATTTGGGTTGATGACATTAACTAAGTTCAAGTTTTTACTTTTAGGTTTTGGATTCATATTTATATTGTTATTATTTTTCATTTTTCAAAATATAAACATCCAATCCAATCTTATTCTCATGTATACAAATATATCTTATTAATTATAATATGAATTAGGTTTAAAGAGCTTACACTTGACTAAGACTAATTAACATAAGGACTCGAATACATCAAGAAGAGAAACTTAACCAAAAAGGTACACCCAATATTTGATGTCCCCAACGAAGGTGTAATTAGGTATTATTATTTACATCCTGGATTAAACTAAAAACATCTCTCATAAAGTGCCACTTGAGCCAATATGTCTTATTGAGAATAAAAAGGATTCAGGTTAAGGATATTACACTTGACCAAGGCCATTAACACAAGGACTTAAATATATCAAGAAGATAAGTTAAACCAATAAGGTACACTCAGTATTTGATGTCCCCAACCAAGGTATAATTATGTCTTATTGTTTCCATCTTGGCTTAAACTAGAACCATCTCTCAAGCACGCAAATTTATCTCATTAATAATAATAGGAATTAGGGTTAAGGAGATTACACTTGACCAAGACCAGTTAGCATAAGGATTTGAATATATCAAGAAGAAAAGTTAGACCAATAAGGTACACCCAATATTTGATGTCCTAAACCAAGGTATAGGTTTTCTTATTTCCATCTTGTCTTAAACTAAAATAATCTCTCACGAAGTTCCACTTGATCTAAAGGGGGAGATAAATGCACCGATAAGTTAACACAAGGTAAATATCTTATATATATACTCTTTATTTTAAATTTTGGTAGTTACATTATGTTGGTTTGTTTATCAATGCTTGGATAAGTATATGTTTGTTATTACTTATTTTTTTATCTACATCTTAGGGTTATTGTCTAATGGCACCTTTACTTTTCATAGTTTAGATACCCCATGGTCACTAACTAATGGGATTTTAATTTTGATTGTTTACAACTCTTGGTTACCTTATAATAAAATTTTGGATCTAGTTAGGCCCATGCTTGATATTTTTTTATGTAGATTCACATTTTAGAATCCTTGAAATCTCCTTGCACAGACCTTTGTCTATAGCTTTGGACTGCTTTATAGAGTGACATATTGTATGTGTGTTGGATATAGTATGGTATTATACCATTTATTATATTATAGGATACTCATATCTTTTACCAATATGAGTATAAATATAATACTTACATTGAATATCATAGGGAGCATTGTAATCATATTATCCATAATGTCACCTTACCATGACCTTTGTTGAAACTTCTTAATTATAAAGCATAAGGTGATACTAATGCACTAATTAAAAATTATGCAATGCTATGAGGGTGTTTCTCCCTTGGGATGCCACTACTTTCAAAAAATTTAAAAATACCTTAGAGGATATTTCTATTTATTTGTATTACTGCCTCCTAAAAGGGTCTACCCATTACTTCAAGAAACTCTCAATGGAGTTTATGACAACTTTTAACATGAAAAAATTGTGTTGCATAGTTATGTGATATTTTTTACACAAAACAAAATCTTAATGATTTTTTATCCCTCTTCATCATAATGTGGCATAAAGTTTTGTGTCATTATTCTAATGTTCCCAACATGAATCCATGATAATTATGTGATCTCTTTGTTCATTTCATTAACACATAGACTAAAGAGAATGTCTATAAATTTGTTTATAAATCTTATAAGGATGATCTATATAGGTCTCTCAAAATTTTACAATTAGCCATAAACAATGATATAAAAAATTATGGGCCTAGTGATAAAATCATCTCTCCAAATTAGAACAATATAAATTACCAAAAAAAATAATGAAGGCCCTAAGATCCTAAAACACAATATTAATGCTACCATAAATAGTGTTATAAATAGATAAACCTAGGATAAATAACAACATTAATTTTGTAAACAAAAATAATGGAAACAACAAAAAAAATAACACTAATAATACTTCTAGCATCACTTATATTGATTTCAAGAGACATGTGAATCAAATCAACCCCAACCTCATGGCCTTTTTCATAGTTTTAATGAAAAAAACAAAATTATGAGACCTATAATCTATGATCGAAGAAAGTATTACATATAAAAACATCTATACAGAGTATAAATACTATCCAAATACTACTAATGGATAAAATGTAGTTTTTTATTAAATTTTTTTTGCATTAAATAATTTAAAATTCATCCTCTTTCCTGCATGGGGATTTTTTCCCCTGGGAATAATATTTTTTTGGATTTACAAGAATCCTTTCCATAATCAACACTAGGGGGAGTGTACTACATGGGAATACAATCCATTAATTGTCCACATCAAATCAATAACCATCATCTTCTTATACAAATGACTCAACCTTAGACACTTCCAATGTAGTTCCCTTCCTTGATCAAAATGGGAAAATTATACTCATAATCCTAGTGGATATTGAAACATAAGAAGAATTTAATATTTATAACCATAACTAATATTATTACATACAACCTCTCCCATCCTCTTTTTCCACTATAGTTGACAACCCTTAAAGGACCCATAGAACTATTGGACCCTATGACCTTATCGTGGACCTAATAAAAACATTCTCAGGCATATCATTCATGATTTGCTAAAATAATATCATGCCCACCCTATGGATATTCTTGAGGCCTTAATACTTCACCATATAGCATTGACAATACTCATCTTAAAGCCTAAATAAATCATATAAATTTGGATAGACATCCTCCTAGATAGGGCTATATGGAGACCAACTACTTATTTGACATAAAGTCTTCAGACATCAAGATTTCTTGACGGGGTTATCCTATTATATATCTTGAAGTTTTGGTTTATAATAATTATGTAAAGAAAAAAATTATAGATGAAGGTGTTATAGGTAATGTCATCTCATTTTCCTTTCCTAAACAAATGGGTTATGGTGAAGCGAATTACATATCCACTTGGAACACACCTAGAGGTTATTGTTAGTAGTGATATGTGTAAATCCTCATCAGGACATACTAATGTTGTAGTTTATAGGTTACGTTGAGAATCATAAGAAAGGGAGCTAGTCATGATTCGATAATTGATGATTAATTAAGTTGTAACTCACAATTATTCTTATTAACTACCTTACAGGATATGGTCAAGAATAATACTTATACATACTAGATATTTTTATTACAAGACCATGAATAACTTATAAACCTATGTACTTATATTTCTATTTAAATTAAATAAGTAAATAATTCAAAAGATACACTAGTTCACATATATTGGAATAAATAATAAGTACTTATATTAATATTTAGAACTTATAAAAAAAACTCACTCCTTATATAAGTGTCAGATATTTATAGAGTTGACCTAACTCTTTGGATTCTTGAATAATCATTTCTTTCCTCCTTGGTTTCAATAAACCATTCCATCATCAATTTATATTTTTGAGTTAAATAAAAATTTAAAAAATAATATATATATATATATATATATATATATATATATATATATATATATATATATATAATGCATTAAAAAATTAATAAAAATACTTATGAAATATCATTCACAATCCCTTCCTAACACTTTATCATATGTAAATATTTTTACCATCCCAAGAGAAAATATGCTATTAAAGTGTGGTTTCTTGAAGATGCTTTATGTATATTGACTTTGTTCCACTAAACCTTGTTACTACTAAATTTCCTAAAAGATTTCTTTGTAGTTTCATAAGAAGTGTTATTTGGTAGTTTTTACTTCTTACACACTAATTAATCACCTTTACAAGTTTTCAACTAAGCAAAAATACCTATCTACCACACTTTACAGGTTTTTAATAGGTTAACATAACCAAAATACCACCCTTTATGGTTTCTTAACCTTCCTATCCTTTCTTGCAAATAGTTCTCACAAACAAAATTTTATCATTAAAAAATGATCAAAATTGTAGAGGCCATGATACTTTACTACAATGGATGTGGCATGGAGTGTGTTGATGCTAGTGGCATTGAATAACTAACCTTTTGAGAGATTTATGGCATCATTATGGATGTTCATGCTTGGTAATAATGCTAGTGTGTTATTTGCATTGGATAAATTTGTGGTGGTTGTTGATATTGAGTGAGATTATACGTTTGTAGTGTTTTAAGGATATCAAAGGGGGAAATACACTATGACTCATTGGTGACATTTTGACTAAAATTAGAATGTCCACCAAGTTTACCTTGTAGTTATTCCAATCACCAATCCATATTCCACTATTAAGAGAGTGTGAAGTTATGATAGGCTTTGTATGATTCTATGTGTATCATATTCAACAACAACACTAATTGGTGGCTGGTATAGTACAATATTACACTTGGTGTTTTTCATGATGTCATTCAACATCTCCAAATAACTTTGTGTATGGATGCTTATGAGTTTGATTTTTAACATCTCAAGCTCCCACACTATCATACAGTCCATGACATTATACCTATATTGCAGGGACTCTTATATATATATATTCAATTTCACCTCTGACACCTTAATTACCACTATGGTATGAGGTTTTTCAACTTTGGTTAGGTTGTTACTCATCTCCTTGATGGTGTCTTGAACTTTCACTTTCTAATCTAGTAGTTGATGTGAGATTTGAGTATCTTGTGTCATAGATGTGTCAACCACCATATGATATTCTGAGAGGAATTCAAAAAAATGTGTTAGCTTTATCATGGAGCCTTTGCACTTGTGCTTTAACTTCCTCTAGTTTTTCAATAGACACCCAATCCTATGTGAGTTTAGTGACCAAGGTTTTGAATTGAAACAACCTATACATGATTTGACATCCTAACACATGTTAAACTAATGGAAGGTAGGTATATTATATTATATTCCTTGCCTTTAAAATTCACTCTTTGAGTTCATAATTCTCTTTCTTGATATGTGTGGATGTTTGATTGATGGAGACATGTAAACCACTAGTGCTTTTGATTTGTTTCTTAATTAAAAACTATGTAATATCTATAGAAACATGTTATGTTGTTATTGTGATGATGGGATATGTTGTTGGAACTGGTGGTGCTAATTTTACCTCACATAACTATGACATTATCATGAATAAATTGTTTTTTTATGGGAGTCAAGTCTTGAATATCCATCCACTTGTGTCATCCCTACCCTTAAAATGTTTGTCTTAAGATATTTCCTTTGTGTTGGGATAATTTCATTGTTATTGCTTGTTATTAGTTAGCCTTTTAGTTCACTTCATATTTCTTACATATGAATTCCAAAACCTTTGATTTTTTTGATTACTTTTTTCTTCATCTAATTAATATTTCTTCTTGGCAACCTTCTTCTTTGCTTATTTATATGCCTCGATGGTGAAAATGTAAATACCAGGACTAGTTTATTTTCTATTGTGTTCTCTTTTTGAGGTTGGTTTATATGTGTCCCTTATAGGGTTTTTTATACTTATGATATAATTTCAACCAATAATGTAATGATAATGTGTTATTTGGTTTATTATGACATGATAACTTTTAGGATGAAGGATGCACCAGAAGAATTCACTGCACTATTATGGGGGAATATGGTGATGATGCTCTAGTGGATTATGGATTTTAAGTTGGAGTGGATTATGAAAAATGTGTTTTATATTATCTACACATATTATACCTAGGTCAAATAGTTGGTGGGATGAGATAATGCTCTTACACTCCCTAATTTTGAGGCATGTTTCTTTAGTTGACACCTCTAATTATGGGTCTTCAGATATTACCACGAGTGCAATAAGAGATTAATTCCACCCTCATACATATATATTAATTATGGTAGATCCTAGTGTGCATTAATTACTTACTAATTACTGGAGTAGGCTGGCCTGGACATCACCTTATTCCTCATTGCTCGACTGTGAGTTTTGAAATTGCCTCCTTTTACTTGTGCTTGCACTCAAGTGGCTTATTAGGAAATGAAGAAGGATCTTATGATATTTTAATTACCTATGATGGTGCCTAGGACCTTGATGATTATCTAATTAAAAACACAACCTACACCCTTGATCTATAAACTAGGTGGATATTTCATACTAAGCTTCACCAACACTAATCTAATAATTCCTAGTTCAACAAATGATTACAAGGATATTATTCTAGGCTACTTTCAATGCTAAAAAATAAATAAAATGTGTTATAATTGGCATGTACAACATAATGAACATGAAAATGGAGTATGAAAATGAGACAAATCATAACAAGAACACAAGAATAGAATTGGACAAACCCGATGTGGGAAAAAATCTAGTGGGTGAGGCAATTTCACTCCCCTTCAATTATGAAATTCAAGAAATGTATAAGTTAGTTCCAAACAAGGCCTTCATGAATATAATTTTAACTACCACCCTATCCAAATATTACACAAAATATTGTTTTATAATTATTAGACACTTTAAGAAACTCCAAACATAGTTGAAACAACCATATACAACTAGGAAATATGAGATAACAAGAACATATATTCAAACTTACAAACTATAATGTGAATCCAACTTCAAGGCTTATCACTATGTTTTTTTGATATCCTCTACCTTAAAAATAGGTTTTATGCTCTCTCACCTTGAAATTTTGGCAATATGCAAACTGATGGGTATAAAACCACTAGTGTAGTTTCATAACCATCACAATGGTTGCATAATTATCATCTTAAAATGTTGAAGGTTACACAACTACCATTTGTGTAAACTGACCTTTTCATCATCTATGAAAACCCACTCAAACTCAAGAGCTAAAATTTTTTAAATTCACCATTCAAAGGATATCTAAATCATCTTCACACTAATTCTATCATTTTAACTTATCTAAATTTATGTTTTAACATGATGTATCTATAGTTTTTTCTTAAAAGAATGAATTGCATAAATTTTGTATAATGGAAACATTTAAAAAGCATAAATAGTACATTATATCAATATTTTGGATCATACCTCCCTGATTTGAAGTTTTTAAGTCCTTAAAAGCTTCAAGAACTCTGTAAGTGAGAAAATATCTTCCCTGTGTATTATTTGAAATACCATTTGGCCTTTTTGAGTAGTTAACCATTTAACACAGCCAACCAATGCTCTTGAACTCCTCTTCTATTTATCCTCTCTTTATTCTATATCACAACATCCTCCTCTAATTCTAATAAACTATCATGATTGAGGTCTTCAATTGAAAGTAACAAAAACCCTTCATCTTATTTGTATAACATAGAAGGCTCAAAGATAAGTAAGTTCTCAACATTGAAAATGAAATATATCTTCTTATAAGGAGGAAAATAAAGTATAAATACATTCTTTACCACTTATTAGTCTTATTTTGATGTCTCTCTTAACTCAAGCACAACCATATCTTGTTTTCAATAAGGAAACTATGCTCATCCTATGTTGATCATGCATTGTTTAGTACTTGACATGTGACTCCTTTAATCTCTCTTTCACTTTGAGGTGAATTTTATAAATATTATTAGTTAAATTTTAATATTTGTGACGTATTTATCAAATATTCCATTTCTTTTATATGGTTTTCTCAAAATAACACCAAATGTACATGGAAAAAAGTAGTGAAAATAAGTTTCAAAAGGAGTTTTTATAGTATAATAATGCACTACCCTATTATAGGATTATTGAATATACACCAAATTTTTATCCTAAGTATTTGGATGCTTCTTATTTTACCCTTTCAAGAGTTTTATCAATGTTCTATTCAATACTTTTTTCTACCCATCAGTTTTTGGGTGAAAAGTGGTAGAATGTTTCAGCTTGTTATGCATCTTCTCTCACAATGTAGCCAAAAAATTACCATCTTTTTTTGAGTCTTGATATGAAAAAATATAAATAGGAAAACCAAAATTAACCCACACATTAGCTAAAAATAATCTAGTTGCATCACTTTATTTTAGCGTCTTCTTATAAGGAATAAGAATACACATCTTAACAAAATGATTTACGACCACAAAAATATAGTCATGCCCATTCATTTACATAGACAACTTACCTTCAAAATCCATGAAAATACTTTCCCATGGATTATAAGGAATAGGTAATGGCATATATAAACCTAACTTCCTATTACTAGGCTTTATTTTACTACATAGAAAACATCTTTTGAACTTGGCAACATCAAACTGCATATTAGGCCACTAAACACACCTATGTAATTGTGAAATAGTATTTTAAACACCAAAATTTCCTATTTTTTTTAAGTATGTGATTCTTTCATTAGGTGAAATATTCCCTCCTTATGCACAAAAACTTACCCAACCTATAGAGAAACCAATCCTAGAGGTAATAATCCCACTTGGGCTCAAAACATGCACCTTGGGACCTCTTTGCCTTAAGTAATGGTTCCCCAAAATATGCATCATACTCATATACTTATATTTAATATTCACACACAAAAGGCTCAAAAAGAGTTAAGGTGTCCATGGTTGAAATCAAAGGAGGTCTAGATAACATATAATATAGCTTGTTAGGCACACCTTTTTTGTATTTCATAATCAAATGAAATTATTGCAAAAACCCCACCCATCTATAGTGTATATATTTTGGAAGTTTTTTTGTGCTTTAAAATATTGGAGAGGTCATTTATCTATGTGGATAATATTTTCCTTACTTGTAAGATAATGTTTCCATTTTTTAATCGATTGAGCAAGAGCATATGGTTCCTTATCGTATGTCTAATAATTTAGAATTGCACCATGAAATATTTATGAATGGTAACAAACAATATTACCTATTTGTAATAGTAAAATAACCATAACATAGTTAATAACATCTATTTCTACCTCAAAGAGTAGTTGTAATTTAGGCAAAGTTAATACTAGAGTATGGCTAATCTTGATTTTAAACATATCAAATGCATATTATTGATTCTTACCCCACAACTATTATTTACCTTCCTTGAGAGTTAGAGTTGTATGTTAGCCATGGATGGATGTGCTCGATTGTGTGATCAAATAATCTATGGTAGTGGTGCTCTTTACATCATCTCTCCTTGTCACCTTGGAAATGTTAGGCTTCACTTTGGCTTTGGCTTGGATCTCTCTCAATAAATGAGCATTATAAAACTACAAAGAGGGTCTTTGAAGGTATTTTTTCATCATAATATTACACCAAAAAATCATCTTGAAAGTATTTCAACATAATAACCTTACACAAAAAAAGTTCATTGAACAATGGGTGAAGCTTTGTATTTATAGCCTTCCAAACTAACTCTAACCCAAGTGCAGTTAGGTTACAAATAACCATGGTTGAGTTTAGACTACCCCTAGTTGAGTTAAATAGGGGAAAGGTAATTAATATTTGGGATAGAGATCCCATTTATTAAACATGACTGTCCATTTCTAAATTTAAGGCTTTGGAGGAGATATTTTCAATTCCTTGACTTTAAAGATGATGACATCATCATGACCTCAATTTTTTTGAAATTTCCTTTTTAAAAATTTATTTTTTGCTAATTACACATGGAAATTTCACTTAAGCATTTAATTTTATTTACTTAGTTAATTCATTCTACTTATCATTTTTGCACTTTAATAATTGTTTAAGTGCCCTTGTTTAATGGGTTTAAAGGCCAAACTATCAACTTGTTAGGTTACAAATTGACTAGAGATGAATCTATGAGAGCTTACTATTGCATATAGGATATTAGCTCATATATGGATGCCTCAACACAATTCTGAGTACTAATGTCTGATGTGCAGATGAAATTGGGATGTTTAATGATTCCTAGGCTTAATTTACACTATTTGGTATAAATTGATCTGAAGTCCAGTTGGAAAATAATTGTGGCCAAAAAGGGGTGTCTACATGTTTGAGGAAAGATAAAAAATTAAGTTTATGGGTGATTTTGGCACCATAATTCAAAGAGGCATTTAATATTTCTACATCATAATAGAGGTCATTTGAATAATGACTAAACACATCCCACAAAAAATTAATAATCTAATAAAAATTGCTTGTGGAAGCCTTCAACTTAACATAATCATGGTATCTACAAGTTAGCATGAGGGTGATTTTGGCCCCATAATTTTGAATTTTTTTTAGTAAATAGGTCTGCATGAGGTCCCCATGGAATATCACTAGTTCACATGCAACTAAAGTTTGAGTGATGATAAATTATGGGTATGATAGCAACATCACACTAGGATTTATTGCAACCTATTGTGAATTACAAGAGTGGGAATCCTGTTTTAACAACCTTAGACTCTGATTCTACATAGATCATTTGCCTCCTTTTAATGAGCACGATGATTAGTTTTAAATCATAGTTAAGTTAGGTAACAACTTGAGAATTAGCATAACTACATGGAAGTTTTGTGGCATAACCAAAATTATTATGCATATGTATTATTCCTAGATATTGGGCCTAGAAATGGTATTGCCATATAAAAGCCTCTAAATAGTTAAAAGGTAGAATGACATCCTAATTTCAGCACATAAACATGATGACACACAATAAAACAAGAAGATATATAGTAAATAATTTATATTGTAGCTAAGGGTTGTGATGGGTCTAGTAATTGTAGACACCTATTTTTGTTATAAGACATTATTACATTGTTTTAATATTATTTTGTGCATGTGAATCATTGGTTCAAATTAGGTTCTTATTTGTGTTATTATATGTTTTTTCTCTCTTCCTTTCTATGTGGTCTCATGGTGTTCTCTTTATTTTGATATTATTTTTCTTAGTTTTTTATTGTGTTTGGAGGCCACCTATGTGTTCCCCTTTTCACTTTGTTCCATTTCTTCTATAGGGATGGATTCATCGACCCATCAAATTTGTCCTATATGGATTCAATAGACCACTGAATCTATCCCTTGTCTTTGTATGGGTATTTTTGCCTGGATTCACTATGTTTCAATGTTTTGACCCATGATTGTCACTTTTTGTGTGTTTTTTGATCACCTCATGCACCAATATATTCTTATTTAAAACTTTAAATGTCTCTATAAACAAAGTCTCCTATAGGCATTCATAAAACAAGTACTAATGGGGTAATAAGAGAAATTCAAGTCTAGACACACTCTACATTGCTATACTTTTTCTTACTGATTTATATATAAGGGTTTAATTACATCTTGTACCAAAAGGAGGGTTGAGTGAATGTCATGTAGTTACATTGCACTTATGGGATAAGAAAAAACTCTTAGTTTCACAATTCCATTTACACTATACTAGAGCTACATTGGCTTTGATTATATGCTTTCAGGTTATGTATTTGCAACTCATTAATAAGGTTACTCAAGATGACTAACTCTTTCTTTTATCTTCTCTTCTTGCATGTGTTTGTGGCAAATTAGGTCAAAGATAAATAAGAAAATAAACTATAGAGTTATCCCTAAAAAAACAACAAAGTGATCATACACTCATGTTTGAAATTTATCAGTGTATAGGTTAATAAATTTATAGATCTTGAAAAGCAACACGAGACAGATTCAATGGCTAAAAATAGATTGGCCACTTCAATAGGGAGAAATTTAGGGCCTTGTCAAATTTTCCCAATAAAGATTCAATAGTTGTAGGTCCTGACTCTAGTCTCAGAATATCATAACAACCATCATGTGTGTTAATTTTCATCACTCTTCACTTCTCATTCAAATTCAATACTTATTTAGTTGTTTCAATTGTTTTTAATTTATTGTTATTAACCATAAGAAAGAAGTGGTGGTTTTTTCAGATTGTATTATTCATGATCACTCTTTTACCCTAGTTTTAGCATGTTGTGCATAGAAATTCACCCTTGTGCACCATTTTGTTAAAATATTTTGGTAAACCCAATATTTTGATCATCTAACCTCTAGTTTTTAAAACCCTCATCCCCCTAGCGGTTGGTTTTTCTAATTCTCATCACTAAACTCTCCTTATTTACAATCATTTATCAAACCTTAGCTTTCTACTCACATATTTTGCTCTTTGGATTTGTATCCACCTCTCATAAATCAATGCATACACCTTTGTTATTTGAACACACACCTTTTGATTTTTATTAGGTTTCTTCATTTTAGATCTAATTTATTTATGATTTTATATTTATTTTAGGGTTCCATACAAACCCTTTCCTTATTTGTCCCTTATTACTAGGATTCCATTAGTTTGAATCATGATAACCATGTTTGGCCTTGGATTGCTTTCCCCTAGTGGCTTATGCTTAGCTTGTGTTTCTTCTCTTATATCATGTGTATATCAGATTTACATATCATATTCATTTCTGAAAAGGCTTTGGGGGTATTTAGTTTTTACATGTTCATAAACTTTCTCATATGGTGGTTATACAAATGCTTATCATTGTTTCAATATTTTTGTCTATTATTTATCATATAATACTAGCTTATAGATCAAGACATGATAGTTTTGTTTGTGATGATTTATGTAATGGTACCCCTAACAGTTGATAGCTTTATTTTCATGTCATTTAGTGAGGATTCATTATGAGTAGATGTTGTAACAAATTAAAGAAGTAGGGCATGCAATGTCACACTCTCTCCTCCTAGTTTTCAAGTTGGGGTTAATTAAAACACCCCTCCTCAAGCACTCTAATATCTCCCTTCCTCTTAGGTTTAGATTTAAGCACCCAAGATTTATGATGTTTTGGACCAACTTTAGATACTCTAGCCAATATTTCCATCTTAGAATTGCTTGAGTAATCCACTATTTTGAAAAGACATATTGCATGATGTTACTTTACCAAGAAACATTGAACCAAATTATTTTGATTTTATTGTCAAAATTTTTTAAAATAGTGAACACTTTATCTCTTTTGATTTAGATGACTTATCATCCAGGACATTATTGATCAAAACCTTCCCTTGTACATTCAAGTTAAAATCAATCATTTGGGAATCAAGAGGGTCCTCATAGACAACTATTCAAGACTGAACATATGTTGTGAGACATTCCTTAACATATTTGGTATTAATCATAAGTCTCATGCACCTTCAAATATGGTCATCAAAAGATCTAGAAATTATCCATGAAGCCCTTAGGGATAATTGTATTGAACATAAATGTTGGCCCTAAAACTCTCACTATGAAATGTCAAGTAATATTTTACTAAGTTAGCTACAATATTTTGGTTGGGAGACCATGGATTATGTCATGAATATTATCCCCTCTATAGTACATATAAACTTAAATATTTTACATGAAGTCCATATTTACACTTGTCATACATATAATGTCCCCTTCTAATATTGTAAAGTTGTAGAACCCACATAAGTTATATTCAACACCTCAATGTAGCTAATCCAAAGATCATAGTACCTCAAATTTATATTCTAAAAGAATGAATACATATATATGATGTGGTAAAATCTATTAAAACCAATGATTATACTCATGCTCAAGATAATAACGAAGATGATGATTAAAAATTTGATAACATAGGCATACATTTAACAAATCCTAATTTTACACCATGTGGTCTTGACGAATATAGAGATGACATGCATACATTTAGTATTAGCCAATTATATTGTACTCAAATAATATGGGCCACCTTTCTATTAGAACCCAACTAAATTCAATAATCATTTATCATCATTAATTTATACTTATTTTATAAGAAAAACATAACCATAATTGCCAATTACTATTCATCAAGTGAAACAATATATAAAATCTAGCCTCAAATAAATCATTATCCTAATCCAAATCATAATGCAATTAAATTTGGTTTGTAAGTGGACTATTAAACAATAAATATACTACAATTATTCTATTGAATCAAGTATGAGATATACAATAGTCCCTTTGGGACTCAATCAATACAATGGCATAAATAATATTCAATAATAATGATAGCCTCAACTGAAACATATAATAAGATAAAATACTAAAATATAACAAAATCACTAACCATAACTACAATGTACAACAAGATAATACATCAAATGTACAATAGTACCAATAGCCTCAACTGCATAATATAGCAAAATATAACATCAAATACATAATAATACTATCAAAAAATATAATCAGCCCCTGAAGTAGCTATAATTAATTATCCAAGATGGGTTTTGATAAGCTATAAAGAGGGAGATCATTATCTAGATGCTTTACCTACAACTACAACCCAACAATCTCCTAGACACCTCCCTACTAGGAGTGGCTCTTTCCTTCACAAAGGGGCAAATAATGATGGTGTGAGAATTCAAAACCATCTAGGAATAAGTGTGGATGTACCATCCCTATTACATGTAACTAATCATATAAACCATATGTATGCCTCTATTTGTTATGGCCACAATCAAACATGTAAACTAGAAATTACAATGGACAAATAATGTATACAACTATAATATCACTCCATCTAAAGCATTTATAATATGTATACTTCAAAGAGCTTGGGTCATTGTCCACATATGCACTACTCTTTGATATCACTTTATACTTAAATAAGGATGAATGATTTACATTTAGGCCTATGACCTCCATATCTCATCATCCCTTAGGCAGGAAGATCACTTAAATCAATATTTAATCAACTCATTAATAAAAGTGTTATTAACAAACATACAATAGTTTCCCTATACACTATAATAAATACAAAACATCTTGTAAATATTCATCATAACCATAATATATATCATTATGTATATCTCTCCTATAAAATCTCAAAAAAGAAACAATACACAGTCTCATTATTATCATTATCACCCAACAAATCCTTATACATGACTTTATATTTGAAATAATGTTTTACCATTTTATGATCTACATATTTTATCATATGTTTATTTTTACACACAAGAAGTCAAAACTCTAAACAACAATACATCTTTATTATCACAACTGAGCAGAGATCATAAGTATGTACAATTAAGCAGTACTATTTTGCATTATGTCTTTATTTGGAAACTAGATGTCTATCATGACAACTCTTACTACATATTTAATAACTATAAACTAGTTGTAACCATAATTCAATATTTAATGACAATAGTTAGGGAACACATTAACTCTCTTAACACTTTTAAGCATTTAAGTATTAAGACCCTACCCATTCTGATCATAGCTATGTAGGTGGTGGTCTTCAATACATATCGGTCTATGATTGTTATATTAATGAGATACCCTATCTAGTTCAACAAATTATCAAAATAAATTTATACTAAGTTCAAAAGTACCTAACATTTGAAAACAAAGCACAACATACACTGCTCAACATGGTAATAGTTTCAATGTCTCCATTTTATCAAATGAAAGAATTTTTTAGTTTGTATTAGATTTCCTCCCCACCAATCCAAATCTAGGAGTCTTACTTGTGCACATCATGACCCTCTCTTGAGAGGTGCCCCTATCAACCAACTCTATCCTTGAATGGCTTTAGGGTCCTCTTGTGTTGTCACCCTCACCTATGCCCACTCTCATCATTGGTGCCTCCATATATGGTGTGGGCCAAGGTGGTCACCACTCCTCCTTCTATGGTGCCTATTATAGTGCCTACTGCATCCATATCCATGTCCTCTCCTCCTATGGTTTCCTACTTTCATGTTTGACCAGTCTATGGTCTCACATGCCATGGCTCGATCTTGAGTCTCTCGACCATTACTACTCCTATCCCTCTCAGCTCTCTAGCATATTGTGCCCAAAAATCAAGCACTACTATAGGACCTGCTAGGTGTAGGAGACCAAATTACTTGAGCAAGCATGCCACTGGATGTGACTCTACCAACTAGATATAGTGGCCTGTGATCTATACTCAAGCCAATTGTGTTATCATGGTCAACTAACTAGGCTAAATAGTCACAATATATGTAAGGTTTCCACACAATCTCCACTCATGTGATTGTTTGCAAAGCTATCACATGGGGCACAGATTGTACTACCTAGTACTATCGCTATCTAGTCACCCAAGGTAACATATCATCTACCATATGGGGCAACCTAGTTGGTTGATACATAGGAACCTATCATATATCTAGGCACTCAAAAAAACCATCAACCCCATGGTCTTCTAGCCTTCCTAAGGGAAGAGATAAGAATGTCCTACATCCACCTCAGACAAGGAAAAAATTAGTTAGTCTATCTCACTATACATGTCAAAATAACTAACTCAGAATTAGTGTTATTAATGAAATTATATCTAAATCAAAATACATAGTAATTAAGCATTAATCATACATTTTCTATTGAATGAATATGCTGAGATTAAATAATTAAAATGAGAAATACAACAATCAAAATCAAGACAATCGAAATAGTACCAAGTTGAATAACCTAAATTAATTAATAGTGTAAATTACTTATTAATGATAAGTATTATTCATTAGGGGTGGGATGAGATGTAACACTTTTCCATCATCCATGCTTATTGAGATACCATCTTGTTATTAGAGGTTCTTATAAATTGTCATCATAACATGCTAAGAAGTGTATGTGTGTAAATTGAATTATACAATCAAAATGCAAATGGAAATATAATAAGTTAAACTATTCCTTCGATTCATACTTAATGAGTGTTACATCCTGATTTCTCACTAAACAAGTTTACTTAAAAATATGTGGATTTTTATGGTTGGTAATTTGATTTGATTATTATTAAATAAGATGTAAGTCATATGTTGTTATGGGATAGATGTATGTTTCTTTAATTTCATGATTACATTGCTATGAGTTAGTCGTATTGAATATTATTTACATTGTGATCATGTTGATTTGTTATTACAACAATATTTTATGATATATGTCATGATGTTATGGACTAATTACCTTCTTGTTGTGAGTTTGATGTAGGAGAGATTCATCCCTCAAATCATGATGGAGGGAGAGCATCATTGGAGAGGGTGGCATAAATGGAGGTTTAAGGGAATGGCATAGGAACGGCTAGAACCCATGCGTACACCATGTTAACTAGTACATATTATATGCATAGTTTGAATTGTTAGCATTCATATGTTGTTTGCATTTAGATAATTGTTTATGCATGTCATTTGTGTGTTAGTTCAGATTTATGCTTATTTGGAATTAATCTTACGTGATTGTGTTGTGGTTATTATAAGTAGATTTAGATTTATAATGTTAATGTATGCTTATGTCATGATTATTAATGTTTTCAAGAATGTAAATATGTGTGAATAACATCAGGTTACTATGGTATATATACTAACCATAATGTCTTTATAATATTTTTAAACATTAGCATGTTATCATATGATATTCAAGAATATCAATCTATGCCTCAATATACGAGGATAACAAAAGACATGTATTTCAAATTAGTATCGATGTGTATTAAGTCTACTAACTCTTCCATTAGCTATAAATAACATGTGTTAAGTCCATAAAGAGCATAGTAATCACTAGATTACTTAGTATTATGCTAATCTTGGTATTATCATAAACTTTGAAATAACTACATGTGTTATGAAATATATTTACCATAAATATATAATCAATAATATATATTTATGCAAACTAATACTATGTATTAGAGATAGCCAATCTAGAATAATAATTTATGGAGGTGAAGCCCTCATCCACTAATAATAAGTGTCTAAAATTAGAGATAGACATGGAAACTAAAATATATTAATACTAGATTGACACTATGCTAGTACTTTGTATAACCACATAGTAATCATCGGTATGCCAATTGAGCTTTATTATTATACACTAAAAGTTTTGATCTGGGTGGAATATCAATATACTATGTTATTTATGATATTTATTTGTTATAATTATAAAATAAAACTTGATTTGGGTGGGGGGTGAATTAGAAGAAAAATAAATAATGATTATGGAAAGAACAGAAAAACTTTTGCACTGTAAATAAAAAGAAAAGAAAATAAAAGCAAGCTTTAAAGAAAATGAAAAAAGAAAAGAAAGAAGGAGAAGAGGTGCGATGATAGTAGAAGGATAAGAGGGAAGTGGAGAAGCAAAAATGAGAGTGTGGGTTGGAGAAAAAGGAAGGAGTAGAGTGTAGAAAAGAAGAAGAGCTAAGTGTATGAAGAGGAGCAAAGGAAAGGAAGGAGTTTCTGGAAACATCTGGGCACCAATATTAGTGATGTTATTGTTTTAAACTCTAAAAAAATCTATATTCATTTAGTGTTGAATCGCTTGGTAAAACTCTATTAGCTAATGATATTTTTGAAGGAATTATAGGAGTGTTGTATTAAGTCGACCTATAGTTATATAATATACAACAATATATATTTTTACCCTAATAGATAAAATGTTTAGCATATAATAAACTATGTAGCAAACTATGTTTAATGTATAACAAACTATGCAAGGTGATTTGTGTAAGATAGCAATCTAATCTATATAAAGTCAAGCTGTGTATGTAATTCCAAACAATGAGAAAGTTGGATTGGAGTTTTATATATATAGAGTAAAAATTGTGTTATATATATATATATATATATATTGATTTAGATAACATAAGGGAGATATAATAAGGAGGTACAATGAACTATATAAATATAAACAATAATGTGTATGCTTTTGACTTTAAAAATAATGATTCATATGAAAAAGGGAATATTTATCAAACCGTGGAGATATAACAAAGTGTATATTGTATAAACTGATGTTTATGACTGTGTATGACATAGAGAACTAATTAGATTCATTCATTAGCGATATATATAGATTCATTCATTATTCATAATCTGAAACTAATGTGTGTGTGTGTGTGTGTGTGTGTGTACACACACACACATATGTATATATGTGTGTGTATATATACACATACATACATACATATATATATATATATATATAGATATATATATATATGTATGTATGTATGTATGTATGTATGTGTGTGTGTGTGTGTGTGTATATGTACACACACACACATAGATGTATATATGTGTGTGTCTATATACACATATATATACATATATATATACCTATATATGTATGTGTGTGTGTGTGTTAGCAATACAGACATTTGTATAAATTGATAATGGATGGATGTTATTAAGTAGATCATTGTTGAAAAATTATCATTGTTTTCATTAGCAACATCATTCTTTTGAAAATATATTGTATAAACAAATAATAATTAGCAAACCTGTGTGTGTAATTGTAATCCAAACTGACTATATACATGTTTGATTTTGATTCTTTTAAAAGCATGATCTTTTATAAGGAAAATGAGGTATGATGTGTATACTTATTTAGTAAGTCTACCTCAATTATAAAAAATCCAGGTGCAAATAGAGGCGATTGTTTTAATTGCATATAACATAAGATAGTACCAAGATGGGAAAAAGAATAACTAGTTTTCTCATATGCATATATATAGGGTGTATGGCTTGCATAACACTTATGTGTAAAGAGTATCAGATGTAAGTTTTGTTGGTAGACCTATAGTGTATTAAGGAATAGTAAAACAATTACTAGAAATGCATGTTGATATTAAAGTGAAACATAGTGGAATTTTACCTATGTATTATTCAAAAAATATGACTTGCAACTATTTAGCGGGTTAAATAATTGGCTTTGCTCGTAGGATATATATTTAAGTGAGTATAGGAAGATTGAATACTTGTATAAAATATGTAAGTGTTTGATGTTGATTTGGTTTGAGAAGAGCATAATATGTATATAAATAGTCTATTGACTATAATACCTGATTTATTAATGATATAGGAATATTAATATGTTATGAATGTATGTATGAATAGAGAAGTTATAATGATTGTTGAAATCATATGAAGTCATTGATTAGACTTATTAATTACTGATGACATCTATATACAACATTTATATATTGTCTAAATATCTATATACGGTACATATCATGAATATATTTAGTATGAACAAGTGCCCATATAAATGAAAAATATCATTATTAAGACTTAGATACTCATATGTATATGCAAAATATAGAGGTGTGCCTATATCCGTTATAAATAATAATAAGTCATAGGATCTTGAGGGAAAGGAAACTACAACTATATGAATGTAGTCTACTAAAAATATAATAAGTTGTTTAAACGAAGGATTATGTTTTTGGGAGAATTATGACTTCTTTATTATGTTTGACTATTTGAAATTGAGTAGTGTGTACATAAAAATGATGGACTATGATATTAGTCCTTATCATAGAATGCATTATATTTGAATCTACTTACGAAAATTAGAAATATGTAGTCTAAATATAGATTATACTCAAGTGATCTAAATTGTACTTGTTATGCTTATTATTATGTGATAAATCATATGGTGGAGATTCATTCATATGTTTGATGGACTAATTGTATGCAATTTGATTATTCCTATGTTTAACATATTTTATGTCTACTAGTAGAAAGTAATCTATATAAATCTGTTGGTTATATTTATATTAATCAAATATTATATTCTTATTACTAAGTAAGTAGTGAGATATAATTTATTAGCTTACTAGAATCACCAATGCTAGATAAAAGTAATTTAATCAAGTGGTGCGTATGAATTTAACTAATTCTAGATATCAATAACTATTAAAAACTTTGGCTAAAGTAAAGTTAGTTAGACATTGTCATTCCACATGTATGATTTACATGTTTGTCTGATATCATGTTAGAACATATTTCTTAATGGTAAATATCATGTATTAGAAATCTTACATCACATAGGTATTATCTTATCTCTCTGGATTTCCACACCATCACTATCTACTCATCCATGAAGGGAGGGTCATTCCCTGATGACAGATTGTGTGGGAGATTGATGGTCCATGATTGGTGTGGAAAAGCATTTGGATGATGCTCTCCCTGCCCATAATAGTACTTATTTGGAGATTACACTTGAGATTGCCATAGATACTGGAGTTTAGGAAACTCATGCTCCATGGAGCCTTATATCTTATATACTATATTGGATTTATTATTATTGTGATATTATTTATGATGAGATGTAATTATTTACTTAACTGTACATTGACAATAGTTATTGTATCATTGTATTAGTCATGGCTGGATATGTATAATTACTTTCTATATTTAGTTATGTTATTTTATCTGATGATAGTGATCAATGACAAATAGATGTCACATGCTTATTTTATAGTTAACATACTTAGAGTTTTTTAAATCTAGATCACTAATTATATTCTCATGGTGAAATATAATGAATGAATACATTGATCAAAAAGATCACATTATTCTAAGTTAATCCTAGTGGGGATGTTACAGTGAGGATTTAGAGAAACGTAGGCTAAAACATAGAGAATAATCATTATTATTATTATATTATGAAGTAGATTTGAGTGAAATAAAATACACACACATAGACATAAAAAGTATATAAAGGCATTTAGAAGAACCATCATCAAATCTTTAAATTGATTTTATAAATCTGTAACTCTTTTCCTTTACATTCCAACATTATTTAAAGAGCTTACAAAGGCTCTATTGCTTCGTAGTCTAGACATTTCATTTATTTCTTGAAGGAGTCTTTAAGTATTCTACATACTTTTGATATACAATAATGTATCAAATACATGTAAATGATATATAATATATAAAATACTACATATCACACACTTATTATCATACATACTCTATGATTTTGCATTCCTATATCTACTACCAACACTTTCTGTGACTTAAACAATTGTCTCTTCTAAAGATAAAGTCACAAGAAGTGTGTTAAAGTAAAGAGCTGGTGAAGTTTATTTCATTATGGGGTTGGTAAAAAAACACTACTTGCAATAATCATTCAAGGTTTTGTTTATTGGTTTTCACCTTTTGCACACTAATTATCTATCATTTCAAGTTCTCAACTAAGCAACAAACCAATATACTACCCTTACAGGCTTTCAATAAATTGGCATAACCAAGATGCTTCCCTTTATGAGTTTTCAACCATCATAGTCCCATGCCTAATACCTGTGGCCTTCCTTGCTTCAAAAATCTTCAAAATTTACAAAATTAAACCTCAAAATACCTAGAGAGAAGGTGGAAGCATAGAGCTCATAGCTTGAGTTGAAGGAACCTATGAAGATGGTCGTGCAACTAGGGCCATGTCAAAATATGATATTAGAGAAGAAGATGGTATTGTGGAAACTATGGTTGAAGATGATGTAACAATAGATTCAGGTGTTGGAGGCATTTTCTATGCTATTTTGGCAACTTTCCTAGTTTGAATTTCTTGGACAAGATAGGTTCGTGGAATGAATTAATGCTCATTAATGATATAAAAAATGGAGTTGTCTAAATTTGAGAGATCTTGTTTGAAATACCTCCAATCTATTAGGGCATTCTAAACCATGATGATCAATGTGCACAAAGGATCTTACTGTTGCATAATGTTATGTATTTCTTCATCCTCTATGATAGTAAAGATAGCCCTATTTTATGAGACCCTACTAAATGTCTCATGATATTTCCTCTTGCCGATATGTGTAGAGATGAGTCTACATGACAAAAAATGTGTTATAGAACATCTCATTATGTCATGTATTCATCTTGTCCATAACATTGTCTCTTAATGTAAGAGGATCCTTCAATGCAACATCCATTTGATTCGGTATGGATGTATGATATTTTATGGCTGCCTTGGCTTTATACACCTCAAAAAAAATTGGATTCACTTTATTCCAAGTATCTAGTATCTATTTATTCTATTCAAATATGTTGTAAGTAATTTTGTGGCTTACAGTGCAATAATGTCAAGGAATTGTTCATATTCTTCAAGGAGCTCAAATATTATTTCATTGACTTTCAAATGCTTACCCTATACTCAAAACTTCTACAGTTTTTACACAACCATCCAATCCTTACTGTTGACCATTTTTTGGTCCAATAGGCCAAAAATAGGTCCCCTTCTTTCCCTGCTATTTTGAGCCAGTTCATTTTTTGATTTTACATAAGTCTTGATTTCTACGGACTCTACAGACTGTTTCTACAGACTCTACATGCTATTTCTATAGACTCTGTAGGCCTATTTCTACAGACTCTGCAGACTGTTTCTACAGACTCTGCAGGAAAGAAACAAGTTCCCGAGACTTAGGTGCAAAAGGGACCATTCCAAGTGCCCTTGCAGAGGGAAGGAAACACTTGCAAAGGGGTCAGGGAGAAAGCCAAAAAGTTAAGTTTTCTTCAAAAAATTTCACAAGGCAAAAGATGAGAATTTCTTCAGACAAAATGTCTGAAGGAATTCCTTCAGAGATTTTGTTCAAAGAAATCCTTTAGAGAGAAAATCCCATAAAAAGCAAGGAATGATTTCTTTTAGAATTTTGTCTGAAGGAATTCCTTCAGACAAAAATTCTAAAGAAATTCAGGAAAAGCCACGAGAGAAAAACCCAAAGAAATTTTGAAGGTCAAATGCAATGATCAAGACAATTCTTGTAGACATTTTGTTCATGGGAGAAATGGCCAAAACAAAAGCCCGACAAAAGAAAAGCCAAAGGAAAAGAAAGGCCAAAGAAATTCCAAGGGGTGACAAGCTCGAAGACGTCCAAATCAAGCACGAAAAACTAGCCGTTGGAAGTTCAAACGCCCAGTGACGGGTGCACAGATGTCAAATTTAAGGTGGTGAAATAGCCATTGATTTTTAAAAGCTTAAAGAAGATCCCAAAGAACTCAGTGACCCACCACAAAGATAGCCCTGAGGGCTAAAGGAGACAGAGAAGACAAAACTAGGAAGAGACAAAGTGTAGAAATGGACAAAATAGCCCAGGTGGCAAAGGGGAAGGAGTTATTCTAGTGGTTGGAACAGTGCCTGCCAAGTGGTCATTAAGGGGTGTGAATAGTGAATAATGCACCCTATTTTCTCCACTTTGCATTTATAAGCAGAAAAACCACATGAATATCTGAAGGAAGTAGTCTGTTTGCAAAAAAGAGGTGCAGCCCATGCTTTCACATTAATGTTTGAACCCCAAAGTCAAAGCAGGATCTGACACAGCATTATCTATCAAGCGGCTTCCTCTTCTCAATGCTCTCAATGCACATGGGCCAGCTTATCAAAGTGCACCAAAAGTATTTTCCAAAGGGGCGCCTTTACTTCTTCTTTTTATATATATTGTAAACTTCTCATTTTGAGAAGAAGGAATCTCTTAGCCTGTAAGGCAAAGCTCTGCCCAAAAAAATCTTTGGGTTTGTAAGGTAGAACTCTACCAGATTTTACCTTGAATCAACACTTGGAAATATTTTACCTCCATTTGAACTTGCACTCATGCATATGTCTATGTCTTCATTTTGTGTGAAGTCATTTTATTTTATGCTTTCACAGAATGATTCCAGCATGTCTAGTGTATTGTGAGGTTTCTTCTTCTGCAGGTCTGCCAGAAGTGTCTCCAGTAGGAATATAGGTGCATGTGAATAGGCTACCATAGAGTGTCTTAGAATACCTCTGGTAGTTCTTCCTCCCTGTATCTCCACAGACCCCTAACTCACTGATATAGAAGAGTTTCCCATATCAAATGAAGTGTATTCTAGCTTCTTCTTGGTGAAAAGTGTATGTTTCAGCTAAATAGATCAACTTTTTTGGTGTATCACCTTTTAGTTTAGGTTTAGGTTTTGTTTTTAGCATTCTTCTCCCTTTTCAACCCCCCTTTTTTCATTTATTTTTTAGCAGTAGGAAATGTAGGACCTAAAAGATACATCAAAGGGAGCTAGCCCTTATCTAGAGACTCTCCCCCCAGTTTTGCCATACCCATAGGCAAGAGGGGAGTTTCCATTGTTATGCATGGAAGGCAGGAGCTCAGCCTCCTATCGAGGGTGCAATCCACTACATCAACAGTTTTTGGCATGCCTAATGGGACCAACTAGGACAAGTTTTGTGCAAAGAGTTGAAGAATTTTGGTGTGTTCTTCAACCAACCAGCCATTGGAGGCTTTTTCATCAACACCAATGGCGACTCCAAGTTGAATTAGCTGGTTAAGAAGTCCAGGTGCCATCAAGAAATCTTATTTTTGTATGTATAATCCCATTGATAAGAATCATGGACTTTGTTTTCCATCCTATGGTTTTGATCAAGCTCAGATTATTCTTGCAATCCCCTCAAACAGCTCTCTTAGTTGCCTTACAACCATAAGGGAAGTAGCGCTGGAGTTTGAGAAGTAGGTAATGGAAATTGACAGACTAGATGAGCAGTATAGATATCAGTAGGAGCTTATGTATAAAGAGGAGTGTTTGTTCAGGCAAGCTCAGGCCTTGCAATCCATGGAGGAAGAGGTAGCAAAATGGAAACATCCATTCATGCAAGGCAGTCAGCCTTGTGTGCCCCCTCCTATTCTAAATAAATCCCCCTCTTGTGCACCAAATTATTTCTATCAGATAGCACTTGCTCATTCTAGCTCATTTGATGCATCAATCGATCCTGCTCTTAATCCCATGTGCCTAGCTTTCAAGCACACCTCTCTTCAACTAGTTCTTCATGTACATAAGTAGACCCTCCCAAATCTTCCCCAACCTCCTCAAGTCTTTCAATATGATCTCCAAATTCCAAGTTGGAAGAAGGAAAATCATGAACCAGCTCGGGACCTTAAAGAAGACAAAGTTATTGCTTCTTCCCAAGGGAAAAGTTCCAATCCCAAGGTCATGAGCTGGAAGCAAATAGTAGACTCATGGGGCAAGAAGGAGAAGGAAAAAGGTCTTGCTCAAACTTTGAAGAAGACAAACCTGCTCTTACTCATCATGATGATGATTGTGACCTCTAGGAAAGGCTCTTCCAAGAAAATATAGCCAAGAAAATTGTAGAGTTGGAATCTAGAGTAAGATTCCTCAGCCAACATGTAATGGACATGTCTGAACACACCCCATATACACACCTCTGAGAGAGCTATCAGGCCACACCTGATATAGATGAAGTACTGGCCAAATGGAAAGAGGAGAATCATTTGTTTCTAGCTCAAGGACTACCTCCTCTTCCACATGGTTTTAATCATCAGCCTTCCACTTCATCCCTTCTCAAGGAGGAACCTATTTTGCAGGAGGCAAGTGAAGAAGAGAAAATCTAATTTGTAGTTTCCAAAGAGGCTATCATGGATGTCAAAGAAGATGAAATCATAACAGAGGCTCCTTTGGAAGACATCATCAGCAATGGAGAAGACACAGGTCATGCATACATGCAGATGTTCCAGCAATATGAGGAGAAACGTAAGCATGGTGAGCTCTCTCCTCTTTTATTTGATGAACTTCCTTGTTGCTTCGATGATGAGGATGACCATGCCGAGGAGCTTGAGTTGGAGGAGGATCAGATGGATTTCTTTGAATAACTAGAGACTCTGATCCTTGATCAAGAGAAGGAGAGGCATGTTCATCTTGAGAACAACTTTGAAGAAGAGAGCCTTGAACAAGAAGATGATGTTCTATAGGATGAGAAATTAGTTTGTGATTCCATTTTAGACATCACAATAGTCACCCTTCTTTAGGAAAACCATGATGCACTGCAAAGGAGCTATGTAGATCAAGGGGCTTATGGTGATGAGCCAAAGCCATCAATTTCTTGGTGAAACACATCAGCATGTAGGACCAATATTCAACAAGATTCCAAGAACAAGAAAAGTACATATATGTTGGAAGCATGTTTGATTTTGATCCACTTGGATGTAAGCCAATCAAGGTGGCAAGCAAGAGGAGTAGGTCACCAAGTCTCTATTCCATTCAGCCACTTGTCTGGCACCATAAGTTTCTTAGCCAGGAAGGAGACTTAAGAAATTTTCCCTTTGATCCAAGAAGGAGGCAAATATACTTGGTTAGTTGTATATAGTAGTTTTCTTTCAATTTCTTTTCCTATTTTCCCTAAGTGATGTTTGCACAAGTAGTGTTTTTAGCCTTGTGTGTGTTTTCCCTTGTGTTTGGGGTAAAATCTCATGATTGATTCTTGGATCTATCGAGGCTATTGCTAACCTTTTCAAGTTGCATTCTGAATCCATGCCCAATGGATTTTAAGGCAACTAGTTTCTAAGCATAACAAGCATGCTTCCCCTGGGAGTCACCAATTTATTGACCATTTTTTGGTCCAACAGGGCAAAAATTGATCCCCTTCTTTCCCTACTATTCTAAGCCAGTTCATTTTTTTATTTTTCACAAGTCTTGATTTCTATAGACTCTATAGACTATTTTTATTGACTTTGTAAGCTATTTCTACAGACTCTACAGGCCTATTTCTATAGACTCTATAGACTATTTCTACGAACTCTGCATGAAAGAAACAAGTTCCTGACACTTAGGCGCAAAATGGACCATTCCAAGTGCCCTTGCGAAGGGCAGGGAACACATGCAAAGGTGTCAGGGAGAAAGCCAAAAAGTTAAGTTTTCTTCAAAAAAATTTACAAGGCAAAGGACAAGAATTTCTTTGAACAAAATGTCCGAAGGAATTCCTTCAGACATTTTATCCGAAGAAATCCTTCAGAGAGAAAATCTCACAAAAATGAAAAAATACCAAGGCAAAAGCAAGGAATGATTTCTTTCAAACTTTTGTCTAAAGGAATTCCTTCAGACAAAAAGTCTGAAGAAATTTGGGAAAAGCTGTGGGAGAAAAACCCGAAGAAATTTTGAAGGTCAAAGGCAACGATCAAGACAATTCTTGCAGACATTTTGTCTACAGGAGAAATGGATGAAACAAAAGCCTAACTAGAGAAAAGCCAAAGGAAAGGAAAAGGCTGAAGAAATTCTAAGGGGTGACAGGCTTGAAGATGTTAAAATCAAGCATGGTGAACTAGCTATTGGAAGTTCAAATGCCCAGTGACGGGTGCACAGACATCAAATTTAAGGCGGTGAAATAGCTATTGATTTTGAAAAGCTTAAAGAAGAGCCCAAGGAACTCAGTGACCCACCACAAAGATAGCCACGAGGGCTGAAGGAGATAGAGAAGACAAAACTAGGAAGAGACAAAGTGTAGAAACGAACAAAATAGCCCAGGTGGCAAAGGGGAAGGAGTTATTCCAGTGGTTGGAACAATGCCTGCCAAGTGGTCATCAAGGGGCGTGAATAGTGAACAATGCACCCTATTTTCTCCACTTTGCATTTATAAGCAGAAAAACTACGTGAATATCTAAAGGAAATAGTCTATTTGTAGAAAAGGGGCATGACCGATGCTTTCACATTAATGTTTGAATGCCAAAGTCAAAGCAAGAGCTGACACAACATTATCTATCAAGTGGCTTCCTCTTCCCGATGCTCTCAACGCACATGGGCTAGCTTGTCAAAGGGTGCCAAAAGTATTTTTCAAATGGGTGCCTTTACTTCTTCTCTTTCTATATATTGTAAACTTCTCATTTTGAGAAGAAGGAATCTCTTAGCCTGTAAGGCAAAGCTCTACCCAAAACAATCTCTAGGTTTGTAAGGTAGAACTCTGTCAAATTTTACCTTGAATCAAGACTTAAGAAATATTTTACCTCCATTTGAACTTGCACTCATGCATATATCTATGTCTTCATTTTGTGTTAATTCATTTTCTTTTATGCTTTCATAGAATGATTCTAGAATGTCTAGTGTATTGTGAGGTTTCTTCTTCTGCAGTCTACCAAAAGTGTCTCCAGAAGGAATATAGGTGCATGTGAATAGGCTGCCATAGAGTGTCTCAAAATACCTCTGGTAGCTCTTCCTCCTTGTATCTCCATAGACCCCTGACTCACTAATACAGAAGAGTTTCCCCTATCAAATGAATTGTATGTCAGCTTCTTCTTGGTGAAAAGCATATGTTTGAGCTAAGTAGATCAACTTTTTGGTGTATCACCTTTTAGTTTAGGTTTAGGTTCTATTTTCAGCATTCTTCTCCCTTTTCAACCCCCCCTCTTTTTCATTTATTTTTTTATAAGTAGGAAATCCATGACCTAAAAGATACATCAAAGGGAGCTAGCCCTTGTCTAGAGACTCTCCCCCCAGTTTTTCCATACCCACAGGCAAGAGGGGAGTTTCCATTATTGCACATGGAAGGCAGGAGCTCAGCCTCCTATCGAGGGTGTAATCCACTATGTCAACACTTACCAAGTTAAAAAATTAAGGTTGTGAGTTGTTTCTATTTTGACATCACCTAATTGTCCAAAATGTGTACCACCAATGCTAGACAAATTTCATTTATGATATTGTGGGCCTTGGCTAACCAAGTATGCAAATCTATGTTTTCCTCTCTTAAATGGAGGTTGTCTTTCTCCACCTTGGTTTTCTTTTATTCTATGGACTCTTGGCATGCATCAAATCCCTCAATTTTCTTCACTAATTTGAGTTGGGTCACATCAAGTGATGCCCTTGACTTCTGGACAAATTAAGTGATGTTGCAAAGGTTGTGGCTAGAGATGTTTAGTGTTGGATTTATACGATTGAAAGTGTAAAATTTGTGTATAGAAGTGGTGGGGATTGAATGCCCCATAACCATTAACTAGTTATCCATGGTTTTTCATATGATGCCTCATCTTATGCACCTCCTTGTGCTCATCTTGAACCATGAGAAATGTTGAAATGTTGTGGGACTTCAGGAATTGGTTGCTCCTTGACCTCCTTTATTGAATTCATAATTTTCTCAAGCTAATCAACCTTTGTTGGATGTGAATTCAAATCTAAATCCTCCCTTGTATGATAGCTACCTCTACCTACATTTTTTCTCTTTGTTTATTTGTTTTACTTATGCAACATCCTTGGCAACTTACTCTTCGACCATTTTATGTTTAACCTATTCTTGCTTACATAATACTTATTTCTATTTTTCCTTGGCTTACTTGGTTATTATGTCAACCTCAAAATTATTTTTATGCACATCTTGCACCTCCTTTTCTAATTTCCCCTTATTATGTATAGCCTATTATGATTTTTTTCTCTTATTCTATGTTGTTTCTTTGTTCTTCATCTCATGTTCTTATTTATTTGTCTTATTATTTGGTCATCTCCATTTTTTCATTTTACTCTTCTTATTTTTCCCTTGCAACTCATTCCTCAATGTTCACATTTATTGTGCTTATTGTTCTACAATATTGCCTTCGAACTATTGTTGTTCCATTTTTGCTTATGTTAAGGGTTGTTGATGTTTGGTATGTTGTTGCGCAGTGGTTTCTTCTAGTTGAACTATATGAGAGGGGGTATAATTTGAAAATGATGGGGAAGGAGGAAAAGGTGGTGGGGATTGATTTGGAGAAGGAGAGGGAGAAGGGGAATACACAACCACTTAGCACCTACTTATCAATAACATTTCATGAGCAAGTGGGACCAAGGTTTTCTTCTACCTCTTAGGTTGGTGGGTCTCTATGGCTAATTTTTTTTCTACACGCTTCTCCTATTTGGACTCCTATTCCTCAACATCATGTACTTGGACATAATTTCCCATTTATCCTATGACTAAATGGGATTTCCTTGTATTCTAGTGTGTGTGTGGTGTTCGCATTAGTGGTTGTTGAGGACTTCCTTACTTATTGCACCTTCTAAAAAATAGAAACAATTTTTAATTTAATTTTATCATCTTCTCTGATTGTGTCCACTATGATGAATCAGGAGGTGTAGGTATTTATACTAATAATACAACTAGAATATTATTATGTATTTGGCAAGTGCACATTGCCTTCGAGAAGAAAAAATATTTCTCCTCTTCCTCATAAACCTCTTTACCTATGTTTTGAATCTATAAATTATAAACTTATTACACAGTCATTCTTAAGTTATTCAAATCATACTCAATGATAGTCTAGGGTATGTACTTATCAGTGAGTTAAGGATTTGTGCCATAAGTCAACTTTTTGGGTTGGGAAGATGCTTTGTGCATTGGGGCCTTCCTTTTGCCTATGGTTGGTTATGTTGATGATGCAAAAGGTTACAACTATGCATGTTTCTATGCATGCACTTTTCTTTGTTGTTACATCAAGGGTTATTTTACACCTGAAGGCATGGATCGCAAAGGTTGCATGATTCTCACACCATAGGTTTTTGGTCATAGGACTTTTTCTTGTGCATCCAACATGTATATTAAAAAAAGAAATGGTGTGAAGGGTGCCTTGGAAAGTTCATGGATTCATATTTGAATCCCATTGTGGAGTTTTTAAACTATTGTGTGTGGTCCCAAGTATTGTATGACATTTATAGGCACCTAAGGGTGCAAATTGATGAGTCCCTAGACCTCTACCTATCATGCATTGAAACAACCTAACTGATCATAACATTTCCCTATTCTAGTCCATACGAGATTTACAAAGGTAATCACAGGATAAAAATCTAGGTTAGGTGTAATGGGACCATGAGGATACTTTTATTGGGTGAATCATAGTAACATTACCATAAACTGGTATTGGAAGGTTTTCATAATATTGGTAATAACTTTATTAATGTTTTTAATCAACTCAGTCACTAAGAACTCATGCTAGTTGAAGTCCCCCTATAACTAGATCATATAATATGCAATATTGATGACCTCTTTCATTTCTTGCCTTACACTTTTGCTCATTTTCCATAGGCATTTGGTGATGCATTTAGAGAACACTCGTACTATGGCATCATCTATTAAGTCAATAGGGATCCCTCTAGATACACTAGAATATTTGTCTCTAATGTTTGAATAAATAAAAGGGCTCTTTGTCTTATATTGTGCAAGGGATTTACCCCTTGATAGAAGTCATGTTGCTTTCACCATGGTTGTTGCATTGATGAAAATAATGACATCTTTGGACAAATGTATTGCCCCTTCATTTTACTAACTCAGAAGTGCCATCATCACTTCTTCCAATTGCCCAAAAGTATGAAGCCTGATGATTTACTTTGCATCAGATCCTCATAACTGATGTTGAATAACTAGGGATCTTAGCTATGCACTTGTGGTTTAATCTATGGAAAATAAGTTAGCTTTCATTGCATCAGTGAAATCAAAAAGATATGGGTCATGGTAATTGGTCTGTCATAGTGCGATCCCAATTCCCATTTCCTTTTTTTGTGAGTCAATCAAGGGTATCAAAAGTTGTGATCAATCCATTCTCTCTTTTTTGTAGTGGTAATGTTGACAATTATGTGCTTAGTTAAATGATTAAGGCTTAATTCATAGATGGTTGTTGTTCCTAATTAATTGCAATGATGTTTTACTCTATATGCCTTACCTTATATAATTTTTCCTCACTCTACTCATTTGATACTTCACATTGAATTTGTTGAGCTATTTTTCATGTCATTATGCTTTCAATTCAAATGCCATTAAAACAAATCACATTTAGCAGTGATATGCCCCATTATGCAACAAATCTTGCAAAATGCCACCCTTTTCATCTTAGGACAACCATTCATATGATGATCCTATTGATCTAACTCTATACACCATATATATAATTTATGTTTGTTGCTTTTGTGTAATTAGTCCATTTTATGAAAGACACCATCTATCTTAGCATTTATCCGTCTAACAAGTTACAAACTTTCCCCATAATCTTCTATTTGTTCAACATGAATCGTAATAAATCTAGCCTCAACCTTATTGGGAAAATGTGTTTGTGTGATAACAAAATAAATTCTAGGTCACAAGCCTTCAACAAAACATGCAACTTTTTCTATTTCTATGAACTAAAAACTTAGTTGGTTAATAACATTTGAGAATTTGCAATCATAATCCCAGACTGTTTCACCTATTTTTTATCAAATTTACTTTAGGTCATGAATGGTTTGACTTGGGCATTTCTACATCTTGAATTCCCCAATCAATTTACTTTTGACAACTTTCAAAGTGATTGCTATTGGATTATTTTTATATATGAACTCTAGAGTTTAACTTGTCAAAGATCCTATGATCTCACACTTCTTTGCATCATCATTTGTAACACCTTTAACCAACCATTTCATTTCACAGGTCAACAAGTCCTGCTCAGGGTCAATGGAACCATCATAAGGTGTCAAGGTTACAAAAAATCTTAGATTAAGATCCATTTTTCCTATGATAGCTCTTGAAAAAATTAGTTGCTTAGGATTGGACTTCACTAGTGTCTTAGGATTCAATGCAACTACCTTTGGATTATCAATATTATTCTTTCCTAACAATTTCTATGTTTCTGCACTTAACTTCCCAATTTTTCTATAAACTCATCAAACCACTTAGTATGCATCTCAAGTTATCAATGTTTAATAATGTTAAAAAATTAGGCACCTTGAAATGAATGATCTATGTTTGAAGCAATTTATTCACTTGAACTTGAACTTGAAATTACAATTTTTTATCAATTCATCAAGTGATTGTCCTTCTCTAAATAATATCTTCCCTTATAACTGCTTCTAAAAACTACCTACTATCTGCTCCATTTACGTCTCTGCAATCCTTCCACATTCTCTTTCTTTCATTTTCTTTGAATCACATTATTTATTTCACACATTCCCTTTTAATCTCTTTGGCACCCTAAATTCCCTTGGTTACTTTAATTTCCATTTCTTTGTAATCTCCACTTTTCCTAAGAGGTCTATCTCCCACCGTAATCTTTTCACTCTAGAATATACCTCTACTTATAGTTATATCAGGAGCATTCTATTTATTTTATCATTTTTTTTGTTCCAACTCTCTCTCCAATTATATAATTATATTATCTTTTTAGTTATTTTCACCGATTTCTAGGTTCAGGTTCAAGTTTTCTTCTCTCTATTCCTCATCATTCACTTCCTTTGGTCCACATCCCCATAGTGCCCTAGATGACTACTCCATCTTGGCTGAGATTGGCATAATGGCCTTATCCATAACCAACATATTTAAAATTATTGGTAGTCATTACAAATAAATCTTGTACAACTTCAAACACAATGTACCCTTACATGACAAATTTAGTGATATACCAATCAATAGTGGTTTTTAGCCAATGGTCTATCGTAAGTGTCCACTCAATGTCTAATATTTGAGTTTTTTAACCTTTTCTTAATTCCATATAAAATTCTTAGTCTCCCTCAATCTAAAAAAATAATGTTTTAGTCTTGATAACTAGGTGACTAATAGTTCAACAAACATGCACCAAAAAATTTAATAAATTTCAATATCAATATGCTTATTTATAATTTCCTTTATCACACTTCCAATTTACCTGGCCTCTTCTTCTATGATTTTTTGAATTATTTCATCTAACCATCATTCCTAAATTCTTTGACTTGGTATCCATTTTAGCATGTCTTAGGTTCCACGCTCGCCCAACCATTGTTATCAGAGGTTTATGGAAATTCCCATCAAAACATGCTAAGGAATGTATGCATGCGAAGTGAGTTATATAATCAAAACATAAATGATAATATAAAAATTTAAGTTATTCCTTCGGTTTTTACTTAATGAGAATTTAGATAAATTTATACTAGAACACAAAGAAAATTTATTATTTTTATATTATGAAGCATATTCAAATGAAATATATTATACATACACATGAACCAAGTATAGAAATACATGTAAAAGAATCATAATAAAATCTCTATATTATTCTATTTTATTCAAAACTCTTTTGATTTACATTTGAACACTATTTAAATAGCTTACAAAGGCTCTACCACTTCGCATTTTAGACATTTAATTTCTTTCCCTAAGGAGTCTATGTATTCTGTAGACTTTTAATAGATAACCATGTGTCAAATACATATAAATGATATACAATATAAAACATAGTACTTATCACACACTTTTCATTCATACATACTTTGTGATTTTACACTCTTATATCTACTACCAACGCATCTACCACAAATAAGGGTAAACAACTTATGTCAGATAGTTGTTTAAATACCAATAAACTTGAACCATCTAGTGGTCCATCCCAAAATATCTTATAAAAATATGGGAAAGGTTATTCTTGAACAAAGAACATGGGATAAAAAGGTAGTGGGTTGGGGTGAAATGAATAAGGTATTATAGAGCCAAGAATCCCCTCTCATCAATTTAAACTAGGTCTTGGATATAGTATAAACACTACAACTAAATAGAATCATTTTCAACAATATAAGATAAATCTTAATGCTTATAATTAATTGTTGTGGTTCAACTTATAAACCTTTATAAACTCACTTTTCCAAGTATAGTACATCACATTAAGATGAATTTTTTCATGTCACATATTTAAAACTTTTATAACTCGAGCTTATTGATGAATATGCTTCCCTTAAGATACTTACTCAAGAGATGTCACGAGGACCTAAAGAGAATGAGAATGGCATGAGGAGGACTCTTGTGTAGAGGATATGTGATCCATTGATGAGGAATTGTGGTCTAGTGAATAAAAATGAGATTTGGAAGGAAAAGTTGAAGTGCCCCATGAAGAAGATGTATGAGAGGAGACCACCATAGAGATGCCCATTTCACCTTTATTTGAAGTGGAGGCTCAAGCACTTTTATCACAACTAGAAAAAATAAACCAAAATGTTGAAAAAATCCTAGACACATGAGAGTTATTAGCACATGAAAGAGAAAGAAGTGTGTTTCATCATATCATTCCCTACCAACCACTTAGACCGATGGTTCTATGACCTACACAAACTTTAGGTCTAATGATGTTTGGAATGATATGAGTGGGAGCAGGTCTATCCCCTTAGATGATTAATATAATAAATATCAGATAATAGGGGTTAGAGGACCATTAATGTCCTATCAATCCCTCTAAATATCCATATGAGTAGTAGTACAACCTATCATAGGAAGTGGAAGAGTTGTATTGCTAGTAGGAAGAAGAGAGGTACCCCTGTAGGAAGTCAGAGTTCAAGTGCACCCTTAGATGGAGCATCAATACACCAAGTGCCATAGGCATCTATTGCATGTGTACCTACTCCCCAAATTTTCTATGAGATGTCACTAAGTTTACCTAAGGTGTGGAGAATTCCACATAGCACATCCACAAGTGTGAGAGATAATATGAATCACCAAGGGAGTTATGCTACCATAACACATTGCAAGTAATTTTTCCATGATGTTGTTGTATTGCACCCACACCTAGTACAAGAAACTTGATCCAAATCAAATCATTATGGACTATGATCTCTTAAAGGTAGCCTTATTGAAGGAGTTTGATATCCTTGAATTCAAGCTACAGATCATCATCGCTCTAAAATAAATCAATCAAGATATAACAAAGAGTGTTTGTGCATATGATGATAGGTTCAATACCCTAATGTCTAAGCTCTCTTTTGATTTTCACATAGTGCAACACATTATGGTTTTTGGGAGGTTTGCTTGTGCCATTCTGACATACTCTTTCTATAATGACATTCACTAAGCCTCAATAAACTCTAGAGGTTTCATTAATGGCTAAATATATTAGGGGAATAAACATTGGATTTAACTCATTTATAGAGGCACATATCACCTCAATGGCTTCTCAGCTCTAGAATCTCACTACCAATAGATCAAATGATACCTATAGTGGAATTTGGTGTACAAAATGTATAAGCTATGATACTTTCATGTGAAATCTATCAGTAAGGTCATGATTTGTGAAATTTCCCTCTTATTTAGTGTGTGATCTAGACAAAGGTATTCATATACTACAATATTTATGATGACTTCACACATACACCAAGGATTATAGGGTGATTGATGAGTTCTATGAGGCAAGAGACAAAGGTGCAAAACAAACTATAACTGGTCCCTCTGAATAGACTTATAGTGGACACATGAAATAATGAGGATATAAAGGTCAAGGAGGATGCAAAGGAGGGACATTTCTCCCATACACTTGTTATAAGTGTGTATCACTAGACCATTACCAATGTGACTTCCCCAAGTATTCCACTTGTGGATATTATCAAGGTGAACACAAGGTTGAAGAGTGCCTAAATTTGTATGTCATGCTCACACATAAGGAAAGACCCAAGAAGAGAATTGACATGATCAAACTTGAATGCAAACCAAAATAGTGGGTTGCAAAGACATAGACCAAGAAGAATATTGACCACAAGGTATAGGTAGCAAATTGTAATGAAAGAACTAGGCAACCAAAAACTACCCACACTGTGAAGGTTTAAATGAGATATGAGCCAAAGATATATGAGGAAAAGGTGGTGTTTCTCAAACCCTCAATATCACCCTATTTAGATGGCTTGCACTAGAAAGATGTATTACACAAATCTATGGACATTATTCAAAATCTACAGGGTGAACTACAATATATGCATGACATGGAGGAAAACTCAAGGAAGGAACTCAAACCCTAAGCACATATTGATACATAAGAAGATGATATTGTTAATGTATTATGTCTCCTACACATCAAAGGAATGGTGCCCATGTTGAATAAAATTTTGGATGACTATAAGGGAAAACAACCCTTGATGTATCAACACTAGATATGGTGTGAGGGCATTAGTTGAGGATATCCCATAATATAGGCTACGATTGAGAGCTAGTTGTGGATGCATACATCAATGGATGGTTGGTATGTGACATTGTATTAGACATAGGTGTTGAAGTCAAAATTAACATGAGAGATATATGACACAAAATGGGTAGCCCTACCTTAAGACCCTCATCACATGTTTTGTTCATGTAAAATAAGACCTGAGCTTAGCCGATGATAATTTTACCCAATGTTAACATTGAGATATTTAGTGCAAATTTTCATGCAAGTTTTGAGGTGATTGAGCTCGCAAAAGTATATAACTACCCATATTTTCTTGGTATGCTATGGTGGTATGCCAATAATGCAAACATGTACTTCAAGAAGTGTTATATGATCTTTGAGAATGGAAAATAATGGGTGGTGATCCCATTGTCAAATGATCAAGGGCCTCCATATATTGAGAGTGTTGATCTAGAGGATAAAATCAACAATAAATACAACATCACAATGCAAGGAGAAAAGAACATGGATCCCAATGAGAATACCATTTTGACTTGGGATAAGATATAATGAGTATAACACCCCAATAATTTCCTATGATCAATGGGTGTGGGAGTCATGAGATAATCAGGCAAAAATGTGGAATAATAAGGATGAGACCCCAATTATTGAGTAAAAAAAAGGCCTTGCATGCTATCATAAATCTTGGTTCAAAGGGAAAGTAGATCTGTGTATCACACATGCCAACCCCATCCAAGGTTAAGCAAGTGTTTTGCATTATCAAAGGCAAGCTTACTACATTGCCCATATATGATAGTGTTGGTGATGATGTGCATGACTTGGAGGCATGTGTCCCAAAGTAGATAAATCATATATGTGCCTTAGTGTATAACTTAAAGAGTGTAACACATTGGTGGGATACACATAGGCCAATTTTTCCAACTTAGACATAAGTCAAGGGTGCCATATGCTTGAGATTTGAGCATAAAAATGACTACAAAGGGGATACCCACATATAAAGGTGACACGAACCCATGGGTGCATGTTTGTGAATGTGAAGACAAATGGGCAAATCATATGCCTTATGTCCTAAAAGAGGCATGGGTTCATGTTTTCTATTGAATCTTAAAGACTTGGGCCTACATATGGTATGTTGTTAATGAGACGTGCCATGAGACTAATATTTGGGAAAAATTTAAGGAGAATTTCACTCATACCTTTTTTTTTCCTCATCCAATTTGGATATAATCGAGCCCTTACAGTACATTCATTATGTTGTCTTGGAAGATGAAACAATAATGGAAGAATGGATAAGGAAGATTTTCAATAATAAGGGACTCACCTTACCTAGGTTATTCAATAAATATGAAGTAAGCAATGACTCCAATGAATATGATAATGTAGTATGAATGGCATGCAACTATAAATTTTTTATAAAAAAGAATAAACTAGTGCATAATGTGGAGGAAAAGTCTCAAGAGGGTGACCCACACCATTTACACATTTAAATTTATCTAGGAGAGAGAGAAGTAACATATGTGCAGGAGGATCAACACAAGTGATACCATGAATCCCTAATGACAACCAAGGTGAATATTAGCTTAGAAGAGGAACCCGAAATTGCCACCCTTGGTGATTATTGGTTTAATGTAGAGTTGATGCATACATCATAGAGATGCTTTGAGAGTTTAAATACCTCTTCCCCAAAATTTATAAGGAGTTGAAGGGAGTGAATCCTTCATTGGGTAAGATGAAGATCCAATTGGTTGAAGGAAAAAGGCCCATGAATAATCAGTCCTATAGAATGAAACCTAATATGCACACCAAAGTAAAAATAAAGATTAACAATATGTTACCTACCGACATAATATACCAAGTTGAGGAGTCTGAGTGGGTGAGCCCAATGGTTATCAACATCAAGAAGGATGGGTAAATCCATATCTATGTTGACTACCAGTTCCTCAATGTCGTGTGTGTCACTAAAACTTTTCTTACCCACTTTACTAAGGATATCCATGAGGGAGTTGTAGGTTGTGAGGTATACATCTTCACTAATGGATTTTCAAGTTATCACCAAGTGCAAATTGAAGAAGAAGAGAAACACAAAACCACCTTCAAAACTGAATGGGGGTCATTTTATTATAATGTCATGCCTTTTAATTTGAAGAATGCACCTAATGTATTATCATGCATCATCATATCATTCTTCAAAGACTTTGTCCACCATTTTTTGTGAGTATACCTAGATGAATGGATGATCTATGGGTTGGTAAAAGACAACTATGACAACCTAAGACTTACATTCAAGTATTGTCACCAACTCCACATATCCTTGATGATCCAGAGTTTAGTTTAGAAAAAGTTTCCAATTTGTGACAAAACCAATTTCACATCGTAGAGCTCGTCAAGAGCTTTTTGATGCTTTTCATGGTTTGTAAAATGAACACCATATGCTCAAGTTATAAGCCATTGAAGTTCTGATGCAACAGGAAAAATGGTGGTGTCGTAAGATGACGTGGTGCAATGTGGACACACCAAGTGGACCAATCAGGTGGAGACACATTGCAGTCAATGGGAGTCCAAAAATCATAAAGTCTATAGATTTTAAATTGAAATGTATTTACAAGTCCGTAGAAATCCCACCAATGAAGGATAATTGTATGTATCTAAGTCTTGCACCCAAGTCTCCACCAAAAGGGGCATTGGCAATGTAAAAGGATGCCGCCAACCTATTAAAAGGATAGCAGGTTGTTTAAACTTCCCAATGTGGGATAATGATAAGCCAAGCGCCCACAAAGGAGGCCGATGGGACTTGAACCATGGACCTCCCATACAAAAGGGATAAGCCTTGACCACTTATGCCATGGATTTATAAGTGGTATGAAAGCCACGAACTTCTATTTAGATGTAAGCATTCAGCGGACTATGTAAGGAATAGAATAGACTAGTTTGTTGTATTTGGTCATTTTGGAGCCCTTAGATTCCGAACTAGAGCTCGGAGTAAACTACAAAGTTGTTTAGAATTCTGATACGCTCTACGAAGTATATTAATTTTCCCATTTTGGAGAATTGTTGATGCCATTTTGAGCTATGGAAGTTTTTGATTTTGATTTGGAGAAGCCTTTGCTTGTGATTCAGGAAGGTGAAGGACGTGTTGAGTCAGCCAAGGTCTTTCGAAGGTCTGATCACTATTATTGCAGAGAGATATGATATTTTGTTATTTGTAAGTATTATTTTAGCTTACAAATTTTAGCAACATTAATGGATCAGTTTAATAAGAACCCAGGGACGTAGGAATTTTGAACCCCATAAAAAATTTATGTGTTTTGATCTATGGATTATTTTTGCATTTTAGTTTTAGTTAAATAGTAGATTATAATTTAGATTTAAATCAGAATGCAAAATTTAATGAATTGATCATTTACGAGAAATTGAGTAAATCAAGAATTTGAAAAATCTGACGGTTTCAATGGATATTTGATGTGATCTATCAATTCACCTTTATTTCAGATTTGAAACTTGATTTGGATCATAATTTAATCAGATTTAATCATTCCAACATCTTAAAAGTTGAGAAATTTCCGCTTCCAATTCAGTGTAAATTTTGGAATTGAGAATTTAAAAGATCCATTTAAACATTTTTATAAAAGTAGTGAAGTTCCTACTGGTGTTTACGGATCATTTGAACTTTAAAAAATGTATATTTGTAATACCTTTCGATCAATTCAAGGTTTAACACTTGGAATTATTATGATATTCTGAGCATTGATCCATCTATCATGATTCATAATATAGTTGTTAATCTAGATGTTAAACTAGTTAAGCTTTTAAAAGATTTAAAATATGCATTCTAAAGTTAATTTATTGGTTAAATATGAAATCCAAAAGCTATTAAATATGAGGTGTATCCAACCAATTAATTATTCACTTTGAACTTCCAATAATGTTTTGGTTTCAAACCCTGATGGATATATATGCATTTGCTTTGATTTAGGATATCTAACAAGGCTTGTCCAAAGAATGAATTTCATGTATTTGATATTGATATGATTTTTTATTCTAATACTAGGTATGAAATGCTCTCCTTCGTAGATTGATTGACTAACTATAATCATATTAGGATAAATCTAGTTGATCAGTATAAGACTGCTTTCACTAACCATGGGGAAAATTTTGCTATGTTGTCATGTCTTTCAAACTTAAGAAATTTGATGTTACTTATCAAAGGGTTATGGCACACATCTTTCATGATTACATTCATGACATTGTTGAGTATTACATTGATATTTTATGAAAATCAAATAAATGTGAATACCATGTTAAAGGCTTGCAAAAGATATTTGAATGATTGTTAAAATACAATATCTAGTTAAAGCCTAAGAAGTGTGTTTTTTGTGTTACCCCTATAACATTATTAGGTTTTATTATCTATGAATGTGGTATAAAGGTTTCTCCTAAGAAATTAAAATTCATTATTGATATGCTTACACCTATGTGATTAAAACAACTAAGAAGTTTGCAAGGTAAAATTTAGGTGATTCTACAGTTTATAACTTAGTTAGAAAAACCCAACCATTTTCTATATTTCTATGCAACAAAACCAAATTTGAATGGGATGAGAAATGTCAAAATCAATTCGATGAAATCAAAGAAGATATAGCCAATCCACTAATCATGATGCCACTTATTCTTGATAGACCATTGTTACTATACATATATGCCACTAAGCATGCCTTGGGTAACTTGTTAACACAATATAATGATGCACATAGAGAAATATCTATTTATTACATATATCACACATTGGTCAATTATGAATGAAAATATAACTAAATGAAAATTTGTGCTTAGCTATTATGTTTGATATACAAAAACTTAGAGATGACATGATAAATATCAAGACTCACGTTATTGCCAAGATGGATCCTTTGAGGTACTTTATGTCTAATCCATACCTATCTAGAAACATAGCTAATTGGGTCATGCTACTCATAGAGTTTGATTTGAATTTTATATATAAAAAATGATGAAAGGGTAAGTTATTGTTGATCAACTCATCATGACTCCTTTATTAGATTATACTCTAATGAATGACACTTTTTGAGATGTGTTTGTTATATATGCCAATGTGAAAAAAGACATGGACCATGTATTTTGATGGGTCTAAAAGTGATTCTGGTGTCGAGGCTAGCATTGTATTAGTAACACCTCAAGGTTAGACCATGCCACTAGAGTATCAATTAAAATTCTCATGTACCAATAATATAGCAAGATGCGAAGCTTTAATTCTAAGTTTACATGCCACTCACTCTTTAAAGATAAAATCCATAAAAGTTTACAATGGTTTTCAAATTGTCATCAATAAAGTGATAGATGTTTATCAAACCAAAGAAGATAAACTAATTCCATTTCAAGATCTAATTCATAGTTTGATTTCCCATTTAAATAACTTTGAGATTAGTTATATTCCTAGAAGAAATAATCACCACACTGATGACATGGCTAGTGTTGATTCACTTTCCTTATCGATAATATAATTGATCGTCCTAATTACAATAAACACATGTTTTATTTCTAATACTAGACGAGTTGGATGTGTTTGCCATTGACAATGATGACAACATCCCAAAGTGGTATGCCAACATTCATAACTTTTTATCAAATGAGACTATTCTTGTAATATTTTTGAAAAATGATAAAAGGAAATTGAGAATAGATGAGACTATTCGATAGTTAGTTATATAGATGCCTTGGGCTTGACAAAGCTAAAAATGCCTTACAATAGGCTCATGATAGAAAGTTTTGTGGCCATTTTAGTGGAAAAACAATGTCAAATTATTATGAATGGGTTACTATCGGCCTTCTATGGAACATGAGTGATAAGAATATGCCAAATTTTATGAGCAATGCCAAAGAAAATAATTTAGCACACAACCTATCTCAATATTTACAACCTATTGTATCACCTTGGCCATTTTTATTTGGGTTTTCAGTCTAGTTCGAAAAGTAAATCCACCATCATTAGACAGTCACAAATTTATTCTTATGACTACCAAATGTTTTATCAAATGGGTTGAGGCCATTATTTTAGAGTCTACCACTAGTGATGACATTTGCAGATTTATAATGACATCATTTCTCGATTCAACGTCTAATTTATGATCATTGTGGATAATGGATCGTCATTAAAGAATAATATAGTAAAAAATTATGTACTATGTATAAGATTCAACATACATTTTATACTCTTTATTATCTCTAGCAGAATAGTTAGATTAAAGTTAAGAATAAGACAATAGTGGACATCTTAAGTAAAATCATTGCCAAAAATGGTGAAGATTAGCGTAATCAAAGTATTTATGCCTTATGTGCTTATCATACGAGTGTTAGGATAATAGTGGGGGAACTCCTTATTATTTTGTGTATGAATAAAATGTTGTTCTTCCTCTTGAGCTTGATAATCCTTCTCTACGTGTATCCCTTTAAAGCCCTATAGATGATGAGCAATATAGATAAAATAATTACATCAATTGGAAATTCTAGATGAAACACACATACATGATCTTGAGCACTTATGGCTTTATCAAAATCACCAAAAAAGATCCCTCAATAAAAATTTAAATCAATAGATTTTTGTATTGATGACTGGTACTAAAAGAAAATAAAAAATATATAAACGTAGATATAGAAGATAAAGGTAAATTCAAACCAAATTAGCTAGGTCCCTTTGTTTTTATAGAAAAACTTAGTACAAGGTCAAACTACTTGGCTACATTAGAAAGAAAACATTTGAAGAATCTTATGAACATCATGAACTTACATTATTTCTATGCATGAGCTTTAGATTTGGGATTGGGAGCATTGTACTTGTATGTTCCTCATAAGTTATTCACTTTTTATCTTGCACTGAGAAGGACATCCTACTGTTTCAACATTTGTTATGTTAAAATCATTTCCTATTTCCTATAGAGGCATTACAACCACAAACATCTTGTGAGATTCATTATTTTCATATATATATATATATATATATATATATATATATATATATATATATATATTGTCACTCGGGGGTATAAAAACCCACATATCCCTAGATTGTTTAAATAAAAATATTTCCTTTGGGGGCATGGTACCCATATATCTTATCTAAGATATTTATTGATACATATATTTTATGGAGACTCTCACACCCTTGTGTCTAGTGATCTTGCATTGTTTATATATCAAGACATAACATTATCCCATATACACCTAGTCACATGATTGATTTTCACATATGATACATCTTTTCCATATTAGGGGCATATTACTTGGTCCTACTTGGCCTTGCCATTGCATGAATTATACACTTGATTATATTATTGAGCTTATTATTATTTATATCTTGTGCATGCAGAGCATTCATTGGTGCATAACTTCTTTCACCGTCACTTGATTACATTGGGATATATAGTTACCCCATGCTATCTGATCCTCACATTAGGGCATACACACCTATCAAGCTTTACATGATATTACTTATTCTATCATGATTTCACATGCACATATTATTTGTCCATCTCTGATACTATGCATAGTGGGGCATATGATTTGACTTCACTTTCAATCTTCATACTCCATAGAGTTATATCTAACTATTGGGCATACATGATATTTGTACAACATTTGTATACATATGGTATTGTATGTTTATTCAAGGATTTTACCAAGCTTCAAATATATTTTTCAATGACACATGATTTATTTAAATCTTTCTTTTGATATGCATGATTACAGGAACATATTTTACAATCCTTCATCTCAAAAGGGGCCATGTATTCAAATATTTTCACAATTTTCAAATTTAAATGAAATTGATAAAAATATTTTCAAAGACTGAACACAATATTGAGAAAAATATTTTCAGGGTTGATCAAAAATAAGTGAAATGATGGTGCCAAATATGGTTAGATAGTATATATATGCTTATGTGATCAAGAAGCAGATTTGAGTTTTTAGAACATACTCTAAAATTTATAATGTTAGAAGATTATGAGAAGGTTTCATTTGTATCAATTATAAAAACATGGTTTTTGTATCATTAGGTGTATTCGTTCTTATATTCATTTTTCAAATTTCATTCAGATTTTCTATGTTCACATTGATTACTTGTTGGAAAATGGCCATTGCTTACATGTATACTAGAGTTTTATGAAACAGTCAAAGTGTGGGTGGAATCTTACTCAAACATTCCATCCTCCTTTTCATAGGCAAGTCAAGGTGCGTATTTTAATTTATTATTATTTTTAATTTGATGCATGCATGTAATCACTTTACATACACACATGAAAGTAAGGGCATTATGCAGACACTTATTTTAGTACAAGGCTTATTATTGTAATGTTTTTAGTTTTGTTTTGTGTATATGGATCGTTGGTTTGAATTATGGTCTTATTTACACTTTTTTTTATTTTTTCTCTCTTCCTCTCTATTGGTCATGTATTGTTCCCTTTCTTCTATTTTTATGTTTTCTCTATTTCTGACTATGTTTGGAGGCCTATTATATGTTTGTTGTGATCATCCTAATCACTTTATTCTATTGGTTCAGATTTGATGACCCATTGAATATGTTGCGTATGAATTTGGTCCATCATTGAATATTACCTGCATGGATTCGACCAACCATTAAATCCATCCCTTATCTTTTTATGGGCCTTTCTGACCTCCTTCATTGTGTTTTTATGTTTGGACCCATGATTGTTACTTCTTTCATGTTTTCTTGGTCGGATTGCATGATAATAGATTATTGATTCAAAATTTAAATGTCTATATATACAAAGCCTCTTAAAAGGGTTAAAAAAGGGTATCAAATGAGTATCAAAAGGAAATCAAGTGTAGGCACACTCTACACTGAGCCACTATACTTCTGCTTAAGTGCTTACAAACACAAGTTTAATTGGATATTGTACCAAAAGGAGTATTAGGTGAATGTCATGTAGTTACATTGAACTTAGGGAGATAATGTGAAGGTATTACTCTAAAAATATATTTACAGTGCATTATAACTATATTAGCTCTTGTTATATGCATGTGGGATATGTAGCCATAACGTCTCAATGAGTTTGCTTAAACTAACTAACCCTTTATTTTAATTACTCTTCTTACAAGCATTTGTGGTAAATTAAGTCAAAATAATCAAGAAGATAAATCAAACAAATTTATCGATAAAATAGTGAAGTGATCATATAATCATGCTTGGTATTTGACACCACACATGTAGCAACCCCACTAGGTTAGACATAGAAATACATGATTTTTTTTTAAATTTGGCACACATACACTAAATATAGATTACACCACTAGAATATATAGAGACCATAATAAATACAAATTGTGATAATATAAAAAAGCATAATACATCACATAATATTGATCTCTAATATCATGAGATTACACATCATAATGTGAATATATAAAGTAAATACTTTAACTCAGCTACAACTGAACAAGTCTATAGCCACCATTGTTGATTTACAATAACAAGAATTATAAATCTTCATGACAATAATCAATGATAAATATAATACAATACAATGTACATATAGAAACATGTCTCCTCAGAGCATGAGTTCCTCAAACTCTCCAATATTTGTGGCAATCTCAAGTGTCATCTCAATCATATTACTATCATGGGGAGGGAGAGCATCATTCGAGCACTTTTTCATACCAACCACAGACCAAAGATCCCCCACACAATATCCCATCAAGGAATTTCCCTCCCTTTATAGATGAGTAGATAATGACGGTGTGGGAATCTAAAGAGACTAACAAGTACTAGTGTGTTGTATGATTTTAAACTAAACATGTAGTGTATCATAGAAAATCATTCTATTACAAGATATTACACAAGCATATGAATCATACTCATGAAATGATAATGTCTCACTAAATATACTTTGGCTCAAAGTTTTATAAATGATAAATAATAATGATCTAGATCAATAAAATTCATACACACTACTTGATTGAACTGCCTTCATCTGTCATTGCGAGACTAGTAAGCCAGTGAAGTCTATCTCACTCCTTACTCTGAATCAGCAATGCAAATTGGTCGAATACAACTCAACCACAAGATTCATTTAGTTACTTCATATTTTCAAACACAACATGAAACATGCCAAACATATAAGTGATCAAAGCATACATTTATTCCATCAAACATATGAATGAATCTTACATTATTTTCTATCCAATACTATAAATAATGATTAGACTTTATACCATTTGAATAACACACATTTAACTACAAAATTTTCACTACTTTAATAGTTTCCAAACATGATACATCATATGATAATCCATATTACCATAGTCTAGTATATTAAGACATGCTTCTAGTTCTCTAAAAACAATCATATAAAGTAGTCTTAGGAACATGGAAATATAAGCATTGATACAATTAATTAGTTTTGATGAAGCTTGTATCAGTTCTCATGGAACACAATAACATGCCATCATAGCATTCATTAAAATCACAAAGTTTACATTCATGCATACATAAAGTTTTACCAACCGTATAAAGCACACTATCCATAACAATAACTAGCATGTATACAACAAATCAATCTTATGTAGATGTAAGTCTAGTCATAACATTTACAGCATGTACCATCTAGGTTCAACATAATTTTATATTGTAGTAACCTATGATATCCCATACTATCATATGTTCCCAATTACATATATAAATATAACCGAATGTACATTTTTAAGAATCAAACGATCACATACACAATAACAATCAAGTATAGAGTTATACTACCCGAGTATTTCCCAAGATTAAAGTGCACACTAGCATCACAAAGTAACATAATTATAAGCACACATCACAATGCATCATTATATACTAGATATATCCAAGCATCTATACACATTTATAATCTCATAACATGTATTGCATTAAAGTATTTAATGCAAAATACATATAACTAGTCAATCAATCATTTACAGAGAAAATTAAATCACATAAACTCATTATGTCATTTATTTATATATCTCATTATATTTTCTATAATATTGTTTCAAAGGTTATAGTTTTTGGTTTCTAAAAACTTAAAGACTTACTCAAACCCTCTTTTATAGGTACAATCCCTATGTACGAGTATTACGCACCACAAGTAGTTATTCCAAAATTATGCAGATATTGAACCACTATTTATTTGTACTTTAAAAGAAGAGCTCCCTAAAGACCTTTCTAATACTAATTGAGGTTCTCAAGACACATTCCTATTCCCAAATAATGAAGAACCGTCTCAAGTAATAAATATGCATCTATCATTAAATGTTAGGTTAGGAGCCTAAGATTTATTTGGTACATTTTCACAACTTTCGGTCCCTGTGACCAATTCTTATGTTATATTATCCTAATACCTAAGATTTTGTAGGTAATAATATTGCCTGTAAAAATAAATACATACAAATAGGGTTCAAAAGTTTCAAACATCACATAATCTCTGTTATATGTTAAATGGATATGATCCTATTAACCATCCAGGTCAAAACATATGATCAAGATCCTCTACAATAATGCTAGTATGCACTTAAAATGTATATTTTTAAACATAGTTCTATAATTCTTAACCACCCTAGTAACTATAATTAGAGGAGCACACTCCCTCAATCTAACATAAACTAGTAAGATATCGTATCCTATGTTCTTTTCACAAAATCATATATATATAGCTTAAAGTAGTTTGACATTTGTGCAACAGGTTTTGGTATTTTCAATTATATAATAAGCATAACAAGGTTATTCGAAAATAATAAAAGATCACATTTTGCATTCTACACTATACACAAGTAAAGCATTATGTGTAAAGTTATGCCATTGCACAACAAGCATTAAGGTGAAATTACTCTCTATTAATTTTCTGGGATATGCCATGACATCAGATTCCATAAGATTATTAAGTTATATCTATCTCCTTTAAGGTGTAAAGGGTCCATAGAAAATGTCCATAATTAAATAGTGGAACAATTATAAACATACAGTCTCTAATATCATTATACTTCACCATTCATTAAACGTGTGGGAGTCAATATATCATAACATGTATAAATTATCATGTCTAAATGCACTTTAGACACACAAGTGTTTGGTATGATATACATACAATTTTACATGAGTAAAAAAATCCATTTAAATAATTATAACAGTTTGGTTTACTTGATATATTTATATGTTGGATATAATTAGTGAATAACATTGATAGCAAAACACTATACACCATGCTATAAATATATCTAAGATGACATGTATCATTGTCATGTCACATGATGACACTCTTCGAAGGTATTAACCACACTTGTATAATATATCTAAAATGTCTCATATTTACCCATTTGTAATTAAATATATAGGTGAATTAAATTCAATAAACGCTATCCCATATGCTAATAATTTTGAGAACTTTTATATCAGGCTTAAATCATATATGCAACATTGTTTGCACTTTTCTAAGGAGGATCACACCATCCTCTCAACATTGGAGGATCGATGAAAAAGAATAGTGATTCCATACAAATAACTAGGTAGACAACTAAAATGTAACAATTCTTTGCAATTTATATTGATGCCAAAGGATAAAATGATGCCATGCGATAACCCCTATTTAGTAATACAATGACTTAGGAGTAGTAGGGAACTACCAAACTTATATGGTGATCTCAGAGGTGTTAACAACAGGTCTCACTCCTTATTTATTTATTATCTCCACCAAGAGGCAGTGATCCAATATTTTCTAAAAATAAATATAAAAGCATCCAAATTCAGCGTTGTAGTACCTATAGCCAACTGTATATAGCAGTTTGACAGTAGAAAAGGGATAGGTAATGCCAAGTATTGAATAGCAAGATCTATATAATCAACATCTTGGTAGGTGTGCATACATAACATATGTGAACAATGACTATAATCCTCAAGGATTATATGATGCTAAGCCAATGATTTGTCAATAATATACTTAGTAATATCAGAGTATAGTCAATGCCTTATTTTATTTAATAATTACATGAAATGTTTTTCTTTAATAGAACTATGGTGACGCATAGCAGCTAGGCATGCTTATATGCATGGGCAATTTACAAAAATTTAAGAGCTTGAACAAATTATGATGACATGTATATTGCATAGCAGCTATGTAACAATAACACAAATATTTATTAAAACCAGTTCGTTACATACAAGAAATATTTATTAAAACTAGTTTGTTTAGTAGATGGATGTCAACATGCAATAGAAAACTTGGGGTTCTTACAATCTATTCATGCAATTTCAGTTATTTACTGTAGAAAGTATATGTTTAAATCCCATAGTTTACCCAAATTTTCTCAATTTCCCATATGAATGTAATAAAATTAATTACATGACTAACTTGGATGATTAGCTCTGTTATCCAAACATTTTTCTTCTCCTCTCTCCACTTCCATGGCCCCCTCCCTAAAGAATTTTGCCTCTTTTTAAAGACATTTTCCTTTTAAAACTTGCTTTGATTTAAAGTTATTTCTTTTGTTTTTTTTAAACAACTTTCCCAAAAGTTTTCTCCTATGGCTCCACCACACAAATTTTCTCTTTTTGATTTATTCTAAAACAATGACTTTCCATTATTTTATTAATATATTTTTTTTCTTTTTAAGTTTTATTATTTTTATTTTTATTAATTTTGTATTAAATTTAAACCTTTTTTTTTTAATTCTTATTTATTTCTTAGTGATAATTAATATATATTACTAATTAAATTAGCATATCCAAAATGGTCTGATGATTAATTTTATAGATTAATAATCTAAATTTAATCTATTTAAGAAAACCTCAAACCTTCAAGAATATACACATGAGATTAAATTATCTATGCATAAATACGAACAACACACACACACTTCAGATGAGTTACAAGAAACCATTAAGTTAAACTAATCATGAATAAGCAATTTAAAATGTAAACAATATTAAACTTACTAGGCTAGCTATTTCCTTATGCATCTAAACATGAATTATTTATGTGGTGTATGCATGGTTTTTTTCTAGCTCTCTGTAGACCTTTAACATTTTCCATCTACATCATCCTCTCTGATAATGTTCTCCCTCCGACACATTCAAGGGATGAATTATCTTATGTCCACCTCACAACATGCAAATAATTAGATCATTTCACATGATAATCATAAAGCAATAACATAACTAGAACAATACATTAATTTGCTTAAAATGTAGATGCATACTTTAATTCAAATCATGGTAAGAAATCATGTGTCATAATCTAACTGAGCAATATTTTACTATCCCATAATAGCATAAATCTCAAGCTTAGTCATAAATATAACCAAATCTAAATTTGTTAGTTGTAGATATCCATGGATAATCTAGAAAGTTTGTCTGGCAAGGAATCAAGATGTAGCAACACATGCTCAAAAATTTATAAAACTTGAAAAACATTATAAAAAGGATTTAACTATTAAAAATAGATTCAACGTTTCACTAGAGACCAATTCAACGGTTTGTCGAATCTACCTAGTATAGATTCTCCATTTGAAGATGATGCATAAAATTCATCCTTTTAGAGTTTGGTATTCATATTCAAAATAGAGAAACTCAAGGACTTGCACAATGTCGATCTAGTCCCATAATCTTAGAAAATCAACCATTTGTTTTAATTTTGATCAATCTTTACTTTTTTTTCAAATTCAATGCTTGTTCAATCGTTTCAATTGCTTTTAGTTTACTATTTTAGCCATAAGAAAGATCCAATTATTTTTTAGATTGTATTATTCATGATCTCCCTTGTGCCCTAGTTTTAGAATGTTGTGGATAATTTATTTATTCTTGTGCACCATTTTGTTAAAAAAGTAATAAGTATCTAGACATTCAACCTCTTTTTAGAAAGAATGGTATAATACCTTATTAGAACTAATAGTAACTAAATAATAAACTAGGGCCATGGTATTTAGGTCAATTAATATAGTAATAGCAAGGGTTAATAACACAAGGATAAAAATAGAGTGAATAGTAACATACAACATTCATAATATGGTCATGCACAAAATAAAGTGGTTAGAGTTAGGGATACTTACCTCAACTCAACTTATTAATGCATTAATATCTCCCTTAAATTTTAGCACTTTGTGAGAGATGATTGTAAGGGAAGTCAAAATAGATAGAAAAAATCTTAAGTATATCATACTTGGGGACTCTAAAGATTTGGTATACCTTATTGGCATAGCTCCTATTCTTGAATATTCAACAACTTTATTGTAACTTGTTATCATTTGATAAAGTCCTTTAACATCAATTATCATATATTCATTTTTCATATTTAATTATAAGGCTCATCTAGGGTTGAAAATTTTAAATTAAATATTTTTTTCAATTCAATATTTATTGACGACCATCTCTTTTAGGTCTCTATAAATTAATTTAAATTTATACATAAACTTTTGGATAAAAAATGTGTAGATTTTTTAGTTGATGTTTCAGATCATATTCTATGATCTATCATTAGGGAACTTTTTCCTTGATGATGGATCATGGAATATGATCTGAAACATTAACAAAAAAACTTACACACATTTTCTATCCAAAAATCTATTTATAATCATTAGGATTGGTAAAAGTAAAATATCTTAATTTAAAATTAATTATTTATCCAAATAATTATATATATATAAATAATTAAAATTAAACAATTTTTTTTTTTAAAAATGTTAGCAAATTTTTAAATTGTATAATATAATTAAAACTAAACAATATTATTTTTGTAAAAATGTTAGCAAAATTTTAAATTGTAAACATTTACCATTGTTAAAATTGTTGAGTAAATGGGAAAAAAGCAGATGAAAAGGGAAAAAAAGAGATTACAAAAACATCAATTTCAAACACTCATGTAAAATAAATGTAATAGTATTGTTTTTTTTGGTATAATGTTAATAAATTTTGAAATTGTAAACATTTACCATTATTAAATGTGTTGAGGGTAATATACTTTTAAAAAGATTAAAAAAAAAATAGAAAAAAAAATGCTACAAACTCTCCAATGTTAAAAAAAATTTAAATTATAAACATTTATTAATATTAAAATTGTTAAAGTAATATACTTTTAAAATAATTAAAAAAAATTAAAAAAAAAGTTTACAGACCATCAATTTCCAAATCCCATGAAAATAAAGTGTGACAATAAAAATATTTAAGAATTGTAAACATTTACTACCATTAAAATTGTTGAGGGGAATATACTATATAAAATGGAAAAAAAATAAAAAATAAAATAAAGAAAAACTTGTTAAAACAAGGGCATTACCATCAAGTCCTTGCAGGAGTTTCAGGTGGAGAGAACAATGGGAAATACGATAGTTTTTGGTTCAATTAAGAATCGAAACAAAAATTAATTATTTAAATGCAAAGATGAATTCTTTAAATAATGCAAAACCCTGACAATAAAAAACCTATTCAAAACTACTTCATTAGTGAGGTGAAAATGAAATGTAAATATTACAAACCATATGAATGAGTACAGAAATTACTTAGTGATAAAAGTAAACTACATAAAACATGGATCTTAATACATTACATGTCAATGACACGTGACAACATATATCACATAGAAGAACACTATAACTATACATTCCATGTGGACATAAGATCTAACTAGTTAAAATTGAGAGTATTGAGCAGCTAAGATGGGAACCTTTGGTCTAGCACACAACTTTGTGCATATTTGCAGTACATCTTACTTGGAAATGTGACATCAACATTCGAGCAGGGGCATGGATTGCAATGACAGTGCTCTCTAAATGAGTAAGAAGCATGAACCTATCCACTACTAAAACAAAAAACTTCTCTGAATCAAATATATAATCATTCGACACAATTTCTCATAGTTTAAAAAAATCTAAAATTAGTACCATTTTGAGATATTTAAGCTTTTAAAATTATTGTGAGAGATTGAATATTTTTATAAGTATTGTGACATAATTGTTAGGGTGTGGAGCTAAAAGCTTCACCAAGGAGCACACTTTGACAGTTTCGGGTCTACACAGACACCGGCGTCGGTCAGGAGCGATCGACGTTGGCCAGGTGCAGTTGCAAAGGCGCCGGCATCGACAGTGGGTCGGCTGACGGCGGTCACAGGCAAGCAGTAGGAACCGGCGTCAATTACTTGTGCATCCAGAATGTTATTTTCGAGGACAGAAGCGAGTGTTTGCATGATGAGTTTAAGTTGTAGTCTTAAGCTCGCGTCTCTATTATTAGTAATATTATTTTTAGAGCCCTTGTTCAAGTGGCTTAACTGTTTGTTGTAAGTGCATGCTCAAGTATCCTAATTCTATATGTAGAATTAGATCTTCCTAGCTTATTGTACTAGTTGTAGAATTTGGTATGTTGAAGAACAATACAGAATTGAATCAATCCAGGTTTGTTGGAGTTGATTGTTCTTGAGAGAGAGAGCTCTTGAGGAATAGAGATCTATTGAGAGATCTATACATCTAGGAGAGGTGTGGAAGAAAGAAGTTTCTTCAATTGTATTCTTTTTGTAAAGAGTTTGTTAATACAAGTTTTCAGGGTGGTTTCTTGTATCTCTTGTTCTTGCTATTATCTCATTCCAATTACTTGTCTATCTGATTTAATTCCATGTTTATTGCTTTCATAAGTGTAATCTATTGTTGGTTGATCCCCAACAAGTGGTATCAGAGCCTTGGTTGCAGGTTCAAGAGCTGATACCAACAAGTGGTATCAGAGCTCAGGTTCACTAACAGGTGGTTCAGATCTGTGTAGTGTGTATTGATTACAGGTTCTCACAGGGGTTTCTGCAGGGATTTCTATTTGAGTGGGAGAAGCAATGGCAGATGAAAGTAAACTGAGAATGGAAAAGTTCAATGGCAAAAATTACCAACATTAGAGAATGCAGATAGAGGATTATCTGTATCAGAAATATCTCTACTTACCGTTAGGTGGGGTTGCAAAGAAGCCCAAAGACATGGAGGATGAAGAATGGGAAGTTCTTGACAGAAAGGCTCTGGGGTCTATAAGACTGAGTCTAGCATCCACTGTGATATCTAATTTATCACAGGCAAAGTCTACGGTAGAGTTGATGACTACGTTAGCAAATTTGTATGAAAAACCCTCAACTTCTAATAAGGTATATCTTATGAAGCAGTTATTTAATTTGCATATGAATGAAGGTGGATCTGTTTCTACTCATCTGAATGATTTCAATGGAATTGTGAATCAATTAAGTTCAGTCAATATAGTGTTTGATGATGAAATAAAAGCTCTTTTAATATTATGTTCTTTGCCTGAAAGCTGGCATGGCTTAGTAATGGCAGTAAGTAATACTGCATCTGCATCAAATATTTTGAAAGTAGAGGATGTTGTTAGTGTTATCTTGAATGAGGAAATACGCAGAAAAAGCAAAGAAGAGACATCTAGGAACGCTTTAAATTTTGAGAGCAGGGGAAGGCAGAAAGATAAGAGCAAGAGGAGATCAAGATCTAAGTCTAAGGTGAGAGGAAGATCCAAATCCAGGAACGGCAGGAAGCCACAATGCTGGAATTATGGAAAGATTGGGCACATAAGCAGAGATTGTTGGTCAAAGCCTAAGGAGGACAATCAGCACGAAGGAAAGGAAGAAGCCAAGGTTGCAGGTATTGCACAAGATGCTTTAATTTTCTCTCTGCATAATAATATAGAATCCTGGGTGTTAGATTTTGGTGCATCTTTTCATGCTACCCCTAACAGGGAATATTTTAGTGACTATATCCATGGAGATTTTGGAATAGTGTATCTAGGGGATGATGAGCCCTGTAAAATAATTGGCAAAGGTAAAGTGTAGCTGAAGATGCAGAATAGCAACACATGGGTGTTGAGAGATGTGATGCATGTTCCTAGCTTGAAGAGAAATTTGATTTTTGCAGGAAAGTTAGGGGATGAGGGTTGTACAGTAACTCTCACAGCAGAATCTTGGAAGGTGACCAAGGGTGCACTTGTTATGGCCAGAGGTAAGAGAGAAGGTACTCTCTATTTATGTAATTGTGTTACTAACCAATCTCCTTCTGTATTATCTACTTCAGATGTGGATGCTAAACTGTGGCACTCAAGGCTTGGCCACATGAGTGAGAAGGGGATGTCAATTCTTAAGTCCAAAGGTATGCTTTCAGATTTAAAAGGCATAGATCTAGAGTTTTGTGAGCACTGTGTATTTGGAAAATAGAAAAGGGTTAGTTTTCTCAAGACTGGGTCTACTAAGAAGAGGCATAAGTTACAGCTTGTTCACACAGACGTGTGGGGACCAGCTCAGGTTGTTTCCATTAGAGGATCACAGTACTATGTATCTTTCATAGATGATGCTACAAGGAAGGTATGGATCTATTGTATTAGAAGAAAATCTGATGTATTTGAGACTTTTAAGATTTGGAAAGCTATGGTTGAGAATGAAACACGTAAAAGATTGAAGTGCCTCAGATCTGATAATGGTGGTGAGTTCTACAGTTACAAGTTTAGAGATTATTGTTATATGCATGGAATCTGTAGGCAAAGGACGGTTCCAAGGACACCTCAGCAGAATGGAATTGCTAAAAGGATGAACAAGACAATAATGGAGCGTGCAAGATGTATGAGATTGCATGCTGGTTTGCCCTTATAGTTTTGGGCACAAGCTGTTGACACTGCAGTATACCTGATTAATAGAGGACCCTCTACAGCTCTGGATGGTGGTATTCCATAAGAGGCATGGACAGGTAAAAAGGTAGATCTCTCATATCTCAAAGTTTTTGGTTGTGAAGCCTTTGTGCACATAGATAAAGAAAATAAAAAGAAGCTTGATGCTAAGTCTATGAGGTGCACATTTATTGGCTATGGCTCAGATAATTTTGGTTACAGATTATGGAATCTAGAAACTAACAAGGTAATTAGGAGCCGTGATGTTGTTTTCAATGAAAGAGTGATGTATTGTGATCAGCTAAGGAAGCTGAATCAATCTGAGCAGAGAAATGGTGAATTGGATGAGGTGAAGGTCCAATATGAGCTCGCGGGAAAAAGAAATAATCACTTGCAGGAAAACACAGAGACCAACATCGATAGATTGGGAATCGACGTCGGCAAAATAGAAACTGAGGTCGGCCATACAGAGACCAACGCCGGCAGGATAGGCACTGGCGTCGGTCAGAAAGAATCGGCATCGGCTAGTAACAGGTCTGGAGGTGACCGAGGTCGGTCACTGTCAGAGAATTTGGGTGGACAACGTGTTGTGAACGAGTCTCAGACACCCATCAGGAGGTCAGAAAGGGTGAGTAAGCCTCCAATTAGATATTCTCCTTCTTTATTTTATTTATTGCTAACTGATGGTGGAGAACCAGAGAGTTTTGAAGAAGCAATACAGGTGGAGTCCAAGAGTCAGTGGGAGCGTGGCATGGTTGAGGAGTTGGAGTCCTTAAGAGAGAACCAAACATGGGATTTGGTTGAATTACCAGCTGGTAAGAGAACACTCAAGAATAGATGGACCTAAAGGTTGAAAGAAGGTGAGAATGGACAGATGAGATATAAATCCAGATTGGTAGTGAAAGGATTTGCACAAAAGCCAGGTATTGACTTTGGTGAGATTTTTTCTCCTGTTGTTAAAATGACTTCTATAAGGGTTGTATTGTCTTTGGTTGCTTTTGAGGATTTACATCTTGAGCAGCTAGATGTTAAGACAGTGTTTCTTCATGGAGATTTGGATGAGGAAATTTATATGGAACAATCGAAAGGATTTGAGGTCAAAGGTAAGGAGAAGTTTGTGTGCAGACTGAAGAAAAGCTTGTATGGCCTCAAGCAAGCTCCTAGGCAATGGTATTTAAAATTTGACAGGTTTATGACTGAGCATGGCTACAGTAGGTGTCAATCTGACCATTACATGTATTTCAAGAGATTTGATAATGGTAGATATATTATTCTATTGTTGTATGTAGATGATATGCTAGTCACAGGATCACACATGCAGGATATCTCTGAGCTTAAGGTGAAATTAGCTCAAACGTTTGCTATGAAGGATTTGGGAGCAGCAAAGAAAATCTTTGGCATGAGCATTAAGAGAGACAAGAAAAATCACAGGTTGATATTGTCTCAAGAAGATTATGTGGACAAGGTGTTGAAACGGTTCAATATGCAGGATGCTAAACCGGTAAGCACACCTTTGGCTAGACATTTTAAGTTGAGTAAAGAACAATGTCCTAATTCATATGATGAGGTAGAGTACATGAGTAAGGTTCCATATTCTTCCGCAGTAGGGAGTTTGATGTATGCAATGGTGTGTACTAGACCGGATATTGCCCAAGCAATGGGAGTTGTAAGTAAGTATATGGCCAATCTAGGTAAGGAACATTGGAAAGCAGTTCAGTGGATCCTTAGATATCTGAGAGGAACCAGCAGTATGCACTTGTGTTATGGAGGTTCAGATACTTCTCTACATGGTTATGTAGATTCAGATATGGCAGGTGATTTGGATGGCAGGAGGAGCACTACAAGTTATGTTTTCACTGTAGGTGGAACGGCGATTAGCTGGATATCTAAGTTGCAGAAGGTTGTTGCCTTGTCAACTACAGAAGCAGAGTATATTGCAGCCACAGAGGCTTGCAAAGAGATGATATGGATGACACGGTTCATGGATGAGCTTGGTAGGGAGCATGAGAGTTGCAGATTGCATAGTGACAGTCAGAGTGCGATCCATTTGGCTAAGAATTCAGCCTTTCATTCAAGAACAAAGCACATACAGCTAAGGTACCATTTCATACGACAGGTATTGGAAGATGGTGAGTTGAGGCTGGAGAAGATCCATACGGATAGGAATCCTGTTGATATGTTAACGAAGCCGGTTACAAAGGAGAAGTTGAATCTTCATTCAACTTATGATGGTCTTCATGATTGAGCTAAAGATGGAGGAGCTAGAATATGTTGTTATACAGGTACTGGTGCAACTGTTTATCTCCAAGTGGGAGATTGTTAGGGTGTGGAGCTAAAAGCTTCACCAAGGAGCACACTTTGATAGTTTCAGGTCTACACAGACATCGGTGTCAGTCAGGAGCGATCGACGTCAGCTAGGTGCAGTTGTAGAGGCACTGGCATCGGTAGTGGGTCAGCCGACGGTGGTCACAGGTAAGCAGCAGGAACTGGTGTTGGTTACCTGTGCGTCCAGAATGCTATTTCTGAGGATAGAAGCGAGTGTTTGCATGATGAGTTTAAGTTGTAGTCTTAAGCTCATGTCTCTATTATTAGTAATATTATTTTTAGAGCCCTTGTTTAAGTGGCTTAACTGTTTGTTGTAAGTGCATGCTCAAGTTTCCTAATTCTATATGTAGAATTAGATCTTCTTAGCTTATTGTAATAGTTATAGAATTTGGTATGTTGAAGAACAGTACAGAATTGAATCAATCTAGGTTTGTTGGAGTTGATTGTTCTTGAGAGAGAGAGCTCTTGAGGAATAGAGATCTATTGAGAGATCTATACATCTAGGAGAGGTGTGGAATAAAGAAGTTTCTTCAATTGTATTCCTTTTGTAAAGAGTTTGTTAATACAAGTTTTCAGGGTGGTTTCTTGTATCTCTTGTTCTTGCTATTATCTCATTCCAGTTACTTGTCTATCTGATTTAATTCCGTGTTTATTGCTTTCATAAGTGTAATCTATAGTTGGTTGATCCCCAACAATAATTCTCCCCAGATGGAGCTAAAAATTTATACACAATACTTTTAAAAAGCTTGTAATGTAATAACAATGTTTTCATATTTCTTGGTAGGTTTAAAGCTAACTTATGTTCTATGATGCAGTGCTCTTGGTATGACCCTTGATAAACTTGTTAGAGGTATAATCACTGAAGGGGGGTATGAATCAATGAATCAATATATTTCAAAACTTCAATCTAAATCCTTCAAACCCTTAGTCATACACCATAAGCAATCAAGAAGCAAATAACCCACTCATAGCAATGAACATGAAAGATAAGCAAGATAACACAAGATCTATGTGGGAAACCCTCTTGGAGGAGAAAACCCACTCTCAATCCTAGAAACACATGGACTACTTGTCCTGTAAGATTATTACAAACATGAGACTTTAGTGAAGCACCCACTTCATAAGGAGCACCAACTCCTAAAGATGACAAGTACCAACTTGCCTAAGATGTTGAGCACCAACACAACATCTATGAAATGAAAAAATCTAGAAATATGATTACTTCTCAATCTGATGGATAAACCCTAAAAAATAACCTCCTTCAATCCTCTTCACTCATTCAAACCTTCACACACAAGCAAGGCATATAAAACCACCTTTTGGATCAATCTACACACCGCTTATTCTCATGCATCAAACCTATAAATTCAAAATTATAATTATGACCACAAGGTCATACATTAAATCTATACTCTAATATTCCTCTCAACACATACACATATCTCTCACAACCTTCACAAATCTTGTGCTCATCTACACACTTTTTTTCAACTCACTTAATTAGTCCAATTAGACATTATACTTATACCACTCTCTTCCTTTAACCCATCTTCGGTGGCCAAGATGCTTTACATATTTGAACCACATTTTACATATGTCCAAATACATGTTACAAGTGAGAACCACACTCTTCATAGGTCGATCATAACCTCATTATCCCCAAACCACCATTAGGTATTGGTGAGACCTAAAACAATTAGGCCTTCATACTCCCATGTTACATGTGAGACTACTTGGACCACATTCATTCTTTACCAATGATTAAAACATATCAAACATATATCCAATATCACCTTTCTCACTCTCATATGGGTCCATGCCATCTGGAGTACCAACTCAACACTTGAACCTACCAATTAGGTCTCCTCGCTCTTTAGGCCTTCAAACACAAAAAACATAGTCTCAAACTTCTGAAGAAACTATTCAAATATTTCACATAGAAATATGATTATATCACATGAGTGAAACATTTATGACCTATTCAACACCTCCATGTGCTTTATACACTTCAACACAAGCTCTAAACACTAAAAACAACTCTCTCAAAATGACCACTTAGACTGGTCATATACAATTAAAATATAGTCAAGTTATTTTGAATCTCCATATCTAATCAGGGGTAAAAATAATATCTTTAATACCTTCTCATGAACATTTTATACTTCCTTAACATCTTCTTATTCATTTATTTCCTTTATTTTGCTCAGAACAATTTAAACTTACCTTTGTAAGATGGTCACTCAAACTGCCATTATTTTCAATAAACCTAATCAACTTCTAAGCTTTTGTTCATGTTGAATATGGATTGGTCAAACCTCAAAAATCCATACATATGGTTCTCATGGATTATACAACACTCTTCAATATTTATTTAATCTTGAAACATTGAAATACCATCAATAATTTTCAAATACCCTTCTTGGGTTACTTGTAAAACATGGTCAAACACCTAGTTAAATTTGGAGCTCAATATCTACAAATGTAAGAAAATTAAAATCTTCTAATCAAATTTGAAGGATGAATCTATAATTCCTTTACAATTTTGTCTTTTACACCATCAATAAATTCATTCTAGATCAAAAGATATTAGCAAACTATTGTAGACTGGTTTTTCCCTTTGCTAATTCAAATACCAATGATCACTGTGTAAATGCAAATATTACAGACACATGTCTTCATCTCATTCTCCCTAAAATCTATATCAAACACTCCATTGGTCTCTTTATGAGTATCTTGGTCTTTATCTTTCATTGTTTACCATTGATCTTAGATCCTTACTTCTAAGATCAAGACACTTAACACCCTCGTGTGCCTTATGAGCACATTGTTGTTAGTCCCCACTTGGTAGTGTCATGTGCCTTCTGAGCATTGATTATTTGACTCAAAATACACCATTTATCTCCATCTACATAAACACCTACATTTTATTGATCTTCTATCAAATTAACATGATTAAGACACATGTCACTAGCACATGCAATCTTAGGAACCTTTGACATATTGACTTCACATGCACCGTTGATCTCTATATGCATGATCAATCACTCACCATTAGATCCTTATCTGGTCAAATTTATTGATCACCATGTATCTTCATCACTCGATAAAATTCTAACCATAAAATCTATCCATATATCAATATCTCTTGAAACCTTCACACATGTGAAATATGACATCATCAAATTGCTTACTCAGTCTTGTTTGCCAAGATGACTACTTAAACATAGACACTCATATGACTGCTCTAATGAATTATTTTCACTTCTAAAAGCACTCCAAGCACTCAAAACACCCCATAGGGTCTCTACAACATGACCATACCATCAATAACATTCACCATCTACCTATCCAAGTCAAAAATTGAAGAACTATGAAATAACACTAAAGAACATTAAAGCACACTTTGTCATTGTCATTCTAGCACTCATGACACCTCATCAACATCCTTAGTCACCTTGGAGACATCATTGACAAACCTAAAATAATATCCCACTTTTTCATTGATGTCAAACACCAATACAAAGCTTATTCTTAGACTCTATCTCTCTCTTCAAGCACTTTCTCCCCCTTTGACACAATGACAAAGTGGGCTCAACTACTAATCTTGCAGACCTAAAAAGACTTCAAGGACTAATAATATGAAATGACCACCTCTTATAGATGATATAGGGTCCCCCTAAAATTGTGCATACCTCTTCTTACCTTGAGCTTCTCAAACATGCTCCATGACTACACTCTTCTTTGATCATAACTTTTATGAAGACAAAACATACATGAACATCAGAAACTGCATGAACTTACCTTAAAAACATTAAGAGGGACTCCCCCTAAGTCACCTAAGCTTAAGCACCCTTTTGAACATCTTCAAACCATTTCCAACAATGATGAATTAACATAATTTCCTTCATACCTTTTCTCTCAAATTCTACTACACAGTCCCCTGATCCTAGGACCTAACCATTTACAAAGCTCCCCCTTTGTTTATGCATGAGGATTCAATACATTGACAAAGCCCCTGACTTGGTTTGATCAAGTCATCAAATTAACATACTTGAGTTCACATCTATATCAGACTTATTCATATCTCCATTATGACTAGAACATCTCACATATGATCCCCCTAACATCATGCATAGCTCTTCAAGCCTTTCAAACTATCTGAGTTAGCTCCCCCTAATTCTATGATTTATTTGAAAAGCATCTTCAATAATTCCTCTCAATGAACTAGGTCTACTAGCAACTTTTCAACAATATGGATCTTAAAACAATTGCCCTTTATCCTCTACACGCCATCATGGTTTAGAACCTTTTCAAAGCACTCTTATGGAACTATCTCATCTTCATAACACTGTGAACTCTATGAAAAATGCAACTTTTCATATACATAATTATAATACCTTCTTCATGATACCAGCAATATGACAACACATTCTCCTCATACTCTATACCAACCTTGCCTTCAGTCTTCATCATTTTGACCAATCAATTTAAGCAACAAAAATTGACAAGTTCTTACCTTCAAAACCAAAAACCCTGAACACACCTTGAGCATACTATAACACAGCTTGAGCATACTTTAACAAGATCAACACACCTTTCTTATGCAAATAGAAAATTTTGACAACTCACCATCATAACACTTTGAAGTAGTTACATAAAACTCATTGCTCCCTCTTAACCAAGCACATCTTCTCATGACCTTTCTTGTCCTACAATACCAACCAAAACTCAACTAGCATCCACTATGCTTCCTTTTGCTGACAAGTGTCTCCTTGAAGCCTAGAGAGAGAGACCCCTAACCCAAAATGTCCTAGAATAATGTGAAACTAGGAGTTTCCCATAACTCCTCATATTTTCTCTCCTTCTTGGACAACTTGAATTGATGATGATTCTTCTTCTTCTTTTGCTTGAGTGAATCAACTTGTTTATCTTCTTTATCACTTTCCTTTTCTTCTAGGATGGTATTGACAATACATGGAGAAAATAAATATTCTTGGCACACCTTTTCATTTAAAGTATCAGTCTGACATTTCAAAGTATCAATACTAGACACTGTCAACTGATATTCTTTATAGGAAACTTGCTCAACAACATCAATTTATTTAATTAAGTTTGCAAATACCTTAGGACAAGTTTTAACTACCTTGGTATCTTTAGTGGGCTCTGTCTTTTTATTCTTAACATGAGTAGATAATGAGTACCTTTAGCATTATTCAACCTATGTAGCATCTTCTACCATGGCAAACAACCCACTTGGACCTACAGACTGATCATGGCACATACTTTCCACTTTTGGTTTCCATATTTTAACTTGCCTTATACCTTGCACTCTAGGAGCTTGAAATGACTTATTCAAACTTGATGTCCTTTGTTTTTAGAACTTAGCAATGTGATCAATTCCTAGACAATTGTAGCAAACCACTCTTCTTGATGGATATTCAACTTGTCTTACCTTGTTAGGACAAAATATTGCAATGTGTCCTATATCATGATAACTATAGCACTCACTTTGACTCACAACACTTGATTGATGATTCCATTCATAGTTCCAAGAAAATTCATTCTTGGAAGGTCTTCTACACTCTTTAGCCTTATTATCGAATTGATTACAAGTGTAGCAGTAACCATTAAAGTTTGCATACCTCATTGTATTTGGTTGTCTAATTTGATTTATCTTCCTTCTGTTAGAAACTTCATTTCTTGATTGATTATTGATCTTCAAAGTTTGATTATTCTTGTTCACAAAAGTCTTCAAGTCATCATGAGTAGTATTCTTTTGTTCTTCTATGTATCCAAGACCAGTTTTATCACTCACATACTTTTGACTACTCAAAATGTTATCTAGATCAATTGATCCTTTTCAAACTTCATAAATGACTTCACTTGACTTGAAGTCTTTTTAAACTCATCTCTTAAAGAACCAATCTCAGTTACATACCTTGAACATTCAACTTTTTTGGCCTTCAAGTTTACCTTCAAGGACTCTAACTGATCATTAAGAAGATTGACTAAATTTTTATACCCTTTGAAGTCTTCATCTATTCTTGCCTCAAACACACTGAATTGCACCTCATAGCATTTTATTTTAGACTTCAAATTCTTGGTTTTATTCTTCTCAATCTTTAGATCTTCAAGGGCATTTATCAACTCAGTCTCATAGTTTACTTTGTCTTCTTCATCATCTGTATCACTTAAACCACCTCCAAACCATGTATATTCTTATTGATATGAGAAACTATCTACTTTATTCAGCCATGAAGAGAGCTTCATATTTAGTAGGACCATCATCTTCATGATCATTCTTAGAATCACTGCCATCATTCTCATCAAATGAGCTGCAATATCCTTTGGTGTAGAGACTCCTCTTGTCTTTGTAAAACTTATTTTGGCCATAATACCTTTTGAAATTATTCTTACTTTTATCAGACCTAAATTTCTTCTTGTCATTATCATGATCTTCTTCATGTTCTTCATTATCATTTATCTTATGCTGATAAGGACACTTATTGGCAAAGTGACCTATCTCTCCATAATTGAAACATTTGAAGGGAAGTTTACCCTTAAAATTGCTTGAGCTTGTTTTCAGTTTTCTTGTTAATATAGCAATTAGTTCATCATCATCAATATTGGAAATCTCATCATCCTTGACCTTCTTACCTTGGAAATTCTTCTTTAGATTTTTTTCTATGTTCAAAGTTGCATCTTTCTTTGGGGGTTTGTCCTCATTAACTCTCATCTCATAGGCAAAAAGAATACCATTCAATTCATCCATCTTTATTTTGATGAGATCATGACTTTCTTCTATAGCAAAAAATTTTGAATCAAATTTGAAAGTGAGAGAACTTAATACCTTTTGCACTACAGTGCCTTCTTCAATAACCTCTCTCATGCCTTTGATCATGTTCACTACCTCATCAACTCTTAGAAGATAAGAAGCCACAATATCCTCTTCCTTCATTTTAAGACTTTTAAATTGCCTTCGATAGGTTTGTAGTTTGGCCAACTTGACTTTTGAATCTCCTTCATAGATGAGTTGTAATTTGTCCCAAATATCCTTGGTAGACTTACAATGGATTACCTTGGTGAACTCATCCTCTGAAAGACCACAAATGATAGCATTCATAGCTTTGAAATTGTTCTCACTCAGACTCTTATCTACAACACTAGTTAGAGGAGTAGGTGGCATGGAATAACCATCCAAAATATATTTCCAAGTGTCAAACCCCAAGGACATGATGTAGGTATTCATTATTGTACTCCAAAAAGCATAATTGGATCCATTAAACAATGGAGCTTGCTTAATAGATAAACCTTGAGAACTTGTCATTATGCATAAGATTACCTTCAAGTGGTTAAACTTGTATAGAAGGTCCTGCTCTGATACCAATTTTAGAGGTACAATCACTAAGGGAGGGGGGTGAATTAGTGAATCAACATATTTCAAAACTTCAATCTAAATCCTTCAAACCCTTAGTCATACACCATAAGCAATCAAGAATCAAATAACCCAGTCATAGAAATGAACATGAAAGATAAGTAAGATGACACAAGATCTATGTGGAAAACCCTCTTGGAGGAGAAAACCCACTCTTAAGACTGAAAACACATGGACTACTTGTCCTATAATATGATTACAAACATGAGATTTTAGTGAATCACTCACATCACAAGGAACACCAACTCCTAAAGATAACAAGCACCAACTTACCTAAGATGTTGAGCAACAACACAACATCTATGAAATAAACAATTACATAACTCTAATTTATTTTTAATCTGATGGAAAAACACTAAAAAATAACCTCCTTTAATCCTCTTCACTCATTCAAACTTTCACACACAAGCAAGGCATCCAAAACCACCTTTTGGATCAATCTACACACCTTTGCTTGTTCTTATGCATCAAACTTGTAAATTCAATACTAGAATTATGACCACAAAGTCATACATGCAATCCACACTCTAATCTACCTCTCAAAACATCTACATATCTTTTACAATCTTCACAAATTTTGTGTTCATCTACACACTTTTTTTTAACTCACTCAATTAGTCTAATTAGACCTTGTACTTATACCACTCTCTTCAATTAACCCATCTTGGTCAGCCAAGATGATTTAAATATTTGAACCATGCTTAACATAGGTCCATACACATGTTACAAGTGAGAACCATAATATTCATCAATCGATCATAACCTCATTAGCCCCAAACCACCATTAGGTCTTGGTGAGACCTAAAATAATTAGGCCTTCATACTCACACGTTACATGTGAGACTACTTGGACCACCTTCATTCTTTACCAATGATTCAAACATATCAAAAATATCTCTAATGTCCCCTTTTTTACTCTCATATGGGTCCATGCCACTTGGAATGCCAACTTGACACTTGAACCTACCAATTAGGTCTCCTCGCTCTTTAAGCCTTCAAACATAGAAAACATAGTCTCAAACTTTTGAAAAAACTATTAAAATATTTCACATAGACATGTGATTATATCACATGATTGAAACCTTTAGGACCTATTCAACACTTTCATGTGCTTTATACACTTCAACACAAGCTCTAAGCACTAAAAACAACTCTCTCAAAATGACCACTTAGACTGGTCATATACAATCAAGCTATTTTGACTCTCCATATCTAATCAATGGAAACATAAGATCTCTAACACCTTATAATGAACCTTTGAAACTTTTTTGACATCTTCATATTCAAATTTTTCCTCAATTCTACTCAGAACACCTTCAACTTACCTCTACAAGATGGTCACTCAAATTGCTAGTGTATTCAATAAACATAGTCAACTTCTAAGCCTTTGTTCATACTGAATATGGATTGGTCAAGCCTAAAAAATCCATAAATATGGTCCTCATGGAGTCTAAAACACTCTCCAATATTTAATGCATCTTGAAACATTTAAATACTATCAATAATTCTTTAAATACCCTTCTCAGGTTACTTGCAGAACATGGTCAAACACATAGTCAACTTTAGAGCTCAATATCTACAATTTTACAATCATTAAAATATTCTAATCAACTTTGATGGATGCACCTTGAAATCCTTTAAATTTTTTCATTTTAAACCATTAATAAATTCATTCTAGATCAAAATATATTAGCAAAATATTATAGATTGGTTTTTCCCTTTACTAATTCAAATGCCAATGGTCACTGTGTAAATGCAAATATTATAGACACATCTCTTCATCTCATGTTCCTTGAAAGCTAGATCAAACATGCTCCATCAATTTTCTTAGGAGTATCTTGGTCTTTATGTTGCATCACTCACCATTGATCTTATATCCTTGCTTTTGAGATCAAGACACTTGGCACCCTTGCGTGCCTTCTGAGCACATTACTGTCAGTCCCTACTTTGCACCACTTGGCAGTCCCGCATGCCTTCTGAGCATTGAATATTTTAATTAAACCACATCATCAATATCTATCTGCATGAACACTCATGTACCATTGATCTTCTATCAAATCATCATGATTGAGACACATGCCACTAGTGTGTGCAATCTCAAGAACCTTTGACATATTGAATTCACATGCACCATTGATCTCTATCTGCATGATCACTCACTCATTGTTAATTCCTTATCTGGTCAGATTAATTGCTCACCATAGATATTCATCGCCTGATTAAACACCCACTGTAGATCTTTGATATCACAAATTTGGCTAAGTATGGGAACTTATTAAACTCTGTCTGAGAAGCCAACTTTGCACCTTAATTACTTTTTCTATGCTCCATTTCCAGACCTGCAACTTGAACCAGATGATCTCCTCACATAGGATAATCTATCCATATATCAAGCTATTTTTGAAACCTTCACACATGTGAAATATGATGTCATCAAATTGCTTACTCAACCTTGTCTACCAAGATGACTACTTGAACCTAGACACTCATATGACTACTCTAATGAATTCCTTTCACTTCCAAAAGCATTCCAAGCACTCAAAACACCCCATAGGGTCTCTGAAACATGACCATATCATCAATAACATTCACCATCTGCCTATCCAAGTCAAACACTAAATAACTATGCTAGAACACTAAAGAACATTGAAACACACTTTGTCATTATCATTCTAGCACACATGACACCTCATCAACATCCTTGGTCACCTTGGAGACATCATTGACAAACCTCCAACAAAGCCATCCCATAAATAATTTGCACCAAACTAGAATTAGAAAACACACTAAAAATCAACCCAGCTAGAATTTAAAAATACAAATGAAATTAGAAAACTTCTAAATAACTGTCATCCAACCCCTTAAAGCAAATAGGGTGAAACTCAGAACATACCATCCAAGCTATCACTAAAATAATTTGGAACTAATCTTTAAATAAAAAATCAATATTTGTGTAAACACTTACATTGATATAATTGTCAATGCATATAAAAGAACAAGAACTATGATCCTAAGTCTTAAGTATCACACATATGCTAAATTTAATGGGCATACAACATACCACTTAATTAGGTCTAAAGTTAGTGAGAAGCTTGCTTAAATTATAATAGCCTCTGGGAATTAGAGTAGAGCTTCAATCAATCCATTAGTGAAATTATTTATGTGGTATTCATATTGCAATGTCCTTGAGATAAAATGTTGTGACAAACCAATATTAGTTGTCAATTTCTTCATTATTGTTGTCACAAAAAAAAAAAAAAAAAAAAACACAAAAGAACACTTGGTTGTTCATGGATGCAAGTAACTAATTACAAATAATTATGTAAAAATAGCACTTTAAAAGCTAGAAAAAGGTTCAACAAAATTGTTGCATGCAAGCAAACAATGAGATACTCATCATAAAACTAATCATTATATATCATAAAGGATGAAAACTCTTGGAGATGGGTCAAAGAGATTCTAGAAGTGATATTACTAATGTTTTGGTAAAAAAAAAGTCACTATTATTTACAGCTAGTAGAGTGATTTATATTGTACCAACTGCATAACAAAAGGATGGGGATTTTCTTGGAGTTGTGTTGAATAAATTCTAGACATGCTATTACTAATGCTTTTGTCAAAAAAGAGAATGTTATTGGTATCCACAATTAGCATAGTGACTTCTATCGTACCAACTCTATAAGTAATATCATCTTCGAAAGAACTAATAATAAACAAACTCATTTCCATTTATGTCATAACATACCCATCTCCAATAAATCAAAATGATGGCAACGACCATCAATAGTAAAGTAAACATAACTAAATAGCAAAACCATGATCAAAGGTAACATTTGAAAATTTCTGAGTTAAACAACTACTATGATTGGATATGCTAAAAATACAATCAGCAAAGCAAGTTGCCATGAAAATAAACTAGAAATACCACCAAATAACACTAATTAAGAAGCAATCAGTAAATAAATAAAGTCAATCTACCAACACACATTCAAACATATCAAATTCCCAACACATGTTGAAATATATGAAGAGACAAACTTTTAAATATATAAAAACATGCCGATGATTTAAGCACCACATAATTCTATTGCATAGTTTCACAAATTGCATGATAAATAACAAATCCTTATAATGGCCATTACCCCTCGGATAATTGAACCATATCCATTTACTCTAGAAGAGTTTTAGTAAATAAAATGGTTTTCAAATACATGAAGAAATTTGCCACCTAGTTGCAGATATCAAAGTCAGATTGCCATTAAAAGGATTCTCAAATGTAGACAAAGCTTTATGGCACTCAACAAATTGTCAATGCTCCAACACATTTTTCAAATAGTTTCTCAGACAACAAACTCTATCAAACTGATACAACAACAAATATAAAGGCTCTTCCAGATTGCCTATTTTTTAAAGGTTCATGGCATCCCAAAAGCCGATTCCATAAAATGTCTAGTATATCACAAACAAGTGAGATTATATATAAAATAAGAAAAGGGTACTTCTTTTAGAATAGTGTATGAAAAACTTGCGAAACATACAAACTTTAGCATTTACTCCATCGCTAACAATCCAGTTCTCTTCCTTCCCCCTTAAGTAATCAGTGCAAGAATACTTAGTGAGCCCCCTGCACATACATTTATACGCAAGCATTATTTAAACTTTTACACAACATTGGATATTTGCCATAAATAATTGATAACTCAAAGATGATGGTTTCAGAGAATATCTCACCACTTCCTACGCAAAGCCCCTCATATATGATTTCCATTATTATCTTTGCAATGCACAACAAGAGAACCTGCCCAATATTGACTCTCACACATGTTCCTTGTGGCTTTCCAAAGGCACCCTTCATTCCAGTTTGGAGTCTAGAAACCAAAATAAAATTTGCCAGTGTAAGTATGGGAAGAAAATAAGTAGTTGCAAAAGGGACATGGTAACAAGATCCAAAAAAAGGATTTTCCAAAACCTATTTCAAAATCCTACCAATTTGCAACAAAACATTTAAATATCTAATTAATTGCAAAAATCCCTACACAGTTGCTGCTCGACTTCTCTCCAACCCTTCTCGTTTCATAAAATCCAACAAACCATATCAAGTTTCTATAGGGATCTAGATCTTTATAACCCGTTGCCATCTTCTTTGATGAATTAATTTGCCATTCAATGTGAAATCATCAAATTTGGTAGTCCACACCCCTCGAACAAATACAACATCGAATACCAAATCATATTTACATTATACAAATCTGCGCTCTATTTATCACACCATTAATGCCCAACCTTAATCCAAATGAAACAAATAATAATATTAAAAATTTAACCAATTAACTTACACCAAATAACATTATTTTATCTCTTTTAAATTTAAAACTTATATAAATTTTTTCTTGACATACTAATCAAGAGGCTATTTGGCAAGTAGTTTGGGAAATACTTATAAGTTAAAAGGTAAATGAAACCCCAAGTTTCCCTCCGAACTTGAAAGAAAAAAGGAAAAAGGAAAGAGGGGTCAGGCGGCTATAGACCGTCAATTTCCAGCGCTTGTGTAAACAAAGTGTTTGATGTGGGCACCGCTGGCGAGGTCTTTGATTAGATGCCGTTGTGGGTGAGGAGGAGGGTGAGGGTGAGGAGGGTGAGGGTGAGCCCAAAATAAGATGGAAAACGAAGAGAAACAATGAGAAAACGAAGAGAAGCAAAATTATTAAAACATGAAGTCACTTGCTGTCTCTGTTTATCCATTTTCATCTCATTCTCGGTCTTCAATTTCAATGCCAAGACCATCATCCTATTCATCTATCAAATTCATTAATCGCCGTGGATTTCAGGCGAGGAGAGCTGTGAATGAAGAGGAGGAGGAGGAGCAGCAGCAGCAGCAGGAGGAGGAGGAGGTACAAGGAAAAGGGAAAAGAAAGCCTTCTGTCTCTCTTTCTCGTTTGTCAGTGGAAAATGTGGAAGCAATGGCAGGGCTGGGCACAAGTAGGAGGAGGAGCAGAAGCAGGAGCAGGAGCAAAGGGAAGCTTGACGCTGAACCGTTGAAGCCTAAGCCTGAAATCAAGGATTGGGAGTCCATGAGTCTTCAGGAGAAACTCCTCCAAATTTACGTGGGGGAGAAAGGTATTTTGTTTTGGTTGAATAAGTTGGCCTATGCTTCCATTTTTATTGTCGTTGGGGGTTGGATTGCATTTAGGTTTGTGGGGCCTTCTCTGGGGTTGTATCAGCTTCAAAGTTCTCTGTTAGAGCCCACTAAAGCTTTTGGCGGAGGATCCTGACTCGCTTTTATTAGGATTAGGTATTGCAAAAATGAAAGACTTGTGCTCCTTTCCTGTCAATATAAAATGGACTTCTCGAACGCGAATGGTAATTTGTTAATAGTAATATTAATACCCCACCATTTCAACTACATCCTAAGCTGTTGGGTGTGGTGAATTCGGCTCTGTTCTTGGCTGCCTACAATATTCTATTTCTTTACAGCCAAATTGTATTATTTATACTTTGAGTTTGATTAGGAGTACAAAGCTATATTTTAACCAAAAAATCTATTAAGTGACCGTTTATTTGATTAGCAGTCACAATCTCGTTCCGTCTAGAATGATCATATTCCGTGGGAAATTGGCGCCACAACTACCGTACCAAGGGTAGCTTGCAGCTTGCCCTTTGAGTTTGGGGTGGTTAATGAGATTGTGTTCTTTTAGGTATGATAATTGTCCCTGCCACAACTCAGTTGTTTGATATTATAATCTCTAAATCGAGCTGTAATCGAAATTGAAAACATCTCATGTTGCCTGTAAAATTTTATGACGCCGAATTTGGGGGAAAGTGCATTTAGAAAGAAATTTAACACTTCGCCGACCCCCTCATTTCATTTTAAGATCCTTCATCTTAGTGTGTTTGAGTGCGATTCTGATTGACTTGGCATTATCTTCTCCTGCGAACCAGGAAGTTTTGATCTTGAACAAACTGAAGTAAAGTGGGAATCTATGATGCAACCATGTCTGTCTAATTTTTTTTGTCAAAAACATTTTTGTTCTTTTTCATCTCATTCTACAGTTTTGATGACTTTTTCATATTCATTTGCATGATCTTGCTATTCCTGATTTTCCAATGCTCTGGTTCATGTTTATTAAGTTACATATTTCTCAAAAGGTGGTCTTGAATGGCTGAGCAAATTATGAATATCTATCATTGTTGTTAGGTTACTAGACTTGGCTGGCCTTTTGTTAAAAATATTTTTATCTATAATAATCAGGTAACATAGGCACATACACACTCAGAGGATAATCGCAAGCCAGTATGACATCTGGGGTAGATTTGTCACATGGATACTCTAGACATACCTTGTACTATTTTTTCGAACAAAGTCACATTAGTTAAAAACATTTTTTTTGGATTGAAACCCTGCTATTACACAGATTAGGTGTACAGAAAAGGTTAAAAACATATTTGAGTTGCACGGCATTCCCATACACCAACTTCGTGGAATTATAATTTAAATGTTGGTTTTTTCTTACCAAACCATTCCATTCGATTTTAGTTAAATTCTGCCTTTCGATCAACCTTATGGTATGTTTGATTGTTCTTTGCTTAATATAAACTCCATATTCCAAGTTTGGTTGCCCTTTCCAAAGCTTCATTTGATCGCCATCCATTTCATTGGAAATCTCTAATCTTTACCCCTTTAAAACCTTGTTTTACCAACTTGGATCCATTTAATTATATAAAGAGACTTTTCTTTTCTTGTGATGCCTGAAGCTTAAGGGGCTCTAGATCTGCAAAAAACAAGGATGCTTGTTTACCACCCAACCTGATACAATCTCTATTTTCTTGGAAATTTCTCACAAAAAAACAAAGAGATCTTTGGCATTACTTGATTCTATGGTATGCTAAGGAGATCCAACTCCATGGTTATGCTATAAGCTTTATTCAATTTGAGAATGAGCAACATAAAACAAACTGTATATTGTCAAAAATAAGTTCCACGAAACTGAAAATTCTCTCCTTTTCCTTTCCCCCTAATAAGGGCTGGGTGGGAATCCAAACTGCTAATCCGTGTGTTTAGAGGACAAGCTGATCTAGTGCTAGCACAAGGCTTCTGGAGCCAGGGTGGAAGATAAGGCAGATAAAGCAATAGCACCCCTCTGCATCCTCAACAAATGGCCATGCACGAAGACACATCGGCTATTAAATAGAAAGTGCAACCTGACCCCATACTCAACAATTCAAAGAATAAAAAAGAATTGAAAACAGAATACAGGACCACATATGCCATAATGCAGAAAGGACAGCTTAGTTGAACCACACCACCTCACTTTCTAACACTTTCTGATATCCTTAACATGACGGTGCAAGGCATTCTAGAGTAAATGCAAACTTGTCTCCTCGTGCATTCTCAAATTGTGCAGCCTCTCTACTATTTTTAAAAAATAAAGACATCATTCCTACTGTATTGAAAGAGACTTACCACTCTCTCACCCATCCAATTTATCACAGATCCTTAACTACTATCAACCATGCTACAGGCCTCATGGATATGCATGGCTTCAAGAGTTGTTCAGAAGCCATTCTAGTTGATAAGATAAGCGTGTTTAGAATACAATAGATTCTTTCATTTCATCTCCTCTCTCAATAAGTTATCAATGAACATTCAGGCATCAAATAAGGGAGGACATACACATATGCAGGGCCTTGTGGACCAAATAAAAATCTCAAAGCAAGTGTATAGTCATGGTTCAGATCCCCCTCACATTTCATTATTATTGATTATGATAGAGAGTCTCCTTATCTAAAATTCTATACTTCCACTCTCTCCAATTCCAGCTAAAGTTCCGTTTCATGCAAATGTAAAGCTTTGAAGAGCCAAGATGGTATCTTGTACTTCCTCATCATTTTGTGTGTAGTAGGATGGAGTTTGAATGCACAGACTCTTTGGCAAGTGGATAGCGGGGAAAACCTTCCATCTACAATGCTGTCATTGCTTTGAAAGTATAGCATATAAGTTTTATAGTAATATCTCCATTTATTATTTCAAAGGTATGAAATTGTATCCATCGTTGAATATTTTTAACTGTATTCATCTATTCGTAGATAAATCATCACATCGAGTCTACAAAAGCTCTACACCTTGTAGCACCAACACTAAAAGAAAAATTAACAAAAGAGAGTAAACTAGTAGAGGAATCACACCCTTCCTTACCTTCTCCATCTGGTCTGCAATTTGGTCTCTAGGTTATTGACATTATTTGCCTGCGCATTGTGTGGTGAAGAGTATGGACAACCCAGATATGGAGGTAGGTGCACATTAGTTTGTTTCACCATTTCCCTGTGAATACCCTGAATGGATTTGATGCACTCTCTAATGTCCACCAAGCACATCTAAGTAAAATATTGAAGGTCTTCATTCCTTGCATGGAGATCCTTTCAAATCTTTGTATACCACCAAATTTGTATGCAGCAAGGAGCTTCCTGTATCTGAAAATAGAGCGTGTGCAGAAAGGTTCTTGGCTACCTCTACCAAGTTCAAGCATTGGTTTGAGTTGGTTCCTACATGAGGCTTCCATTAGCCTCTAGGTCATCCTGTCATATATTATTCATCTCCCCACTTGAAACATTTTAACCATCCAATCACTTACCACTTCACTTTGGATTGCCCTTTCAATCAGGTTCTCAAATTCAAGTTCTGTATTCCTGTTTGTGATGTTAGGAGCTGACTTGGGCTTATTCCTTCCACTTATATTAATGCGCTTTAACTCTTGTTGAACACCTTTGATCTCATATCTTGGTGCTACCTTTTGAAGGGAGGTGCGAAAGGTGCAATGCTTGCCTACACAATTGTGTTGAAATTGCCACCTTCTTCATGCCACAGATTTCCCTTCAACAGCAAAACCACATTCCATGGCTATTAGCATATTGGTCTTTAACTCAAAGGAGGATTGTTTGCAGAAGCCCCTCCATCACTTAAGAATCCACTATCTTGTCACTCTCTAGAGTGTCCTTAAGCATTTACATTAGAAAGAATGAACAAGGATCATAGGAGTTGGTGGGAAGTCCAAGGCCCTTTTCCCAAATGAATTCATGCATGGGAATGAGGCATGCCCCATGCAACATATCTTTAATCTTAGGAAAATGTGTCGAATAAATCATTACCTTTAACATATGAAACAATATAGTTTGATAGGAAGAGCCTCTTGCACAATGGAATTGAGCCTCCATAATTAATTGCATCTCGTCCTCATTGCATTGATTAGGGCAAGTCTCATTGTGTGAGGAGATTGTGCCATCCCTTTGCCTTCACAATTTGAATGCCTTCGAGCCTTTTGATTGCTTCTTTGTTACTTATGTGAGTATAACCGATGCGGATTGCCGAGGAAAGGATTGTTGCCATTTCTAGTCCCAAAAGATTATCCTTGACAACCTCCTCAAAGTTTGGGCTGATTAATTCAATGGGGAATTTGCCATTTCATAATAGGTTTATGAGAACCATTGCCAATAGCTCCATTTGTGTGCAATAAAAAGAACTAGAAGTTTTTAAACATTTTCTAAAAAATATTTTGAGTTTGAACAAATATAAACAATCACTTTCATAGGCTTGACTAAGCCAATCAACATTATAAGGAACTTAAAATATAATAATAATAATAAATGATATAGTGTAGTTATCATATAAGTATAGGATTTCCTCGATGACACTTACCAAACATGTGTCATATTACGTCATTAGATTGCACCACCTATATGATGTAGTAAGCGTAATATGGATATTTCACGTTGGGTTTAGCAATATGTTTACCTTATTTTTAGATTTAGTCTCATAAAATTTATTTAGATTGTAATTTATGACAATCATTAATATCAATGTAACTGATTGAGATTGATTTGATAATATAATTTGTTATTTACGGAGAGCACTTAGCTTTATTGTTCAACTAGTTGACTGTGACTTTGTTCTGACAACGGAAATAGATTGAAAGCAGAGATGTGATTCATTCAAATTCGGAACTAACTCTCTGTGCGCACTAGGTTACTAACATCAGGGTTGGGCAGATTTGTTGGACATAAGGGACTTGAAGTTGATGTTAATGTCTTGGAATATTCTCCTTCTTTGTGACTGTATAGTGTGATGCCCTTGTCTTATATGTCTTTGTATGTGTGATCTTTGATCTTTGATTGTATGCGTAGTTTTAGAAATCAATTTCCTTCTCTTTGAAACCCTAGGTTTGTTTGTGAAGGATGAAAACTTGTAAAAAATGAGGAAGTGTAATTGGGTTGAGTTGACCCCAATCACACTCGTTGATGATTGACTATTGCCTACGTGTTCAATACTTCGAAGAGGGGAGTCAAGCCATGTAGTTCTTTCCATTTAGTGTGGTTGTGTAATTGTGCTCTTTTGCTATATAGATGCACCTAAACATCTTGGTTTGATCTTGACAATGTTGGCACTTGCCCTAGCTTGGTGTGCTTCAAACTTGGCCGATGATTGCTTCTAGTGACTGATTTGCAAATTGGGAAGAATAAGGCAAATTTGCTCAATCTGCAGAGTATATTTGATAGGTACTAGAGAATGCTAGGCAGTGAATAAACTTGACTTTGATTTGTATTTATATGCACTTAATTGGGTAATTTATCACACCACTGACATGCTAGGTGAATCTATTGACCAATGAGAATGATTTTATTTTGAAAAATAGTTTTTGTTAGGTCAAGGGCAGTAATGTTAGTGTCAAGACAATATCATTGACGTAACTACTTGAGAATGACGTTATTGTATGAAAGACATGAATGCAAATGTGGCAATCTGGGAATCTCTGAGTATGATATTTAACTAAATTAGAATAGAATGGAAGGTACCTATAGGTGATTGATAGCAACTTAGAATGGATCAGGCTCATAACTAGCATGTAGGTGTGCAAGAATGACAAATAAATGCTATTTGGAGATGTGCAAGTCATGTAGGATGTGTAGGTCAAGATTGACATTGCCAAGTGTCAAATACTAAATTTTAGTGTCTACAGTACCATATTACTTCATTGGATTGCACCACCCGTATGATGTAGTAAGCATTATATAGTGTAATTACATATAACATGCAATATATATACACATACAACATGCAATCAAGCCTTATCAAATGTAAAATAGTAAACTTAGACGTAATTTTTTAATTCAAACCCAGTGTAATAATGGCAAAGAGAGGGGCTTAGAAGAATATTTATTTTTTGTGCAAATATTAAAACAATCATTACAAGCTCCCAACATAATTAGGTATTTTTGGGTAAAACAATGAAAACCCAAAAATATTGTAGCAATTGCCAAAACTATACATTTGACGTTTCTACTTACCAAAACTGTACAGAGAATAAACAAACAGAAAACTATTTGATGACTTTGTCAAGTTTGGGGCTTTGAAAATCTCCCTCACCTTTATGAAATTTTATGTAGATCACTGAGAGATTGATCTCCTCCTTTAAAACCCTAACAGGGCCACTGACTTTGCAAAGGATAAGGAGAAGATTTGTTTTGGGACGTGCTCAAGGTTAACAAAGGTTTTAAACATTGACTACATATCATGCCTCTCAATAATTCACAATATTGAAAACAACATGCCAAGTATAATGCAATTTACCTATGAAGTCCAATGTGATGCATTGTCTAATTTATTTGACACTCAACGCTACAATAAATGCTTGATTTCTTCTAGGATTCAATAGTAAATGTTTGATGCTCTTTAGGTTTCCTTAGATTATTGAGTGCCTCTACTAAATACTTGTATTGATTGCTTGTGCTCATTCATCTTGTCCTAAATGGATTAATGCATTTGTGTATTTATGAAACTCTTGAGAATTAGAATTAGGACCTTAATGACACACACACAAACATACAACTAGCAAAAACGTGGATGAATCGGGCCCCACAATCCCTAGGGGACCCAAAACTAGGTTAAAAGGACCCACCCCTACAATCATAGTGTACATTTTTTGGAGAAACCCAAAAATTCAGGGAAACAATGAGGGAGGAGAGAGGAGACATAGGAGAGAAATAAAGGGGCAACATGATAGCAAACAACCAAAAACATGGGAATCAACATGGCATTAAGAGCCTAATCTGGACCAATAATTGACAAACACAGGTACCTTCGAATAATTCAATTTTACGACTAGTAAATGCAAAAAAACTATATTAGATGTTTACATGATGCTTCAATTTGAGGTGTGTGTGTGTGCTTACACATCAAAGTGAACAAATTAAAGGGTGGATATAAAACTCTACGCTCTTGAAGCCCTGACAAAAACTCCAATGCTCCTTTAAAACTTGTAAGGATATTCAAATGTGGATAACTACCCAATCAATCAATAATATGCTAAAATCTAAAAGTAACAAACTGAAATTGACACATTTAGGATTGCTTGAGGTGTGAGAGTGACTTTGGTTGAGTTCCTTGCATCTCTGAATCTGCCCTTATAGAAGTCCATGTCTTTGATCATGTGCTAAATCTTGTATGCATTTCTGAGAATAATATCTAGTGACAATATATCAAGGCTAATTTAATTTAACGTACTATGAGAGAGTAAGGTGAAGAAATATCTTAAATGTATCTTGCAGTGGGAACATGTGTCCCCAACTGGAGATGTCTAGGTATAATCACTTTAGCTCCATCTCAAGCCTCTTTACCTAGGGTTAGTTTTGAACATATTTAAATACATGCATCAATTCAACTATCTCATTGGGGTGAGCCACAATGTGTTTCTTAAATTGTGAACTGTTTTATTCTCTCTTTGATTCATCTTGGTGGTCATGATCATAAGCATTATTACCTTGGAATCCATTCATATCACTATCTTCCTCTTGCATGGTTCTACAAGACTGCAGCTTGGCAGTGGCTAACAATGGCGAATCACTATATTATTTGTTGATAATATCTTGTGTCTTGAATTTGGATTTTGGCCCATGTAAGATTTGAAGCTAGTGGGTGATATCTTCCCAAATAGCCATGTAATATATTAGGTTAGCATATGCTAGCTTACTCAAAATCCATGAAATATGTTAGGAACTTGCTTGCAAACAAGTTAATATAACAACATAACCTAACTATTATGCATAGAGTGGAAAGAGAATAACAATAAAGTATTGGAAATGATATAATTTCATTATAAAACATTGCGGGCCTCTTTGAGGGGGCAACCTTCTTTGAACACAACTCAATACAAAATATTCAATAGATAACATTTCCTCTCACACAAGCCCTTTATTTAAGCTATTCTACTGAAGACAAATACTACCCCCCATACATGTGGGATAATTACAAATAACAAATGAGATGACTTACAAAGCACATCCTTCCAAGTTTTTATTAATAATACTTAATACAAATTAAAATAGTTAGGACAAAGGAGTCCTAATGTGCTCTCCCGTTTAAAAAAGCTTTGTCCTCAAAGCTTGAGATGAGGAATCTATTGTTGTAATTGTAGTAGGGATTCCCATGTCAAATCTCTTGGTTGCATACCCATTGTACCAAAATCTTGGTGATAATATGAGTGTGGCATTGGCGGGAGGACATGTCAAGGATGGATTTAGGTTCCAACATGATAGAGCCTTCACTATCAAGCTCCATAAGTGTCGTTTGGGTTTTAACATGCCGATTGATGGCTTTCTTCAAACATGACACATAGAAAACTAGATGGATCTTGGAGGAGGAGGGAAGCTCCAACTTGTATGCTATGACACCAATCTTGGAAAACACTTTATAAAGACCATAAAACTTTGGTGCAACTTTATGAACTTTCAGCTTCAAAGAGGACTGCTTGTAAGGTTGGAGGCAAAGAAAAACAATGTCACCAACAACAAAATCCTATTCCAAGCGGTGTTGATTGGCCTATTGCTTCATGCGGTTTTGTGCCAGATTGTGTAGACACCCCATTTTGGCCACAACTGGCTTCCGACCAGACTTTAGATTGATTTCTACTAAACATTGCAAATTAAGCCTAAGAATCATTGAACCTCCCAATTTTGACCATGTGTCTTTTGTCAATGCTCAGAATTGTGTTGAAACATCCCTATTTGGAGTATTATACTGTACACAACAATTACCTCTCACAAATTCATCTTCAGTCACCTTGTGACCATACAACTAATAGTTTGGCCTATGTACCCATTAAGCGGGGCACTTGAACAATTCTTAAAAGAACTAAAATGCTAATCAAAATAAATCATTTAATTAAACCAGATTAAATGCTTAGCTAAATTATCCATTTGCAATTAATGAATATCTAAAAATAGAAATTCAAGAATTCAAAATATCTAATCTCTTCATCATTGTTTTTTGAGTTATCAAGCTCTCACAAATATCTCAAAATATTTAATTTGAGAGCCATGCCTATTAATTGAAAATCATAATTACATGACACTTGTTTAACTCAATTGGAGTTAGCTTCAACTCACTTAGGGTTATTTTGAACTCATTCCATATTATAACTCAACCTTAATTCATCTTGGGTAAGAGTTAACTTTGGAGGCTATACATACAAGGCCTTATCTATTGATCAACAAGTTTTTTTTAGTGCAATGTTATTATGCTGAAATACTTTTAAAAAGTTCTTTTGGTGTAAAGTTATTATGCTCAAATAGATGCAAGAAGCCTTTTTAGTAATGTTATCAATGCCAAATTCATAAGCCAACCAGCGAAGCCAAGGCGCCAAGGAGAGGAGGAGCAAATGGAGCTTCATTGATAAAAACTTATTGATACACAAAATCGAGAAAGTCACTTTAACAAGTCATTTGAAGCTACAAGGATGGTAAAAGAAATATTTCCTTTGTTTTCTAATTGTGTTTTCATTATATGCTTGTTACCTATGCTCCCTCTAATGTCTAGGCTAGAGGTGTTAGTGTTTAGTGTGTTTATTTGAGTTTATTTTCTTGACTAACACTATATTAATCTTCTCTCTATGTATTTCTTGTTCACATGATGGCATGCCTAGTGGGACCTGCACCTCACAAAGTTCTTCCCATGGCATTTTAGGACCTCCTAACAATTTTCATGTCAAAATCCTAACTTGTTGACCAAAAAGGTGGAAATTGAAAGCTCACAGACACCCTACAAGAAATCACATTTTTTTTGTGTAATCACAATTTTGATCTCTGTAATCGTGGTATTGCATTGAGGAACAACAATATTACTCTACAATATCGTGACTTTGCAGTTGCGATATTCTCATGATAAGTACTGATATTGTCATGATAAGTAGCGGTTTTGCTTTTTAAGTAGCGATTCTTCCCAAGGAGTTGCGTTATTGTTGTTATAATTGCGATTTTGTGCTAACCATTTGTGTTGAAGGGTAAGTTTTGATATTGCCTTTAGACTTGCAATATTGTCTTGAAATTCGTGTTATTGCCTTCGAGACTTGTGATATTGCCTTTAGACTTACGATATTGTCTTGAAATCTATGTTATTGCCTTCAAGACTTGCGGTATTGCCTCAAGAGTTGTGATATTGCCTTGAAATCTATAGTATTGCCTTCGTTACTCATGATTTTGCTCTATAGATTAGTGATATTGCACTGAATAATTATGTTATTTCTCTGTATAATCATGATTTTGCATTAACTTTGTCCTTTTCAGGGAGTTGCAATTTTGTACTAACTAGTTGCGATTTTGAAGGAAAAGTCGTGGTATTGCTCTATGTTTCTGCAATTTTGCACTATGTGAAGAAAACTTGAAACCCAAGAGCTAAATTCCAAAAGTTATTTGCTCACTTGCGTTTTGCTTCTAAGCACGAGGACCCCTTAACATCTTTTGCAGGACTCAAAGACCAAGAAAAGACATTTTTTTAGCACTTTAGGATTCAAAACTCACATTTAAATTTGGGGTTTTAAAATTTTATACTTATGTTATTTTTGTTTTGTCTAAAGTTCTCAAACAATGCCAAGGGGTTAAATTTCATGACATGTTTCGTTTGGTGCTATAAAAATGAACTCACACTTTAGTTAAATGCTCATAAAAGCTTTCATTTTTATGATTTCACAAGCCAAGTGTCGTGTGTATGCTCTCCACCTGTCCTCTTTAGAGAACTTGAGCGATAAAAAATGCTTCACTTATTGCATTTATGGCTTTGTCCAAAAGCATGGAAGGAAAGTTGCTAAGGCCTTCCTCAAAACCCGAGTGATTTGGGTGACCCAAAAATGACCTTAAAGTCCTTCCACATCTTTATTTCATGTATCTTGGTTTGTGGGTGGGAGTTCATCGCCTTTCCATAGGTTCTCTAAGAAAATGTTGACCCGAGAATTCATCACCCGACATCACTTCAACCCCACTCCATGGTAGGGTATACAAATTGAGGTCGACTTATTGGGACACTTGTTTGAGCAGTTAAGCAAGCTCCATTAGTAAGAGACTGACTCAGAACATATGTTTAACTCGAACATTGTACTACACTGAGTAATTAACATATATAGTGGCTGTGAAAAGGACAAGACCTTTTCACAACAAGTCGATTAACGCAGATCTAAATGATGTGTTGTTCCCTAGTGTTAACCACATATATGAGACCATTTAGAACGTATGCAAATTAATAGTTTAAACAACCCCACTTACTGCGGATATACTATCAATGTAGGGTGAGTAGCCCGAAGTTCCATGTCATCGTACAAACTCTTGAGAGTAGAGGAGGCCTAAAAACCCTACTTTTCATGTGCATTTTAATTTTTGTATTAAAAACATGATTTCCTCTCAAAAATAAGTATATATACGAAATTTCACAATACGAAGCCCCCTTGGTTGGTTTTTAGGATTAGGACGATACACATAGGTGTTTTTGTCATTTTTTCTTTTTACTTGCATTATCTTGAGTAAAAAACTATTTTTTTGTCATACTAGGTCAAAAATGAGACACGTTTTCACATCACTCTTTTGCTTAAAGAGGTGTTATGTCGTCCGTTTGACACCACACTTTGCCTTAGTCATTTGTCAAAACTTTTGTGTGTGTGTCACTTGTTTGAAAGGGGCGTTGTTACACTTCCCATTTCATCCCAAGTCTTGTGCATTAGAGTCTATGAAACAAACCATTTGTCATACCTTTAGAGCAAGATAACGTCGTTACACTGCTCACATTATTTCAAATACTTGTTGCCTTGTATCCAATTGCAATTTTGAAACCACGTGTGCCTTTTGGGTTTATGCCTAGCATTGTTATGTCGTCCATTTTGATCTACTTTGTTGTCCATTTAAGAAACTAATCCTTCTAAATCGAGTTCGAAATTGGTCTTGACAAGTTCAGATTCAAACATTGATTGGTTTATGCCTATGCCTGACATAAATTTGGTTTAGACATTTATCTCTCACTTTTAGGTTGTGCAACTTAGACTAATTCTTTGCTCAATTTTAAGACTATTTTTTTGCCTAGATTTGGGAAGTGGTCTATCTTCAATGTGCCTAAGGTCCAATGTCTTTTGCCAAATGATCAAGTGTTGTGTGAATTCGAATGCCTAGTTTAAGTCAAATTGTTTCAAGTTTATTAGGTTAATTATCTTGCCTTTTTAGACCTAGTTTGTGGCAAGTCTAGCTTTTGTGTCGTGTTCCCAAAAAACCTAGCATTTCCTTTTTTGTTTCTTGGACCTAGTGTGTTTCAAAGTCTATCTTTTGTGTTGTGTTCCCAAAATACCTAGCATTTCCCTTTTTGTTTCTTGGACTTAATGTGTTTCAAAGTCTAGATTTTGTGTTGTGTTCTCAAAAGACCTAGCATTTCCATTTTTGTTTTTTAGACCTAGTTGTTTGAGCCTAGTTTTTGTGTCGTGTTCCCAAAAGACCCAACATTTTACCTTTTTCTTTATTAGACCTAGCATGTTTCAAGTCTAGCTCTTGTGTCATGTTTCCAAGAGTCCTAACATCTTACCTTTTGTCTTAAACATAGTTGTTTTGAGCCTAGATTTGTGCCTTGTTCCCAAAGACCTAGCGACCTTTTTCATCTTTAGACCTAGACTAGAATTGTTTGAAACACTTTTTACCTAAGTTTGGCATTCGAAGTTATCCATTCGCTTGACCATTTGTATAAGACATTTGACGTTAGACCATTTTAGATCAAGTTTATCATTGCTTATTTTTGGAGAGACAACTCCACTCCTAGACCAAGTTCTTAGACCAAGTTTTACCAAGTTTGGACCATTTGTCCCTTAGACATTGTTTTTAAGAGTTTGTAGAACTCTAGAACTCTATTCGTGGAACATTAGTTGTTAATTTGGATATGTCTCATTACACTCATAGTGGAGCCCTATACAATCTAAGTTATGATAATGTAGTCACGAATGATAACTTTGTTCAAGACCCCTATGGCAATGATGTAGGTTGTGAGACAGATTTTTATCCTCTTTACACTGCTCAATCTGGGGAACATAGTCAAGATTCACTAGCCCATTATTTGGTTAACACACTTCCATATTCGGATCAAGACCAAGAGCAAACCATGCAATACCTTACTAATGTACCATTGGTTGTCAAGTAAGCTCAACAATAACCATATTACATCATTATGCCTTTAACATATGATCCTTATTTGTTCGATCGTCACTTGCTTGAAAATAAGGATGAGGTTTTAGTTAGAGCTGTGGAGGTAGGGTCCAAGTTTCCAGCAGACTTCCCCAATGAAAATTTACCTTGTCTAGTTTGCCTTTAAACATGCCTTACACCCAAACTATTGAACATGCCTCTACTAACCATCCTTAAGCACTCGTACCAATGGTGTATCAAGACCCAAATATGCTAGTAAAAGGAAAGGGCCTCATGGAGGACCACTTCATACAAATGCAACAAGTATATCAAAACTATTTGAATCTAGTGCACAATTTTAATGTCATGGCCATGTCATATGCTCCACTCATAGAGCTAGCTCCTTCAACAGGAGTGCTAATTGAGTTGACAGGTCAAGATAATTCAAGTATAGACCCATTTGCATGAAGCACTTCAGTCGGTGACTTATACAATGTCCTATCTATTGAATATGTGACTACAGCTTCTACACAGAATGATGTGCCAAACACAGTGGATAACATGCAAGTGTCTGCGAATCTAGGCCAAAGTGGTTTAACTACACAAATGAATAGTCTACAATAACAAGTGCCTTTAGCTAATATCATAAGTAGTTCACAACAACAGGGGACAGGAACTCCTACGTCCCAACCACAACAGGCTACTTCTAATCCTCAACCAACTGCTTCTTCAAACATGCAACCATAAGGATTAAGTAATCAAGCACCGGCTAGTGGTTTGCCTCAACAAAAAATGATCAATTTTATCCCACCTCAATAGGTGGAAACTAACATTACAAAACAACAGGCACAGTCTAATATACCACCAAAGTAGAGGTAGAACATTATGTCACCTTAACAAAGGGTAAAAAATGTTCCACCTCGACAGGTAATGGAAAACGTACCTCAACGATCACAAATCAATATGCCTTTACAATCACAAACATTGTCTAATCAACAACGCGTGTCTATTGGTCAAAGACAAATGCCGAACACCCAACCAAAATCTAGTTCCCAATCGGTGTTTGCACAACAATGAGGTACCACTATCCAACAAGTACTGATTAGACAGTAATTGACTTTTAATCAACACATGCTATAGAACCAAAGACAGGGCTTTGATCCACAACAAGTTCCCCTTATTCAGCCAGGTTTGACTAGTCAGAAACAAGTTCCTACTCAACCTCAACAGGCACAATACTTTACCCATAGCCATATTCTTCCATCGCAGTTCTAATTTCCTCAAAACCAAGGCTATATACTGAATCCAACCCTAAATATAGTCCAACAATGCGTACAATTTCAAATCACTTCAACGATCGTGGTGAACTGATTGAAGTAGTGTTTCCAAGTTTGTTGTAGCTAATATGATTAGTTGGCCAATTCCAAAGCACTATCCTGAGGGTATTTTATATCTATAATGGTACAAAGAACATGAGTTCTATGAATACCATTGTGTTCATAGACATAATCTATGCCATTGTGTGCAGATAAAACACCTCATCAAAAATATGCTAGAAAATGAGGAGATTACGTTAGATAATAGAGCATTTACGTCCAATCAGAACCTAGGTACCTACTAAAACCTTTTTTTGCAACATAACAACAATAATAATCAACAACAAAAATGAAGACCGTAACAACCACAACAACAATATCAACAACCGCCATGACAACAACAAAGATATCAACAACAATAATAACGTCAACCAAATGGGAGAAACTAAGGCCATAATGATTCCAACCAACAGACTTACCATGCAGTTGGACATGACTACAACAAAGTTGTAGGTCATATTGCGGGAGGTCACGTTTCAACCATCACCATTAACTCTAGACCAAGTACTAACAAACCAAGATCGTTGCTAAAAAATTCCAATCAATATACCTATGCCAATAATCCTTCCTTGATTTAAGACCGCAACCAAGTGCAACAACAACCAGGGATTACTATTTTAGGGCCTTATACCAACAAATTATCATTACCTCGTGACCACAACCAAGTGCACTGACAATTGAGATTTATCCTATCTGGCCCATGTCCATCATCAAGTTACAACGGTCCTGTATCTAATCTTGATTGTGCAATCACAACTTGGTGGTCTAAGATTACCATTCTAGATCCACAACCTCCTACCAACAAACCAATCCAATCCATGGTGCTAGCTAAGAACAAACCATTTAACACTGTTAAGGAAAAGTCATATGATATTGTGAAATAAATTCAAAAGACACTCGCATAAATCTCCATTTTGGACTTGTTGCGTACATTTACCATCCATAAGAACATCCTAACATAACTCCTAGGCCAATCCCAAGTTCCAAATGACATAACCTTGAAAAAATTCCAAGCTTTGGTTGAACATCTAGCCCCAAGCCAATAGTTGACCTTTGACCAAAGTGATATGTCATCCCTTGGCCCTCTCCATAACAATTCTCTGTACATTGGAGTTATCATCATGCAAAACAAAGTCAAACATGTCCTCATAGATAATGGATCGAGCCTAAATATCATGTCTTTGAAGCTCATCAAGCATATCAAGTATACAATAGCCGATCTACAGCTAGAGATAATTACTATCAAATCCTATGACAATCAAGAGCAAGAATCACAAGGCACCATACGCTTTCTAGTTATCGTTGGGCGCTTGACCCATGATACACTTTGTCATGTGTTAGATCTTGACCCATCTTACAATTTTCTCTTGGGTAGACCTTGGATACATGAAATTCATGCAATCCCTTTGACAATACACCAGTGCTTCAAGTTTTCGCACTTAGGCATGGAGGTCACCATCAATTGAGATTTGAAACCCTATGAACATTGCGAACATTTGGAAGCTAAGTATGAGAGTTACAACTACTGCTTTGGCCTAGATCTGGTTCTCAAAAAGGATAAAGACAAAGAAATACTTGTTGAATTGCCAGAGGCTAATTGCATAGACCCAAATAGCCTTGACTCATCTTCTCATATTCCTCCTCTTGAAATGTCTAATCATTTTACCATCTTGGCCGATGGCCCAGGAGAGTACTTGACCCATGTCACATTCCACATTGCCAAGCTTCCACAAAACCCCAAGTCCTATGGAAGACCTAAAGCTAGGCCACCTTGCATGGAATGGCAACGAAAAGGAAAAGACAAACTTCATAGTCCATCTCCAGCTATTTTCAAATCGACCACTGGCCAAGAAGAGGACCCACTTACCAATGATGAATCTTGGTTGTACAATGATAAATTGGCCGATTGATACAAAAATGCAAAATATCCCATTCCTAATAATATCATGGAGAAACAAGCCTATGAAGGTGGTAGTCTCGGGCTATATCAACAGGTAACTTTGGAACCAATTTATATAACTCGGTACAAAGGAACTTATGGTCTCTGATTTACACTGCCTAGGGGTGACCCTACATATCTTATTCGTGTTCCAACACCAATGTCTAGTGATGATGATGCCAACAACGAAGTAGAGTTTGATCACAACATTTATAAAGACCTTGCCAAAACCAACATGTTTGACCCGCATACAATCTGTACCATTACCTTAATTATCCGACTTAACTCGCTTCCTCTAGATCACCCTCAACTTATAGGCTGGAACCAAAAAGAATCCACAGTGCCTATAGATGAGTTTGATAATGATGAGGGTTTTTGTGATTTTCTAGGCCTAAGAGATAATGTTCTATTGGGAGACCATAAACAAGGGTTCTCTATCAAACTGGATCCTTTAGCTTATTTTGGAGAGTGGGTGAACACCTTTAGCCAAAAAACAAAAGATTAAAACATTGAAGTCTCAAAGTGCAAACCTCTTTGAGGTGATTTTCAACCAGGGTAAAAGTAAAGAGAAAGGCTAGTCTTTTGGTGTAATCATGTTTCAGGTGCCATTAGATGGGGTTGTTCATCTTTCTTCAAATGAAACTCAGGGGACCACCAACGATGAAACTTGCTTTCAAGTCCAAGTTCAGTTCAGTAGAACAACATGCCTTTGATCGAATTGCCCAATAATTTTCTACCATGTTTGTGACATGGACATCATTGCCATTAGGAGATTTAGATTCATCTTGTTTAGGAGAACTTGAAGAACTAGTCTAACCAGAGGACTTTGCAGTTGCAGGGCAATTTACATCATTACAAACCATTCTGGAAGATGACTCGACTCTCCTAGTAGAAGATACTACAGAGGTCAACATTGGGACTCCAGACGACCCGAAGTGGATCAAATTAGATGCATCCCTCACTAAAAAGAAAAACGAGATCTTTATAACTCTTTTGAGAGAATTTGTTGACATCTTTGTTTGGGCTTATTCAAACATGCCAAGTTTGGATCTTGCCTTAGTTGTACACCACTTTGTTGTACATCTTGATGCCAACACTGTAAAACAAAAATTATGCAAGAAGCATCCTTGTATTGTGCTAGTAAAGAAAGAGTTAGAAAAACTATTAGAAGCAATATGCCTCTGAATAATTAATTATTCAGAGTGGATCTCAACTGTTGTGCCTGTTAGTAAGAATCTAGAAGGAATCAAAATCTACACTGATTTTAGATATATAAAAAAGCCCTATCCCAATGATGACTTTCTTCTACCGAATATCGACATGATAGTTAACTCCACAGTAGGGTATAAAATTCTTTCACTTATGGATGGATTTTTAGGGTACTTTTAGATTCGGATTGCACCAAAAGACCAACACAAGACAACTTTAACCACTCCATGAAGAACATTCTATTATCAGGGTATGCCATTCATCCTCAAGAATGTTGGGGCTACATACTAAAGAGCCATGACCATCATATTTCATGATATGATGCATGACATTGTTGAAGACTATGTTGAAGACATATTAGGTAAATCAAAGATCTGTGTTGATCATCCTGATACACTACGAAGAATATTTGAGAGGCTTCATAAATATAAGGTCAAACTCAATCATAATAAGTGCATCTTCAGTGTCACTTTAGGGAAATTGTTAGGCTTCAACGTCTCTCATAGGGGCATTGAAGTTGATCCTGCCAAAGTGCATGCCATTACCAAGATGCCGTCACCTTCTAATTTGAAGTAGCTTTATAGTTTTTAGGGCAAGATTCAATTTATTAGGTGATTCATCTCGCAATTAGCTGAAAAATACCATCCATTTACACACTAAAGAAGGGTGTCACATTTCATTGGGATGAAGACTATCAAAAAGCCTTTCAGCACCTAAAAGAATATCTTGTTAATCCACCTATTTTATTACTGCCAATGCTAGAAAATCCATTTCTATTGTACATATCTGCCATATACAAAGCCATGGGGCACTTCTAGCTCAGCATGATGATAATGGAAAAGAACATGCCATGTATTATTTAAGCCATACACTGATCGCATATGAACACAACTATATACCAGTAGAAAAAACTTGTCTAGCTATGGTCTTTGCAACCTAGAAGTTGTGGCACTACATGCTTAACAACAAGACCATGGCTATTTTCAAAGTAGATCCACTAAATCATCTACTATCCAAGATAGCTTTACAAGGCCGCTTGGCTAAATGGATCATGCTTCTAAGTGAGTTTAAGATCGATTATATCAACTAAAAAGCTATAAAGGTACAAGTACTTGAAGATCAACTTGCTAAAGCTCCCCTTGCAGATACCGAACCCCTCACTTTTTAATTCCCAGACAAGTCCATCATTACCATCATAGAAACACCACCTGAGAAACAACACTGGAAGTTGTATTTTGATGGATCATTCACATCCATGGATCAGGGGCATGCCTATTGTTTATCACACCACAAGGGGATCTTATCGCTAAATCATTCTATATCATCTTTTTTTGTACCAACAACATGGTAGAATACAAAGCACTTACTGCAATACTTCATCAATCAGTACAATAGAATATTCAACATCTCACGGTTTATGGTGGTTCTTATTTAATCATCAATTAGGTTATAGACCACTTTCAAACCAAAGATGATAAGCTGGTGCCATACAAAACCATGGTCGATGTTCTCAAATAGCATATTGTCAACATACAGTTTGAACACATACCTAGGGCTAGTAACAAGGCAACAGATGCCATGGCCACTGCTAGTTATTTGATATGCCACACAAACAAGGCAAAAAAATATCAAGTCCTCATTGAAAATCTTCTGGTACCTGCTCATGAACCTCTGATCGTCGTAATGATATGTGATATTGTTGGTCCCAACTTTATATGGTATTCAAACCTCTTTAATTACTTTCATGACCATATCATACCACTAGACCTATCATGTAAACAACAAAAAGCCTTTACCCACCAACCCTCATGCTATACCTTACTTGGCCCAACCCTGTACCACCGTAACTTTGATATAACTCTGCTTCATTTTTAAATTTCAGCAGAAGCAACATTAACGTTATGGGAAGTTTATGGAGTAGGTGGAGGGGGCTGTCCTAGCAAAAAAGCTCCTATGTATTGGTTGCTATTGGCCAACTATGGAAGTAGATGCAGGGACTTATGCCAAAAAGTGTGATAAGTGTCAAAGGCATGCCAATCTGATTCACGCCCTGACCAAAACACTAAAACCAATGCTTACACCATGGCCATTTGCAACATGGGAACTCGATCTCATTAAGAAGATTAACCCTACCTCATCTGATGGCCATAAACACATCTTTACCACTATTGAATATTTCACTAAGTGGGTTGAAGCTATACCCTTCACTTACGTGATTGGAAAACATATTTCCAAATTCATCTTCAATTACCTCATTTGTCGCTATGGTATCCCATCCAACATTATATCTAATAATGGTAGATCGTTTAAAAATAAGGATGTTCAAATGCTTTGTGCTGAGTACAATATCAACTAACATTTTTTGACCGCATAGTACCCACAAGGTAATGGCCAAGTAGATACATCCAATAAAACCATTGTCAACATCCTTAAAAATATTGTTAATGATGTTGGCCGTGATTGGCACCTCCAAATCTTCCATGCCCTCTAGGCATATCGCACTAATTACCATACTCCAACCGAAGCCACTCCATATTCCCTAGTTTATGGCATAGAGGCCATTCTTCCCATTGAGGTTGAGTTACCTTCTCTACATATCTTGCTGAAACACGCCCCAGATGATGAAGATTATAGAGTAGCTCATCTATAAGAGCTAGAGTTACTTGATGAAAAATGCATGGCCATTGTCAATAGCCTTCAAGCATACTAAAATAGACTTTGTGACCAATATAATTAACGGGTCAAACACAAAAAGTTCATGCTTGGTGATCTTGTGCTCAAAGAAAACCAAATGAACACCATGGCCGAGAAGAAGAACAAAGACAAATTCAAACCCAATCGGATAGGCTCATATATCATAATTTCTAACTATGGCTCTGGAGCATACAAGGTTGCTACCCCATATGGAAATGAACTTGATGAACCGATGAACATTATACACCTCAAGCATTACTTTGCTTGAAAAACCTGACATATTGTTTATGAGAGTTGTTTACATTATACCATATCATCTTCTTTGTACCATATCGTATACCGTTCTACCATACCTTCTCTATTGATCAAAGTTGTTTTTAATCTCGCACCCCAACTCTTTGAACTTGTTTCCATTCCATTGGTTATTTGGACACTTTTAGCAAGGGGGTTCAGATGAAGTTTCAGTAGTTGATTCAATGTTCTAGACAGAGGAAGTATCTTAGACGAGTCTAACAGTGGTTTGGCAGTTGCATCTTTCATTTATTATTTCATTTCATCGTGAGTGTTACTGATTATAACCACCTTTGGACAAATCAATGTGTCACTCCATGCTACTAATTATAACTTCTTTTGGGAAAATTAGTATCATTGACCTGTCATTATTTCCTAATCATAATTTCCCATGGGAAAATTAAGAATAACACTTTATCATTCATTGCCGAATCACCTTGAAATTCCTATATTCTACTATGCCATTTGCCTAAATTCATGAACTTGCTGCTACCTAGTCAATTTTTTTCATTGTAAGGTGAAACTACAGTGACTTGAGGTCCTAATAGGAATATGTAGATAACACTCAATTCATGTTGAAGTCATCTCAGTCACCTTTTTGCCACACTCTTGCTATTTTGCGATCAACCTAAGCCAATGCTCTTGCCATTTTACGAGTGGTATCTTGTCAATATCTAATGAGTTAAGATACCTCAAAATTTTCAAAAACATTCAAAAAAAATTCAAAATCTTAAAAATTAGAAAATTAGCTTACCATCTCCTAGGGAGATAAATAACCTCAAAATCAAAAAATATTTGTCCTATTTCAACCTAGTTAGTCATCCTCGATCCATACCTATTGGGAAAAACCTATATACACATAATATTTTCAAACTTTTATCACTTACTGACAATTTGTATCTTGCAGGAACCCGAGTCTCAATCTTTCTGAGTGCACGTCCTAAGGGGTGCATCGAGAAAGGGTTGGGTAGACCATTGGTTCTTCACATGATTGTTTTTCCTTTTTCCACTTGTTATCTACACATTTGTCTTCTAAAAACCATTTCGTTAAGCTTGTTCTTCTCTATTGTACCCTCTCCAGTCATTTCTCATATTTTATCGTCATTTTCATCACCTTAATCCCATTTTATCAGTGGGTTTTACTAGGTCAACTGGATCGACCCTGTACAGTTTTGAGTGAATTTCACTTAGGAACTAGTTTGGATCTTGGTTGACCTAGCTCATAATCTAGTGAATTATTGTCTAAAATTGTGTTAGGTTGACTGGGTCGACCCTATCGACTGAGATTTTTGGAAGGGTTTAGAGTCAAATCCACTTATATATACAAGTTCATTTCACCATTATTTAGAGAAAGGAAGAAGAAATAAGATCTATTGCACATCTACTTATCCACCATTCTACTTAAGGAGCAAGTTTAAGGTTCAAAACTTTCTTTGGAGATACGGATCTTATCTTGTAGAGAAGTCTTTTAGATGCATTGATAGGTTGTGTAGTCTGGCGCTGATTTTCTCTTGTCATCCTTACATACCACAACAACCTCTTGCAAAACACCTTGGTCAAAGGAGAGATTGAGGCTTGATGGGTTTGTCTTCAAAGGCAAGTATTCCTAACTTTATTTCTCATTTGTAAGAGTAGATAGATATGCATTTGTACTTAACTTCCATGCATTATGATTTTGTATACATTGATGCGAGTATATTTTTTATGCATGTATACTTTTATTGTTTCTAACCCCCACTTTGTGCCACAAGCTTTGGTGAGCACTAAATTAGATTTACTTTACTTCTTGTTAGTTTAATGAGATATCAAAACACATGACTCCCTTGGGTTATTGCATGATTATGCTTGATTGGAGGCTTTGGAACCCTCCCTAACATAGTGTATTATGATAAGAGATCCCCTAATTAGGTATAGTGGATCCCCATATTTGTCATGTTCCCACTTAACAATGTGTCCCCAATTGAAAATGTACGGTATAATCTACCTTTTTTTCCACACTCACCATTTTACGAGAATACTAAGCCAATGCTCTCGACGTTTTGAAAGTGGTATCTTGTCAATCTCTAATGAGTTAAGATACCTCAAAAATTTCAAAAAAATTCAGAAAAAATTCAAAATCCTAAAAATTAGAAAATCGGCTTACCAGCTCCTAGAGAGATATATAGCCTCAAAATCCAAAAACATTTGTCCTATTTCAACTTAGTCAGTCATCCGCCCTATTGGGGCAAACCCATTATTAGTTTCAATCTATTCCAATACCATTAGGGGTGTGATCTCCACTTTGCATGTATCCTTGCTTGGGGACACCACCCATTTATCATTCTATTGTGCCTTCACATGTAGATATTGACTTGGTTGATGACATGATGCTTTTTGTTACTTTTACTTTCAAGCTTTCTATGTTTTTTTTGCTTAGTTGTTTGTTTGCTTGTTTGTTTATTTTTATTGTTGTGTTTTGACTCAGTCTATATGCATTCATTGGGTGATTCTTTGCACATAATTATTGAGTCCATACATATTCATCTGTCAACGTTGTCATCATGGTTTTTATCATTAGTGCTTTGTTTTCAATTATTTATTATATTGGAGTCAGTCTTTATGTACATTATGACTAGGTCATTATGGTGTTTTATATTATGATGTATACCATCACATGCTACAATAAAAAATAGCTTGATAAATCTTACAATCAATGGTACCACAGAAACTTCTCCTGATTCAACTTGACAAATCCTCCCACCCTCCTTGATCAAATTAATCCATTGCCCATTCTAGTTGTATCAATGCTAATAAGGACATGCATCTCCGCATTGATAGGTACAATCAAATCATTCACATTGATCAATTCTTATTCTTCTAATCTATTCCTCATTCCATTTTCTTCTACTTCTGGATGAACTACATTAGCTTGAGGTCTCTATTTAGACTATGTAGGCAACACTTAGATACATGATATATTTTTAGTCATCTCAGCCACCATTATTCTTCCAATCATCTCTTTCATTACTTTGTGCATGCTCGTGTGCCTAGTTATTTGTGGCTTCTTCATTCATTAGACCTTTGCATCTATGTATGCACTCACTCATCTTTAATCTATATGACAAGTTATTTCCTTGAGTTATGCTTGCCAATCTGCCCTATTGGGGCACAACCAATTTATCACGATCAAATTCGACCTATTGAGGCACAATAAAAAATAATTATTCCATCCAGGTCATCTTAATGATTATAACCGCCTATGGGCAAATCATTTTTTTGACTCATCTGCCCTGCTGGGGCACATGCCTATGCCACTGATCATCATTGTCTTTGGGCAAATTCGTGTCTCAACCTTTGTTACTGATTATAACCGCATTTGAGAAAATTAATGTTTTTTCAACCAATGCAAGCATTATCTTAATTGGATTAATCTCACCCATGGATTAATTTCATTCTTCTTCTTTCTTCTTTTTGAGGGACCGCCCATCAATAATATGTGTCAACTACTCTCTCGAGGGGGCATCATTATAGGCTTTCCAAACATTGTTTGGAGTTTCTTCTTCAATAATTATCGTATTTTCTTTTTAACAATTTTTTTCATTATTTGAGAAGACATTACTATGCTTATAGCTTGCAATGCCTTCCCAATTAGGGGCAAAATGTAGACATCTCATTCTGGCCACAATTGGCTTCTGACCAAACTTTAGACTAATTTTTATCAAACATTGCGAATTGAACCTAGGAATCACTAAATGTCCTAATTTTGGTTGCATGTTATTCATCAATGTTTAGAATCATGTTGATCCATCTCTATTTGGGGTATTATACCATACGCAACACCTCTCATGGATTCATCATCAGTCACCTTGCAACCTAACTGCTAACAGTTTGGCCTATGGACCCATTAAGTAGGGCACTTGAACAATTCTTAAAATAGATAAAATGCTAATAAAATGAATCATTTAATTGAATTAGATTAAATGCTTAGCTAAATTATCCATTTTTAATTAATGAATATCTAAAAATTAAAATTCAAAATATCTAGCCTCTTCATCATTGGCTTTTGTGAGTTGTCAATCTCTCACAAATATTCCAAAATATCTAATTTGATAGCCATGCCTATTAATTGAAAATTATAATTACATGACACCTTTTTAACTTAATTGGTGTTAACCTCAACTTGCCTAGGGTTAGTTTGAACTCATTCCATGTTTAAACTCAATTTTAACTCACATTGAATAAGAGTTAACTTTGGAGGCTATAAATACAAGGTTTTACCTATTGATCAACAAGTTTTTTTAGTGAAATGTTATTATTCCAATATACTTCCAAAGAGTTCTTTTGGTGTAAAGTTATTATGCTCACATAGATGTAAAAAGTCTTTCTAGTAATGTTATCATGCCAAATTCATAAGCCAACCAGCCAAGCCAAGGTGCCAAGGAGAGGAGGAGCAAATAGAACTTCATTGATAAAGATTTCTTGATGCACAAAACTGAGAAAGACACTCCAAAAAGCCATTTGGAACTACAAGGAAGGTAAAAAGATGATTTACTTTATTTTCTAGTTGTGTTTTCATTATATGCTTGTTATTTATGCTCTCCTTAATGTCTAGGCTAGAGGCATTAGTGTTTGGTGTGTTTATTTGAGTTTATCTTCTTGATTAACACTATACTAATCTCCCCTCTATGGATTCTTTGTTCATAAATTGGGGTTATCTTGTAAAGTCTGAAGCATAATGGCACATATACAGAGTGTAACGTCAACTACTTGTACTTTGGAGCTACCTAGAAGGTCTATCGAAAGAGAAGGTGGTGGTTGATTGTAAATGACCTCATATGGGGTCATCTTAGTGGCAATGTGGTATGTAAAGTTGGACCACCATTTAGCAAGTGGCAACCATTTGATCCAGTGAGACTATTGATCAGAGGTAAAACAACATAGATAGGTCTCCAAGCATTTGTTGACAATTTTTATTTGATCATTAGTTTGCAGGGAAAAGAAAAAACTCATTTTAAGTTGGGTGTCATAGTGATGTAAAATATCCTTCAAGAAGTGACTTGTAAAAGTGGAATCACAATCACACATGATGGAAACAGGTAGCTCATGGAGGCGACCAATCTTATCAAGAAAGGTTTGAGCAATAATAGAGGTAGTAAAAGGATGGTTGAGGGTACAAAAATGGGCATACTTAGAGAGTTGAACCACTACTATAAGAATCACTAATTTATTGCTTAACTTGGGTAGTCCCTCAATAAAGGCCATGGAAATATATGACCATACGTGCATATGGATAGGTAAGAGTTGGAACATGCATGAGGTGGTGATAATTTTGCTTTTGTTGTGCTAACACATTTGACATTTTGCTAAAAACTGTTTGATGTCCTATTTACTGCCTTTCCCTCAAAAATTACTGTGGATCCTTTCATAGGTTTTTAAAAAACTAGAGTGGTTGATGAATGGAGAGAAATGTAGATTGAATAAAAATTTCAGTCATAGTGTTGAGTGTGGTGCTAGTACCAAATAGTGACCGTCCCAAGAGTAGATTGGTAAAGAGGCAGGGTTAGTGCTCACTTCTTGAATGAATTGCAAAATATGGGTGTCATAGGGCCATTCTTGTTGTCCTTGATGCACCCAATCTAGCATGGGGAAGAATAGTGTGCACAAGGTTTCTTATTCTTAATATGTGCAAGACAATGCATATGTGACAATGTTGTGTTTACCCTTATCGAAGGTAATCTCATAGTAATAGCCCATTAATTTGGTTATCAATTTTTGCAAAAGTGTCTCCCTACTAGGTATGGATGCCACTTGTTAACTGCATGAAGTATAACTAAAATTTCTATCTCATATTTGAAACAAGCAAATTTCTTCCCCGTAAATGCCTTTCTAGTGAATGCGAGGGGCCGACCCTCCTGCATTAGAAAAACTCCAATGCCATTACTAGAGGCATCACTTTCTATGATAAATGGTTTGGAGAAGTCGAGCATAACTAGAATAGGAGTATTGCACATTACATGCTTGGGAAAGTAGAAGGCTTTTTTTACCACCTCAAACCATTAAAATACATCATTTTTTAACATGTCCGTTAATGGAGCAACAATTTTCCCATAGTTTTGTACAAACCTAACTTAATATTCAATAAGGCCTAAAACCTGAGAAGGTTTGAGTGATTTGGGTTTAGGCCTATTTTTCATACCCTGAATTTTTGTAGGATCCACTTTGATTCCTTCTCAAAGATGATGTGTCCAAGATACACAGTTTCATTTTGGCCAAAATAACACTTAGATCTTTTGGCACATAAGTGGTTATTAACAAGGATTTGGAAGGTGTGGTCGAAATGTATCAGATGATCTTCCCATGCATGACTATAGACAATTCAAAGAACACTAGTATGAATTTGTGTAGAAATGGTTTTAAAATCTTGTTCATTCAACATTGAAAGGCTAATGGATCATTGACGAGGCCAAATGACATTGATAAACTCATAATGACCATCATGAGTTCTAAAGGTTGTCTTGGGAATATCATTTTCCTTGATGCATAACTAGTGATATCCTGATCACAAGTTGAGCTTTGAGAAGAAGTGATCTATATGCATTTCATCCAACAACTCATCAATCACTGGAATGGGAGACATGCCCTTGATAATGAGTTTTTTGAGTGCACAAAATTTAATATAGAGGGGCTAATACCCATCTTTTTTTTGGACCAACAACACAAGAGAAGAGTAAAGACCGGTGCTAGGCCTAATGACTCTAGCCTGCAATAATTATTGAACCATTTTTTCTATTTGATTCTTTTAGATAAATGAGTCCCTGTAAGGATATATTTTTGGAGGGACACTTCCTAAAATCAACTGAATTGTATGCTTTCAGGCTAATATGGGGGTAACCCTTTAGGATCTTAAAAAATAATTTCATGTTTTGGAAATATTTCTTGTAATTTTGGTGGGTGGTTGAAATCAATGGATTAATTGAACTAGATTATGCAAAGTTGGGCAAAAATCCCATGAGATCCCTTTTTGAGCAATTTTCCATGTGGTGAGATCCAATGATACTCGTAGAGCCTTGTGCGAGGACTCATAATGTATGTTGTTGATCCTTATTAGTGAATTGCATCCATAACTCTAAAAAGTCCCATAGGATAGGGCCTAGTGTTCGAAGACACTAGGCTCCTAAAACTATGTCACAACCTCCTAGAGGTAGAAAAAACATGTTTGATTTCAAATTATAGTCCCCCATTAAAATGTGGACATTATGACATTTTCCCTCACAAGGCGAGGTTCCTCTATTGGTAATCATGACTTTAAAGCTCGAACAAGGATAAACATAACAATCAACCAGTTTGACTAGTCGAGGATCAATGAAGTTGGGTGTAATACAAGATTCAATGAGAATAATGAGGGGATGTTTCTTAAAACACTTCCTTATTCTCATACTTTGAAGAGTGATTAACCCAATGAATACATGCACTAGAATTTTAGGGTACGACTTTATGGTACTAGGTTCTTCGACTTTAGGTTCATCATCATGAGAATCTTGAACATCTTCCCATTCTTCAACATCTAGGGGTGATTCAACATCCAACAAGTACAACTTTTGTTATATGTATGTGTCTTCTGCCCCATTTATCATCACAATTGTAATATAGCCCTTTTTCTTGACGAGCACACATTTATGCCTTTGTAAGGTATTTAATGGGGGCAACTTTTTAAAGATGGTTCATGATTGGCCATGGTGCTATAGATGTATTGGAAGAACCAAAGTTGGAAGATCAATGTTGGGAGGTGATCTTATCTTCTGCAATCTTGGCTAATCCCAATGATTCCATCATGTTCTCTAGCTTAAACATTTTGATCTCTACGTGAATTATATCTGACCACCGATTAAACAACTTTTGAAACAATCATCATTTAACCCTTCAGTTTGGTTAGGCAACTTTTTAAATTCAAATTTATACTTGTAAACTATTCTAGTTTGTCAAAGTTTGGCCAGGGCTCTTGTGAAGTCATCATAAGCACTGGGACCAAAGCAAACTAACAAGAGTTTGAAAAATTCATCCCAAGAGGGTTATGTATGAGATTTCTGATACCATTGGTACCATTGACAATTCATTCTCCAAGTGAAATGAGGCAATGGGTACCTTGTCTATACCAAATGTTTTATGCAAGTTAAATATAATTTGACTCAGTAAATCTAGTTACTTGACTTTGTACCATCAAATTTTGGAAGTCTAATTTGGGGTCACACGAGGTGGTTCAAACTAGAAATCTGCCATCAAAATGCCGTTCATTAAGTCTTTTGGAGAGCATGGTATTTTGTGCATTGATGCCTTACAGGTGCTTATTCACCTTCATGAGTTGGGAGTCGAACTCAACTTAGAGTTCCTCAATGTTATGTGCCATGGATTGGATTCGATTATGGGTGAAAACCATTGACTAGAGGGGTATAGGGGTGTTGAAACATGTTGACTGAAGTTACTAGTTAAAATGATTCACTGGACTAGATGATCATAATGGTATAGTTTTCACAAGAGTGAAAAAAAATATTTTTGTGGCTATAGAGAGGTGATAAATAATTGTATGCGTTTTTTTCCTAAAAAATGAAATACTTGTTAAAATGATCATCTCGATGAGAAAATTACAATGGTGTATTCCCCTTATGGGTAGATTTTTTTTTCTAATGACTGGCTATTACAATAAGTTTAAGGAAGTGTTCTGAAATGTTTTGACCCTTCTAGCTACTGCGACAAGTTTTGGTAACCAATCTAAGACATCTTGACCCTTCTAATGGTCACTATCAATTGGTAAAATCTAATATTATTATTTACTATGGTTTTAATAAGAAAAAAGCTCTGTGACTACATAAATTCCAAGATTACAACAAATGGTACTACATGGTGTGTTTAGGTCTGTGAGCTTGTGAACATACTAATCTCATTCGTAAAATAGTGTCTGCCCAATAATTTAGAGCACTAACCATCATAAACAACCATACTGTAGACCACTATCCCGTCTCTGAGGTACAATGCAAGTAACTTCCTGGGGTTAACTGATTACTGGTGTATCACAAAAATAAATGACCGAAGGCTTATTATGGATAGGCTACAAAAAATCACTAGAGGATCTTCCTTTATACCCAAAGCTATATGGAAGCACAAATCTATATACAACAGTGTCTAATGGCTTGCATATTGGGGCATAAACCTGACTTCCATGGATCTAGGGAAAACTAAAATCCCCCAACGATATATAGAGGAGAGGCTATATGCATGCTATGATTGAGGTCGAGGGCCCCTATATATATAATTCTCACGTAGTATGTATATAGATAGATAAGGGCACTCCCCAATGATATATAGGCTTTCCTATATATCTATCTAGCAAGGGCCCCCTATCTACATATAAGTCGATTGGCATATATGCCTTACCTAAATCTAATTGATAATCTAAATTTCAATATATATATATATATATATATATATATATATATATATATATATATATATATGGTGGGGAGTGCCCCTCCCACCTCTATATAAAATCTAAACCCCCAATAAACTCTATCTCTATCTCTATATAATGCCAAAAAATATAGACTGTGTCCCCATAGAGATTTAGAATATAGATATTGTGCCCCTCCCCTTATATATATATATATATATATATATATATGGTGGGGAGTGCCCCTCCCACCTCTATATAAAATCTAAACCCCCAATAAACTCTATCTCTATCTCTATATAATGCCAAAAAATATAGATTGTGTCCCCATAGAGATTTAGAATATAGACATTGTGTCCCTCCCCTTCTTCCCTCCCATCTCTATATAAACTAACTCTAAAATCTAAAATCAACTATAGACTTTAAGAATTGGATCTATAAATAGGGGGCCAATTATATATATAGAGTGTTCAGTGCGAGGCCTATAGTTTGGAGTTGAGAAGTGCCTAGTAGGGATTCAATCGGGCACTCCAAGCCCTTAACCATTATCTACCAACCTACACTACTAACCCATATCTATACTTTCTATGGGGTGGGGGGGCTATATCTATATATAGGTTGGGCACTTCTGGAACATCATTTATAACCCTAAGGAAGAAAAGAGAAGAGAGAAAAAATTAGAAAGAATCTTAGTGATGCCAACCTATTACCACTTTGTGATCACCAAGATCCTAATTGGGTGAGTTGAGAGCATATGACAGATAAAAGTAGAGAACCCTAAACCACTAGAAACTGCTACAAAAACATGGCCTTAGAAAGAGCTCTGATACCAAATGTTACGACCCTACTTGCAGATAAGTAAATATAACAACATAATAATTAACGCACATGCATAAAATGTAAAGAGAATAACACTACTGTATTGGAAATGATAAAATCTTACTACAAATTATTATGGGAATAATGGCTTGGGTATTGGGGCATGACCCCTCACTCCATAGATTCAAGGAAAATTAAAATTCACTTAGCCCAAAATGATAGATTTTTGTTAGTTTTAAAACTACTATAACATAGTTTATAACCCTAAGAAAGAAGAGAGGTGAGAAAAAATTGGGAAGAAGCTTAGTGTTACCACCCTATTACTACTTTCTAATCACCAAGATCTCAATTGAGTGAGGTGAAAGCATACGATGGACAAAATTAGAGAACCCTAAACCACTATAAATTATTATAAAAAAATGGCCTTGGAAAGAGCTCTTATCCCAAATGTTAGGACCCTGCTTGTAGACAAGTTAATATAACAACATAATATAACCAATATGCACAAGATGGAAAAATGATTATAATACTATATTGGAAATGATAGAATCTCACTACCAAGTATTGCAGGCCTCTTTGAGGGGGCAACGTCCTTTGAGCACAACTCAATACAAAATATTCAATGGATATCATTTCCCTTACACAAGCCCTCTATTTAAGCTATTCTACTCCAAAAAACTACTACCACCCATACATGGATAATTAAAAATAACAAATGAGATGACTTATAAAGCATATGCATTTGAGCTTTTATTAAATAATACCTAATACAAACTAGAATAGTTAGGGCGAAGGAGTCCTAACATAATATTTGAAGCTAGAAGGCACTAGCTTCCCCAAATTCCATGTAAGATTTGAAGTTAGTGGGTGTTATCTTCACCAAGATGTATGTTGGATTTAAAGCTAGTGGGCACTAGCTTCTTGAAATCCATGATATTTTTTAAGTTAGTAGGTATTAGTTTTCTATGAATCCTTGTTATGTTTGAAGTTAGTAGACACCAACTTCACTTAAAGACATTTTATATTTGAATCTAATAGGCATTAGCTTCCTTGAAACCCATGTGATATTTGAAGCTAGCAGGGGCTAGCTTCCCCAAGACATGTAATATTTGAAGCTAGCACATGCTAGCTTCCCGAATGCCATGTTAGATTTGAAGTTAGCTAGAACTAGCTTCCCTGAATGACATGTTAGATTTGAAGTTAGTGGGAGCTAGCTTCTTGAACACCACAATGAAATAATAGCTACCAAGTGCTAGCTTCCCAAATGCCCTTATTGGAATTATATCTAGCAGACAATAGCTTCTCAGATACCTTGATAATATTAAAGCTAGTAGGGTTAGCTTCCTAAGTACTCTTGGAATATTCTAGCAGCGAGTCACTAACTTTAAAAGTGCAATTGAAAAATGCTTAATGCCTTCTAACTTTAAAAGTACTTTTGGATTATGCCTAGCAACCACTCACTTCAATGGCACTATTATAAAATCTTTAGCTATCACCAACTTCAAAAGTACCCTTGAAAAATGCTTGGAAATCACCAACTTCCAAATACACTTTTAGGTTTTATAGCTAGTGGTAACTAGCTTCCCAAAAACCTTAGATAGATATATTGTGGTGGATGTGAGTTTTACAGAGACACATGAATGAAATTTTTACTTAGCAAATGCACATTTCAAGGGTTTTTTCTAGTAGTTATGGAATAAGAAAGAATACACTTTTTGGTAGCCTTTCTTTTTAAACGTAAAACTTTTATAGAGGTTACTCTTCTTGAAATTCTTATGAGCCCCATGTATATGGAGGTGATTCTTCAAGTTATGAAAAAAAACTACGTAAATTAAGATTAATCTTTATTTTTTGTTGTAGGTTAAATTTTATCAAACTTTTGTGATGAACGTCATAGTAAAAGACTATTATTGTTCAAGTCAGATGCTCTATGATGCGTTATGAGTAAAGGGTCTAGAGTGAATAACTTCACATGGAGTTTAAGCAAGTTGTTGTAAAAATGGGCCTAACAACATTTAAAAGATCTTGATCCATGGTTTTGTATAAGAAAATGTAAAGAGATATAATTAGGAAACCATACCTTGTCTTATTCCTCCCTTGATCAAGTTTCATCGAAACAATGCCATTATTTGGCATAACCATTGGGTTTTGAGTCTAAATGAATGTTGTCTTATGTGCTTACTATTTTAAATAAGATTTTATAGGGAAAGCATCCCTATGTTCTTAGTGAATGATACTTCCATGTTGTTAGCATGAAAACTTGTGAAGATATAGAATTAGAAGCTTTCTTGTGTGATAGGATTCTTCGATGTAAATATAGACATAGAATGTGTGTCTTGTGGGGCATTTTAGAACTATGTATGTATTTCCATATGTATTTCCAAATGAAGACATTGGATCATAGTATTTTTTTCCTTTTGAAAACAATAATCAGTTGGGAAACGAGATTATATATTGCTACCAGGAGAGAGAATGGGTTACAATGTTATTATGTTAAGACTCTATTATATATTGAGACAATGTCTATATTGTAATATAAGAAGACTTTAAAAAATATTGTTAATTATAGCAAGAACTAGATGTTATTGTTGTCAGCTTATATTGTTGTAAAAACACATTTAAGCCTTAAATGTTGCGAGATAGAAATAAATATACCATATAATAATGTAAACTTGGCAATCTATATTGTTATAATAAAGATCACATGGAAATATATAAAGGCATAAGCACCTGATGGTTATTATATATAGGGCATGTAGCACCACTTTCCCTCAAAAAATGTGCTTAATGAGTAGACTGGTTTTGTACTTGGGCAAGTGAATAGTTCCTGATACTTTCACCCTAATGTTGACAAGATAAGGTGATTTTAAAGAAAGGCGATATTCCAAATGAAAATGAAGAGGAACAATGACTCATTTCACACTCCAAAGAGCTTAGAAAAGCTTATTAAAATCGCGTTAGCCTTATCAATTAGTATTGCAAAGATCACTAGTCTCCTTGAAATGATGTATCTTGGAGTAGATAATTTATTCACACACAAGTGAAGAAATACATGCCTAATTCTATAATGGATATGTAGGTAGCTCAATAGAATGGGCTCGAGTCATTAAACATAGGCTAGATTAGGGTTGTTGGAAGTCCTTTATGTATTTTCAAGCTTATTGTTGTGTATGCAAATGAAACTTAAGATAATGTTGTGTGTTGAATGCAATTATGAAATTAATTCCATAAATAGAATAATATCTTATTTTTCATGTATGCACTAGAAAATATGTAGGGCAAATGATGTTTAAAAGAATCCTTTTGCCATGTTGCATTTATCATAGGATTTTTGTATGTTGTAAATGAGAAAAGAAAAATGTATTTATTTGGCATTCAATAGTTACTGCATGATGCATTCTCACTCATCCCTCCTTTGCATTAACTTTGATAAGGAATTGCATGAAAGGTAGTGTGAAGTGCAACCATAAATGGAAATTTATTATAATATATTGTTTTATATTAATATGCATTGTATATTGACCTCAATATTCATGAAAATGATTAACATGTTTTAAACGTAAGTTTAAATTGAGGAGGGATTTAACTAATAATAAATGATCATCACGAGTGAATTGAAATAAGGGATTAAGTTGGGCTATACTGTAATATGATTCATGAATATTATGTTGGTCAGTCTTACATGATTATCAATTAATCTATGTTGATTTATATCAATTATACCCACATATTTTTGAGGTACTCATGTTAGTTTGGTGTTGTGTTACACTCACCTTGTGATGTGTCAAAAAAATACCAAGTCTTTACTTGATTTTATTAGGCAAAAATTATGGGCATTGCACTATGCATTGGGTGTTTGACTAGTAGTGAATCATATCTTGGTAACTATTGAGAAATAAAATTTGGAAATTTTTTCCTTGTTTTATGTTGAGTTTAAACATAATTTTATATGCATAAACCCTTCAATTTCACAACGATGATATGAACTAACCTTTTAAGTGAAGCATTCCTTGACATACACTTATATTGTTTGGTTGTAACTTGCAAATTGAGATTGATTATTAGGATCAAATATTTGAGGAAATTTTGTGCACTAAATGTAAATTCTTAGTTTGGGCACTCAAAATAAAACAAATTTTGTGAAAAATCACACTTTATTTCATGTTATAATTGAAATAGGGGATTTTATGTTAAGAAAATTATATATGTTTGATATTCCATTCGTGAAAGCTTATGAAAAATTGTGAAAACTGTGTGTTTCTAATGTGAAAAATTATCAATATATATTCACAATATTTTACGTATTTGGAATTTATTAGCCATGAATAAGGCATTTATTAACGAGCATATACTTCAACATGTGGATTCTAGTTGTGGGTTACATGATTGATTTCAAGATTCAACTACTTGTATACATTCTTCTTGTATACTAATTAAACATTGGGAACATAGTTTTTTGGAGAGGGGAAGTATATAATGCCCCACATGGCCTAGCCATTTCTAAATACTATAGATTTATGAATTATTTGTATATATAATTGAATCAATCATTGAGTTTTTAGGTTGTCATAGTTAAAGGTAAAATTTGATCATAGTTGTCTAACTTTGTTAGAACAGTGAAAAAATATTGAAAACGCTGATATCTAGTTGCAATGTGTTAAACACAACTTATTATCAATCATTTTTTCATAATACATTATCATTTAGTGAGTTGTTAATTTGAATCAAAACACATTATTCATTTAATAAGCAATAAAATCAATTTTAAGGACTTTTAGCCATTTTTATAGTCAACAATTTCTTATGCACCATGAAATGCAATGCACAATTTGTCCTTATAACCTTAGTCATAGTTACGACTTTCTTGATTAGGAAAATTTAATCCTTTTTTATTTTATCTATTTTTTTATAAATTATCTAGGTATTTAGGTTTAAATGTACTATTTTGAAAGTTTAGGAAAATAATTTAATAGAGAAGATAAAAATTTAAATGTCTACAAAATCCTTGATAATGGGTTTGGTTCTATGTTGGGAAAAATTGATAATATCATATGACTCCCTCCTTCATTTGGCCTTGTTAAGCTAAAATTTAATGGAGAAAAAAAATGGAATTAAGATCCAACTGGGGTCAAGTTTGTCTATAGGGATGAATTTGGCCAACCAATTATTCTCTTTGCACCATACTTTGGGAGAGCTAGTAACAATCATATAGAGGGTTTGATAGTATTTAAAGGCATAAGGTCGTAATGATCACATGTTAAAATAAATTTTAATAAATGCAATGAAAGCATATCACATTCATGGATGCTTAAGGCTTTGGTGCATGAATCCAAATGGTAAGGAAAATAACTTGATGAAGTCATTTAAAAAGTGGTAGATAAATGGGCAAACAAAGGAGTCAATTTAATAACTTTTTTTAGAAAACTTGATCAATTATGAGAGAAATAAATTCTAAATGACCCTAAGAAGCTTTTTGTAAATTTAAAAACTTTCTATGAAAATCTTGATTAATTTTGAGAGAAAGAACCCCAAATGACCCTAAGAAAATTTTGGTTAAAGATTTGGAAAGATTATTTAATAATAACCCTTAATCCCTAATCAAATTATAATGAATAAAGGACTCAAGATATGTATCCCACTCCCACACCAAGTAAATAAATCTAACCATTACTTGGAAAGGTCAAATATATAAGGCAAGTGATGTTGAAAATCACATAAGCCAAAGAAGCATTATGTACACCTAACTCATATAAAAGTAGGGTTTTAATCAAAAAATGGGTGTCAGATGCCCAAGAAATTAATGAGAAGCATGCGAATTAATTTTTTGAGGGAGGGATAACAATCACTTTTATTTGTGGAAGGAAGTTGTAACAAGTTGCGCTTGGGATGGAGAGAAAGCATATATTCTAGCTTGGAAATTCATGCCCTTCCTCATCAACTCAACACTTGAAAAGGACTTCCAAAAAAGAAGTGTTATCACTTAGATTTTGCACCTGTCTTTATGTGGTAGTGTGTTATATAATATGAGTTACAAACTATGGGAAATCTAATAACACAATGGGATCATCTCCAAGCAATGGGACCTTATTAAATTGAGGTAAACCTCCGAAGAAGGCCAGATTCCTTTCACTAAGCTTAGTATAACCGATGTATTACTAGTTCACATCAAAATACTACTTCTTAGTGATCTTGCTCCTAACTAGGGTTGGACTTGTGAGGAAAAGAGTTTTAGAATGAATTTCAAAACTGTAAAATGGTGATCACACCAAATGATTATAGTGGAAATTAATGATTGTTTTATATGAACAAAATAGAAAAATAAATATACTAAAATATATTGGAGCACTGACTTATACAAGCATAAAACCAAAGGTAATTTTGGGCACTTATCATATAAGGAACAAGATTCTTTATTTTCTCTCAACAAACTTTCAAAAAGGTAGAAAATAATACCACAGATGAATCTTTATGATTGAAATAAGATTTAGAACATTAAAAAATATAATAAAGAACCTTTCATACACAAATATAACACAGATAAGGGAGACAAAACTTTAATCTATCATCATTCTCCAGGTTACAACATGTAGATCAATTCTTCAAAATTTAGAATAATTTATCCAATAGTAAAAAGATAGATGGGTTATGCTTGGGTACCCATATTTATAGAAAATGATCTCTTAAAAGAGAGGGAGTTATCAAAACCTCATGCCTAGTTGAAGAGCAAGAAAATCTGGGAACCTCATGTAAATGACATCCCCTTTAGTTTGGAATGGTATCCTTGGTGGAGTGGACGGCTAAAAAAAAATGCAATTGTTGGGCACTTCAAAAAGTGCTGGAAGAGTGGAGAAATCCATTGGAATCTTCATGAAAACATCCTCTTCTTCTTTGATTTAAACTGTTGTTATCTTTTCTAAGGAATGAGGCACCAAAATAAAGTAGCATTTAGTTAAGTTGAATGCTTTTAGCTATTTTAGGTTATAACTTGAAAAACCTAATTTGTATTTTCAGTTGAGACTTTTACAACTTTTTAAGTCATCCAACTTGAAAGAAAAGGAAAGTGTGAATTACAACATGAGTTTTTTCAAGTTAAGCAACTCAAACTTTGTCAAAAAGAAAAGTGCAATTTACAAGTTTCACTTTTACAACTTAAAGCTAGTCAAAAAGATACTTAAAAATTATAAGTGGCTCTTTCTTAAAAAGAGCTATCAAAATGATAGTTGCAATTTACAACCTTTAGTTCTACAATGTCCCTTACAATGAAGAAATGTAATTTATAGAATGTATTTTTACAATTAATTGAAAGAATTAGTCTACAACCATGACCTCTGAAGATTCCTTGTTCTTCTTTGCTTGCATTTTTGTAATGTTAGCATCAAAGCTTTTGAAGATCTCTTAGAGGTGATCTTCATCAAGATCAAGGTTGTAAAGATTGATTTTTTCACATTCTGCTATCACTTCAGAGAGTTCTCTAGATACAACCCTATATACTTGAGTGTCTTTTCCCATATTATCTAGTGTATTATGATCCCTGATGAATTGGTGGATGGAACTCAAATTGAATGTATTATCCCATGATAACTCTCTCTTGACTACTCTGAATTTGTCCTAAACCTCTTGAACTGAAAGGATTTGATCTTGATGATCAATTTTTTTACATGACAATTTACTGAGTAATACTTCAATGTCACAGATTATATCAGTGGCCTTATCACATGTAACCTTGGATTTATTAATACTCTCAGTGAGTATATTGATTCTAAAATGGGATGTCTTATCCAACTCCTTATGCTCTACATAACTCTTAAATATATTCTATGATATGAGGGTGTCAATCTCAATCAGGGAAATAACTTGCAATTTTGGGAAGAATAGGTTCAACCTTTCAATCTCTTCCTCATATTTGCTTATTTTTATTTTCAGATACGCCTGATCATCCTTTAAAGTCTTGTAATAGTCCATTTCTATCTATATTACTCTATTTCATTTCATTATAAGCTCCTCAACCCAACCCTTCATAGCCCTCCCCATACTACTAATCTTTGCCACCACCTCAAGTGTTTATTTGTCAAGGAACTGAGCAAGAGACTAAGTTGGTTGGGCTAATGGATCTATGAAATTATTTAGGGTAGTTGTCAACTGCTCAAATTTATTCTTCAATTCATCCTTTTTGACCTTATTACTATCCATCTTATCAAAAATAGAGCTAATTCTTGATTGAACATTGCGCTTCGGTCCCTCTCTTATTGGACGATCCAAGTGCACTTTGGATATTTGATAATCCCCCACCATTAGATCTTATTTTTGTTTGTCTAGTGGGGGGATTAATATTTCCACATATCTCTCTCTTGCTGAATGTATGATATCCTGGATATGGTCCTAGGGCCTACCTTTGATATTTTTTATGCCTCCAATAGACCAAAGTCTAGTGTACTAGGAGACACCATTTGTTTTCATTTATTTGTCACTGATTATGATAGCCAAATTGGAGTGGTAGCATGTGAATCTGACACTGTCAGCTATGAATATGTACATGATGAAGTTTCTACACTAGTGGTTACCATGATAAGTGATATATCCATCACTGATGTTGCCATTGAATCTTTAGCTGATGATTTTGCTAGTTCTTTCCCATCTATGGGTTAAGTAACCATAGTTGTATCAGTGGGTCCTTCTATCTCCACCTCCTAGGTAGGGGCTTGGGTTACTAATTAAATGGAATAAATGTGTAATTTAATGGGTGAAGTGAGTCTTGATGTGCTTACCAAGGGTGTTGGAGTTAGGAGTGACATGAGTGATAGGGTAGGCACGTGTAGTTGAAATAGGGTAACTTGTAGAATCTAAAGCAAAAAATGAATCAATCAATATGGTAGGAACACTTAGAGTGGATGAAATAGGTAATGTGATGGGAGATGAAAATAAAGTATTAACTACCCCAATGGTTGGGATGACTAGTGGGATTATAGTCAGGATGATTGAGTCCGTAACCATGTACTGCTAAGTGGTGTTAGTGATTAATGAAGTAGTAGTGGATATGGGGGATGAGGTGGAAGTGTTTGTGTAGGAGGGAGGTGAAAGTGGAGTCTGAGTGTCCACTTGTGTTGATTAGTTTTCTTTCAAGGAAGTTACTTACATAGGTTGGGTGAAGGTGTAATCACTTGCACTAGTGGATTGGTGAAAAGAGGAGTAACTATTTGGGAAGATTGGGTAGTTGAATAATAGAGATAGGATGGGAAACTATTTGTGCTAGTTGAGCAACATTTGTGTCCTCTATAGAGGTTGATATTGGTTGATCCACCTGTTGTGTTGTTATCTCTTTACTGATGGAAGGACCTCTTTTAGCCTTTTGCTTCTACTTCTACTTGTGTGATACAACTGGCCTATCTACCTGATCTATTTGGGTTCCACTACTAGAACCCTCTCCTATTATTTCCACACCTTTCTCCTTCACTTCTCTCAACTTATCACTGATACTCAGTGTCTCCTTGGCAACCTTGACCCCTTTGCTCATTATCCAATTGATTGTTGTATTTATTACATGGGTGGTCCTATCCATTAATGAGAATGATTCAGGTATAGACCACCTAACTAGTGGAAGAGGTTGGGAATAGATATTATTATCATAGTATACCCTATCAACTAGAGATTCATCATCTTTTAAACCCTCAAGGATTGGTGCCATGTTGTAATTTATGATTTATTCCAAGGTCATCCTAGAATAATCTCTCAATCTTACTTCCTCTTCATCTTGTATGTCTTCCCAATAATATTCATAAATAGGAACATGGGAATATGTGGTGATACCCAATATACTAGTAATATAACCAATCACATCATAGAATGGCCTTGCATCGATAACTCTTAAGGTCATTTGAGTCATCTAGATATCTACACGTTTGGCTTTTGATAGGGAAGGGCATGTATACCTCCCTATGCTAATGAGGAAGTGGATCCCTAACTTATGTTTACTTGACAACTTATGGGTTTCTGTAATCTACCTCACAAGTTTCATCAAGGCCCATTTGTCACTTACATACCTTGGAAGGGTGTATGGACAACCACTGAAACCTCCCACTCTAATGTGTGAATATGTTGGGAACTGAATGAAATATGATCTTCAATTTATGATTTTAGATGTTACAACATCAAAAAATCTTCTCCTTTCTAGTTCCTTGTCAAACATAATTATGATGTAATATATGAAAGCATCATTGACCCTTTTGAAATGTTATTTTATATCCGCAAGGGTGAGGTCCAAATAGTAATTAAAAACCTTATTAACCTGATCAGGCACTATGTTCAATCTTAGGAATTACCTCCCATTTGCTCATATGTAGACTAAGTATGAGGTCATTTAAAACTTTCATGTAGTTTAGAATTCCATCAATTGTTTGTGGATAGAGTCAAAAATCAACTAGGCCCAGTGGATATACTATTTTTTTCGTGGATCACCCAATTGTACTGGTACATCCAATCTTGATAATTCTTGGCATCTAAGTTCCCAATAACTTTGTGAAAGAGTATGATAATGTCACCTACTTCATCTTTGAAATCTATTCTTTTTAGGGATTTAAGCATCGTCATGGATGTGGGTCTATATGTTTTTATCCATTATTTGTTTATAACCTGTAGACATACAATATTATTTTCTTGATAGAATTTTTTTGAATAGTCAAGAGTTATATCTAGATAACTCTCATATTCTAGAATCAGGAACATGGTATCTATGAAATTAGGGTCAAGGTTTAGAATTATTTCTCCTTTTTCATTCACCACTTCCCTCTTCTTGGCATCATAGTGATTTAATAATGTGAGCACAAGCTCAGGGCTCTGCACTGATAGTGAGAACGCTGATTCCTAGGGTAATCCAATATCATAAATGCTTTGAATCCAATTATTCTTAAATTCAACATTTATTTTGTTCCAAAAATCATCTAGGTCTATGCAACCTAGATCTGTGTCAATGATCTCATTTATATTAGAGTCCAAACTGAGTGGGACACCAGGTCCCTTTGACTTGAACTTCATTTCCTTTCTACACAGAGGTGTTGATGATCAGATTTTTACCCTTGAAGAGATGCTCAGTTCTCTTCATCTAAGTGATAAAATGGAATCATATCTCTTAATGTGGGTGACAATTCTATTGAGATGAATCTCTAGATTAGGGGCTAGCTTCCCTTGATGTACCATTTGACTACTGCTTCTACTACTACTAACTTGGGGGTGAAAAAGGAATGAAAAAAATTGAAAGCAAACCTAAACTAATGGAGGTGATACACCAAAATAGATGATGGGTTCCAACCACATGTATATGACATGACCAAAATGATGACCAACATACACTTTCTCAATCTTTATCTTCTTGCATCAATATTACATTATGAGGTCATGAAAGATTATCTTATACTAAGAAGATTGAACAAGAGGACTTGAATAACATTGATGAAAATATAAACTCACTTAGACACAGACATCTACTGAAACACTTCATGTGTCTTGCAAGAAGAAGCTATATATAGGTGAAAGAATGAAGTACAATGCTAAGGAATCCATAGTCTTCACTAAACAAATTCAACATTCAAGTAGAGCACACTATGAATAGTCATGGAAGAGGTAAACACTTAGTCATTTTATTGATCAAAATGTGTACAATTAAGTAGATCTTCACCATACTCAAGTAGAGCCTATTAAAGAGCCAAAATAATCCATATTTATAGCCTTTTAGAGAGAGATCGAGAAAAGGGAGTTTAAGGTTACTTGGACATGTGTCAATCTTGAAAATAGAAAAAAATACGCTACATTCTATAAGAAACTCCCTTTATAGTTACATTAGCAAAATCAAGCTATGTCAAAAGACATTTTGCTATAAAAGGGTCAATCTATTGGAATGTCATTTTAATGCAAGCTATTCTTTACTGGCTCATTGAGCTGTATAATGATGCAACAACTCAAACCATCGACCTACCTATTTTTTCTTGTGATGCACCAAGGCTCAGGATTCATGGCATTTGTCATTTCCATATTTGTCCTCAGGTTCCCATCAAGTCTTTTGAATAACAATGACTATTCTTTACAGTTTAAAATTGACTTCCTATGGGCTGTCATTTTTTGTTTGAATTCCAATGGCTAATTTCCATAGTCTAAACTTGATGTTTTACAGACCGTCACCTTAAGGTATTTTGGACATTTATTTTTGAACCTTTTCTTTGAACAAATTATCTTTGGTTATTTCCTTGGACTTTGTCGAGTCTTTTCCTTTGGGCTTATTGCTTGTTTATTTCTTTTGGATAAAAAGTTTGAAAGAATTCTTCCTGTTTATTTCCTTCAGAGAATAAGTCTGAAGGAATTCTTTCGAGGTTTCTCTTTAGTCACTTCTGCTCATCCTTTCCTATGGTTTTTTGATTGGTCCCTTCAGATAAGTTGAAATGCCCTTCGAAGAAGTTGTAATGATCCTTTGTCTTTTGGAAATGGTCCTTTGGGCTTTCTGAAATGGTCCTTCAGGATTTTTGAAATGGTCCTTTGGGCTTTTGAAAATGGTCCTTCAGGATTTCAGAAATGGTCCTTTGGGATTTTTGAAAAGTACCTTTCGGCCTTTGAAAATGACCCTTCAGAAAAAATGAAAATGTCCACTTAGCCTGAAAAGATCCTTCGAAAAATTTGCAACATACCCTTCGGGAAAATGAAAATGGATAATTTTTTCGATAAAAAGATACCCTTTGAAAAAGTGAAAGTGCCATTCAAAAAAGTGGAAGTGCCCTTCGAAAAAGTTACAAACATACCCTTCGAAAAATTTGCAAGGGTCCTTTTTGGCTTGAAGATATCTTTCAGAGAAATTGTAAAGTACCTTCAGAAAAACTGTGTAGACAATTTGTCTGAAATAATTTGGCAAAGCTTAAAACAAAAAACTTGGAAGAATTCCTTAAAGCCTTAAACAAAAACCAAAACAAACTTTTCGAAAGGAAAAGACTTGTGCATTTATTGTGGATTTTTTTTAAAGAACACTTCTTCCAAAGAAAAACTAAGTACTGGACCTGGCCAAAGACATAGACTTAGACATATTTGAAAATAGGGGTGCCCAATTTTGGCTTGAAGAGCCAAAATTTGGTCAACAATAGGTTTTAGAAAAAATGATGTAGGAAAACCAACTACAGAGTTGGAGGGTTTTGGACTTGTAATTACAGGTAAAAAGTATGGTGGGGTTTGGATTGTGCAATTATAACTGAAAAGTCTAGTGAGGTTTAGATTATGAAATTGCAATTGAAAAGTTTGGTGGGCTTTGGACTTGCAATTTGAACTTGCAAACCCTGATGAAAAGTTTGGTGGGTCTTAGGTTTGTAAAATCAAGTCGGATCTTGGACATGAATTTGGAGTTATTTTTGCAAGTCAAATTTTTGTGGGGTCTGGGAGTTATTTTTGCAATGGGGTTTTATGCGGGGTCTGTGTAGAGAATCTTGTGGGAATATTTTATATTTAATCAATTTTTTCAAACCCTAGATTTTTTACAAAGATATGCAAATGTTTGGATGATCTTTTTATCAAGATTTTAACAAGAAAAACTTGAAGGAATGCAAGTAGAAGGTACAATGAAAAACCCTAGTTTCATAACTAAATCCTTGCACAAAAATGAAAATCTATGCTTTGTTTGACAAGAAGATATTAGTGTTTTGGTAGAAAAAATGGAGAAAATAGAGGAATATTGTGCTTGTAGAGGATGGCAATAGTGGTTTTGGCATTTACATAGCGTTGGTGAGTGCTCAAAATATTTTTGGCACACAGAGCTCCAATTTTGATTTGCAATGTTAAACAATGACTTTAAAAAACCTAATTTTATTAATATAACCCTATAATTAATGATAATTAGGGTGGTTGTTGGGAAAATGATAGGAAACATGAGGTTTTGAGGTGATGGTGTAATTTTCAACATTAAAAATTTGTATTTTGTATTTTGAACTCTGCTTTTTGTCGAGTGACTTAGTGCTATGGAAGTGGTAAAATATAATTCAAGTTGCATTTTGAAACTTTATAAGTTACATAGTGAAATTGAGGTTCCCATTTTTGTGGATGGTGAGGAAGGGTGGAAAGCAAAACTTGAGTTACACTTTTCAACTTTGCAAGTTACAAAGTGTAGTCAATATTCTAGTTTATACAAGTATGGTAAACAACAGAAAGTTGAACTTCAATTATACTTTGAAACTTGCAAAGTTTAACTATAGTTCTAGTTTCTATAGGTGTAGTAAAAGGCAGAAATCAGAACTGTGATTGCAATTTGCAACTTACAAAGTCATAAAATGTAACCATATTTTGGTTTTCATGGGGCATTGGGTGAGTGGGAAGCAGAGGTTAGGGTGAATTTTGCAACATGCAAAGTTGTAAATTACAATTGAACCTCCAGTTTCTGCTAGGTATGTGAAAAGTGAGAAGTGGAGGTTTGGGTCTAATTTGTAACTTCGAAAGTTGTAAATTGCACCTAAATATTTAGTTTCTTCTAGGTAATGAAAAAAAGGGTTTTCTATTGCACTTGAAGCTTTTTTTTTCAAAAATCAATGAGTCTCCCTTAGGGTACAAGATGTTTTGATTTTTTTGGCTCAAAAATATTAATATTATTAGTGACCTATGCGGGGTGATTACCTACTAATCAATTTCTTTCAGTAACCTTCTAGTTTATTGGGCATGGAGTCATTTTAAGCTTAACACACTTAACTGGAGAAAAATAAAATTGGGAAATGCCTAAACAAGAATGAAATAGGGAAAAACAAAACAAAAACAAAGGAAACAAAAACTCTTAATGAGTTGACTTGTGTGAAATCACTTATTTTGAAAAACCAACTAAACATAATATATATAATGTTTTGAAAAGAATTCCAACCTCAAAATCAAGCTTTGAGGTATATCCCATTGACTGGGATAGGTAGCTCTGATCCATCGATTCTAGATAGCTGGAATGCATTTGCTCTTTTACACTGAGTTATGATGTATGGACCACTCCATATTTCATCAAGCTTTGCGTGCTTTCCTAATTTAGCTCTTTCAACATCCCATTTCAAAACTATGTCTCCTTTGTTGAAGCTCTTATCATATATTTTTTGTCAAAATTTATCTTTGTTTGAGTCTGATTTGCTTTTAAAACTTGCATTGAATGGTTCCTAGCTTCCTCTAGCTCCATTAGTTTTAACCAACCACATTGCCATTTCATCATTTTCTATCAATTCCAATTGATGATTGAGTTTCAAAAATGGTAACTCAATTGACAATGAAACTCTAGCTTCCATTACATACACCAAAATGAATGGAGAATTTCCAATGGATCTCTTGGGAGTGATCCTATTATTCTAAAGTGCTCATTTTAACTTTGTGTGTCATGTCCTTTGGTTATCCTCCATTGTCCTCTTGATAATCCTTATGAGATTTTTGTTGGTAGATTCATCCAAGCCATACTATTGACCAAATTTGAATTCTATTCAAATTGGGTCAACCTCCTTGCTATTTTGAACTTTTAAAAAAGGTTTCATGTGTCCTATGGGGTCTCTTATTATTCTATATGTCTCACTTATCCTTCCCCTAGTTCTTGTTGAAGCCCATCCTCCTTGTGCTAGGCTAGTCAACTAAAGTCAACCTTATTCAAACCTATTCAAACTTAGTCAAAGACTTAATTTATTTTTAAAATGTCCTAAGATGGTCTTTTATTTGTTTCAAGGTGTCTACAAGTCATAAATTGGCCACTTGCTAATTTTCATGTGCAAAAAGGGTCATTTGGCCACATTTTTAGCTTATTAAATGACTTGTACAGATGGAAGAGTTAGAAAATTTGTCACAAAAGTGAATATAAATGTGTAAGAGGTCAAGATTAGTCAAAAAGTGGTTAGTGTCAGTTAAAGAGTTAGTTATATGCAAAAAGGGGGAGTTTTTCCTTAATTTTAGGCCCTTTTGGGAACTTGTATGGAATGGATGATCTCACTTGTAGCTAAAAATGTGGTTGGAAAGACTCTTCACCTCCCCACAATCTTTTCCATGATTTGTTTTCAATTAGGAATTCAAAAATTACATTTGCAACTTCTTTTCTTCTATTTTCTCTTCGCAAGCTAAGGAAGGTCATTCTCAAGTGCTTGGTGTGGACCGTACAGGTGGAGTTGGGAAAAATGGTCTTGGTGGGTGAAAGGTATTTGAGTGAACTCCAATTTCATAATATTATTTCTCAAATTGGTTTTTCCTCCTTTATGAACCATTTCTAACACTCTAGATAACTTTTTATGTACTTGCAACCATGAGGGGGTCACTGTTTATACTTGTTTCAATTTTTCTTGCTTTGGTTTGATAGTTTTGTTTGTTCCAGATGTTTCTCCATGATTTCCAAGACATTTTCATTTTTCTCTTGGTTTTTAAAATCTCAAGTGCCTAAGGAAGCCTCTTCCAGGCTTATGTATGTTTGTAACTGCTCTTTTTCACATTTGTAGCTATCTCAGGCACCATGAAGAAATTTATCATGTTGGATGAAGGGGACAATGTTTTAGAGTTTTGGATCCATGAATGTGCATTTGGAGGTATTGGTATAACTTGATATCATGAAATTCCAAAACAATCCTCAAACAACTATGTCTCCCATCACTGTTAGCCCTCATAGTGATATGCATTCTACAGGTGCCCTCTTCAAGATAAGTCTATTGAATCAAAATTAGAGCCATAAAATGTCTTTGTAAATTTAAATAATCCATTGGGAATCCTCAAGTTATGATTGGAAATCAAATAGAGGTCTAAGATGCACATGACTAACTTTTCTCCTTTACTGCCTGCACATAATGAGTGATCACCTACAGGCAGTCTATCAAAGAATTGGATATCATTTTTAAGTATGATACATGTTGTTGGAGCTATATGAAATCTTGATATGAGTAAAATATCCTAACATTTCTTGTATAGGAAGTTGGATTTATAAAAAATTAAAGCTCACTCTTAAAACACAATTGACTGTATTTAGGGCATTGTACCCTAAAAGTTGTAAACAGAGGTCCTTGAGTAGTTTTTGAAGGGTATATGACAGGGATATATGATGTTTTGATACCTCCTAATGACATTAATTGATTTTCTCTATCATAGAGAATGACCTTGCAAATAAATAAGTCAAGAGGGTAAGTGGAGAGAAGTGTTCAAGAGGATCAAAGTCAGCCTAAAACATACTAAAAATATGCAATGGTGTCTACAGGTTTGTAAGGTTTCAAATGGATTTTGATGGCTAGAGACAAATGCGGCATACATTCATTTTGGGAGTGGTCACTTATGGTTTAAATAACATCAAGAACTTATAATATCATCAAGGAAGAATATGAGCTTTGATATAGCCTACATAACTATCCCACAGTCTATACATATGCTTCTAATTAGCCACCTATAGCTGAGACAGGCAGTGGAGTGAAATAATGGATTTTGAAGAGGTTTTAAGTCACTTTCAAGTTTAGGAGGTGGAATTGTAAAATAATAATGGATTTTAAGGCCTAAATAAGGTTCTAAGGCATCATTCAAGACCTAACTCATGCCTATGACCACCTACAAACACCTACATGGGTCAGAACAAGGACTATTACAGTCAAGGCAGGGGTGTCCAAGTCAATAACCTGAGCATAGAGTTGACATTGGCTTGAGGGTTTCTAGGTGAAATAAAAACATGATGTGATTCTTAATACAATCTTAAGAGATCCTAACACGCCTTAAGAAAATTCCAAATGGCTTATAACCACCTACAGGTAGGGCATACATAAACACAATCAAGTATTCAATAGGAGTTGATAACTTTAAGGATAAGAAGGTGAATAGGTGGATGCAAATATTAGCATAAAAGTGATAAAAGTTTAAATAAATTCATCAAACATCTTCTCCAAGTCCTAAGGCTCTTGACCCCAAATTAGACACCTACAGGCTTGTATGGATTGAGATAGGTAGTAGAGTGAAATAATGGGTTTTGAAGAGGTTTTAAGTCACTTTCAAGTTTAAAAAGGGGTAACATCAAGGAATAATGGATTATAAGTCTTAAATGAGGTTTAAAAATGTAATTTAAGACCTATTTCCATGCCTATAACCACTTACAAACATAAATAGGAGTGTCTCTTATGTGAAACACAGTCATGTTGGACATATAGGCAGTAGGTTGGAAGCAAGGTTTCTTGGTACCAAATGAGACTATGTTGATGGAGTTTTAATTGGAAAAAGTGAAGAGTGATCTCAATATAACCTCAACATATTTTTAAAAACTTTTCTAACCTTGATTTGTAGCAAACAACCTCCAAACACAATAAAAAATGCCCTTGTCTCAGTTAGGGTTTTGTAGACAGTCTTATGTTACAAGAGCACAATGATGATTCAAGGGTCAAATTATTAGAGAGATACTTTTTAGGAATCCTATATGGATTTAAACCTATATGAGTCTTCTACATGAGCATACAACATGGCAATAACCTCCATTTTCCATAAAACATAGTCTCATACCTTAACAGTCACTTCCTCAAAAGTTTACCTCAAGTTCTTTGAGAGTTGGAAGGGAAAATGGAAGAGTTAAGGTATTAAAATTGGTACAAGGGGTCCTCATGACATATTAAATCCTGTAATATCTTCAAAAATATTTAATGAATAAGGATAATACTCTCTATTTTGTCTCAGAGGAGGGGTAATTTTCCCATGCACAAGACTGGTAGTTTGAGGAAAAGTGATGAGTAGGTGACCATAAGACAAGGAGAGATAAAATGATGGTTGGAAAATATGTATAAAATCCATAGAAACATAAAAAACCTTGATATAAGGTTGGAGGATAAATAGGGTAGTCTAGACAAGGAGGTTTACAGGTAAGGTAATTGAGCATGGTATGAGCCTAAGCTCTCATGAGGGGTCATTTTCAATTTTAACCTTTGAAAAGCATTGGAATGTTTTGGAAAATATTTATGGAGGTTGACATGATGTGTAGGAGCTATATTAGAAGTGTATAACTACAACAAAGAGTTTTCAAACATCAAGTTGTAGGTAGACCTATTAGCAAGGTCTAGGCCTAATGCCAAATAGGGGTCAGGTTTCAATTTAAGCTCTTGATAAGATATTAAAATGATTTGAGGATGTTTTTAGGGAATATATAGAAGTGTTTCAACATTTTTTATAAGATATCCATCAAGAAACCATTTGGCCTAGAATGTGCTCAGACCCTACCAGAATGCAAAAAAGGAGCTCAAATGCCAACTTAAAATGCTTGGATCTTCCATAGTGATTTTCATGGGACCTTAAGGTGATTGGAAAAGTTAGGGATGGTCCCTAAGAATACCTCAATATAATTTTTAAAGGATTCTAATGTTTTTTCTTTATGAACAAATGTTAAGAGTCCAAACCACCAGAAACCTTGCAAACCCTATATAAGGACCCAATGGGAAAATATTGAAAATTAAGAATGAATATGAAATGGAAATGCCATAAAAATTTGGTAACAGGCACAGTACTCTCGTAGTCACCCTCAAATGCAATTTTTTTATATGGACTTGGACGAAATAGGTCAGAACAGGGCTCTTTTTAACCTTTTTATGTGTTTTTTAGGAATGGAAAACTTTCAAGAGGACAAATCAATTTTGGAGGATATTTTAGGACTTTTTATAAGTCCTCATGTAAACTTGATCAGCCATATAAAATCCTAAGCCTATCTGCTATCTCTTTCATTTTAGCCAGTCTATTGGGCAGATAGTGAACACTTAGGGAAAAGTAGTGAAACTCAATTTGGAAAGACTTTTAAGGATAATTTATTGAAATTGATGATATGGAAATTTTTTAAAAGTGTCATTACCCCTTGTTTATGGATCATACTAAGGAATTGGGAAGGTTTTAGGTGCCAAGTGTGAGAGGTGCATGGAGAGAGCTCATTTTAGGACTGTCATGGATGATTGTGCATGGACAAAATGAGAGGAATGATCAGAGGCTAATCCAATGAATGTGAGGGATTTTTAGTATCCCATAATACTTAGACTCATAATTAGAATTTATCATTTGAAATGATAAGGTAGTTTTGGAGGGCAAATCATGAGGGGTAGTTTTCTATGCAGGAAAGGATTTTATAAACTACTTTGTAGGTCTTGAATGATTTGAGAGGAAATTTATAAATACTTATATTTCATGGATCACCAAATATATTAATCCACATGCATTTTAACTAATTTTCATCTTTAGAAACTCGTCCTTGTGCCTCTTGAACTTCTCTTTTCTCTCTCTTCTTCCAAGTTTTATAAATGTGAGCCATTTTGGCTATATTAAAAACCACAGCTGGTATGGAAAAGCCCTACTGGAATGACATTAAACTTTATATTTTAACATTTAATACAATTCTAATTATGATTTTTGAACATTTTGTCTAAGTGTGTGAGTGATGAATAGTGGAGCCAAGTGATAGTATCATCCTTACTCCCTTTATCTTTCATGTTTAAGCAAGAGTTCTAATTTTAATAGGTCATGTGAAGTGTATTGATTATACTAGGATCTTGTTCAAGAAATAAAATGTCTCTATGGTGTGAAATATACCCCTAGCTCAGTTATCTTGTTGATTTTCCCATGTATGCTACCTTCACATTGAAGCATTTATGTTAGAATCTTTCAATGCCTAAAACTAGTCTTGGAAAGCTTTATTGCTTAGTAGGAGTTTGATAGTCTATGGAATATATCTTGGTGGATCACCTCTTTAGTTTGGTTTCCATTGTATGGAAAAATTCTATCTCTTTTCATGAACAAACACTAAATTAGGTGATAGGCATTTAAAAAAGAATCTAGGGAGCTAGCTCTCATAAACAAGAGATTCATCTCTCTTACAAGTTCCCCACAACTTGAGGGATGATTCGATGTTGCATCAAATTTTAGGAGTTTAATAAAGTGTCTTAGGGCACACAATTTGATGCTAATAGTTTTAGCACACCCAATGGAATAGCTAGTCCTAATTATTTCCATGTCAAGGTGAATACTGGTCTTGACAAGCCTAAGGTTACAAAAATGTTTTTAATCTATCATTTGGTGACTCCAAACACTATATCATCTTCTAGTAGAGAATTAAATCAAGTTCCTATATCTTGTTGGGTGAATATTTTGTCAGCCAGCTAACTGGTGACCAAAATAGTTCCTATCACCATAGCATAGGGAGATGAATCATCTTGGTGTGCAGGTTTTCTACATCAACAGGGGACACATCTCTCCTCTCATCAAGGGGAGGTTCCCTATTAAATATGCAGAGGCTATATACTATATAAATAAGTTGAAAGTAAGACACAGGGGTGGGATAAAACATCCATCTCTCTTCTTTCAGAGATGATGCTCACAAACAAAGGAGAAATCCTACTATAAACACTGAAGGCACTTCTCTTCTTTCAGAAGTGTTCTTGCAAGAAACAACAGGAGTTTCTTTCAGGTATTAAGATAAGAAACTAGTTAACTAAAGGGCGTAGTAACAGCAGGATGAAGTAGAACGCAAAGTTTCCACCTCAACTACCCAAAGAGTATATCACAAAGGATAATGGGGCACAAAGTCACCCCAGAATCCTTAACACAAAAAGAAAATAAAAACATAGACTGAAAGCAATTGTGAGAGCACAAAGTCTTCCCAAAGTTGGCTTTAGGACACTTCCCTATTACCTTCACTAATTTTGCTTACCAAATTAAATGAATAAGGACACCTTCAGAAGACAGACGTAAGAATGATCTTCTAAAATGGCACAAGTTAAAACAATACATAGTCTGTAAAAAACCTGCTTTCTCATTCAGATAAAAATGAAAATGAAATTACAACCTGAGCTCAAAGTCGCAATCTTCTTCTTTCAAAATGGGTAGAGTTTCACTGTTGTAAAATTAAAAGTCTCCTTTACAAATGAGAGAAAATACAAACTTATAGCAACTACCCAAGGATTGGGGCCTTTTTCCATGGGATGGCCCATGCTGCAGTCAACGTCTTCAATGCATCTCTAGTTTTATCTGGAGAGACCATGTTGAAAATAGTGTGCTACCATAACTATGGCGTGTCCCTTCATCTGATATGTCTCCTCCTTAATATGGACTGTCCGGTCCTTTGTATATTTGTCTTTACTTCATGGAAGAAAATAGGTCGCGTCCTTGGTTTGGTGCACTCAAAAGTCTACTCGATCCACTGTTCCACCTACTGAAAATAAATATTTCAAAGACATTTCTGGTCCTTTGCATTGATATTCTCTCTTTGAGTCTTTAGGCTCTCTTTTTAGTTGATCGCTTGATTCAGGTTGAACCTTGAACCTGTTGAACCACTGAAAGTTCATCGATTCATTGGTTCATTTTGTCTCTTTTGTTCTATCACTTCTTGGTTCAATCGCTTCTTCGGCCCTTGGTTGAACCATTTTTTGAACCACTTGTGTGCCACATTTTCTTTGACTAAGGCCGCCTTTGAACTTTTGAACCATGTTGAACCATTGAACTTTGAACTCTTTCGATTCAAAGTTCAATTGGTACATTGGTTTATTCTGTGTCTTACTCAAACACTTCTTCCTTTATCTTTCTAAGCTTTGGTTGAACCTTTTAACCTTGAACCTGTTGATCCTTTTGGTTCAACAGTTCAATGGTTCATCCGTTGAAGCCCCTTTTTGTCTAAGTTTGTGGAAGTTCATTTCTATGTCTTTGTTCGAGCTTTTAAAATGGTCCTTTCTCTGTCGCCAAGTGCCCCCCGCAAGGGTACTTGTCCTTCGGGCTTCAAATTCCTTGGTGTGCTCTTACTTCTTCAGTGGGATTTTTTCGTTGAGAAAAAAGCTTGAAAGAATTCCTTCAGATAAAATGTCCGAAGGAAAGTTTCTTGTTACTTGGCCATTCGTTCTTTCCTGTTTCTTCAGACTTTTCCTCCTGGTAATTCCTTCAGACAAAAAGTCTGAAGGAATTTTGCCTTAACATTTTTCTGAGAAAATCCTCCTGAAAGTATTCTTTCGGCCTCTTGGACTTAACCATTTTCCCGAGGGGTTCCTAACTTTTGTTCGCTTTTGCTTACTACCCCCCGCAAGGGCACTTGTTCCTTTGGATTTGGGACAGCCCCTTAAACCTACCGATTGAACCAACTTTGATTCAACGGTTTAATGGTTCAATCAATTCATTCTTCGTTATTTGGCTAAGTGTCAAACCCATTTCTTTCTTGTAGAGTCCATAGAAACTAACCTTGAGAGTCCATAGATTTGAGCCTGCTTGCAGAGTCTGTAGAAGCCAAGTTTGTAGTTTTCTCTAACCTTGAAAGAGTCCGTAGACATCTGTTTGTGGAGTCCATAGAAACCATATGTGAATTTCATAGTTCCAAGCCTGCAGAGTCTATAGATTCAAGCCTGCAGAGTCTGTAGATTCAAGCCTGCAGAGTCCGTAGATTTCTGGAAAGCTTGAAAAAAAGAGGAATTTGAAAGCTCAGAACAAATTTTGAGAAGGGAAGAGAGAAATATTGGTCCTGCAGAACCAAGATAGCTCATATGTTGCTCCAAAAATGAGTGACATTTTTGGGGACCAACATATCTAAAACTCCTCTTGAAGAACAACATCCTAAACCATTATTAACATTTGGTTATCTCCAACAAGAAGGTTTTAAAGAGGAAGAAGAAGAAGTTGAGAAGATATAAGATCAAGAGGATGAAGAAGAGATGGCTAGGCAACATGCTTTCCTAGCCTTCAACACCCAAAATCAAATTAATCTTGTTTCATATGATCCTTTTCCTCCCAATGCTACCAAAAGTATCTGTATCTTCAATGGAGAGGGCCCTATTACTCCATCTGAGCACATTAGGGACATTTCAAATTTTTGCAACTTCCACAATATCACTCAAGTTAACATAGCTATTAGACTACTTGCCATGTCTGTAAAGGGTAAGGCACTTAACTAGTATAAGACATTGGAAAGTGGTTACATTACTAATGGGATGACTTTATAGAGTTGTTGGTGAATAGGTTTGAGAATAATGTGACCACACTTTACTAATCCATCAGTTGAATGTGATAATAAGAGGTCCTAATGAATCTATGGGGGATTTCAATGAAAGGTTTCAAAGGACATGGTATAGATTTCAACCTATCATGAGGCCTCCTCCAAGCTTTGTATTCCCCACTTATCTCAATGATATTGGCACTGATATGGCAATAATGTTGTAGTCAATGGGAGGATTTACTCTACCAGATGAATATGAGATAGTTATTGAGGTTGAGAATAGTTTGATACAAGCTGGGAAATCACCCCCAAGAATTTATATTCCTTTATTATGTCATAGTTTATTTGAAAACCCAAGTGTAGCATAATTTCCCAATGCTAATTCCAAGTCTAGAACCACTCCCAAGAAGGTGTGTAATGTTATAGATAAATATGAAATGATTCGATCATTACAATCTTAGATCAAACAAGCTCAATTGCATGCAAGTTCTCCACCCAATCCCCAATATTATCCTTCACAAACTTATATGAATCCACCCTAATACAATTACCAAGGAAGAGGACAAGATAAACAAGGTTTAATAGGCACCCCAATGTCTATAATCCTAACTCCATTCCATCCACAAGGGTTGTTGCTCGATTCCATACTAACTTGGTTCAAGGAGAGAAACATTTGGATCATTGGGGACAATCTCAAGGTCAGTTTGTGTATGATGGTGGAGAAGGTTGTCAAGCCTTGGTGGCATAAGAAGGAGCTACTCCTCGCCTTACATTATAAGAAGAAAATCTCATGCAAAGGGACACTCATAGAGAGGGTAGTAGCCAAAGTATTAGTCTTATGAACTTTCAAGAGGAGGATAACTATGTGTTGAATCAAAGTACATCAATTTCAGCCAACACAAGAGCCAAGAAAAGAGATTTTGAAGATGTTCCATAAGCACATGTGACTCAAATTAATGCCTCTCCAAGGCCACAAAGTGTGAATCCTAGTGTAATACCCTATACTAGTCACACTCCTCATCAAAGTCAGAATGTGAGCAAGGTTTTCAAGCCTATAATGCATCAAGTTCAAGCTTCCTCAATACCTTAAATAATGCAATAAAATGTGAATACTTTCGCTCTAAACATTGTTTATTATTTGAAGAATACCAAGACAAGCATATCTCTTTGGGAAGTCTTACATATGCATGGTCAAAAGGAACTCCTACAAGAAAAATTTTCAAACATCCATGTAGCCCCTTCAGCTCCAAGACATAATGGTGTAACCCTTACCAATACACCAAATTATGTCTTAGAACCCTGCACCAAATCTGAAAATCCTCCACCTTTCTACCTCACACTCATTCTGAGAGACAAATTGGTTCACAATTGCATTGTGGATAGTGAAGCTAATACCACAATTATGCCTAAGGTGGTTGTAGATAAGTTGGGATTAAGTATGAACCTCATAGCAAAGGTGTGTTGTATCTTGATGTAACTTCAACCAAGATAGTGGGATTAGTTAGAGGATTGTAAGTCTTTCTACATGATTGTCCAAGTTTCCCCATTATGCAAGACATTATGGTGGTAGACCTTCCAGCTCATTTTGCTATTTTATTGTCAAGGGACTTCACAACTAAAATAGGAGGATATCTTTCTTCTGATTGGTCTTTTCTAGCTTTTATAATAAGATATGGAGCTAAGGTAACCATAATAACACAACCCTAGGCAAGGTTTCATATTGAACCATATGTGGAGACAAATTAAAATCAGAATTGTGTAATTAGTGAAGAAGAAGAATGTGTCATGGGTGGTGAAGCATCCTCTCCCCTTGAAGGTATTTTTTATCTTTTCCTCGATGAGTATGGTATTGAAACATATGAGCATGATCCCTATACATTCATATAAGAGACTAATTTGGGAGCCTATTGTATGCATGAAGAAAATACTTCTATACCCTCACTTACTAATGAAGATCATGAAGTTGAAAAAATATGTCCTGCTTTGTCTATTCCTCCTCAATATGATCAATTACTTGTCCAAACTTGTCATGATCCCTGTATTGCTTATAATAAGCCCTATCAAGCTTGTACTTCACCTAGTCCATCAGGTTCCTCCACAAGTCATCCTATTGCAAGTTTCAAAAAGACTCTTATTGGCTACCAAGACTACATGTTAGACCTTGACACTAGATATGGCTATGGTCAAGACATCCCTATTGTTTGTATTAATAGTGTAAGGGATGCTTTGGAACAAGTCAAAAAGGAGTGGATGCCTATAGATAGGGCTATTTGGCCAAATCTTACCTATGAGATGTTTGATATTTGTGGCCTAATTTTCCATCTAGAGGAGAGATTAAGAGCTCATGAACCAACTCCATCTTTGCAGTCTCAATATATCCCACATCAATTTTTGAGTGTGTTAGCTTTGCCCACACAAGATACTAATCCAAGCATGTTCCAAAATGCCCCAAGTTCTTTGTCTATTTCCCAAAGTTTCCCTTCTTCGAAGTCCATCCAAGAGAGTAGCCAAAAGAAGGAAGACATCATGGTGGAGCAGGTTAACTTACTTGGAGAATATTGTGAGGAATAAATTTTAAGTTTTGAGGCACACCTTGAAAGAGAGATTGAATTGACCAATCAGATTTTGAGACAATCCATCATGGTAGTAGAAGGTGAACTCTCTAAGCCTACTTTTCAAAATTATAATCAAGATACCAACCCCAAGGAAACTCTAAGTTTCTTAAACATATCATTCACTCCTCCATTAACATCTCATCCCCATGAGAGCATTTTTGAGCCTACTTTCCCAAGATGGAAAGAAGTGGTGTCAGCTTGTGAAGAAAAGAACAAATCATGCTTAGGTGGAGAAACTATTATGGGAAAGAAACTTGAAACCATTTAACTCCCTCCTACCCCTCAAGAAGTTATTGAACCCATATTTCCACACCCCCCCCCCCCTAACTGATTAAGGTTGCCCTTCTAATGATGATAATTGCATTGTTACTTGAGAATCTTCCTTGCCTAAACTTCCTATTTTTGAGATGCCTAATATTGGCATCACTAAAAAGGAGGAAGAAATAAAGATTTCAAATTGGATAAATGATGAGAAGAAGATGAATCCTTGTGAAAATGATGTTCCTTGTGTTGAAAAGGATGCCTTGTAAGGATTTATCTTGAATTCCAAAGAAGAAGAGGGAGAGGTTTCTCTAGTTGTTCCTTTCCATGATGCTGACTAGTCAAAGGGTGATGACTTGTGGCAGAAATTTGAGGACATATGTAATGAAGTTGAATACCTCAAGGAGCCTATAAGTCCTTTGGAATTAACTACAATCCATGACAAGCAAGAGGTTGTGTCTCAAGAGCAAGACATGTGGCACACCTACATGCAAATGTTCCAAGAGTATGAAGAATGTGAGGAGACTAAAATCCTAATGAAACAAGTCTAAGATGTTGGAGAGCAGGCATTTATTAAATAACATCATCATCAAGAGAGTCTAGCTCATGATGGATCAATCTATGATGATCTTGAGCCTTTTGAGGATGATTCAACTAAAGCCACCTATGAAGTTGATCCTATCAACATCAAGGAAAGGTGTGAGCAAGAAACACTTCCAAATTATCATGATACAATGCTTCTTGAAGACTTTGAAGAGACTATAACAAGTGAGAATAATGATGAGATACTTCAAGAAGATATAAAATTAAAACAAGTTGCCCCATGCATGGATATGCAAATATATCATGAGGAGATAAAAGGGCAACAATATGAAGCATGTTTCTAGGTTCAAGAGGACCTTATCTACTTTGGAAACTTGTGGGACATGACTCTATTAAATGACATATCAAGTCAAGGATCAAAAAGAAAACATGAGTCATCTAACACCACATAAAATAGGAAGCATGCTTAGCATCCTCATTCATCTAGTGAGGAAAGAGATTTAAGGTACATCACTTTTGATCTAGGAAGGGAGGTATGATCAAGTTGAATGTATATATTTTGTTTGATTTTAGTTGTCTTGTGTTCCCTAAGTGCTTAGTAGCATAAGTGTGTCTTTGTTTTGTTGTTTGCTTTATCCTTTTGTGTGTTTTTCCTTTCCTTTGTGTGTTTTGAGGTAAACTAGTTATTTATTAGCTAATTCAAGGTCTGGTTCTGATGTTCCCAAGTGCATTCTGACTCCTTTGCCTAATGGATAAGATAAGGCTACTGGTCCTTAACATAGGAAAGCATGTTACCCCTAGGAGTTTCCAAGACCAAATTTGACTTCTAGTCAAATTGGGTCAAACCCTACTATTTTGAACTTTTGAATAATGTTTCATGTGTCTTATGGGGTCTCTTATTGTCCTATATGTCTCACTTATCCATCCCCTAGTCCTTGTTGAAGCCCATCCTCCTTGTACTAGGCTAGTCAACTAAAGTCAACCTTGGTCAAACCTAGTCAAACTTAGTCAAAGGCTCAATTTATTTTGAAAATATCCTAATATGGTATTTTATTTGTTCCAAGGTGTCTACAAGTCATAAATTGGCCACTTTCTAGGTTTCATGCGCTAAAAACATGGATGGAATGCCTCTTCACCTCCCCACATTCTTTTAATGCTTAGTTTTTAACGAATATGTCAAAAATTCCATCTGTAACTTCTTTTCTTTTATTTTTTCTTTGCAAGCTAAAGAAGGTCATTTTCAAGTGCTCTTGTGGACCATATAGGTAGAGTTGGGAAAAATGGTCTTGGTGGGTGAAAGGTATATGAGTGCACTACACTTTCATAGTAGGACTTCTTAGATTGGTGGCTCCTCTTTTATGAACCATTACTAACACTCCAAGTGGCTTTTTATGCACTTGCATCCATGACGGGGTCATTATTTGCACTTGTCTCAGTTTTTCTTGCCTTGGTTTGATGGTTTTGTTTTTTCCAAGTGTTTATCCATGCTTTCCAAGACATTTTCATGGTTCTCTTGGTTTTGGAAAGCTCAAGTGCCTAAGGAAGCCTCTTCTAGGCTTATGTATGCTTGTAACTACTCTTTTTCACACTTGCAGCTATCTTAGGCACCATGAAGAGATTTCTCATGTTGGATGAAGGTAGGGGATGTTGTTTCAGAGGTTTGGATCCATGAAGGTGCATTTAGAGGTATTGGTATAAGTTGAGATCATGAAATGCCAAAATTAATCCTCAAACAACTGTCTCTCATCACTATCAAACCTCACAATGATATGCATTTTATAGGTGCCCTCTTCAAGATAAGTTTTGAACTAGTTTGATTCCTACACTAGGATTTGGTTATATCTAGAATAACCATTTAGAAGGAAAAACCTTTTATATCTTGATACAATTTAAATAATTTGCTCCATGGGTGGAAGGGGATAATGATCCTTCAAGGATGTTTTGTTTAGGTCCCTAAAATATACATAAAGTCTGATTTCACCAATATTTTTCCTTACAGGAACCAAGTTAGCAACTTAGGATAAGTGTTTGATAGGAAAAATTATGTTAGCCTCTATCATTTTGGCCAACTCACTCTTCATCAAGGGTTCTATTTTTGGATTGATTGGTCTTTGTTTTTGTCTAACAAGATTGGTATATGGGTCAAGTTCTATTATGTGTTAGGATATGTTAGGGTCAAACCCCCTTAGATATTTATAACTCAAGGTGAAGTTATCATCAAATTCTTGACCCAAATAAATAAACTCTTGATTTTTAGAAGTATTACATACCTTTTCAATCTTCAATGGTTTTCCCTCTGAAATGACTATTTGATCTGAGTCTTCTTCATTGAACATGCTATTTTTATTTTCACCTTTCAGCTAATCATCAGAGTTGAAGAGACTTTCCAAATTAACAAGACCCATGGGTAATTTTTTTGTCTTCAATTGAATGATTTGATCCCCATATTGTTTTTGGAGTCTTGACTAATTTTTGTTTGAGAATTCAACTTCCTCTTTCAAAAAAATAATAAATTGTTGATCACTATCAAAAAATTTCCAATTGGTTACATTATCAAGAACATATGGTCTCACTATTAATTTTACATGATGGCTATTATTCTTCTTTATCTCTTTAGGCAAGTTATATTGGGAACCTATTGAGGCCATATGATTAGCATCCTTGTTTTGTGCTCTTTGTACCACTTGAATGTTTAAAGTGGTAAAGTATTCTAATAAGTCCCAAACCATGTGTTTGTAAGATCTTAAGAAGTTATTCTTGGTTGTGCTTTTATAAATTACTTGGTGAATGATTAATTCATTGTTACCAAACACTTGTAGTGACTATATTCCCATTTCTTTGGTCAGTTGGAGACCTCAGATCAAAACTTCATATTTAGCTACATTGTTAGTGCAGCTAAATTGAAGTCTGAAAAAATAGAAATAACTTTCCTTTTGAGGAAAGATAAAAACATACCTAGACCACACCATTCCTTCTCCTTGAGCCATGAAAGAATAATTGCCACATTACCTAGTTATCCTCAGTTGGTTTCACAAGGTTTGGTATGATTGCATCATTTTCATGAATTCAATACATATCCAACCTAATTTTTTACATAATCATAAGGATCAAACTGAAAACTTGATTCCCATTCATTCAAATGAGTGTTTGGGATTTCTTCCATAAGTGTTTCAACCTCATGGTCAAGTTCTTCCTCCTAATCTTGTAATGTGCAATTCATATCCACTGGGATAGGAGTGTATGCCTCAATGTGTTCTTTAGTAATTGACTCAGCTTTTATTGTCACTTTAGTTCCATATCTTGTCCTGAGCAACATATGGGACCAATCAGTAGATAAATACCCTCCCATTTTTGTAGTGAAGTCTCTGAAAAGGTAGATAGCACAATAGGGGGATAGATAAATAACTTAAATATCTTGGGATATTGACAATCTTGGATATGCATTGATGATAAGGTTAAAATTTTTAGTCTTGAATATTTGAATAGTTGTCCCATCTAATTAAAGAACACCTTTTGTGATAGGTGTATATTTAATACCAAGAGCATCAATTATTTTATTGTGCATAACAAAACTGCTAGCCCCTGAGTCTACCATGCAGTTATGTATGAGATTTTTCCCAACTATGAATGAAAGGTAAAAAGGGGGAGGCTTACCATTTTCACTTGCTTTTGTGTTTATTTGAGGCTGACACAAATTAACCTAGTAGTGGGTCCCTTAGTTGGGACTATATTTATTATTTGGAAAAAATTTCAATCTTCCTAGGCAAGTCCCTCTATGCTAGAATAGACAGTGCTTCCCACATGGTGACATTCAAGTTATTCTTCTTCATTTGTTCTACAACATTGAAAGGAATGTTACCAACCTTCTTTAGTGCCTTTAAGGGAGCTATATGTTCTTTCACAAGAATTGGGGTTAGTAATTTTGACTTTGACTAGCCCATTGACACATTGGGTGGTCTCTAAACTGTGTGACCTTTTATAGAATCTTGTACAACTTTATAAGTTATAGCCTGCTCAACCCTAGGGGGTTGATCAATTTATATTTCCCTCATCTTAGAGAGTGTATTCATTACCACTGAACTACCACCATTAATTAGTGCTTCCTCTTGATTTACACCATTAAAATCCTCTTCTTGCTAGTTCAAAAGAGTAGCTTCATTCTGAGTAGGCTCTTGCATATCTTCTTACTAGGAAGTAGATTCTTATTTATGCCCTTGAGTGTTTGATATATTTTTCACCATCAAGGATTGACTGATGACACCATTGGGATAAGCATTCTGATTATGCAATTAAGCACAAGGATAACGCCACTCGTATTCCTAAGCCAGATTATTTTAAATAGGTACAATACCTTTATAAGTACCAGGTGTAGGTAGAGCATGGATGTTTGGAGACTTTAATTTCATGACTTGACCTTGGGGTTATGATCTTCCTTGGTATGGTTGCCTATTGGGCTGGTATGTTTGGTTAACTTATTGATAAGGCATGTATTTTTGGGATTGCTACCTTTTCATAACTACTAACTCATTGTCAAATATTTTAAGCAATGACTTAACCTCATATAAATCATCAGTAGGGGTAGGAGTCAAAGTTGGTGCATTTTTTATAGTGGGAATTAAGGCAACAATGGGTTACATGAGAGACACTTCTATAAATAGAGGCATTGGAGGCCATGGGATAATTTTTCTAGCTTGAATTAGGCAATTTTATGCTCTTGTTACAATTTCATAAGCATTAAAGAGTGTGGTTCCACCCATTGACTGAATCATGACAACTATACCACTATTTAAAGCTCTCAATTAATATAGAAAAGCATTATTTGTGGTTGGATTGAACAACACTAGGATTCTATTCCATGTCTTTTTAAAGTAGAAATTGAAATCACTCATGAACTCATGAGGAGCCCATTTAAAAGTGGTTGGTTGTTTAACCAAGGAGAGGTGGTCACTCTTATCTTCAAATTACATGCATAGGGTAGACCCTAGATCATCCCATACATGGATATAATTGGGAAGAAAACTTCTATACCACTGTAAAAATTTACCCTTGAATGAGAAGGCAAGAAGTCTGATTACAACATTTTCTTGTGTTATATTATGAATTGAGAAAATGTTAGCAATGTCATGAATATTTTCAATGGAAGTGGTGGAAGTTTCACCAGTAAAATATGGAAGGCTTTTCATAGCCAATGTGGGTATATCATCATACGGGACTAACTGAAGGGGGTTGCCTCCATTGAAGGCTATGAAATTTTGATTTATCAGGTCCATAATAGGAGGTATGAAACAACTATGGGTATTTGTAGGAGATTCAAATAGATTTGTAGGATATACTCTAGTATAAGGTACAACTGTTCTTATTTTCTTTTTATATGGAAATGATAATTCTTGCAAGTTAGTTCTCTTACCTTTAGTAGATGATCATGTCTGTATATTTGGCATATGAAAACTTGAATCTATTGAATCCGTAAGCTAGTGGAGTTGCTAGGTGATTTTGTAATGTGTACAAGGCTCGCACAATGCTCATTGAAAATAACACCAATCTCTTAATTATGATCATTGAGTCCCATTAGGCATGCCAAAAATTATTATCACTTAGATTTTATATCTGTCTTTATGTGGTAGCGTGTTATATAGTATGAGTTGCAAACTGTGGAGAATCTAATGACACAATGGGATCATCTCCAAGTTATGAGAACTTGGTGAATTGAGGTAAAACTCTAGAAAATTTCGGCTTCCTTTCACTAATTTTATTGCAATTGATGTATTACCAGTGCATGTTAAAATACTACTTCTTAGTGATCTTGCTCCTAACTAGGGTTTGACTTGTGAGGAAAAGAGTTTTAGAATGAATTTTGAAGTTGAGAAATGGTGATTACACTAATTAATTATTTCTTTGTATGAACATAGTAGAACAATAAATATATCAAAATTACCTTTAGTTTTTGTTATGGATAACATTATTATTAGCATTATTGTTTATATGTGAGATTTGGTTAGTAAACCAACTCACTATTATAGGTAGATTTGTTAGAGCCACCTCCTTATTTTTAGGAGACCATATTCTTATAAATATGGGATCTCTATATTGTAATAATCATTACAAATGAATCTAGTGTGTTTTTTGAGCTTTTGATATTATTCTCATGATCTATGTGATGACTTTCTTATAGAGTGCATGAGGTAAATTTTATATAGATTTGAACAAGCTCTTTTATCTAGTATTAGAGCCCCATTAATCCATTGGTATAGAACAATTATCCATTATTTGTTACAATGAGAGTCCTATGCATTAAAATCAATTTAGGTCTATGTTTGCAAAAAAATATATAGTATGGTAGATTTGGCTGCAACAGAAGCATGGGAGATAATCAATCCATGTGATTGCACAATGTACATGCTAAGCAAAGCATTATGATTCCTCTATCAAGCATCCTTTTGAGTTTTTTTTAGTTTTTTATGTGAGGAAGTGAAACCTTTGCTATCTTTTAGGCCTATTGCCATTCATATTTGCATGTCAACACTTCTACATAGTTTGATCAAGTACATTCAAGTATATTTGGGTCAGAATAATCTTGGTAGTGATCTCATCATGCCACATCACCCTCCATTTCTACAAGTCTATGTTCAAATCAATCAGTGATACCAAGAAATAAAAATTGGAAAAGAATGTGGTCTAATGGATCAATAAAAGAGTGATTAGTGGGCTTCTCTTTGACTAAAGGTTTTCTGCAAATAAATACCATGAAATGCACTCATCGACTCTTTCAAAGTCATCACCTACCACCTATTATCATGATATCATAGATCAACATAGCATCGACCCACTCTGCATCACTTTCACATTGCATTTTCCATCCTCTAAGAATTGTTAACTGAATCTGATGTCAAGCTCACATTATTTTCTATGAAAACTACTACCACATAATCCACGTATTCTTTCATATCTTGATTGGATCGATAGTTTTATTATTCAGTCAAGTCTTTTCATTATGTGTCTTTCTTAGGCAATAACATATGTCAATATTTATGTTTCTTTAAAGAAAAGAAAAGAAAAAGAGAGTCGTCGAAGTAGAAGTGTATGATCTTTTCATAAATTTAGTATTTGTTTTAGAAGTTTTATTTTATTTAGCTTATTCTTTCAATAGTGGTGATATAAGTTTGTAAATTTTTTTGGTGTTTAGTAATAGTTTACTTAGGTTATGTGTTTAGTGACAATATAGTCAAAAGTCAATATTATTTATCATTATAATTGAGTCATTTAAAGTAATTCATTTTCAAGTATTTTTAGTCATCAAAAGTTTTTAAAATGTCAAAAGAAATGTTTTTTAAGTGTGTTGTATTTGTCAAAATTAGTCATATTTTGTAACAGATGCATTTTCAGGGTAACCAATGTCCAGTGTTGTTGGCTTGTTTTTTTTAAAGATGGATATTCCATTAGAAAAATTTACTATTTCAAATTTTCACACATGGAAAGTGAAAATACAAATATAATTAATGAATAAGAATCTCTGGGGGATTGTGAGTGGAAAAGACACTGAACCACCAGATGTTGCTAAATATCTAGAATTTCAAACTAGGGATGACAAAGCAAAATCCATTATTGAAATTGCTTTATCAGACACTAAATTTAATTATGTTGACTTGGAAAACAAGTCTAAATATATATGAAAATTGATAAGTAAAACATTTGGTGCTAAGGCTGTGAATGCTAAATTCACACTAAAATTGCAGTTATTTAGATTGAGAATGAATGAGGGTGAAATAATGTCAAGTCACATTAATGAATTAAGATCTCTCCTAAGACAACTTTAAAAGTAAAATATCCAGTGGAAGATGAAGATGCAAAAGTTATCTTATTGAATAAACTACCTTCGAAATATAGTAATGTAGTTTTTACTCTTGGTCAAATGCCTTCCCAATTACTAGATGATATGATTTCTACACTCTTAACCAAGGAGAAAAGATCAAAAGAGGACATTGAGGAAGAAACAACCCTTTATGTAAAAAAGAAGTATACTAATTCCACCAATAATAAAGAGGAATTAGAATGCTTTTATTGCAAGAAAAAGGGACATAAGTCTTCATTTTGTAAATTCAGAGCAAAAAATGTCATAAGTGGTAAACTTAAAATGGACAAGGCCAATGCAATTGTTGAAGAAAAAGAAGAAGAGTCAAAAATTGAAGAAGAAGAACAAAAAAAAATAGGGTATTATTCATATGATTACCTATACTAAACAACTTCATCAATTAGAGGATGAAGGCCATTCAAGCCTCTTGCAAGCCACTAACAAAGAGGTCAATTCTGATTTAGTGGTGTGTTTTTTATAGTTGTATGGATTTTAGTATGGTGTGATAGTTTCTATTTTTGCGTGTGTGCTTAAATAAGAATAGAAGTGCAATTCTTGTTTAAGTAATCCCTTTTTTTATTTCTTTTTATAATCCCTCTAAGTTAGAAAATGATGGGAATTGAATATGTACTTGCATATATGACATGGTTTGTGGTAAACTAGCAAAACCACTTGGTTGGTAGTTTTCCATCAGATAAACCATCATTGGTTGTTGATAAGCCATGAAAAAAACCATCATTGGTTGTTGGTAAGCCATGAAAAAAACCATCATTGGTTTTTGATTAGTCATAGAGAAACTAATTTTTAGGTTTTTGATCCTTGAAAAAATCACACAGCCATAATTTAGATGCAGTATAGGATAATATTCTCCCCAAGTTCAGATTAAAGAGGTGAGAATAAGGGATAATAATGTTAACGAGGTGAATGTTATAGATAACATTATTATTAGCATTATTGCTTGTACGTGAGATTTGGTTAATAGATCAACTCACTATTATAGGTAGATTTGTTAGAGCTACCTTCTTATTTATAGGAGACCTTGTTCCTATAAATATGAGAGCTCTATATTGTAATAATCATTTTGAATGAATCTAGTGTGTTTTCTAAGCTTTTGATATTATTCTTGTGTTCTCTGTGATGAATTTATTACAAAGTGCATGAGGTAAATTTTATATAGATCTGAACAAGATCTTTTAGTTTCACATTTGTACAAGTTTGTGCTCCAATAAATTTTAGTATATTTATTATTCTACTGTGTTCATACAAAGCAAGCATTAATTTCCACTATAATCATTCGGTGAAATCACCATTTTTTAGTTTTAAAATTAATTTTAAAACTCTTTTCCTCACAAGTCAAACCCTAGTTAGGAGCAAGATCACTAAGAAGTAGCATTTTGACATGAACTGGTAATACATCAGTTACACTAAACATAGTGAAAGGAAACTGACCTTCTCCAAAAGTTCACCTCAATTTGCCAAGGTCCCATAGCTTGGAGGTGATTCCATTGTGTCATTATATTTTTGATAGTTTGAAACTCATACTATACAACACACTACCACATAAAGATAGGTGCAAAATCTAAGTGATAATAAGAAGCAGAGCATAAATTGAGGAATCTCTAGGGATAGACATGAAAAAGGTGGAGCCACAGGGCCTAATGCTGAGAACTTGATGGTAGTGGCAGAGTTTTGTATCACTCTATATTGATTAATCCACCATGATTTAGTGTGGCATTGGTTTCTTGAATGTGTCAACATGGGTAGAGAATTGAATAAGGAAGATGTTTTCATAGCCTAACTGATGGCTGTGGACTTGAGGATATTAATCTAAGGGTGTATTATCTTCAATTTTGTGTTAATTCCTTGGCAGAGATATTCCCTATTATTATCCATCACCATCCTATGTTTGAAATTAATTATACGACTAGGGTTTTTTCCACCATAATTATTTGACTAACATGATGTAGGTTTAGGGTTTTGATGGGTATTTTTTGGTGAACTACCAATGGTGTTATATATTTTTTTGTATATCTATGGATATGATGGAGGAAAGTTTACTTTGCCTACCACCCTTTACAACTCTTGAAAATTATTAAGTTTTTTATATATAATTGTGTAAATTTGTTGTATTATAATTAAGGAGTACAGGTTTTTATGTTATTTTGTTATAGCTCATTTGAAAATTTTGTATGTATTGAAATTTTGATCTTGGGAGATTTTTATGTAATGGTGAATTAATTGTACTCACTACACAAATCTCAAATTTAAAAGATAATCAATGCATTAAAGTTGGATTAAACATTTCATTGATGGTTGTTCTTATTCACTGATTAAGATGGTAAAAGATTGATAAGTGTGATGGCTAGTTATGATGTGATTATTACAAATAGTAAGGAGCTAGTCAAGTTTTGTTGGTTGCATGATGGGTGCACATTCATAATTTTTAATGAGAAACATTCCTTTGATTATGAAACTATTATGTGGTTGAAATTTGGTAATCATTATTTTGGAGTATAGAGGATTTTGAGAATGTGGCTTGATATAAGATAAAGGTCAAAATCCCTTTGCCCCATGGGGCCACTATGATCTTCTTACTTCCTTTTTTTTCATAATAATATGATTTTAGTTTTGAATTTTTTTATATTTGGTAACAATTTCTTATGTTTTGACACTTTTTTGTTGGGTTAAGGCCTTCTCCCAAAATATATTTAACAAAAAAAATGTTAAATAATAATAATAATAATAATAATATAAGTATATAATTAATAATAAAAAACATAGCACAAGTGTTCACTCTATGATACAAGATAATTAATTCTCAAGTGTTTGCTCCATTTCAAACAATAAGGAGAAAAAAGGCATCTCATTTAGTGAATATTTTCCCTACTGAATGAAATCCATCTAAGATAATGAACTAGTGAAATTTACAAAATCTTGATTAAATGACATGTAAGGAATATGGTTTGAGTGCCCATTATGTTATTGAGACAATGCCAATTTATATATTTTATTGTGAACCATCCAAGGAAATTTGAAATAAATTTAAAGAAAAATTATTCATGAGGGTTGAATCCTTAGTTATGTGTCAATAAGTTGGAACCGATATTTTTGGTTAAAGATGGAAGTATATGCAAGTTTTGAATAATTATATGTGAGATGGAATATGCATAATTTCAAGACATCAAATAAAGGAGGATAATTGTGCATAAGATATACTATTGCACAAATGAATTAGATAAGGAAGTTGCACATATAAATAAATGTTAAAACCATATGAAAACAACATGTTTAAATGATCTAGAAGGGCATCTAATGAGAATATAAAGTAAGATCCATAGAATCTTCTAGGTTTATCTAGAAGATATCCATTAGGATCTAACTATCATGTGTATGTTAGTGGGTAAAAATATAAATATAACTCTTAACCTCTCATTTGTGACACACTTCAATGCAAAGGAGAGCTATTTTATAATTTTGAAGTATGAATGCAACTGTATATGTGCAAACGTATCTAGTTTGTTGTATATGCATAAAGATGATGTACATGAGATTGTATGATGAATAATCAATGAGAATGAAGTATGTTGAATTATATTGTATTCATTGTGTTTAATATTTGAATGAGATATGAATTAGTGCTTAAAGGCTACTTATCTACTTGTGATGCTAAATTTATTGTGTAATTCTAGTTTTTATAATTTGCTAATGGTAGGGTTCTCTATAGTCTTTTATGTAATTCAATTGATTTCTTGGACTTAGGATTATATGATATTCTAGTGTATAAATATTGTAAGTATTGATGAGAGACATGATAAATTAGTGACCAGATGTATCTTATTTTGACAAAAAAAATTAGTTTTATTCTAGGGACACTATCTGAATAGGTTATGGAGATCAAAAGTGTGTATAGCATAACATGTAATGATCTTGATATTCAATATATTCAGAAATACCCTTAAGGTAGGGAAACACCATATAATACTCCTTTAGGAAGAAATAACTCCACAATGTCTCTTCGAGAGGACAACCTCCAATATCCTCTTACAATAGAAGACTCAATGCTTACTTGATATCTTTACCATGATAATCATCTCCTATATATATACATCTATCTAACCCATGGATGGATAACCTCCTAATACCAATGTAGGCCGACTATTACCCAATGTACTATTTTCACAAGTTACTCTATTATCCTAATATATTGTACCCATATAACTAAGGGGATGTGTGCCACATGTTGGCATATCCATCAACTCATATACATCAATATATCATATCCCTAGGTACATAACATTACTTCCCTCTTTGACATGTTTTGTCCCCAAAACATAGGAAGAAACCAAATAATGAGTGTGCTTCAAATCATTGCACACTTGTCTCCAATCTCGATCATCTAACCATCCATATGTGAGCTTGGTAGGTGATATCTCTCCAAGCTTGTGTCTAAAATCCATTGTGTTCCTCTGATTTCATTCATGATCATAATTATACTTTTTTGGTATTCTTTGCTTGAACATGTAGATGCTTGGACACATTCATGTTGATGAAGTTATACTTGCTAGTACAGTTTATGGACACAACCACCTTCTTATTTTGAATGCATCCATGAAATTGGAAAATTGACTCAGATTTCTTCGGAGCCAAATTATTTGAACCCTTATTTTCTTCTTCTTCTTCTTCTTCTTCTTCTTCTATTACTTCTTCTACTTCTTCTTCTTGTTCTTCTGCTGATTCTTCTATTTCTTCTTCTTCTTTTTCTGCTTCTTCTTTATCATCATGATTTTCTTCCTCTTCTACATCATCTTTTTCATTTATATCCCATCAATCTAGTAAGGTTTTCTCCATTGCTTCCCATAAAGAATATTGTTGCGCAAAGCTCAATTCATTAGTCCACCAATGTTTTGCAGGCCCAGACAAAGAAAAACATAATTCTATTTTCCATAAAACATTTTTAGTATTATTCTCCTTAAAATTGAGCCACCATTCTCTAGCATCAACATCATCTTCCCCTAAAAATTTTTGCAACTCCATGATCCACCAAAAAAATTAAGGTTCATGAAACCCTAAAATGTCAAAACTGATCCATAAAATCATAACAAATCACTCCAAACAACTCAAAAAAATTTGAATTTTTTATTGTGCTTCTCTTATATCTTTTTACATCTCCAATAAAATTTTTGAATAAAAATTCCCTATATTTCGGAAGATATAGCAAAATTATTATAAACCCTAAAATAGCAATAACTCCCTCAAAATGAATCAAAAAATCTCAATTTTTTTACTGTGACTTATTTGAAATATTATCCATATTAAGTAAAAAATTTGTGGAAAAATTAAAAACCAATCAAAATTTATTGACAATTCAAAAAAAACTAGGGTTTTGCTCCACAAATTGCCCAAATCGAAGCTTTGATACCACTTGTAATGATCTTGATATTCAATATATGTAGAAATACCCTTAAGGTAGGGAAACACCATATAATACTCCTTTAGGAAGGAATAACTCCACACTATCTCTTCGAGGGGACAACTTCCAATATCCTCTTACAACAGAAGACTCAATGCTTACTGATATCTTTACCATGATAATCATCTCCTATATACATACATCTATCTAACTCATGGATGGATAACCTCCTAATCCCAATGTAGGTTGACCATTACCCAATGTATTATTTCTAAAAGTTACTATATTATCCTAATATATTTTACCCATATAACTAACTAAGGGGATGTGTGCCACATGTTGGCATTTCCATCAACTCATATACATCAATATATCATATCTCTAGGTACATAGCATAACACATCATGCATGAGCATGCAGAAGCATGGTTTGAATATGTAGGCAACTTTAGACACATAATTAACATTTATCACTAAACCAATTCACTTGTGACCATCATTTTATACACACTTAGCCCATGCCCAATTCCATGGCTCTATGTCACTCTTTCTCTACCTCTATGCAAATGACCCTTACCCTTGAGAAACTCTAACACAAAATATTCTTATTCTTCACTCCAAACATCCTAAAATCATTATTATACTGATCCAAACTTCCAATTTATCTATCTTTTCTCCTCAAATAAGGCTACACCTTCAGGTCTATGTGGCTCACCTATATTATCTAATTTTACTACCTGTATTCTCCTAACAAATAATGACTAATTGTTTAAATTAAAATTCACCTAATTGGTCATCATAAATATTTTATAAGTCCCATTAGAGGAATTTAAAAATATATTACTATAAATCCATATTTTCTATCCATTATTTGTAATGAAATTACTTAGATGATTCACAACAATAGAATAATATATCACAAAATTAATAATCAAATAAGCAAATCCACTAAAATAATTATGAAATAGAAGAATACTTGAATATTATGACTGGACCACTTTGAGGGGAAAATCTCCACAACAATACAATAAGAACATAATTCATAATATGATGATAAAAGACTAACCACTACCACTTATATATACTCTACTTAGCCATGGTTATTCCATAGGTTGACCATACTAAGAACATAGAGAAATGCAATAAGATAATATGAAGGTATATAAGCCACAAGTGGGCCACACATATCCCTATATGTTCTATAAGTTAAGGTCATAATATGCCACTCCCTTCAAAATAACATTGTCCTCAACATTGAATTAAACCAGGATGTTGCTGTAAGAACACTTCATCCTCACATATTGCATCTTCAGAATGCAAATTCTTTCATTTGATCAAATATTCCTTAATAATTATAGTCCATAGTTACTTAGTGTGCATGTGAAGGATCTCTTCAGGATATAGAATGACTCGACCTTCTTCATACAATTCAAGTAACTTAGTCTAGGAGGAAACTATGGGGCCAATTACCTTCTTTAGGCAAGATACATGGTATACTATATGTATGCAAGTGGATGGGGGCAATTCTAGCTTGTAATCCACACTAATAATTTTTTGCAAGATCTAATAAGGGCCATAATACTTAGGTGAAAAATTATTATCCTTTTTCTATTTCTTTAGAGATATTTGCTTCTATGGTTTCAAATGCACAAAGACCCAATTACCTATGTCAAAATGCTGCTCACTATGGTATTGATCTACTTGATGCTTCATTATATTTTGTGCCATTGCTAAATTTTCTTGTAAACTAAGTAATACCTCCTATTTATAGTGAATGTGTTCCTCAACATCTCAAACCTTGGAATACAGCATCAAAGTTGAAGTGATGAATGGGGGTGATGCCCATAGAACGCTACACAGAGAGACGTTTTGGAAGAAGCGTGAAAAGAAATGTTATACCACCATTTAACAAGTGGCAACCAATGAACCCATTTAACCTATTTGTTAGAAAAAAAACAAAAAATATAACCTTCTAAACATTTTTTGACAATCCTTATTTGTCCATCAAATTGAGGATGATAGGATGAGCTATGAGCCAAGTAGGTGTCTAAACATGCAGATAATTTAGTTAAAAAATTATTAGTAAATATGGGATCTCAGTCACTTATAATGATATTTGGAGTACCATGTAATTTTTAAATTATATTGAGAAAAACAACATCTACTGTACTATCAATAAATGGTTTTGATAAGGAACAAAAATGAGCATACTTGGTGAGTTGATCCACAACTACCATGATAACATTTTAACCCTCAAATAGTGGTAACTCTATAATGAAACCCATAGAAACATCTAACCAACCCCAACTAGGGATGGATAAAGTCTGTAACAAACCCAAGATATTAATGGTTTCACCTTTGTTCTATTGACATACCATGCATTTAGCTACATATTTCTAGACATCCCCCTTGAGTCCTTTCCAAAATAAATCTTGCTTGATTCTATGATATGTTTTCTAAAACAAACCCAACTTTGACCACACACACACACATACACTACCAAGATATTAACATCATGACACTAACCTTGGTATGAAGACCTCTAGGTACTATAATTTAGACATAAGCATAAGTGGGCCATCCTTTTCTTATTCCCATTCTAATATGGAGGTTCAAATTTCTTAACCTGAGATGCCAATTGATTACAATGCTCACTCATTATAAGGTATTGGAGTATTTATTTTACAAATCACAATCCAATATATAAATATTGGTTTAGACAAGAAAAACTTTATACCCAAGATCAATAAAAAAAACTAAAGACACTTAAAATTACTTAATATCATGGCATCTTATACTAGCTCCTCAACTCTAGGATCTAACCCTGATCATGATACTCAAATAACTTGAACTTGAATGAATCAAAGGAATTATTTGAATAAGCTACTTAACCAAACATGGGATTGCATTCACCTAAGAAAAGTATTATAACTAACCTTATTCCAAGATGAGAAGTCATAAATATAAGTTTGTTTAAGTGAGATCACCAAGTTTTGTTGGAACAATTTAAAAGAACACATAAACCCAACTATGAGGGTTTCCATAGCATTACTAAATCCCTCAAAAGGTATAAAATATCCTTTATGGTGCATATTGACCCCATATAAGGGTTCTATAAATTCCAACTTAGGTGGGGTTCATACCCAATAATTATATTCCAACTATAAAGTGTTCATAACTATATGTTACAACTGTAAGATATTATCACACAAAGTTTACACGTGATAAACCCTTTGTCTAAAATGCCTTTAATGCACACAAATCCATTAGGTGATTTCCATAACCTACGCAAGAGTTTAGATTTATAGTCAAAAGATATTTTTGACACATCAGGAAATCCTATATAGTCCAGACATATATCAAATGAGAATAGACAAACAAAGACATAAGCTCATCAAGGTAGGATTCAAACAATAATGGAAACAAATCCAAATTTTACCATTATTTACATCACTATACAAATAAGCACGATAAGTTACTAGGAAATGAATTAACCCCTTAAATGTAATCATAACCAAGTATTACCACAACAAGTCCTTTATTAAAAACATCATTGAAGCCTCAAGGGTTAAGTATGGCAGTAATAACCATACTTAATAATCTAGAATTAGTATATGTGTTTTATTTCTCAAATACTAATGACTAAAGAGAGGACGTCAAAGAGTCGAGGCATAATATAAAAAATAAATATACAACCAATTAAAACATTATAGTAAATATAATCACCATTATAAATTATATAATAATGAAATTCTAGTTTAAACAAGATATGATAGATAATGAAGGTCTAAAACCTTATTTTTATGATAGATAAAATATTATATTCCAAAATATAATTCTTATATGATAATATAAACATCTGGTGCATCAATAAGAATGATTAGCTGAAAGAACACACTACTGAGACTAAGTTGTTCCATAATAATAGGAAAGCCAAATAAAAGATCAAAAACATCTAAAGGGTTTATTTAGGACAATTATTTCCTACAGTAAAACATTTTAAAACAAGGTCAACACATAGTTGTCAAGTCATTTTCCTTCTACTAAACAATTTGGCATAGAAATTTAAACTACACCATGACAATTCATATTTTTTGAATCATAAAGCATATAACGAAATACTATCCTCATATACCACTTGTTTACTTGATTTAGATACATCTATTAGTGAACACTTTTTATCATAATTGTTCATATATAAGGATACCATTCTACACATATATAAATAAGTGATATACTATTCACAACAGTCTCATGCAATGCTTGATTCTTTCATTCCAACTCTCATGCTACAAGGATCCAAATAAGGCAAATGTAATTTCAACATTTTATTTTTACCAATCCAAACATTTCAATAAAAAATTAAAAAAACACTTTAACTCTAGTTATTTAGATCAAATCAATTCCAAGCACCTGTGTAATTAACAACCTAGACAAGGAGTAATTTTGTTGCGGAAGTCTCCCAGAATGGGGTCTGAATAACAAGGCCACAAAGGAGAGGGTTGATTCAGATTGTTGGATTCAATTCTTGTGAGGTTAATATTGAGGTTTGGAGTATTATTAATAGATAACCATGGGGATAGATACTTATAAATATCTAACGTCTGGGCTATTTGGAGTTAATTTACTCAAAAAAATAAATTAAATGGCTAAGGGAAATGACTCACTAAAAATAAGAAATTACCCAATCAAAACAATAAAAAGGGTCTCTCACACAGATAAATATAGGTATAATTCATTACCAATTTAATTTTGAGAAAAAATAGATGTCTACTAAAAGAACCAAACCTCTTTCAAAGCTAATTTGCAGCTAGTTACAACCCAAATAACATAGTTTCTTTTATAATTTCCTCATAAAAATTGTGCCACTAAAAGTCAACCGAGCTGAGGAGAAGCAATTTGATTGTTGATGCTATTTATAATATGATAAAATAAAATGTTTCAATTCTTATTTTTAGTCAACTATAGGTTTAGGTATTTATTTAAGGTTGTTATTTGGGTTGATTAGCTAATTTTCTAGCCTACAATTATATCAGCTTAAATGTTAGTCAAGGGGCGTAATAAAAAAATAACATAAAACTTAGCTCTATCAAAATTACCATGATACAACCACATGGCCTCAACCTATATATCTATGTTAATTCATGCTTAGACTACCATTTTATGCCATAATTCCATTGTGACATTTTGTTAAACAATGCATGTAATCTTTATAGTCCACAATTTTGTAAAACGATTCAAGGAAAGGAGTAACACAGGCCTACAACTATTTTATTATTTATTTATTTTCTTATTATAATTTTCAATATTTTATTGAAATCAAATTCCAAATCTTTTCTTAACATTATTTTACAGAGGATAAGAGGCTTAAATAAGGTTATCCAGAATTGCATGCAATCTCAAAGGAGAGTCTACAACTAATAAGCATTATACAAAGAGTATATTCACAACACATATTATCAACATCTTGAAAATATATATAAGCTAATTTATACACCAAGTAGATACTAAGGATAAAAATAATAATATGAGGAACTCTCAATACATTACCATCACCTACTTAGTCTAGCAAGCTAACCTCCACATAAACAATGACATCAAATGGCTTGATGATCTTTGCCAAGACCAAATGGGTTACTGGGAAATGAAGTTGAATCTCATATCAACACATCTTAATAAAAATATCTAAAAACCCAAGATTTCATAGATATTTCCCAGCTAGGCCAAAGTAAGCAAACACAAGATACAATGTGTACTTTATTTTATAAACAAGGCTACAACATTTTATATTCCAAAAGGAAACCCATGACATCAAATATAATTGAAAGTGAATAAATAGGCCCGATCAAGGTCAAATAATTTACTATACTTTCCATTCATTATTATCAAGTAGGACACAATATTCAAAAACCCCAAATACAACCCCCACAATACCTCTACACTCATTAATTTAGAGGTTCCCATATGCATGCTTATACATGATTATAAGGGCCTATATCTCAAAGAAAAAAGTTAAAAATTACCATAATGTAATTTAAGCCAAATGCAAAATTGTTTAGAATAAATAGAGCAACTTGCTTGGAATCATTGCCCTGGCTAATAAACAAGACCCTTTTCACTAATATTGTCCTCATGATGTCATCAAACCTTCTCCTTTTATGTGGTCTCCACTCTTTAACTCCTCTTTAAAATGCATGTGACAATTTATAATTTTTGCAAGCACCAACATGCTTCCTTGTGGCTACAAATGGTGATCTTGGAAAGATTTATCATGCACATGCAACTTTCCCATAATTCCCATAAATCTCTTCCTTCCACCTCTGCCCCCAAATGGAAAAATGATGGCCCCAAAACATGAAAAACCCTAAATTGACTACATCCTCCAAATTGATTATGGTCAATGATAATGATAAACATAATGATTTATTAAAATCATTTCATTTTTGACTTTATAAGATCATTGCCCTAATGGCCCAAGCTATTATAGCATAAGACTTGCAGGTTAAGTATTTGTTTTTAATTCAATCATTTAATTTTTGATCAATTTTAATTCAAAGACCTAGAAATAATCACTGGGTCCAACAAGGATTTTTTATAACTTTGACAACTTGTCAAATAACCAAGTTTTATTAAATAATAGGATAATCAAATTCTCATAAATAACTTGAAAATTGATAGCTACAAGACTTATGTGAACTCCCATAAGGGACCAAGTTAGCGACATGGCCATTTAAAGGCTCACAACATAATGCATAATAGATATCAAAGCTAATGCAACATTTGAGCCATTTACATTCATAACTCTAAGCTAAGGCCAACCTGTTACTGATTTATTTGCAATGTTTAGAACATAATAATATCATATCTAAAAGTCATAAAATACCCTGAATAATACACATCATGCAAGGAATCAAATTGATGCAAAAATAAGATTACTCTAGAAGTAGGAGATTCTTTAAGTGGAAACAAACTTCTTGTAAATGAGAATCTTAACCCATCTTGACACTCAACAGAATAATATCCTTGAATAATTTTACAGCTAACATGTGCAAGACATCCTTCCTAAAGGAACTAAATTAGAATAGGATAGTTGGGTGTCCTATGAAACTATAAATCATTATGGCCACTTATCTCATCATCATGACTCTAATCATGGACATAATGAGACCAAATGATTATTATAATCATCATTCTATAGGACCTCATAGCTATGCAAGTCGTTATACATGTCAGGAGTCTAGAACAACAAACATGCTCTGACTCCACTGTTAGGATTAGGAAGCACAATTGATTACCACGTACAAGCAACTTAAATATGTAGAATTAAACCAGAAGTAGCAAGTAACTAGAATTCAGAAATAACACAAAATATGAGAGACAATACCCAATTGTATTAATACTCTTCCAGAAAGAAATTATAATGAAGAGATGCCACACTCTTCCACACCTTACAGGGTTCCCACACCAAGTGTACAATAATTCACTTTCAAGAGCTCACTCTCTCAATTACGGTCCCAACAACAACTCAAGCACAGAGTTGCTATTCACCTCCAACCAGTTAGTATCACTACTGCCAGTACCACCAGTCAGTATCACTACTGCTAGTATACAAGTGCTCCACACACTCCAAATCTGAGTACTCCATGCACTCTAAGTACACAACGTACTCCAAGTAGATCTCTCCTGATCTTGCTACCTGTTGTGTTGCTGTCACCTTTGATCCTACTGCCCCATAGATCACCTTTGACCTCACACACACACACACACACACACACACACCTACAAATCAATGATCTTACTTACCCATGTAGATCTCTCTACACCCTGAAGAACCCTTGTCCTTGCCTCACCAAGTCCTTATGATTCTCCAAACCAGTACCCCAGTGGATCTTCTACCAAAACTTGCACAACCTGCAGCTCTACTTGATCATACACACTCGACACCCCTTTGGAACTAGGAGGAACACACCTTGCTTTCTTCACTCTGAATGAGCTAACCTTACTCTTACTCAACTAGCACACTTTACAATACAGCCCATGAGTCTATTATATAGATCTCATGTAAACAATAATTAGACATCCAATTACAATAATTATATCTGCAACTCAAGACTAAAATTAGCCTCTTAACATGTAAACAACCGATTCATTAACAAACTGTTCATGCAACCGATAGTTTTAGAACCACATAGGTGATTGACATCGGTCCCTATCTAGCTGGAGATGACTGATGTCGGCTGATCCCTGACTGATGTCAGTTTGCTCTACACTGGATATGACCAACGTCAGTTGATCAGATCAACGTCAGTTGCTTTGCAACTCAGCAACCTCTCAACAACCTCCTCCATGTCTACATTAGTGAAGATTTTAGCTCCAGAACCTAACAATCTCCCACTTGGAGATAAATAGTTGCACTATCCTATACCTATACCCCATCTAATCTATTTCCTAGCTTGTATTCCTCTTCAAGATCAATCCCGAAGACCAACCACCACAAAACCTATGGTACACCCCTATCATCCAAGTAACCTACCACATCTGCATCTACAAACCCATGTAGAAAAGAACTTGACCCTGCATCACATGTCAACTTGCTGCTGGTCCCTCGCATATACCTGAGAATATATTGAATTGCCCTCCAGTGCTTCTTTCTCAGATCGGCTCCAAACATTCTGACAGCTCCCACTACATGGGAAAACTTAGGTCCAGTACGCATGTACTTAATCTCATCATGTGAATTAGGACACTGTTCATAAAACTGTCCAACCCATCAACGTGCTAACTAGTTTCACACAATCATCTGGAGACAAAATCAACCTGTGATCTTTCATGTCTCTAGAACACACTTATGCCAAAGAATTTTTCTCCTCCAAATTCTTCATGACACACCTCTGAACTAACTTTACCTTTAGCTCAAAAAAACCTTGTATGTGTAACCCTGCATCAAGAAAACACACAACATACAATAACAGGATAATATAGCTATCATCATCCACCTGGTAAAGAAACTATAGTAGTTACAATGACATTGACTAAAGCCATGCTTTGTCATCCACCTATCAAACTTGTACCACTGTCTTGGAGCTTCTTCAAGACCATATGACCTGGCCTTCCGTCTCACGTGTCCATTCTCTCTATTATTTAACTAAGGTATCCATTCATCTTTCAGTGCTTTCATACCGGCTGGAAACCCTACCAAATCTCTTATTTGGTTTTGCATCTTATTCATGCCACGCTCCCACTGTTTCCTGGATCCTTCCTGCTCTGCAGTGAGCAACGAGTATAAAGAAGAGGAACAATGAATTTGAAGCTTACTTACCCTTTCAGTCCTCCCCATGGGCATTTGAGACTCCTTGATAGCTTGTTGTCCATCCAAAATCCATTTCAGTGACTGACCTTGGTCACCACATAGTCTGCATCTGACTGACGTCAGTTCCATGCAACTGTCCAGGTCACCGATGCCAATTATCCTACTGACATCAGTCTCCACCTACCTGACACCACCGACTTTGCCTATCTGTTCGATGTCAATTTTCCCTGACTGACGCTGCTACCTGTGTTGTTCTTGTGAGTGATGACTTTTTACTTGTGAGGTCTCTTTGGATCAAAACCCTATCCAAATTGCCCTGTTTAGAGATATCCATTCCCATCCACTGATCTCTGTCCGTCATCTCCTCTAAGAACACCAAAGCTTTTCAGTTCTTAAGTATGTCAAACACATCTGACTTCCTCTTAAGAACATGCATCTCCTTCGTGCTCATGTGACCAAGCCTACAAAGCCATGTCTTCACAACAGAAGAAGATATAGTAATACAAGCAAGTAGATAAAGAGTACCTGCTTTCTTACCACACGCTAATTCAAGTGCATCCGTTGTGAGAGTTTCTGTGCATCTCTCATCACCCAACTTTCCTGAAGCAATTAGCCGCATCTTCAAGACTGGGACCTGCATGACCTTCTTCAACACCCATGTGTTGGGCACCTACAATTTCGGCAACACTTCCCCTTTGCCAATACTTTGACAAGGCTCACCAACCCCTCTATTTGGGGCTGCATGGAAAGAGGCAACAGAATCTATGAAACAAGATTCTACTTTATCCAAGGAACATCCCAGAGCATCCTGTGCAACAACACCTGTAACATCTGCTTCTTCAGTTCCTTCATGTTGATCTTCTACTAACCAACAATATTTCTTTACCTGCTCTTTCTTTTCATAACACCATAATTAACCATTCATACTTTTCAATTCCTCCATTCTTAGTGTACTTTTTTTTGCCATTGCTATACTCCCACTCAATCAAAAACCACTGAGAGTGACCTATAATCAAACACAAACCTACTCCCTGCAACCTTAGCTCTGATACCACTTGTCAAGAATCTAGAACAACAAACATGCTCTAACTCCACTGTTAGGATTAGGAAGCACAATTGATTACCACGTACAAGCAACTTAAATATGCAAAATTAAATTATAAGTAACAAGTAACTAGAATTCAGAAATAACACAGAATATGAGAGATAATACCCAATTTTATTAATACTTTTCCAAAAAGAAATTACAATGAAGAGATGCCACACTCTTCCACACCTTATAGGCTTCCCACACCAAGTGTACAGTAATTCACTTTCAAGAGCTCACTCTCTCAATTACGGTCCCGACAACTCAAGCATAAAGTTATTGTTCACCTCCAACCAGTCAATATCACTACTGCCAGTACCACCAATCAGTATCACTACTGCTAGTACACAAGTGCTCCACGCACTCCAAATCTGAGTACTCCATGCACTCTAAGTACACAACATACTCCAAGTAGATCTCTCTTGATCTTGCTACCTGTTATGTTGCTGTCACCTTTGATCCTGCTACCTCGCAGATCACCTTTGACCTCGCACACACACACACACCTGCAAATCAATGATCTTACTTACCCATGTAGATCTCTCTACACCCTGAAGAACCCTTGTCCTTGCTTCACCAAGTCCTTATGATTCTCCAAACTAGTACCTCAGTGGATCTTCTACCAAAACTTGCACAACCTGTAGCTCTACTTGATCATACACACTTGGCACCCCTTTAGAACTAGGAGGAACACACCTTGCTCTCTTCACTCTGAAGGAGCTAACCTTGCTCTTACTCAACTATCACACTTTACAATACAGACCATGAGTCTATTATATAGATCTCATGAAAATAATAATTAGACATCCAGTTACAATAATTAGATCCGCAGCTCAAGACTAAAATTAACCTCTTAACATGTAAACAATCGGTTTGTTAACAAATTGTTCATGCAACCGACAGTTCTAGAACCGCACAGGCAACTGACGTCGGTCCCTATCTGGCTAAAGATGATCGACGTCAGCTGATCCCTGACCGATGTTAGTTTTCTCTGCACTGGATATGACCAACGTTGGTTGATCAGATTGACGCCGGTTGCTTTGCAACTCAGCAACCTCTCAACAACCTCCTCCATGTCTGCATCAGTGAAGCTTTTAGCTCCACAACCTAACAATATACATGATTAATTTACTTACATTAAAATCACATTGGTTTAATCTATCAACAAAGTTCATGATTTGGTGAAAGAGCTCAAATAAGCACATGATTATGTAACTAAATTTATAATTTCCCCTTAATGGTCTAAAAGTTAGGGACCTGACATCCTTCCCCCCTTAAGAGAACATCATCCTAATGCTCAAGGAAAATATAAGCAGCTAACTACTTCGTATTTCAAGCATATCATTTTTTATAGGCAATAATACTTCCTTGAATTTTTGGATCCTTGTACATATCTCCAGCCTAATTCTAAAAAATAAAAATTAGAATTTCAAACTAAAATAGTATTATGTTAAATTTTTCATCAAAATATGGATATATCATCTATGTCACCAACAATTCCATCATCAAAATTTACAAAAAATGCATTTTTTCATCTAATTACCAATATGTAGATTTATGACAACAGTTGATTTAACACAAAGTAGCTAATTGTAAATCATATTCCACATTTAAGCATGGCATTTTCCATCAAGGAATGAAAATTATTGTAGTAATTACACTATTATGTGGTCATTATACCACATTTTATTATGCTTCATGCATATTTCTACCATTCATTTTAAAATGAAATCTATAACCAAAAAATCATACTGCTATGGTTGTAAAAATTATATTTTTTTGTGGGTGATCTAAAACTCAAAAGTTTTGGTTGATAAATATTTCAATAGCATAGAAATAGCACAGTAATAATGAATTCTCTGAGAAGAGATGTAGTATTACTCAAGATCGCAATACAAATATATGCTTATCTCTAGGAAGAGATGTTTGTCTTCAAATTTTGGGTCACCTCTTCATTTATACACATTTTGAAATCATGGGGAGGATTTGGAATGTCATCAATCTTGAGGGAGATTAAGTGGTTCAACTTCCAAGATTTAAAACAATACAAAATTCAAGGAATTACTATCTTTAGAAACTTACTATTTTTATACTGCACTACTAAAATTGAAATTTGGGGCACTTCCATTAGGTTTTCAAGAGTCAAAATTCATAGAGAGGAGATCCATGCCATCTCACAATGTTATCCTCATTCTTATCTTTCCAATGGTTCCAACAATGAGTCAATTGGAGCTACGGTGTAAAAGTTATGGCTCTCGAAAGTTCTTTCATCAATTGGGGTGGAACTGTCACCCAAATTGTCACCTAAATTATTTCCCGAATCATTCCTCCCTCCTTGAAAATCAATGGTCCCCATTGCGTCAATGTTCCCCTTCAAGTGTGGTAGTTGTGTCTTGATTTGATTCTCTATGAGCCACTCACCTTAGTGGCTAAGCTAGCCCCTTTTGACCACTCGATAAAGCGGAATAGAGCATCCTCTTGTTGTCTTCATCCAAGTATCCACAATTTGATCCTCTTCCACTAGAGAAAAACTTTGTGGATCAAGCTTATCAATGTCTTGTTGTTCTACTACAATTTAAGTGTCCAATAGAGTTGGGTGATATGGTTTGAGGAGCTCCACATTGAATATTAGATGCAGACCAAGGTAGGCTGGTAGGTTCAACTCAAAAGCATTTTCTCCAACTTTTTTGGTGATGGTGTAGGGAACATATCATAGAGGCTAAATCTTTCTGTGTGGGATTGAAAGTCATTCCTTCTGAATCCAAAACCAAACCTTGTTACCCATAATAAAATGGTGTGCAATCCTATGTTTGTCATGGCGTTGCTTATACTTCTGATTCATCTTTTCCAAGATGTCATGAACTTGTTACTGGATGTGTTACATTTATTCAATAAACTTTATTGCTTTTGCTACCTCAGATCTTCCATGAGGTGTGTTTTCCATGGTGGAAAATGGAACATCTATATCAATTGGTGCCATGGGTTGGAACCCAAAACATACTTGAAATGGACTATGCTTGGTCGAGCTGTGCAATGCCCGATCGTATCCATGTTGTATGAAAAGAAGTCCCTCATCCCATGTGCGTGGATGTTTGGAGTGATACATCTGAATCATGTGAATCATCAAGTGGTTTACCACCTCTGTCTGACCATCAATCTATGGATGGAAGGCTGTGGACTTCATAAGCTTAGTATCGATCATCTTCCATAGAGTGGACCAGAAGATGCTCAGGAACCTGCTATCTCAATCTGAGACAATGGACTTGGGGAGACCAAAATGGAGCCATACATGACTAAAATATAGTTGAGTAGTTTCCTCAACAGATATATTTTTCTTACAAGCAATCATGATAGCCATTTTTGAAAAATGATCAACTACCACAAAAATACAGTTCTTGCCATGTTTTGAAGTGGGCAAACCTGAGAGAAAATCTATTGAGATAGATTCCCAAGGCCTGGTTGGTTCTAAAAATGGCGTGTACAATCCTTGCTTCTTATTTTTTGGCTTAGATATTGCACATGGGGTGCAATATTTGAGATATCTTTCCATATCCTTTCGCATATGGGGCCAGTAGAAGTGTTTTTGAAGAACTGCCAATGTCTTTTCGATACCAAAGTGTCCAGCTGTCCTACTGAAGTGTGCTTCCCATATCATCTTTTGTTGCTCTACAACTGGAACACAGATGTGCCCCATATGACAGAGGACATTATCTTTCAAATAGAAATTAGAAACATGTTTACCTTTTTGAAGCACTTGATATGTATCAGCAAAGGTAGGATCTACTTCATACAGAGCACCCCAAGTGGCAGTCTCATGTCCGCACAGGTCAAGAATCATTTTGAGTGTAGTAATTGGTGGGTGGCTCAGACAATCTATAGCTATATTTGAGCTCCCCTTTTTGTGTTTGATTATCAGGTGGAATTTCTGAATATATGTGGCCCACTTTTGGTGCCTCTCATTTCATAGTTTACTTTACATCTGGATGAATTCTAATGGTCTGTGGTCAGTGTGGATGACCGTCTCTCTCGACAAGATGTAGTGTTTCCATTATTTGTAGGATTATACAATGGCATAGATCTCCTTATCATATGTTGGATATTTCCTGACTGTATCAGTGAAAGTTTCACTGTGATATGCAACAAGATGGCCATGTTACATGATGACAGCTCCCATGGCATATTCAGATGCATCTGTCATCAACTCAAACGGTTGATGCAAATCTGGCAAGGCAAGAACAGGGGCTGAGTAGAGTCTGTTCTTCAAATTCTCAAATGCCCTTTGTTTTATTTCACCCCATTGAAATGTAGCTTTAGCTCCTCCTTTAGTCACTTAGGTTAGTGACCAAGCAACATGTGAAAATCTAAGAACAAACCTGTGGTAGAAATTTGCAAGACCCAAAAAGTTGCAAAGCTTTGTGAAGGTCCTTGGTGTGGGCCATTCTTGAATAACCCAAATATTTTTTGGATCAACATGGACCCCTTCCTCATTCAAATTGTACCCAAGGTACTAAATTATTGTCATCCTAAATCTGCATTTGTCAAGATTTGCATACAACTTGTGCTCTCGAAGAGTTGGAAGCACCTTACGAACATGTTGCAAATGTTCTTCCCATGTTCTGCTATAGATGAGTATGTTATCTAAGTAGACAACCATGAATGAGTTGTTAAAGGGTCATAGTATGTCATCCATCATCCTCATGAAGGTTGCAGGTGCATTAGTTAAGCCAAAAGGCATAACCAACCATTCAAAGAGCCCCTCCTTAGATTTGAATGCAGTCTTCCAGACATCAGTGGGATCTATGGGAATTTGGTGATAACCAGATTTGAAATCAATTTTGGTGAAGAACTTCGCACCATAGAGCTAGTCTAGTAGGCCATCAATCTTGAGGAGAGGGCAGGGATTCTTCACAGAGATTTTATTTAGGGCTCGATAATTAATGCAAAGCCTCCATGTTCCATCTTTCTTCGGTGCCAAGACAATTGGGCTACCACAAGGTGAAGAGCTTGGCCTAATGTGACCCTTTTGGATCAATTCTTAAATCTATCTTTTGATCTCATCATTCTCTAAAACTGATCTATGATACACAGGACTGTTAGGCAAAGGTGATTCTGGGATCAAATTGATAGAATGTCTTACCTGGAAATGTAGTGGAACTCCTATGGGTGACTTGAATAAGTCATCATATTCTCCTGTGATTCATCCTATATGCTTTTGTTGTTGTGTTGATTGTGTAGTTAGGACTGCAACATCAGCCTTCTTGGATTTCTATGGTTTGACCACCATGAGAACAAATTGCTTTATCGTTTCCACCAATCTCTTACATTACTTAGCACTGATTAGGGAGATAGATGTGGGAGGTGGTACCTCTGGTACCCTATAGTGTCGTGTTCCAAGAGTGAGGGTGATCTTTTGGGTTCGTGATTCATAGATGCCATGTCACTCATACATGAATGACTGACCAAGGAGTACATCACAAACATCTAGATTGACCACATCACACAAGACTTCATCTTGGAATGGTTTTATAGCATATGAAAGAAGACACTGATGGGTGACACGAAGCTCTCTCCTTGGGCTCAACCATCCAATACTGTAGGGCTTTAGATGAGGCTTCATGGATAGATTTAGACTTTTCACAACTTTAGCAAAGATTAAATTCTTTTGACTCCCACTATCAAGAATGAAATGCAGAGGCTTACCTTTTACCCATAATTTGGAGTGAAACAATATTTCTTTGTCATCTGGTCTTTCCTCACAAGTCTATGATAAAGAGATGATGGTGTCAGGCTTAGCATCTACAATTTCTTCTTCATCCTCTTCGACTGTGGGTTGTGTATGAGGCAGAGTAGTAGATATCAAGTATTATGACTCAGAGAGTAGTCACTTGAGGGCTCGACATTCTTCTTTGGAGTGAGTTCCAATTTTGTGGTAATCACACCATTTTCTAGCCTTCCCCTTCTAGGATTTCTTATCTTGAAACTCCTTCTGCTTCCAATTTTGGCCTCGTGTTTGACCTTCCTTATCACTTTTCCATTTTGAGGGTTGACTCTTTGTATTCTTTCTACCATGCTTCTGTTCAATCTTCACTGCAAATTTGTATGCCTCACCAAGGGTTTTCGAATTGAAGAGTTCCATTTCCCCCCATATGTACCATTGTAGTCCACCATGATATTTAAGAGTCTTATGTTTCTCACTTTCTTGAATGCCCAATCTTGCAGACAAAGAATGAAAAGTGTCTATGTAATCTTGAACAGATTGGTCCTTACCTTGGTGAAGTTGTTGCCACTATATGTATAGATCATCATATGCTTCGATGGGATAGTATTCTTCTTTCACTGCTTCCACAAAATCATCCCAGGTAGGTTCCACCTCAAGGCCAATGTCATCTGTACTGAACCTCTTTTTTTACACTTCCCACTAGTTTTTCATGGGCAATGATGATTTTAAAAGAGCAAAAGTATCTTTTCTCCATCGATGAACTTATTTATAGAGAAGTAGGAAGATAGTTGACCCAACCAATTTTCTAATGCATCAACATTTATTTTGCCTTCAAATGTAGGAATATCAAAATTTACCTGAACCTTGAAGGGTGTTGGGGCACTGAAAGGACATTCCCTAGATGAGGAACCAGGAAGTGTAGCTACGGAGCCAAAATTTCCCATCGAAAGTGTTTGAAGAATTTGGGCAAATTATTGTAGCATATGCGCTTGTTGCCATTGGAGGGATTCATTCAGCATTTCCTTGAAAGGATCAAATGTCTCGGTGTTGTCTGCCATTTGAAGTCATTTGGAGTGAACAAGTGGAAATTTTGGAAGCTCTGTTGTTTCTCACCCAAGCTTCTTATAGCCTGACCTCGTCCTCAGGATCATACACTCTCAAGACAAACCACTCTGATACCATTGATCCAAAACTTAGAAGTTCCAGTTGATAAATATTTCAATAACATAGAAATAACACAGTAACAATGAATTCTCTGAGAAGAGATGTAGTATTACTCAAGATCGCAATATAAATATATGCTTATCTCTTAGAAGAGATGTCTATCTTCACATTTTGGGTTACCTCTTCATTTATACACATTTTGAAAGCATGGGAGGATGTGGAAGCTCACCAATATTGAGGGAGATTAAGTGGTTCGACTTCTAATATTTAAAACAATATAGAATTCGAGGAATTACTATTTTTAGAAACTTACTATTTTTAGACTGCACTACTAAAATTGAAATTTAGGGCACTTCCATTAGGTTTTCAAGGTTCAAACTTCATCAAGAAAATCTCATTCCATCTCAAGATGTTCTACTCATTCTTATCTTTCCAACGGTTCAAACGGCAAGTCAATTGGAGCTACGGTGCAAAAGTTATGGCACCCGAAAGTTCTGTCATCAATTGGGGTGGAACTGTCACCCAAATTGTCACCTAAATTGTTGCCCGGATCAGTGGGTCAATGCAACATCCCACACCAACCACACCAAACACAAGATAATCCATTCCAAGAATGCACATTCAACTCCCAAGGTTCTCATAATTTCCTCCATTGATTTGTGAGATCACATGATGGTTCCAGGACTCCCAATCCCACCATCATCCTGCACTTACTTCTTCATAGTATTTAGAGTAACTAAGATTTCAAAACCACCTGATCGGGATTTTACATTGCTTATTTTGAGCATAAATATTCATTTTAGTTATGATTTAAATCAAAACATTCATTCTAGAATATTATTCCAAGTTAACTATCCATTACTTATTCATAACATGCTTGCATTTATAGACTAATACATGCATAAGTTACAAGTGCAACCTTGTTATAATGCATAAGAATCCAACTTACATGACCATTTGGTACTTCAATAGGTTACATCAAGGAATTTACACATGGATTATTTTAAAAATAACCTCTAAAAGGTGGGTAAAGGAACACTTGATCCAAAATATGACATTTATGTATGAAGATACCATGGCCGTCTAGTGGCATACATGGTGCACACACCCAAATGATTTAGGTTGTTACTTCATGCAAAGGGGAAAAATGGGTTTTTAGCCTATGAGAGGCTACACTTCCTAATCCATACCTAGTCTTGAGTCAATGGATATATAGTACTCCCCCACCCTCAACCTCACACTTTTATTGATACTCATGCCTTAGTGCAACAATTCAGGGTTACATAATACATTACAACACTACACCTTGATAGTTTTTAACTAGCAGAGTTAATTTCAGAAATGGAAGTTACACTATACAAATGATTTTCTACTTTTCACAAGTTCCATGGGTTAACATCATACAACATATATATGATAAATACTCATAGAATAATATTGGTATTAGGGAGCAATTATAGAACTCTCATGGTTAACCACATTCACATATCATAAAAAAATTACAAAGGTGGTATGTTTTGATATATTCACATACAACATATAATAGTCTTACATGCATAAATAAATCACATGAAATAGGGTACACATGATTGAATTAGGTACTTTGGTGATTTATGCCAAGAACACATCACAACACATAAACATACTTACAACTAAAGCATAAGGGTCATTGAATGCCATCAATCCAATCAATAATTATATGCCATCTTGATATGACATCAAATGTCTATAATGTCTATTACCACGAAATTATCAAGATTCAACCAACAAAACCTTCATGTTATATGTGCAAGTCCATTACCTTGGATGAAACAATGCTACCCAAGCACTAACATATTATTTTAAATGTTGCATACCTATAACCAGTCACTTATAGTGATGTATAATCCATGTAAGGACATACAACCACCAACATAAGCAGTTTTTTACACACCAAAACTTATTATTACCTTTGCCAAGGTCTAATTTTGCACCTCCCAAGGGCATATTTTCTTTGAAATAGCCTAGTTCAACCATGATCAACTTACACCCATTGAGATATTCTACTCAACTCAAGTTATCCTTCATAATAATGTCATGCATATTGCTATGTAAACTCAATAATTACTTGAACCTTAAATTTTATTGAATTTTTAAATAACATTTATAACTAATTCTAAAATTTGAATATTGCCTAATAAGGCTCATTTTGGTGATTTTTTGCATTTGGACTTTTGTTACACCACCTTTTGACCATTCCCAAGGTGAGTTAATCCGGTTTGGTGCAATACATACCATATTTTCAGCACTTCTTTATGCAAGACAATATTATTTCCATAATGAGCGTCACAATAGTTCCTCTTGATCTTTTGTCACAATCTTGATTTATAAATCATATTTAATTACTTGATCTTAAAATTTCAAGTTTTCCATCCAATCCATTATAAATTATAAATTAGTAATTTAATTCTTGTCAAATTATCTTGGAACTCATGCCCATGCAAATAATTAATACAACTAGAAGTATATGCACTTGAACATAGATAATAGGCTCTAGAACTCATTCTACCAATCTGAATGGTGGTTGCATCCCTCATCTATTGGAGCATGTTCATGATTAGTTTTGAAAATTTATGAGCATACCAAAGCCCATTATTGCATATCCATTAAACTGGGAATGGTAGCCAATAACCATTTATGCCATGCAAATAAAACAACTCAAAATTCTTCCTTTAAGCAGAGATTACTAAACTCATTGACTTACCTTAGTAAACTAGTTGCTCTCTCCTCAATCAACCCTCCAGGCTTAGGTTTTTTGTACTCAACACACCCCAATCTAGAAAAATTTCAAGTAGGGATCCATTACAGTATGAAAAGACCTAATTTTGTTTCAAAAATCCTCATCATTAGAATTCATGTGTATACTTAGCAAGATTTGAGGCTTTAAAGTTATTATTTGTCATATTGATGATTCTTATTAAGTATGTGTTTCCTATGTTAATATGATTAACATTTCCCTAATTATCCAAGATATTGCTATATATTTTATTTGGACTAACCTATTGATGATTTTTATAAGGTTTACATGTATAAAAGTTTTATGAATTTATGAAAAAACTACAAACTAAATTTCTTAAGTTTCAGACTTCACAGATTTTCCACATTGCAGATTTTACAAGTTACAACTTTTTTCTTCAAAACTTTGGTCTTCAAAACTTTTTCTCTTCACAACTTTTGTTCATCAACACATTTTTTATTTGTAAATTTTACCATCAAGATTTTTTCCATTAGAAGATTTTTTATTCATGACTTTTGTTTGTTGAGAGTTTTGTTGTCTCAACTTGTGTTTGTTGTGAGATTTGTTCATCATAAATTTTGTTTGCATCGCTCAAATTGGTATTCATGATTTCACAGGTTTTGGTCCTCAACACTTCATCTTCACACAAAATGGAAAATGAAATTTCAATAAAAGTTCCAACACCTGACTTTCAAGATAATGTCACATGGAATAGTTGGCTTCTTTGCAAAATTAGTGATAGAGCAAAACTTTTCCAAAGATAACAATGTGACATTCTTTCAAATGTGTGCAAAGTCTACGTGGTTTACCCACCAAAGTAGAGTGGAAATGTTTGACTCAAACAAGTAAAGTAAGTCTAGATTTGTTGGACATTAATGGTGCATGAACCATAATTAAAGTTTCTATCCTTGAGCTATAAGATCAAACTACGAAGAGACATTATGCTTTATTGATTAACAAATAACTCGAGCTAACTTACACTCCAAGAGAACTCAAATCCCTAGATACTTGCATTTAATTGTAAACTACTTACAGAGAGAGACCAACCAAATGAATTATCACTAGAATTACTTGGATAAAACATATAGTGAGATGGCTTCATCTTCCAAGGTGTTCAGGGGAGTTTCTCCACCATCCAAGTTTGCCATTAAATATATCACAAAATACATAGATACAATATTTGACATGACATTGTTCAATGGTGACTATGCCAATTACACAACACTGTGAGACATGATTGAGAATGTGGATGTGCATTCAATTGAGGAGGACCTAATTGCTGAGTGAAAACAACTGGTAGTTGAATTAATTATATTAAAATGACAACTCTATTTTATAGCTACTAAGTTCAAAGTAATACCATGCATTTATATGTTACAGGACCTATTCTTTGCATGTAAGGTCTATGATGGTTTTATTGATCATCTTAATCATAAAATAGTTGTAGCTTGTATTCTTGGGGATGCCTTCCAAAGATACCTATGATTCCCTATTGTAAATGCCACATATGGTGGCCCCACGTTGACTTATGGAAGGAAGCCAATACAGTGAAGAACACACTATGAAAATGGATAATACCAGGGGAGAAGGTGACCCTTAAAGGCACAACTCCCATATCAATCACAAAATTTAGAATGGGAATTCATATTAAGATGGCCTTACTCAATAGGTTTTTTAGGTGCACAAGCATCCAATACCTCTAATGGGAGTGGGTACCACTCCTTGAATTTATAATGACCTTAGAATTGACATATGCCCTTGGGGAAATAATTAGTGGCAAGTTGGTAGAACATATGTTTTAAAAGGATAAAAGACCCATGAGAGGTAACTTTTTCATGATGTCCTACTTGTTAGATGTTATTATGGCCATTATCTTTGTCCATGATGGAACACTCTGGGATCCAGTCCTAGATTGCATTAAGAATAGGGTATGTGACTAATTTTCCTTTTTGCATATCTAATCATACATGAGGAACATTATTAGGATTATTAAGAATGTATACCTGTAAGTTTAGAGAGTAATACACAATAACCTCTTCCCTGAGTATCTGAGAGCATTATTAAAACATTAGGGCCCAAGGGAGATTACTGGTTATACCTTAACTATACAATGATCATGGTTTTGAAGACCAAGGTTTCACCCTTGTGTCTACCTAAGTATTTTATTTACAAGTTGGTCAAGCAAGAAATGGCATATCAACTCTGGTGGAGAGTTGATGAAGATATGAAGAAGAAACACAAGGGCTTGTTTTATGGCTCTTCTTTGATGATCAATATAATTGGTTACACAAGTAAGAGACATTTTGGAGAGGTTGGAGAAATTTGGGAGTTATATCCATTAGCTTCATTATAGCACAAGGATTAGGATCCCCATGGCCTTATTCAAAAGTATATCCAAGGCCTAGGTATTTCCTACCAACATGAGCCATATGATTATGATTTTATCTTTTTAAACACTAAGGATGATGTTGAGGTCTTAGAGAGGGAAAAGATGATTGGCTTAACAAAAGATCACTTGAAATCCATATAGAGTGATCCTTCCCTCACAATTGAGGAGGCACATAATAGGCTTCCACCTCCAGGTGGATGGGCATCAATAGACTATTGGTCTTTAGGGCCTTCCCAATTGATTGAGGTCCAAGGGGAGCCATCTCAACCACCACCAATTATGATGATATCCAATAAGAAAGATCTAAGTGTGGAAGATAACCCTAATACCACTAGCTCTTTGGGAGGAGAACATGAACTAATCACCATTGAATCATCTGAATTTGAAGATGCAAGTAATCTTATTGCAAGTAATACACATGTTATTGTAGGCACAAATGTTCCATCTCCTTCTCCTCAACAAGCTACTCCTTTAATGAAGAGACCAGTGCTACATTACAATAGGAATCCAAAATTTCCTATGGATTCTACTAAATTAGCTAAGACCCATACAAGTTCAAACACAAATACATCATCACAAACATGGATTGAAGACCAAGTTGATACATCAAGAAGGACTAAGGCAACATTGAAATGTGACCATGCTCCTCTAGTTGATTACCCTAAGAATATAGATGAGGAAGAAGAGATAGAAAAGGCTAAGGTCTTGAGCCTTTAGGGACTAAAAAGAAAGGCACCAATGGAACCTATACCTCCAAGTGATCCTATTTCTACAATTATTCTTTCAATTCTTATTATTTCTTTAATTCCTATTGTCTCTATGGTACCTATTATTTCCCCAGTCTCTATTACTTTTGTAACCCCTATAGTGTCTTCAATTCCTATTATTACATCTCTTCTAGTTACTTCCACAATTCTTAGTATTTCCATTATATCTCCAGTTGCAGTGGACCCTACTATTCTTAAGACCAAGAAGGTCCACTTCAAGAAACCTACGTGAAAGCTTATAATTATGTAAGGCTAAATCCCAACCATTCGATTGGGTATCCCATGCTAGCATTTACTACCAATCTAGCTATTACAATTGCAACATCTAAAAGGGATGGTAGGAAAGTGACTTGTGTAGTGCATCCCCTCCCATAAATTGGTGATGTAGACTAGTCTAAAATCATTTTTACCTCCTTTCTAACCCAATTTTATGTGGAGGCATTAATGTAGTCTTTATGAGATATTTTTTTAGAAGCTTATTACCAACACACTCAGCCAATTAATCCTACATAATTGGTGATTCCATAGTGGGTTACGGATCTTAAGGCTTAAGCAGCATAAAGGCCTAACTTAGTGATTATGGAGCTATCCACAGTAAGCTTTATTTTTAACTAAGCCATAAGAAATGTGCAAAGGGTCAAGAAAAGGAAAATTTGAGATGACTCTAGAAGAGGCATAATTTAAGAGGATAAGCAGGATTTCTTCTCCTTATCTAAGAGGAAAAATTGAAAACTAGGAAAGTCTCCATATAATGAGGACTTCTTAGTATACTTGAAGGCTTAGACCGAGGCTCTAGGTGAATTACATAGAGGCACAAAACAAGCTAGAGAGGAACTATAATAAGAGATAGACCAAATAAGAGAACAATAAATTATGCACATTCTTAGGGAAATTAAAGATGATTTCCAAAATGCAGCCCTTAGGTTGTATAATATTTTGAACACTATTCAGACAGTGAAAATTGAATTGTCTCCTCATTTTGTTGAAACACCCAAATTATTAAATTCTTTGAAATTAGATGAAAATAAGCTCAAATTCATGGTCCCATACATGACCAATAAGGCCTATCACCATTTGGACCTAATAACACAACTTGAGGTAGCTAATGCACTCAATATGGTGGTTATCAGAACACATGAAGTGAGGGATTGGGTGTCAAGTGTGAAATCCTTGATTCTTAAACTAGCACAACATGAAAAAAAGTTGTGAAAATTTTGGATGAGTTGAAATTATCTCAATTTAGAGACTCAACTAGAAAATTAATTACTAGGGCCAATTTTGACTACTTACTACAATAAGCATCTACCAATTTCAAGTAGGACCTTCAAGGATGTACACTAGAAGAAATTGGGTAGGAACTCAATTTTGTAATCAAGAAAGTAACATAGGTATAAATATTTTTAGTATAATTTAGAACCACTAAGGCTGAGCATGGATGCCTATTGGTAGAAGTTAACAGGGTCCATAGTCCATCTCTGTTGAACATGGACATCATCAAGTCCCAACATAGTGTAGCATATAAGCACTACCAAGATTTAAAAACAAGTAAACAAGTATCTTTAGGTGCAATGCCTCCACCAACCACTTCAATTTCACCTACATCTTCAATAGTTGGGCCCACTATCACTAAAACTTTGATTACAATGGAAATAACTGCCTTCACATAAGTGTCATCTTCTAAAACTGCCTCCTTGTAGGTAACTTATTTTATCATTACCTGTTATTATTGTAACTCTAATTCTATTATAACATTTTTTTAATCTTACAAATCATTGGATGCATCTTATCCATGCATGTCATATGTGGCTTTTGACATCTGGAATATTCTAGAAATGGTGTAACTTTAGGCATTACTTAAGAGACGAGGTGTACCCATCCCAAGCTTATTTATACACGTATCTTCCTCATTCCAAAGGGAGGATACAATTTTGGGAATTTAATACAGATAATAAATCCTTTGGGTTGTTCTAAAAGTTTGTGTTGTAGGACTGTCTCTTTCATTTCTACATTTTATTGATTATATGGTTTGATCTAATTAGTAGTTTAACTCTTTGATATGTGCTATAATAATTTTATATGCCCTGTGGCTAATTAGTATAATTTTGTCAATAAAAAATATTTAATAGTAGTTTTATTTTGATAAATTTTTACTTTCATGCAATAAGTTTACTAGGTTAATCTTTGGATTTGTGTAGAAGTACTATTTTGATGCAACTTCTTCGAATGAGCAATAGTTATTCAAAGATGCTTTCTATTTATTAGCTATAATCTCTTATTAGGAGGTGCAAAAATAATCTTAATAACAATAGTTTTTAGATAATAACTTTGGGTTAATTGAGTTTTATCTCTCAAACTTATTTATTGTGTTTGTAAGTTGTGTGTACCAAAGCAACAAGCTACAAGCATTGGTTCTTGGTACTTGCTTTATTCAAGAATTAGTTTGAAAGAATCATTTCTATTTATTTATAGAATCTCTGTTTTGCCTTACCCTTCCCTCTATTTGTAGTTTCTTTGAGTTAATCTCACCTTAATATAAATCCATCACCATTCTATGCACCTCAAGTAAATCTAGAATTCGTATCCATAACCGAACCATCCAAGGTAACAACTTATTTGCTCACCATCATTCCACCAAAGGTTCATATAAAACTTAATACCTTGCAAATCATGCTCTGGAGTGGATTTCATCTCCATCAAGATCCTAAAATGTTAGAGGCTACCTCGTAAGGTTCCTTGGTGTACATAAAACCCATATCAATAAGTTGTACCCTTGGTCCTTCTAGACACTAAATATTCCAAACATCCTATGATATCTTGGTCATGAAAGTTACTCATAGATGCTGAGCACTCACCCTCAATTCTAAGAGTGAACTTTGGATCACCTTGACCCCTATTGACCCGCCCATATAGGTCAATAGGTAATCAAGTGAAGTTTACCCTAACGTAACACAAATTTGGAAAGGGTTGACTCAGCCAAGGATAAAGAGGACAACATATTACTGATAAGGATTCTTCAAGAATACCCAAAGTTTCTTTAGGAAGTTGATGCCTTTCCACATCTCCAAACTATGAAACATAAACCTGCCTATTTGATAATAATTTGGCATTGAGTTCCAACAAGCACAACATAAAATAGTTATGGAATGAAACAAAATCATCTTAGTGTAATTGGAAATGGTTGATAATTTTATCCAAAACCTTAAGAGCACAAGCTCTGATACCAGATGAAATTAACCCAAATTTGACCTAACATATGTGTGTGTTGTGTGCACATGTGCACATGTGTGTACACACACACACGTGTGTGTGTGTGTGTGTGTGTGTATACAAAAACTACCAATATATTAACCTCATGACACTAGCCTTAGTATGAAGACCTTCAAGTACCATAATTTAGACGTAAGCATAAGTGGTCAATCCTTTTTTTATTCTCATTATAAGATGGAGGATCAACTTTCTTAACTTGAGATTCTAATTGATTATAATGCTCACTCATTATAAGGTTACAGATTATTTATTTTATATATCTTAATCCAATATATAAATATTAGTTTAGACAAGGAAATCTTTATTCCCAAGATCAATCATAAAAATTAAAGACATTTAAAATTACTTAATATCATGGCATCTTATACTAGCTCCTCAACTCTAGCATCCAAGCCTGATCATGATACTCAAATAATTTGAACTTGAATGAATCAAAGCCATTATTTGAATAAGTGATTTAACCAAACATGGGCTTGCATTCACCTAAGCAAAGTATTATAGCTAACCTTATTCCAAGATGAGAAGTCACAAATATAAGTTTCTTTAAGAGAGATCACCATGTTTTGTTGGAACAATTTAAAATTATGGATAAACCCAACTACAAGGGCTTACTTAACGTTAATAAATCCCTTAAAAGGTATACAAGATCCTCCATGGTGCATACTAACCCCATCCAAAGGTTTTATAAATCCTAACTTAAGTGAGGTTCATACCCAACACTTATATTGTAGCTATACATTATTCATAATTTTAAGTTACAACTGTAAGATATTATCACATAAAGTTTTCACATGAGAAACCCTTTATCTAAAATGCCTTTAATTCACATAGAGTCATTAGGTTATTTCTATAGCCTACTCAAGAGAATAGATTTATAGTCAAAATATATTTTAGACTTATCAAAAAAATCTATACAGTCCAAACATGTATCAAATGAGAATAGAAAAATAAAGACATAAAATCATTATGGTAGGATTCAACCAATAATGGAAACAACTCCAAACACTTCCACTATTTACACCACTATACGAATAAGCACCATAAGTTACTAGGGAATGAATTAACCCCTCAAGTGTAATCATAACAAGGTATTTACACAACAATTCTTTTATTGAAAACATCTTTGAAGACTCAAGGGTTAAGTAAGGTAGTAGTAACCATACTTAAGAATTCATGCTAGAAAGTATTATCTATGTTTTATTTCTCAAATAATAATAATGATGAAAGAGAGGACATCAAAGACCTGAGGCATAATATAAAAAATAAATATACAACCAATTAAAATGCTTCACAAAATATAACCACCATTCCAAATTATATAATAATGAAATTTTGATTTGATCAAGATATAATAGCTAACGAAGGTTTGAAACCTTTTTTTTATGACCTAAAAGATTACATTCCACAAGATAATTCTTATATGATGACATAAACATTTGGTGCATTAATAAGAATGATTGGCTAAAAGAATAGACTACTGAGACTAAGTTGTTCCATAACATTAGAAAAGCCAAACAAGAGATCAAATGCATCTAAAGGAGTTATTTAGGATAATTATTTCCTACAATAAAATTTGTAAAAACAAAGTTAGCACATTGTTGTCAAGTCACCTTCTTTCCAAATAATAGTTTGGCATATAAATTTAAACTGCATCATGATAATTCATATTTTTTGAATTATAAAGCATATAATGAAATAATATCCTCATGTACCACTTGTTTACTTAACTTAGATGCAACTATTAGTGAATGCTTTTTACTAGAAGTAATCATCTATAAGGATACCATTATATACATGTATAGTCATTTGACATACTACTCATAACAATGTCATGCAATGCTTGATTCTTTCGTTCCAATTCTCATGCTACAAGGATCCAAATAATGCAAATGTACTTTCAACATTTTATTCTTACTAACTCAAACATGGCAATAATAAAATATTAAAATCAATTTAACTGTAATTAGTTAGATCAAATCAATTTCAAGCACCTTTGCAATTAACTGATATTATTTGTATTAGTCAAACACAAATTCTATTCATACAGAGAGAATATTATATTATACACAATAATTATACTTTAAAAAAAAGAAATGTGTACCTAGGTGTGTATAATACACCTTGAGTTTGTGTGAGTCCAACTTGAGTTCTTTGCTAATGATTAACCTACAACCGAGTCCATGTTATAATACATAATTAGTGCATATAATATGAAATTGAAAGCATTTGATATATTTTAAAGTAAAGAGAGCAAAGCTAAGAGTACACCTATGTATCAATACAACCATCTCGCCTTTTGGTAATTTAATTTGAAAATATGTTTCATTATGAATCATAAAAACTGAGGTTAGGACAAATGTAAAACTTACAAGTGCATGCATGGGCACGTGTACACACACATTGGAAGATAACATGCCTAATTGTCCTTGACCTTGATAAGGGCCTCGATTGACAAAGATGTGTTTCATTATATTTAGGGGTGCATTACTCCATGGGAAACATTTCAAAAATTGAAAGAACTATATGATTCCCACTCAGAGTTGAAATTCATTTGATTGTATTTAAAGCTATTCAACCTCAAAGTGAAATATGGTGATGTGATGATATTGGATTCATAAATACGTGAAATCAAATATGATGTGGGTGTCATGGCTGTCTAAATTTACATCTATATGACTGAATTTATAATAAACCTTTTTGCCAACTATTCAACCTACTTGGAGTCTCTACAAGAAAGATATTAGTTGAAAACTCTCACATTTGATCAATTGGTTGAAACTATGGTAGAAGAAAAAAAGACCTTTGGAAGAAAAACTAAGTCCACAGGAGAAAGTTTGTGCTATGTAAAGAGATTTTTTTTCAAAACATCCAATAAGGCCACATCTTCCAAAAGTGAATGCAATAATAAGTTCAAGAATAAAAATAAGAGAAATGGTAGAAAAAATGAAAATCAAGGTGGTCAAAATAAAAAACAAGATGATAAACAAAACCTCTACTATGAATGGTGTGGCATAAAAAGAAGACATGAGATTCATAAATGCCGAACATTATGGAAGAAAATTGAAGCATATTGTAAAAATAAAGAGGAAAAATCAAAGAAACAAATAAGAGTGTCAAACTCTGCTCAATTTACTAGTGAATGTGTATTTTCTATTATAGATGATGAAGCAAACACTGTCTCAGTCAATTCATCATGGTTTGATGTTTGGGTTCTTGATATTGGTACCATTCTACATATGAATTTTCAAAAAGACTTATTTGAGGAATTTATTTAAGAAAGTTATGGATCAATATACCTCATAGATAGATCAATCTTGAAACCACAAGAGGTATAATACAACTCAAGTGTCAAGGGCTTCCATATTTCAAACTCCAAAATATTCTATACCTTCTTCAATTGAAACATAACTTGTTGTACCTAGTGATCATTAGGTAACAAACCCATTTCATCCTATTGAATAATGGTGATGTCACTATCAGAAGGAAATGTGATAATATGGGCATCTTGACTAGATATGAAGAAGGAAAATGAATCAAACTCAGGGGTGAGCCATTAAATTTAAAGAATTATGCTCATCTCATTGAAGACAAAATGTCTCCAAATATGTTTTGGCATGTTATATTCAGGGATACTCACTATAATAGCATTCATGTATTTTAAATGAATGGTGTTGTTGGAATTCTTACCTTACTCTCAAAGTCATATGAAAAATGTGAACCTTACATTTTGGCCAAACATGAAAGAGAATAATTTCCAAAGTCATAGAGGAAAGTAGACATAAAGTTGTAAATGGTTTACTCATATTTTTGTTCTCTTCCGATTCTCTCAGTTGGTGGTCATAAGTACTTCATGTTGTTCATTGATCACTATAAAAGAATAACTTGGATATACTTTTTGAAAAAAAAATAGATGCCTTCAAAACTTTTCAAAAGTTTTAAATCATGATTGAAAATGAAGCTCATACCCAAATAAAAACACATAAGATAGATAATGGTGGTGAATAGATTTCAAATAAATTTGAATCCTATTTTGAGTAAAATGGGATCAAAAATCATCTCACAGTTCCTCACACTCCACAAAAAAATAGAGTTGTAGAAAGAATGAACAAGACTATGATGAATATAGTTCATGGTATGTTGTATTTCAAAGGGGTAAATTTACACTTTTAGGCTGAAGTAACTAAAATAATAGTATACATTTGTAATATATCACCATCAACATTCCTCCAATTCAAGGTTTTATATGAGATGTGGTGTGGTCATCTTTTTTCAGTGTGACATCTTAGGATTTTTAGATCCACTTGCTATGCATTGATTTCAAAAGAGAAGAGGTCTAAGTTGGACCAAAAGAGTCGTAAATGCATTCATTTGGGATATTATGAATCTTCTAAGACATATTGGCTATATGATGAGAAAGAGAAGATGTTTCTTGTCACATGAGAAGTTATCTTTTGTGAAACTACAAAATACAAATCTAACATTGATCAAAAATTGAGTCAACTTGATAAATATGCAATGTTTGATGTCTACAAAGAGAATGATTTGGATGTGTCAAATAATGAGTGGGGGGTATACAATTGGGAATCCATTGATTCTTTATTGTCTCCTATACATGGGAATGAAACTCTTTCTAAAGGGTAAAGTTCAACTTCATCAAATAATGAATAGGGGCCACATGAATAGAGGACATAAATTGAATGAACTTTAGAAGATGAAATTGAAGCAACTAAACCATATAAAAATATGCCTAAGTAGGCCACCCAGAAATTAAATGATGTCCGAGTTGATGTAGTTGAGAAAACATGAACTGGAAGTGCACATGCAATTGCATCACAATTAGACAAGTTCCTTGAAAAAATTCAAGATAAGATGGAAAAGCTCACCTTGAATGATTATCTAAAATAACTCAATGTTGTATTTGATTCAGAACCAATGTATTTTAAACAAATTCAGTAGCTTGAACCTTGGATAAAAGTAATGAAAGATGAGTATAATGCATTGGTAAAATATAGGACTTAGAAATTGGTTGATCCTCCATATGGCTACAAACCTATAGGTTATAAATGGGTCTAACGTAACAAATATAAGTCTGATGACTCACTTGAAAACACAAAGCAAGTCTTGTTGTAAAAATATTTGCTCAAAAAGAAGGAATTTAATATAATGAAACCTTTGCACCTACAAAAAAATGTACTATTATTCAAACCATATTGGCTATGATAGATCACAATAGATGAAAATTTCATAAAATAAACATCAAACCTACATTTTTGAAAGGTGATCTCAAGGAAACAATGTACATGATACAACCAGAAAGTTTTGCAGTAAACAACCAAGAATACAAGGATTTCAAACTTAAAAAATTGTTGTATAGTTTGAAACAAGCTCTTCAAGCATGATATGATAAAATCATTGAGCACTTCATGAATATGAACTTCAAATGTTTTGATTTTGAAGATGCAATTTTTTTCATCAAAACAAGTGACAAAATAGTTGTATTTGTGGTGGTGTATGCTGATGATTTGATCATCATAAGAAATAATGAATGTTACACTATAAAGTTCAAATAAGAGTTGATAAAAATATTTGAAATGACTTATTTAGCTTACCTTAATTACTATTTGGGTATTGAAGTGATTTAAAAACCAAAATATATCTTCATCACATAACATAAATACATTGGTGACATTCTGAGCAAGTTCATGATGGAAGATTGTAATCTTATTAACATGCCCATGGAACATAATTTCAAATTGATATTAGAAGATATAACTCATTGGAAGTATGATTTATGTGAATACAACAAGACCAAATATATCCTTTGTTGTTAGTTTTATTTCAATATTAATGCAACAACCCATAAATAGTCATTAGATAACAACAAAAAAGTCCCTAGATATTTCAAAGGAACACTAAAATTTGGACTGAAATACTCCAAGATAGGAGACTTCAAACTAGTTGGATATTTAGATTCTAACTATGGTGGTGATCATGAAGATGAGAAATCCACCATAGGTTTTTTGAGGAACTTAGGAACAACAATTATCAATTTTAAATCTAAGAAAAAATCAATGTCAATAATTTTTTTAGCAGAAGTGGAATATATGGATACTTCAAAGGAAACCAAAGATTTTTTTGGCTCAAAAGAGTTATTTATGATTTATAAGAACAATTTTTATCAATATTTCTCATGGTTGACAACAGTTTCATAATTTAAATGGTAAATAATCTAGTCTTTCATGATCAAAGCAAGCATTTCAATACCAAATTTTATTTGATTTGGCACCATGAAAAATGATAGTGTCAAGTTGAAAAATTGCCCTAGAGCAAAATAATCAACAAACATCCTGACAAAAACACTTGGATGAAAAAAAATGAATAGTTTAGATAAATATTTGGTTGATAATGACCCCTGCATATTAAGGAGGGGATGTAACAATATTTCACATATTTACCTTTATTCCTATGTGTCCTTAGTTGTATTAGAATACTTAATGTCTAAGTGGGCTAATTTAGACCCTTAACATACTTTGATTTATTATTAAATAATAATAATTTATTATTTATTAAATATAAGATGAAAACCTCGTGTAAATAAATAATAAAATATTATGATTTATTATTAACCAATTAATCTAAATGATTCTCGAGAAGGATGGACCCGTTGGTTACAAAGGTCACCTCCCCTCATATTTATTATAAATAGGGTCTTACCCCTATTGTATTATTCAAAGAAAAATACACTCAATAAATTTAATATTTATGTGTGACAAATATTTACAAAGGTTCTGCGAAGGTTTATGTGAAGAAGTGAGAAGGGAAGGCTTTGCATTGGGATGTAGAATTCCTCAATTATTGAATATCATCTTCGTGGGTTTTTACTTCTTGGAGGTTTTTTTACTTTAAATTTTTGTGTATTGTTTCAATTTTGTGTGTTTTTTCTATCATTTATTCATCTAGATCCAATCTATATTGCATATATATTTTATTGATTTTATCATGGAATTAGAGCCATGAGATGATTGCGTGATTGACAAAAAAAAATTGTTGAAAGATTTAAATCTTTGTCAAAAAAAAATTATTTATGTGAGTCTGAGGTTCCATAACTAGCTTGGAAAACTCAAAAAAATGATTTTTAGTTAAAAATTCAGTTTTGTAAATTCCTTCGTTTGAAAAAAATTTAGAAGATTAAAATAAATTTTAAGATTTTTGAGTGCCTGTACAAGTTTCTGGGCTCTCCCAAGCATTTACAGGGGTGCCATACTTTAGCCTAAATAATTCAAAATATTAAATTCTTCATAATAAAATTCCATTTTGAGAGTCCAGTTGTATTTATCAAATAAAATAGAAAGGGTGCTAAATTTTCAAGTAAATTTGAGATCTATACAAGGAGATCTAAGCTCTTGATATTATAAAGGGGAGTCATTGTGAAGCTATAAGTATGTTTCTTATGTTATATAGTTTTAAAAATTATTTATTAAATATTTTTTATTTAAACATCAAATTATCTATGTAGACTTGTGGCCACCACTTTCTTTGTCTTTTCTTACAAAAGTTAAAAGAAAGTAATTATTATTTACTGCTAATTTTACAAGCATAATAAATATTTGTTTATATTTTTTATTATTATTAAAAATCAAATAAAAAAATAAATATCAATTAATGCATGTAAATATTTAATTAAACTCATAGATGAGGTGGTGATCCTAATTTTATGAAAACTCACAACTAAGAAGATCTTAAGTTCAAAACCCCTTAAAAACTTGGTTTTTTATCTTTTTGGTTGTCTTAGTAGAATTAATTAAAATTAATTTAAATTAAATTTTAGTTTTTAGTTTTTGGGCCAAAGTTTTACGTGTCTAAAATCTTAGTTGATTTGTCAAACTTATTTCAAATTTTGACTAAATGAATATTTTGACGAACATAATCATGTAACTAGTTGATCTTTAGGTTTTGGCACTTTTTGAATACATTTACGTGATTCATTTTGTGTTTTAAAACTTTCTAATATTAATTTTATAATTTTTTCAATAATAGTGTTTAGGTGGTTTTTCTGAGTACGACCCTTTCGATACCTAATTTTTTATAATTTTAAATCAAAATTTTACATTATTTAGCATCTAAATTATGTAACTAATTATAGTTGCATGTGCAATTCACTTTATTTTTAAAAATAGTTTCAAAAATATCATCTAAAATAATTTATTTTTAAATATTTGTTTATTGTCTTGTTTAAAGGGAAGTTACGACATCACCTCATTTTTATTAGATAAATCTTAAATGATTAATAAAAATAATTATAATATATAGAAAATGCATATTAAAACTAAATTTATAGTTTGAAAGTTGTGAAATGTTGTCATTAGAATTGAAAAAATTCATTTTGGATGACATATGATCCTTGAGCTTACCAATGCATTTAATAGAAATTACAGGAAGCTATGTTCATTATATTGTAGTGTTAATAATTAATTCTTTCTCCACATTAGTAATCATGAGTCTCCTAACGATGTTTAATTCTTTTTTGAATCCATGTACGAAGACACTTGTTTCTCGAAGATTATTAAATTAGTCTTTGAATAACTAACTACATCTATGAAAAGTGATGAAAAAGTTATATTTTTTTTACTAATATTAAAAATATCAAAGATCAATTAGATGAATGTAATTATAATTTGATTCAAGATTAATTTCTTTTTTTAATCATTTAGTTAAGTATTCATGAAATAATTATTTCAATTTTATATTTTAAGTATCAAATTAAGCAATATATCCTTGATCTTACCACTTATATGTTATCTTAATTTAGAAAGAATAATTTATAATAACTTTTGATTTTAAAGAGAATGTCACTTAAGGACTTTTCATATTAAATAATATTTTTGATAACACTAAAAATCAGAAATTCAATTTTAATTTTGCTAAAGGCAAATACGAAAATAAAAAACTTAGTAATAAGAATCATACACCTAAAGTTAATGTAAATTGTAATTTATATGATAAATTTGATCATAGAAAGGAAACATGTTATTAATTTTTTTTTATAGAATTAACAATCAATCTTCTAAAAATAACAAAGGGAAGAAAATTAATGAAAATAAGTAAGAAAATCAAAACTCTAATCAAAATAACAAATATGATTCAAATGTTATTGTTTTGTATGCTACTTTATTTGTTTCAAATGAAAATGAGTGAATTTTAGATAGTGGTGCATCCTACCATATGAATTACTTAACTAATATTCTATGTGATTCTAGAGATATATCTAAAAGAATTTAGTTAGGAGATAATTCTTTTTTAGAAGCAATTAAACAAAAAAATCAATGTTTTCAAATATTATTATAAATGATATTTTTGATGCACCCAAGTTTTAAAAAAATTTGCTATCTTATTCTCAACTAAAAAATGATAATTTCATTATAACATTACTTAAAAATAACTATTCTATTAGAAATCAATCTGATTCTTTAATTGTTGAAGGTGTTCAAAAGAATGGTTTATATATATTTTTTTCTTTTTCTACGTATTTTTTCATCACATAGTAAGAATAAATCTCAATTATAGCACAAAATATTAAAACTTATTAATTTTATAAGTTTACATAATATGTCTGTAAATAATCTTATTGTTGGACTTCCTTCTATTCTCTCTCATTATAAAACTTGTATGGGTTACTTATGTGGTAAGCAACATATTAACCTATTTCACAAGAATCATGATGTGATTTTTTTACATTTTTTAGAATTGATTCATAATGATGTTGTACAACCTCTTGAAGTTGTATCTCTTAATGGTTATGTGTATATTGTTAATTTTATTGATGATTACACTATAATGATCTGGTATTTTTTCATTGAAAATAAATTTGATGTGTTGTCTAAATTCAAAAAAATTAAAACTAGTATTTAAAATGTTGTCCCAAAAAAATGCCACTCATTTTTGGGACAACCTACGGACTATTTTGGCCCTGCACAGACCAAAATCCTCTCTCCCCTTTTCAAAAATTGTTCTAAGCATTCAATTTATTCATTTTTTAAAGCTTTTTCAGAAATCTACGGACTCTGTAAGCTTGAATCTACGGACTCTGTAAGTAGGCTCAAATCTACGGACTCTCAAGGTTGGTTTCTACGGACTTTGCAGGAAAGAAACAAGCTCTCAACACTTAAGCGCATTTGTCAAGGTTCAAAGTTCAACCGATTCAAGTTTCAACAGCTTCAAAACACTTATCAAAGAGAAGAAGGTTTGAACCATTGAACCATTGAACCATGAACCAAAAGGTTCAACGAGTTCACAGGTTCAAAGGTTCAATCAGTGCGATGAAGATCAAAGAGCTTAGAAAGAACAATGAAGTGATGGACAAAGGATGAACCAATGAACCGATTGAATCTTGAATCAAAAGAGTTCTAAGTTCAATGGTTCATGGGTTCAAAGGTTCAAAGGTGGCCTCAGTCAAGAAAAAAGCAGCAAACAAGTGGTTCAACGGATGGTTCAACCAAGGAGCGAAGAAGCGATAGAACAAAAGACACAGAATGAACCAATGAATCGATGAACTTTCAATAGTTCAATGGGTTCAAGGTTCAACATGGTTCAAGTAGCTGGCGACTATTGACGGTCTCATGGACATCAAATTTAAAGGGATACCTGAAGAAATTCAAAGGCTTAAGGCCAGAAGGAAGACAAAGCCAAGAAGGGGCAAAAGAGCCAAGTGCAGAAATGGACAAAACAGTCCAAGAGGCGAAGGAAGGTGTTGACTCAAGGAGTTACTCCAGTGGTTGACACAGTTTCTATGAATTGGTCATCAAGAGGTGCAAATAGTGAATGGTGCGACCCATTTTTCTTCACTTTGCGTTAATGAGCAGATAAGTTGCGTGAATGCCTTGAAGGAGCAGTCTTGTTTGCAGACAAATGACACAGCGTATGTTCCAAACACCTGAAGTCAAAACAGGAGCCGACACAACATTATTTATCAAGTGACTTCCTCTTCCCAATGCTTAAAATGCACATGGGCCATCCCATAGAAAAAAGTGCCAATCCTTGCATTGTTGCTATAAGATTGTAATATCTCTCATTTGAAAAAGAGACTTTTTCATTTTTACAGGAATGAAACTCTACCCATTTGAAAGAAGAAGACTGAGAATTTGAGCTCAGATTGTAATTTCATTTCATTTTATCTGAATGAGAAAGCAAGTTGTTTACAGACTTTGAGCTATTTTGGCTTGTGCTACTTTAGGAAATTATTCTTATGTCTATTTCCTAAAAGCGTTCTTATTTATTTAATTTGACAAGCAGAATTAGTGAAGGTAAAAAAGGAGGTGTCCTGAAACCAATTGTGAGTAGACTTTGTGATTTCATAATTGTTTTCAGCGTTGGTTTTTCCTTCCTTTTCTTTTTGTGTTGAGGATTCTGGGATGACTTTGTGCCCCCATTATCCTTTGTGTTATACTCTTTGGGAAGTTGAGGTGAAAAATTTGTGTTCTATTTCATCCTAGTAGTTACTGTGCCTTTTTGTCACCAATTACTTTACTATCTAAAAAAAACTCCTGCTTTTTCTTGCAAGAACACTTCTGAAAGAAGAGAAGTGCCTTCAGTGTTTACACCAAGATTTTCTCCTTTGCCTATGAGCATCATCTCTGAAAGAAGAGAGATGGATGGTTTATTCTACCCCCCATGTGTTATTTTCTACTTATTTATATTGTATATAGCTCTTACGTATTTATAGGGAACCTCCCTTTGATGAGAGGAGAGATTAGTCCCCTTTTGATGTGGTAAACCTACACAACTAGTTGACCAATCTTCCTGCTATGGTTGATCAGACCTATTTTGTTTATTAGTACGTTGATTGACAAAATATTTACTCAACAATTTTTGGCGACTTTGTTGGGGAAGAGCACGTAGTTTGAAGTCTCAAACTTCAAGCTAAAGAAGATCCTGCTCTTTTCCATTTGTTGTTCTATAATCTAGCAACTCCACATTATACCAGAGGCTAAAAATCCCAAGGTGTTGTTGACCCTACTTTTGAGTTGGTGCAGCAGAGTAATTTTGAGTTGTTTCCTCCACAACCTCACCTTAGACGAACTAGGAGTCTTCCTCCTAGCCCTACCAGGCTACCAACACAAGGTAGAACTTCTTTTTCTGCTACTAGCTGAGCTTTGCCATTCCACACTCCACCTGGATTAGTGATCCCACTTTTACATAATCAAATCATGGCTCAAGGCCACTAGGGTAACTCTTTCAGTCCACTAAATTTGACTCCACCTCTGCATGAGCTTCCATGCAGTTCAAGGAAGAATTTCTCTAAATTCTTTGGTGATGCGAAGGTTCATTTTGATGAACACATTGTAGCTTTCAACATAGCCTAGACTGTAATAGGGGTGAAATTTGAAGACATAGCGGTCAGGCTATTCATGGAGACACTACAAGGTGCTGTTATAGATTGATTCTACCACCTGCAAGTTGGATCAGTGACTGATTGGGACACTCTGAAAGACAAATTTGAAGCTAGGTTCAATCCTGCAGAAGATGCACATGCCTTGCTGGCATAGCTCACACAGATGAAGGATCCCTATGAAGCTATAAGGGATTTGATTGCTAGGTTGACAAGCTGATGCATAGGATTTCCATGGTCGCCCAGACAACACCTTAGAATCTCAAGTGTTTCTTCATCAACTCACAGCTGCCTGAAGTGAGTTTCTTGCTGAGATGGGCCAAACACATAGACCTTACTGATATTTAGGACTTGGCTACTGAGGTAGAAGATGACCTTATCTTGGTAGGAAAGATAAAGAGAGACCCTAATAAAGGTAAATCCTCTTCATCTTCTAATTATTCACCTACACTCACCACTGACCCAATGGTATAAAAGCTAGCAAATGAAATGCTAGCTCTCAAAAAGTAAATAGCGTAAGGGATGTCATCTGCTCTTACATACAGAGATATGCCCAGGGGGACATTTTAGAATTAGGTGTACCAAGGTATTGCTGCCAGGAATCAGGGATAACAAAATCACCTTCCTCCTCCACAGAAGAACCTTGCCCTTGAAGCACCTCTAAACAACTCAGCAATTGGATATCTTGAAGCTAAATCAGATTTCTCATTTCAACCTGAGTTGAATCTTGAAGATGACGCTAATCTCTTCACTAGGGATGAAGAAGAATTAGCTGGCGACTCCCATATTGGTTTCCTGAATTATCAAGATGAACACAAAAGTGAAGGCAATGCAGTTGAGGGGTCATATGTTGTATTCACCTGGTTCAAGAATCAATCAGCTCAATAAGTTGATAAGGAAAAAGCAGAGGAGTGACCTCAACCAACATTTCAATTGCTAAGTAGGGATCCACTCTTTCTTTCCAGCCAAAGGACCTGGTGATTGAGAGAAAGTTAAGTACCTCAAATGCCCCTACGCCTTCCACTTCAAATTCGCAATCCAGTCCTCCCCCTTTCAAAAATAAAACAGATGAACTCCCATCCTCTGCTCCTAGCTCGTTCTAGACATTTGATATCATTGACTATATAAAGAAAACTAAAATTCAAATGTTTTAATTTAAATTTTTGCAATCCCATCCTGAGAAATTAGACACAGTGAGCAATTAGACAGACTGGTTCAATGTGTTAAAAACTAGAACATCCCTATTGAACAAGTAATTCCCAAAGTGACACATGATCCTGCCAAGAATGCACCCACCAAGAACAACCTTGTCATTGCTCTCCCTGCTGCTCCTGGCAGAACTAAACTTTTTTATGTCTCATTGCTGATAAATAAACATTAGTTGAATAATTACATCATTGATTATGGAGCTTCAGATAATGGCATGCTTGCTAAAGTGGCTGAATCCCTTAACCTCACATTGACCAAAACTTTTGGTAGATGTTTCTCCATGGAGAACAAGCAAGTTCCTTTGATGGGATAAATTAAAGATGCCCAATTTGCGTTTGCTGCCTTTTCAGAGAAAAGAATCAAGATGATTGTCTTGGTAGCAAACATCCCAACATCATATGGAATCCTTCTTGAGCAGAATTTCTGCAAGGATGTTGGAGGTGAATTGAGCATGGATTTATTAGAGGCAAGGATTCCAATCAAAGGTGTTATGAAGAGGCTGCTCCCTAAGAAGGAAGTGAAATATGTGGTTACCTAGACCTCAGCACCTGAAGCTCAAATTATGTTTGAGTCTTCAGGCATGGGTAACTACTTTTTGTACACGGATGGAGTTCATAAGACATCTGATGAAGCTCCTGCAGATGATATCTTGAAAATGCATTCAGTTGGAATAGCAAAGGAATTGGCTAAGTACAAGGCAAGTGTGAAAGTATCTCCACCCCCGAATGAAGAAGAATCCAAAAGAAAATCAGTATCAAATGAGGTATGGATTCTTGAATTTCATGGCAGCTGCTCTTCCACTGGTTTAAGAGTTGGGATTGTGTTAATATCTCCTCAAAGAGATATTTTTCCCTCATCTTATCAATTGCAATTCAGCAACATGAATAACACAGCTAAATATGAGTCTTTGTTGATTGGATTGAGAGCCACTCAAGACAAAGGCATCAAGCTCCTTCATGCTAAAGGGGATGTTGAACTAGTGGTTTGTCAGGTGATGAACCTGTATCAAACCAAGAATTTAAGATTGCATCATTACCGCAATATAGTTTGGGACCAACTTGAAGACTTTGATGCTTTCAACATTTCTGTAGTTTCTAGAGAATTCAATGACCGGATGAATGCACTGGTTATTTCAGCTACTCTCTTGGTTTTCCACCCATATTTCAAAGGAGACAAGTACGTGATTGAGCTAGTCTTTTAGCCAAGTGTACCTGATAATGCCAGTCATTGGCAGATATTTAACAATGACAACCAAATCATTGCCTTCTTGGAGCAAAAAGATAGCTTTGAACGGCTACATTTTGAAGGTAGCGAACCTCAAAAGTGTGAAATAGCTCCTAAATCAAATGTAGACACAGGTGAGGAGTTCTTGCAACTCAAAAGGAATAAGATTCTCAAAAGCCTGATTTCTCTTGAGAAGCTATTTGATAAGCATGATAGATTCATCAAATAGCAGTCAATGGATTCAAGCTCATCTCAGGAGTTTGATCGAGTAAATCTATGAACCAAGGAAGACCCCAAGATGGTGAACATTGAAAAATGTTGTACTCTTGAAGAGCATTTCAAGTTCACCTCTTTGCTCAATGAATACATGGATGTCCTAACATACTCCTATGATGACCTGAAATCACTTTAACCTGATGAAATTTGACACAATATTCCTCTCAAGGCTGATTCAACACCTTACAAGCAAAATTTAAGGCATTATAATCTAAAAATATCAAGTACTATTTTATCTAAGATACAAAAATGCTAAATGCCAAGATAATCTTCCCAATCCTGATAGGACCGAAACTCCCCAAAGCTCTGACACAACTTGTTAGATTTAAGAGCACACATGATTATCAATGTATAAGCAACTAAACATGCGAAATCCAGAAGAACAAATAACTATCAATGAGAAAACACACAGAACATGAGAGGCAATATACAATTATATTCAACTCTTTACAAAGGAATCTACAACAAAGAGGTGGCACTCTTTCTTCCACTTCATGGGCTTACAGTAAACTTCCCTCCAGAGTAATCTTCTCTCATAGGTCACAACACACAGCTAACACAAGCTATTGTTCACCTCATTGCACATCTGTACAATCGAGTACACAATCGTACTCCAAGTAGATCTCTCCATGATCCTGCTGATGTATTGATGTCACCTTGGATCTAGCTTCCCCGCTGATCTCCTTTCTGACCCTCGCATCCATACACCCCTGCAAATCAAACCTAATCTTACTTAAACACACATGGGGAATCCTACTTGATTCCACCATGGGAAGAACTCTCCAAGCTTCACATAGCTCTTCTCCAAATTCTCCACTTAACAATACAGCCCATGAGTCTCTCATATAGATCTCATGCATACACTAAAATTAGATGGGCAGCTCAAAGACTCGAACTGGTCTTCACATGCAAACTCCGCGTTCACTTAACTGACTGTTCGTCAACAACAGTTCTGACCGCTACAGGTGACCGACGTCGGTCCCTGCCCTCCTGGAGGTGACCGACGCCGGCCGATCTCCTGTCGATGTCGGTTTCCCTTCTGCGTCCCCTGACCGATGTCGGTGTGGCCTGCCGATGCCAGAGACTGCATACTTTTAAAAACCTCCTCCTGTTTGCAACAAGGTGAAGCTTTTAGCTCCACACCCTAACAATCTCTCACTTGGAGATAGAGAGCTACACCTGTACCCATACCAGTACTCTGTCTAATCTGTATCCTGGCTTGTATTCCTCTTCAAGCTCCCACTTGAAGACAACCCACCACACTCCTTGTGGTGCTACACCTGTGCTTGAATTTCTCCATTCTTCTGCCTTGCTATACTCCCACTCAAACAACAACCCCTGTGAGTAACTTGTAATCAACAAACACTTAACAGATCTGGGACATCTGTTAGTCAAGCTCGCTCTGAGAACGTCCAACCTCGCTCTGATACCAATTGATAGGACCAAAACTCCCCAAAGCTCTGACATAACTTGTCAGATTTAAGAGCACACATGATTACCAATGTATAAGCAACTAAACATGTGAAATCCAGAAGAACAAATAACTATCAATGAGAAAACACACAGAACATGAGAGGCAATATACAATTATATTCAACTCTTTACAAAGAAATCTACAACAAAGAGGTGGCACTCTTTCTTCTACTTCGTGGGCTTACAGTAAACTTCCCTCCAGAGTAATCTTCTCTCATAGGTCACAACACACAGCTAACACAAGCTGTTGTTCACCTCATTGCACATCTGTACAATCAAGTACACAATCGTACTCCAAGTAGATCTCTCCATGATCTTGCTGATGTATTGCTGTCACCTTGGATCTAGCTTCCCCGTTGATCTCTTTTCTGACCCTCGCATCCATACACCCCTACAAATCAAACCTGATCTTACTTAAACACACATGGGGAATCCTACTTGATTCCACCATGGGAAGAACTCTCCAAGCTTCACATAGCTCTTCTCCAAATTCTCCACTTAACAATACAGAGCATGAGTCTCTCATATAGATCTCATGCATACACTAAAATTAGACGGGTGGCTCAAAGACTCGAACTGGTCTTCACATGCAAACTCCGCGTTCACTTAACTGACTGTTCATCAACAGCAGTTCTGACTGCTACAGGTGACCGACGTCGGTCCCTGCCCTCCTGGAGGTGACCGACGCTGGCCAATCTCCTGCCGATGTCGGTTTCCCTTCTACGTCCCCTAACCGACGTCGATGTGGCCTGCTGACGCCGCAGACTGCATACTTTCAGAAACCTCCTCCTTCTGTTTGCAACAAGGTGAAGCTTTTAGCTCCACACCCTAACAAATCCATCATTCCACATGGATTTTCAATCTAGTGCCTGTAATAAAGAAGAATGGTAAAATTCACCTTTGTGTGGGTTTTAGAAATTTGAATCAGGTATCCTTGAAGGATAATTATCTTTTGCCAATCATGGATCAAGTGTTACAAATAGTGACATGCTTAGAAATATTATCGATGCTAGATGGCTTCTCAGAATATAATCAGATCGAAGTTGGTAAAGTAGACCAGCATAAGACCACTTTCACCACACCTTGGGGCATGTTTGCATATAAAAGGATGCCTTTTGGCTTGATAAATGCTGGTACCACCTTCCAAAGAGCAATGGACCTTGCCTTCAAGGATGAGATAGGTGAGTTCATTGTAGTTTATCTTGATGAATTGACTATCTTCTCTAAGCATCGTGCAGATCATGTGAGCCATTTACAACAAGTGATGGAACGTTGCCGCAGAATGACATTTCTTTAAACCCCAAGAAGTCAGTTTTTAGAGTAACGGAGGGGAAATTTCTCAAACACATTGTGTCCAAAGGAGGCATAAAGATTGACTCAGACAACGTCAAGTCTATCCAAGAACTTTCCTTGCCCATAAGCAATACTGTTGTTCACTCTTTCTTTGGAAAGGTGAATTTCTTACAGATTTTCATCCCCGAGTTTGTCAAAAAAACTAGGCACATTATAAACATGATAAAGGGAAAAGCCACCTTTAGCTGGACTGAAGAAGGTAACTCGTCATTTGAGGATATTAAGTCTGTCATTGCCATGCTCCAATTCTGGCTTGTCTAGACTATAGCAAAGAGTTCACCATTTACAGCTATGCTTCAGAACATACACTTTCAGTAATTTTGGTTCAACATAATAAAGAAGGTATAGAATCTCCCATTTCCTTCATGATCTGTCCTCTCAAAGCTCATGAGCTAAAATACTCAAATATGGAGAAGCATGCTTATGCAGTGGTGAAGGCTGTAAAACATTTTCATTTCTACATCCTCAATTCTTGGATTACTGCCTTAGTCCCTGACACCACAGTGAAATCTATACTGAGTCAACAAGAGTTTGGGATGAAAAGAGACAATTGGGTTACAAAGATCTAGGAGTTTGATATGATCATCAGGCCAACAAAGCTAGTACGTGAAAAGGGGCTATGCCAACTAATTGTTGATAACAAGCCAAGAAGAACAGAGCATGAAGAACCAAAAGTGGATGACACACCAACAGTCCTCTTTGTCTCCACCACAAATGAGTGGTATTCAAGTATTACTCATTTTCTTACTTATGGTGAATGTCCTGCTCACCTATCTTATAATAAAAGGAGGACCATCAAGCTGAAAGCTGCTAATTTTGTCCTCTGAGACAACGGCCTATACAAGAGGAGCCTTGATGGAACGTTTCTTTGCTATGTGGACAAGGAGCAACAAAGCTGACTTCTGAAGTCTTTCCATAATTCAACCTGTGGAGGACATTTTTTTGCCTCTGTGACTGCCCATAAGATCCTACGAGCCAAGTATTATTGGCCAACTCTCTTTTAAGATGCATACAAGTGGGTCAGGGGATGTGAACTGTGCCAACAATTTGTTGGACGACCCAAGTTAGTTACCCTACCCCTCGAACCAATGATCATAGAGGAGCCATTCCAGCAATGGGGAATTGATTTTATTGGAGTTATAAACCCATCAAGTGCTGGACATGACTATGTCCTCACATCAACAGACTACTTCACCAAGTGGGTGGAAGCAGTTCCAACCAAACATGCTACTTCAAAAGTAGCATGCAATTTATTCAAAGAAAACATCATATCCAAGTTTCGGGTCTCAATCAAAATTATCACTGACAATGCTGCCTATTTCACTTTCCAAGAGATTACTCAATTCTATTTCCACTACAGAATCACACTCTCCCACTCTTCTGATTACTTTCCACAAGGGAATGGACAGGCTGAATCAAGCAATAAGAACCTAGTGACTATCATCAAGAAGTTGGTGGATGACAACCAAAGGACTTGGCATAAGTCATTGGTTGATGCTCTATAGGCAGATAGAATTACACCCAAGAGGGCAATTGGTATGTCTCCCTTCCAACTTCTTTATGGTGTCAATGCTGAGATACCAATCACTTTGAAATTGCCAGCATTAAAATTGGCTAAGGCGATTAAGGATCAAACGTATAAGAGCTCGCTTGAGAAGAGGATCATGTGACTTGATGAGCTGAATGAGCAGAGAACTGCAATGGTGGACCGAATTGCTATCCATCAAATTTTGGTGAAGAAGATCTTCGACCAGAAAGCAAAAAATCATGATTTCTAGATTGGAGATCAAGTCCTGCTGTGGGACAAGAGAAGAGAACCAAAGGGGATGCACAGAAAATTTGATTCCCTGTGGAGGGGCCCTTTTAGTATTCATCAGCTCAATGGTAAAAATAGTTTTATGTTGAAGTATCAAGATGGCACTCTCTTTTCTCTACCTCACAATGGGCAACATCTGAAGCACTTCAACTCTTGAAATATTAGATGAGTTCTCCTATACATATGTATATTTGTATAGTCTTTTATTTTTGTTTTTTTGTTTTCATTTTAGAGCCTTTCTTTTTGGGTAGTGCAACTCCATAGCCCAATGGCACACTTCAAGGCACTGGAGATTCTAGTTTTTACTCCCCTCAACTGTGTTTCAAGTTTCCAACTGAAGGTAGTGCCCCAACTAGAGGCAGTTGTTGTCCCTAAAAAATACCACTCATTTTTGGACAACTTACAGACTATTCTGGCCCTGCACAGACCAAAATCCTCTCTCCCTTTTTCAAAAATTGTTTTGAGCATTCAGTTTTTTCATTTTCCATATCTTTTTCAAAAATCTATAGACTCTGTAGGCTTGAATCTACAGACTTTGCAAGCAGACTCAAATCTATGAACTCTCAAGGTTGGTTTCTATGGACTCTGTAGGAAAGAAACAAGCTCTCAACACTTAAGCACATTTTTCAAGGTTCAAAGTTCAACCGCTTCAAGGTTCAACGGCTTCAAAACACTTATCAAAGAGAAGAAGGCTTGAACCATTGAAGCGTTGAACCTTGAACCAAAAGGTTCAACAAGTTCACAGGTTCAAAGGTTCAATCAGTGCGATGAAGATCAAAGAGCTTAGAAAAAACAATGAAGAGATGGACAAAAGATGAACCAATGAACTAATTGAACTTTAAACCGAAAGAGTTCTAAGTTAAATGGTTCATGGGTTCAAAGGTTCAAAGGCAGCCTCAGTCAAGGAAAAAGTAGCAAACGAGTGGTTCAACGGATGGTTCAACTAAGGAGCGAAGAAGCGATTAAACCAAGAAGCGATAGAACAAAAGAGACATAATGAACTGATGAACTGATGAACTTTCAATGGTTCAATGGGTTCACAGTTCAAGATGGTTCAAGTAGTTGGCAACCATTGATGGTCTCGTGGATGTCAAATTTAAAGGGATACCCGAAGAAATTCAAAGGCTTAAGGCCAAAAGGAAGATAAAGCTAGGAAGGGGCAAAAGAGCTAAGTGCAAAAATGGACAAAATAGTCCAAGTGATGAAGGAAAGTGTCGACTCAAGGAGTTACTCCAGCGGTTGACATAGTGTCTGCAAATTGGTCATCAAGAGGTGCAAATAGTGAACAGTGCGACCCATTTTTTTTCACTTTGCATTGATGAGCAGACAAGCCGTGTGAATGCCTTGAAGGAGCGGTCTTGTTTACAGATAAATAGTGTGGCCTATGTTCTAAACCCTGAAGTCAAAATAGGAGCTGACACAACATTATCTATCAAGCGGCTTCCTCTTCTCAATGCTCAAAATGCACATGGGCCGTCCCATGGAAAAAAGTGCCAATCCTTGCGTAGTTGCTATAAGATTATAATATCTCTCATTTGAAAAGGAGACTTTTTCATTTTTATTGGAGTGAAACTCTGCCCATTTGAAAGAAGAAGACTAAGACTTTGAGCTCAGATTGTAATTTCATTTCATTTTATTTGAATGAGGAAGCAAGTTGTTTGCAGACTTTGAGCTTTTTTGGCTTGTGCTACTTTAGGAAATTGTTCTTATGTCTGTTTCCTAGAAGCATTCTTATTTATTTAATTTGACAAGCAGAATTAGTGAAGGTAAAAAGGGAGGTGTCCTAAAACCAAATGTGAGTAGACTTTGTGCTTTCACAATTGTTTTCAGTGTGTGTTTTTCCTTTTCTTTCTATGTTGAGGATTCTGGGATGACTTTGTGCCCCCATTATCCTTTGTGTTATACTCTTTGGGCAGTTGAGGTGGAAACTTTGTGTTATATTTCATCCTGCTGGTTACTGCACCCTTTTGTCACCAGTTACTTTACTATCTAAAAGAAATTTTTGCTTTTTCTTGTAAGAACACTTCTGAAAGAAGAGAAGTGCCTTCAGTGTTTACACCAGGATTTTTTCCTTTTTCTATGAGCATCATCTCTGAAAGAAGAAAGATGGATGGTTTATTCTTCCCCCCATGTGTTATTTTCTGCTTATTTATATTGTATATAGCTCTTACGTATTTATAGGGAACCTCCCCTTAATGAGAGGAGAGATTAGTCCTCTTTTGATGTGGTAAACCTACACAACTGGCTGACCAATCTTCCTGCTGTGGTTGATCAGACCTATTTTTTTATCAGTGCGCTGATTGACAACACCCAACAAAAATTACATCTAAATTTTCTATTAAGAGATTAAGAACTAATAATGATGGTGAATATGTTAGTAAAAATTTTGATTCTTTTTTTATTAGTTACGGTATTTAAAGATAACTAACAACTCCTTATTCCTCTCAACAAATTAATATTATTGAAAAAAACTACACCATCATAGAAATGATAGAATAATATTGTAATCTTTAAATGTTCTTAAAGTTTTATGGACCAAAGCCATTAATAATGCTATGCATATTTTAAATAGAGTCCCTACTAAAGCTTTTCATCTTTCTACCCCTTTAAAAATGTAGACTAAAAATAAACTTAGTGTGGCTTATCTCAAGAGCTTTGGTAGTCCTACATCTATCTTTATTTATAAAGTTAAAAGAAAGAAGCTTGATCTCACTATTTTTGTAGGTTATGAAGGTAAGACAAAAAGTTTAAGAGTGTATGATCCTTTTAAATGTCAGATCATTGAGAATAAGAATGTTCTTATTTTTAAAAAATTATTTTATAAATCTTATGTGGATCTTCCTTAGTGTTCTTCTATTGATGACTCCGACTCTCATATATTTTTTTAATGAAATAGATGCTGTTGAGGAAGTTGATCCATTTTAGATAACTTAGAGTCTGAAGAACCTCCTAAATTTCATGTTCAATCTAAACGATCTAAATGGGTATAATCCCTAATTCAATCTTCTAATATTGATAAATTTAATAGATTAAGTAGAAGTCAATATTTTTATCATGCATTAATGACTATTTATGAATACAAACCTCAATCATTTGAAGAAGCTACTCAAGATGATAGATAGAATATTGTTATACACGCTGAATATAATATCTTAATTAAAAATTAAACTTGAGATTTAGTCCATCATCTACTAAAAGATATATTGTCAGTTATAGGTGGCTTTATAAGATTAAATATAATTCAATTGATAAAATTGATAAGTCTATAGCTAGATTAGTTTCTCGTGAATTTACTAAAAAATTTGAGATTGAATATGTTAAAATCTTTGTTCTTTTGAAAAAAAAGTACTGTTAGACTTTTTATTGCTCTTGCAGCACAAAATAATTAGGTTATCCACCAAATGGATGTTGAGAATGCATTTCTAAATAGTGATTTAAAATAAAAAATATACACGACTCATCATAAAGGATTCATTGATCTTAACAAAAAACATTATGTATGCAAGTTAAAAAATCTTTGTATAGTTTAAAACAAGCTTGTTGAGTTTGGTATTTTAAAATTAATTTTTTTTCAAAAAATAGGTTTTTTAACTACTATTTAGTTAATGATCTTTTTGTTAAAATTAAAAATAGTCATTTTGATTCTAATTGTATTAAATATTGATGATTTGTTGATTACTGATGATCTATCTAGTTTAATTCATAAATATAAAGATAAACTAAATCAAATTTTTGAAATAATTTATTTAGGAATTCTACATCATTTTTTAAGAATGGTTATATTTTAAAATATCTTAAATTATTGTATTACAATTTCAGTTTGCACATAATCTTCTTATTAAGTTTAACATGTTTGATTGTAAATCTACTTCTACTTCTCTTAAAATTGGTATTAAATTTGATCCTAAATCTGCATGTGAAAAAAATAACCCTACTTTATATAGATAGCTTGTTGATAATTTGATTTATCTAACCATTACTAGGCCAAATATTTCATATGTTATCGATGTTTCTTCTAAATTTATGCAAAATCTGTATTTGGATCATTTGAAATTAGCTAAACAATTTTTTTACTATATCAGAAAAATAATTAATTTTGATTATTTAATTCCTTCATTGATAATGCTAAATTATATGGTTATTATAATATTGACCATTTTGATGATATTATAGATCATAAATCTACTTCTATATATGTGTTTGATTTTGGTGCAGATGCTATCACTTGGAGCAACAAGAAGCAACTTACTATCTCTATCTCTTTTACTGAAGTAAATTATATAAGTGATATGGAAGATATTAAATAATTCATGTGGCTATAAAGACTATTGGGAGAACTTTATTTAGATATTTTTTAGAGTATCATCTTTTATTATGATAATTAAAGTTATATAACTCTAGTGAAAAATTTAGTACAACACTAAAGAATTAAAATATATTGAAATTCATGTGCCTTTTATCTGAAAGAAAGTCTTCAATAATGATATTGATCTATAGTTCTATTCTATGAATAAATAAATAACAAAAAAAATTATAAAATCACTTAGTGATACCAAGTTTTATCAGTTTCATACAATGTTAGATCTTTTAGAATTGTCATTGAGGGAAAGTGTGCATTACAATGCCACTTTTTAATAGCTATGTGTTCTTTTTTCTTCTGTATACTTTTCATTGTAAAACATTGTAAACTTCATGTGTAAGTTATGTGATTTAAGTAAATTATATGTAAAAGTTTTACTTTTATACTTCAATACATAAAAACATATTTTTTAATAGAAGTCCTTATGTTATAAAAGACTTAAAATATGCTTAGATGATTATTCATAGGAAACTGTGAAATGTAGTCTCACGATCATGTTAGCCTAAAATTATTTTATAGTAGCTCATGGATTATAATTTTCTTAATTTTAAAAAGTGATGTTTGACATGATGAAAGTTTTTAAATCTTTCAATTGTATAAATAATATAATTTTTGTATTAAGATGACTGGCATTTATCCCCACTTAACATTAAGGGGGTGTTAGAATATTTAATGTTTAAGTGAGTTAATTTAGACCCTTAACATACTTTGATTTATTATTAAATAATAATAATTTATTATTTATTAAACACAAGGTGAAAACTTCATGTAAATAAATAATAAAATATTATGACTTATTATTAATCAATTAATTTAAATGATTCTTGAGAAGGGTTGATCAGTTGGTTACAACGGTCACCTCCCCTCACATTTATTATAAATAAAGTTTTATTATATTATTCATGAAAAAATACACTCGATGAATTTAATATTTGCGTGTAAAAAATATTTATAAAGGTTTTGTGAAGGCTTATGTGAAGAAATGAGAAGGGAAGGCTTTGTATTGAGGTGCAAAGTTTTTAAATTATTGAATATCATATTCATGAATTTTTTTACTTCTTGGAGGTTTTTTTATTTTAAATTCTTATGTACTGTGTCAATTCTATGTGCTCTTTACCATCATTTATTCATCTAGATCCAATCTATATTACATATATGTTTTATATTATATTGATTTTATCAAGTTAATTTTGTCTTATTATAATAAATTTGGATGTCATTCTCATAAGAATAGGAAGGTTCACTTGAAAATGTGAATTGAACAACCATTTCTTGGATTTTATATTTGTAATTGCTTCCACTTTATAATATAAATTGTGAGGACACTTTTGGCTTGCACCAAACATTTTTTATATTGTCATTCCATTTATTTTTTGGCCTAACAAAAAGTAGGTTTGGTTCAAGAAAATAAGGTTTAGATTTTGGTGTGTGATGGATCCTTGGACTCACAAGCGAAGGAAGCCAAACTAAAAAGAGCCTTATGTGATGTTCACTTATGATGTGACCTCTAACCACAACATGGATTTTACAATCCATACTCTCATAAAACACATTAAAATATCTCATAAAAATGACCTCAATTCTCATTAATTCATTAACACTCTCATACACATATCCAAAGCTTCAACAAGCTTATCTCTCAACTCAATGACATAACTTGGCCACATGCCAAGGAGGCTTCCAAAGACATCCACAAGACCTTCCTTCACAAACTCGCCTACCTAAGTATGAAAGGATACAACATATATAGAAATCTTGAGGAATCAAAATAGATAATAAAATATTAAGACCCACACTTCACATGGAGGGGAAATCATGAAGGAAGAATAGTCAACACAACATCTACGCCCCACATCTACTTTGGTAAATCATGATAAAGTAAGGAATAAAGACCAAGAATGCTATGCCATATTCCACATGGATTGAATGATGTCAAAGTACAAAGGCTCCACCAAGGAAAATTTTTGCCACCCTTCACATGTGAACACTATTAAATGAATATTAAAATATAGTCACATGTCAAATATCAAAAGAAAGAACATATACTTAGACAAGGTCAAATATCAAAAAGAAATAACATATACTTAGATAAGGTTAGTCTACCACCATGTTCTATATGTGACTTTATATAATTGCACCCCATACCACATATGCAATCAGTAATAGTGTTGTGACACCTCACTAGGATGAATAATGTCTACCACATCATCAGTGAATAGTGTTGCATGAATAGTATTTTATCACCATACATTCTTCTCTAGTTTGAAAAAACTTAGCTCATACGAGTTTTCATGATTATATCCATGCCATTTATTATGAAAAAAAGAAGAAAGCACACTACTCTATTTTTAGGTGATGCAAGATTATCTAATCCCTTAAATGCTCCTGCATCAAACATCTAAGGTCAATAATGTGACTCATGATCACATAGAAGGGTGAATGTTAGAACCACCATTTTTATCACCCAACATAATGATCTTGGCATCCCCTTCTAATGCACGATGTGTACCTAGAGAATATTTTTTTCATCTTCACTTCCAATTTTTACACACTGGCCTTCTTGAAACCATCCTTGTGGGACCATAAAATATCCTCTTACTCCAAAAACATATCCATATATCAATAGATTTAGATGTGAGAAAAATCCCACCATCAAAAACACTCATGAGATGACACCCACCTAAAACTGACCTCCTCCTCCAAGATGCCCTATCATGCATCTTATCAATCCATGTGAGCTCTAGCCCACCACTAGTTATCTACCTCCACCAAAATCTCACTTGGATTTAATTTTCCACCATCCAACCACTTATTGGATCATATTCCATATCATAAATCACCATCTATGGCTCCTCACTCATAGTTGAAAAAATATTCTCCACATGTGCATCCACTTGCACAAAAACCATCTCCAATGTTTCTTCCATAGAAACATTCAATTCTTCTTCAATGACAACATGTTCCACATGCTCTTCAATGTTACAATGAGATCTCAAAACCTTCACATCAGCCACTTTCAAGGCTGAAATATCCTCTTCCATACTCTCATTATATGCATATATTTGTAAAAAATTATCAACTACATGATCTACATGTGCACTAGCTTGAACATCCATTACTCCTAATATTTTTTCACAAAAAACATACAAATCTTCTTGGCTGCAATCTCTTTTTTTTGAAACCCCATTAGCTCATGCCCATCTTCACATAATGGGTCTCCTTCATCTGGTAGATAATATACCACTTCCACATCATCCTTCATGAGGATGTCTTCAACATGAATCTCCTCCATATCCTCTTGCATGAGGATTTCTTCTTCTCTCCATAAATCTTCACAACAACAATCTTTTTACACATGCATCTTTTCATGGATGCTTTCTTCATCTACTTTCAACACTTCATGGCTGTAATCTTTCTCTTCTTGGAAATTCACATGGATGCAACTCTAATTTTCTCCTTCATCCTTTACAAATATTTACTCAATAATGGGTTGTTCATAAGCCTCTTCCTCTTCTCTAATTTTAAAATCAAATTTGTTATCTTCTATGACAACCTTCTTCTCCTCTTTCTCATTGCCCTTCATGGAAATTTTCATCTTCATAGTCTCTTCCCTTTTCTCTTCTTTCTTCTACAACTCTCCATGGTTGTATTTTTTCTCCTTCCACATGGATATATCTGTCTTCAATGCAACCATTTTTTCTCTGAGGAATTCTACCATCTTCCATGTTAAATCTTTTTCAATGTCAAAATATTTAGCTCTTTCCAACAATAACTCCAATAATCTACTCCATGTCTTTAGCTTCTTCTCCCATTCTATTTTTGATGGAATTATTCCACTCTTCTTCTTCATCTTCATCACTTACAAAACACAAACAATTCACTCACATATTCAACTTTTGCAAAGCTTCTCTCATGCCTAAATTAAACTCTCTCACATCCTCTCTATCCAAGGAATCAAAACTTGCTCTGATACCACTTGATGTGGAATCCAACCACAACATGGATTAAACAATCCATACTCTCACAAAACACAAAAATATCTCATAAAAATGACCTCAATTCTCTTTAATTCATTAACACTCTTATACACATATCCAAAGCTTCAACAAGCTTATAATCTCAACTCAATTACATAACTTAGCCACATGCCAAGAAGGCTTCCAAAGGCATCCACAAGCCTTTCCTTCACAAACTCGCCTACTTAAGCATGGAAAGGATACAACATATATATAAAGCTTGAGGAAATAAAGGAGATAATAAAACATTAAGCCCCACACTTCATATGAAGGGAAAATCATGAAGGAAGAATGGTCAACATAGAATCTACGCCCCACATCCATTTGGGTGAATCATGATAAATTAATGAGTAAAGACCAATAATTCTATGCCATATTCTACATGGATTGAATGATGACAAAGTACAAAAGCTTTACCAAGGAAAATTGTGCCACCCTTCACATGTGAACACTATTAGATGAATAGTAAAATCTATGCACATGTCAAAGGTCAAAAAGGAAGAGCATCTCCTTAGACAAGGTTGGTCCACCACCATGTGCTCTATGTTCTTTCATAGAATTGTGCCCCATACCACCTATGCAATCAATAATAATATTGTGAAACCTAATCAAGATAAATAGTGTTTGTCACATCATCAGTGAATAATGATGCATGAATAATGTTTTGCTGCCACATCAACTTACAAGAAAATTAAAGATGAAAATTAAAACAAGAAGAATAATCCTTAGTCTACCTAAAATGCAAATTAACATCTCTTATTTTAATTTCCATTTTTTAATTTTATTTTTAACAGTTCTCACATCTAATCAATCAAAATGTATAAATACAATTGTCAAATTTTTTAAACTCTAAAATGAAAATAAAATAACATCAAAATGAACAAAACTTGAACATAATATAAATCTTCAAAATGGAAGGAAATGATTGTTAAATACTTTGAAGTTACATCCCTCAAAGTGGTTTCTATAAAAATGATAGGTGGGTACTAAACTAAACTTAAGATGTGTGGTAGGTAAAAATGTACCTAAAAATTCAATATACTCAAAATTGAAGTACCCTTGAGGTTTGGTCAAACCATTGAATAATCCTTAATAATCCACTCCAAAAGATATCTTGATATGAGAATTGTTTTATCAAAATTTGGAATTACCTTGGTGATGAACTCTAATTAAAATAAAATGAATAGAAAGATAGAAAATGCTATAAATATATTGCAACTAACATAATGAAAGCAAAGAATTGTAATAGATGAAGATAAAATGATTGAAATAAACTAGTTATGAAAAACACAAAAAGACTTAGATATTTTCTATTTCTATGTTGACTGTATTTGATTAAGATTTGGCTAAAATATTCTATCAGACTGAGTTATGCATGTACAACAAAAGTTGTAATTGTCACTGATTAGGGTCAAAACCAACTAGAAGGGGACATGATCAACTGTCACTATTGTCTTCTCTTGGTCAATTTTTTTCTCTACTAAAAATAAGGGAAATAAAGGTATAATCATTTGAACCAACTTAAAACATGCATGTATGTACAAATTTGACCTTCAAATGCATGCATATGACCTAAAAATGACTTCTTCAAAGTTGAAACCCTATTACAGATTGCAATAGCTAAAAACTTACAAATATAAAAGGGGTGAAGGTAATGAGCTGATATAATCTCAATCACATTCATGATGATTGATTGTTGCCTACATATCAAATACTTAAAAAATATAAATCAAGTCCATGTAGTTATCCTATTTAAAGTGATTTATGCGATTGTGCTCATTTTGATACATGTATGCATCTAGATATGGATTGAATACTCAATAATATTATGCTTTGGCATGGATAAAATAGGCTCTTGACTTAACTAAAGACTACTTTAAATGACTAGAATTGGATTTAGAAATAATAAGGAAGCTTCGATCATTATGCACTAGTATAAGTGTGCCGCAATAGTGAAATTCTCAAAGTCATAAAATATATGAATTAGATATGCCTTTATATCAATCCACAAGAGGAAAACTTCACACTACCTATCCTAAAAATATAGACCAACCTTTAAGAGAGAGTTTAAATATGAAAAATAGTTGTTATTGGGGTGAAGGATATGATGGTCTTATAAGGGTGAAGACTGACTACCATTACTGACTCATTTTGATCGATTTTGTCATGAATGGTAATGTTTGAAATTAAATATTTGAGATATTGTACAAATGCTTATAAAGGTTTTTAAGGATTAAGAACATTTTTTTAAGTGTAGGATATCAACCTAGAAAGTGATAGGTTTGTATAGGTACTTAGGATAGAGTCAAGTGATGAAATAAGTCCATATTAAGTGATTAAGTCCATTATAGTAGAAGTGGGCTAAAATTGACATTATTAGTTATTGATGATCAAATTTTAGTGACTACATATGCCCCCTCTTAGTCTAAAAATGAAATTATTAGAGTAAAATAAAAAATATACTTGAGTGTGCACAACACAATTTTTATTTTAGTAGACACTTCATTTATACAAGACACTTTAACTTAGCAAACTCTGAAATAACTCATGAAGTAGTCATTTTGTTCATTTAAAAAATCTTGAACTTTGAAAAATGAAAAATTGAAAAGAAAGTAAGGGAGGAATACACCTGTACGTGTGAGACCAATGTTATTTTTATAACTTTGATTGAAGATGATGATTGTTAGAAGCATTGGAGAATTGATGCTTATTTGGAGAGATTGGTTCCTTGGTTGAACCAATGGCAAATTGAGGGTGATCAAGCCCCAATTTGGATCAAACATGAATAGAAAATAGAACCCATTGAGGGATGCATGAACCTCAATTTTCATTGTTGGTCTTTATAACACTAAGATGAAAACATGTTAAAATTTATAATGGATTTGTAGGCTATAGTTGTGGAGGGAACTAAATCTCTAAGTTATGTAATATGCATTTTAACTGAAACAACCACTGCAGATGACATATAGATTCAATTGTCACTTTGTTACTTAGTACTTATATGCATGATAAAATAAGAATGAAGAACATCCATGCTTCTACTATGGTCATGGATAACAAATAAAATTGAAATTATGACATGAATTTGTATTATGCCCCCATGTGATAAATGTAAAATATATAGTTTTATGTAGATACAAATTTATAAATTCTGTTTGAAGTTTACGCATGAATATCTATCATGCACCTAAAATGTATGAATATGTATTATGTTATTGTAATGTGAGTTTGTATGCATGGAATATGTGTTGAAAATATTGTCATTGATGTCAAATGTCTAACATTATTGGTGATAAAGGCCCCATTGCATTTAATAGTATTTTTAATAGTCATATCTTGGCTAATGTGTGTTAATATTTATTTAATATTAATAAATATATTTTTGGTTGCATATAAGTCAAAAGAGGTCCCATGGAGAAGTCAAAGAGTCACATGATAACAAACAAAAGAGGAATGAGATGCATTTTCTCATGAAGAGTCATCTTGAAGAATTCCAAGAGTCACCATGTGAAGACAAAAGAGGTATGACACATTTTTCTATGAGGGGACACTTTGAGGAATATGAAAAGTCACTGAGATAAAGACAAAAAAGGAAAAGATGATTTTGCTTATGAAGGGTCACCATATGACTTTTTAAATGCAAGGATACGAAGGGTCATGCAAGTTTGGTATCATTTTCCATGAGGATTGAAGGGTCACAAAGGCTGAATGCCAAAAGTCATTTGGAAAGCTATAAATAAAATCTTGAGAAGCCATTTATAATATGCAAGAGAGTGCATGGTTTGTATTTTTTTTTTAAGAGAGAAAAATAAGAGATGATGTAGAGTTCTATCTTTTGTTGAATAAACAATATTGAGAGATAGTTGTGTTTTATACACAAGAGGGGTTGGTGCTCCTATGGGTTAGTTCTCATAAATCTTTGTAAGGAGTTGATGCTCTTGTGAGTTGGTGCTCATATATAGTTGTTGTGTTGATACTTGATAAAGGGGTTGGTGATCCTACAAGTTGGTACTTACGAACTTTGTATTTTGAGTTGGTGTTCATTGATATACTTAATATTTTCTCTATGGTTTTTCCCACTTTGAGTTTTCACATAAAAATCTACTCTCTCTCTCTCTCTTGTGTGATGCAAATTATTATTTTATTTTTATTACATATCTTGAATGTATGATTAAGTTGTTAAAAAAAAAAATTAGATCAAATAAAAAGATATATAATATACTGATTCACCCCCCTCTTAGTATATTTTGTGCTTAATAATTAGTATCAGAGCAGGTTTTTTTTGAAAAAAAATTATAGCTTGAAGGTAGATCAGGAAAGCATGATGGCTAGATCACATAAAAGATTTTATATAAATAAGGCACCTTTGTTTGATGAGATGAATTATGTTTTTTAGAGCATAAATATGAAGACTTATTTGATGGCCCTTGGATTCAACATATGAAAAGCAATGGTGGAGGAATATGAAGAGTCACAGACACTTGTAACTACTCTAATAGAAAAGAAGAAAAGTGAAAATAATGCTAAAGCTTTAAATGTTATTTTATGCGGCTTATGTGAATCAAAATTTGTTAAAGTTATGCAATATAAATCTATTCATAAAACTTAGATAAAATTTGAGAATATTTACGAAGGTGATGGAAAGGTTCAGCAAGCTAAGCTTCAGACTTTCAAAAAATAGTTTGAGAGTTTGAATATGGAAGAAGAAGAAAATATAGCAAGTTATCTTTTGTAGGTTGATCAAATAGTTAATTAGATTTAAGGTCCTAGAGAAAATTTAGAAGAATCAATTGTGGTTCAAAAAGTTTTGAGATCTCTACCATTGAGATATGATGCAAAAGTCTTGGCAATTAAATAAATAAATAATCTAGCTAAGTTAAAGATGGATGAGCTTCATGGTATTCTTAAAGTATTTGAGATGCAAACTGAACAAGATAAATCCTAAAAAAGAGACACTATTTTCAAGACATAAAAAAAAGACTAAGATTCAAGAATCAAGTGATAGTTCTAGTGATGATGAAGATGACAACATAGCTCTTTTCATTTGCAAGCCAAAAAAAGGTACAGGTAAATATCAAAGAAAATTACCTTTTAAATATTTTAATTATGAAAATATTAAATATTTATACCTAAATGATCAAATAAAAGTAATGATGACAATAAATAAGGAAAGTCTACATACAAAAAAACTTTTAAAAGTAAATTTAAGAAGAGATTCGAGAAGAAGAGTTTGTATTCTAAAAATCCTAGCTTAGCTAAACATAGTGGAGTCAGTGATTCAGAAGAAGAGATTCTATTCATGACCACACATCAAGATGCCTCTACAAGCAAAAATATAGATGATCAAGAAGAAGAAAAAGATGAAGTCAAAGTGAATCTGGAAGGAGAACTTATTTGTGCCTTAGAAGAGTTAAAAACTCTTGAAAAAAAATTGAAGATTAAAACTTTAAATTGAGAAAAATGAAAAGGAGTCAAAAGAAATAATTGAAGATCTACAAACACACTTTGAAGAAGCCAAATATAATGAAGATCTAATGGTACAGTTGAAAATAGTAAGTAAAAAATATGAAAAGTATGTTATTGAAATTATTTTATTTAAAGTCGATCTTAAAAAAATAAATAAAGTAATCAATGATAGAACAACCAATGATTTAAAATTTAAGAATAACACTAATATGTTGAATAAGATATTAGAAAATTAAAGATCAATTCAAATAAAATAGGTATTGGATTTGAAAAAGAGAAAGAGGAGGTCACTACTTTCACAAACAAAGAAAAAAGAAAAAGCTATGTTGAAGCTCTTACAAAAGAAAAAATAAAAATGGAAGAAGTTAAGAATACAGAGGACATCTCAAAAAAAGAAAGCAAAAAATAAAATAAAATTATATAAGGCAATCAGATCAGAGATACACAAACAAGTCCTATTTTTATGGTCTATTTTTATTGTAATGGATATGGTCATAAGAAAATAGAATATCAAAAAAGGGCTAATAATTTCAGAAATAAGGAAAAAAAAATTCATACAGAGTCAAGCAAAAGCCACAACTTTTTTGCTTCTCTATCAGACTTTAACGAAGAAGTCATAATATGTTACAAGTGCAAAAACTTTGGACACATAGCTCAATATTTTAGAAGTATGTTCGAGTCAGTCAAAAAAGACCAAAGCTTTAAGGCTCCATTCATCAAGAAGAAAGTTAAGATATGTTCATGGCAAAAGAAACAGCCTAAAAAATCTATGTTGATACAGACAACTTTGCATGTAAAAAATGAAAATCCATGGTTCATTGATAGTGGATGTATGAGGCACATGACAGGAGATAAGAGCAAGTTCATAATCTTGAAAAAGATCAATGGTGGCATAGTGAAATTCAAAGATAATATTACAACCAAAATTGTTGAAAAATGTACACTAAGTTTGGATAATGGTAGAACTAAAACTAAAAATATTTTATATGTAGAAGGTCTTAAGCATAATATTTTGAGTGTAAGTTAAATTTGTGGTGAGGGGCACACACTAAAGTTTTATGCAGAGGGTTATCAAATTAGACGAAAAAATTTAGATGTGTTAGTTACAGATGCTCAAAAAATAGGCAATAATTTATATGTTATTAGATATCAAAGGTCAAAGATATTATTTAAGTCAAATTAAATAAAATTGACTATAGCACAATAGAATGGGGCACATAAATTTTGAAAATTTTATCAACATCAACAAGAAGCAAGCAATCAAAAATCTTTCAAAGATTACAAAGCCATCTGACACACTTTGTAAACCTTGTCAGCATGGAAAGCAGGTTAGAAGGTGGTTCAAAACAAAAGAGTACTCGACTACTCAGATGCTAGAGCTTATTCACACTGATTTATGTGAACCTATGAGAACTCAAGTACTCAAGATAAGAAATATTTTATGTTGCTTATTGGTAATTTTTCACGTATGATTTGGGTAATATTTTTTTAAAAAAATTAGAAGCTTTCAAATATTTTAAAGTATTCAAAGTATTAGTTGAGAATGAAATTAGTTTGAAGATTAAGTGTCTAAGATTAGATCGAGGAATATAATTCATATCAGATCAATTTATTGAGTTTTATGAAGACTATGGAATAAAGAGACATTATTTAGTAGCCAATACTCCACAGTAAAATAGAGTAGTTAAACAGAAAAATAAAACAGTTCACGAGATGGCGAGGATAATGCTAAATAAATCTAAGATAGTAGATATATATTAGAGAGAAGTAGTTGATACATTAATGCATATTTATAATAGATCATTATTGAGAGTCAATAGTGATAAGACTCCTTATGAGCCATGGAAAGACAAACTAGCAATAGTTGATTATTTTAGAGTTTTCGACAATAGATGCTTCATAAAGAGAACTGATAAAAAACTTGGTAAGTTGATTTCAGAGTAGATAAAAGTATACTTTTTGGTTATTTTTATAAAATTAAAGCTTATAAATGTTATAAGAAAAGAAACAAAAAATTGTTGAAAGTGCAAGTGTCAGGATAGAAGAAGATGGAACACAAAGAATCAGTGATCTAATAAATATTCTTAAAATTATTGAAGAGAAAAGTTTTGAAGAATCAGATGAAGATGAGAAGAAAGAGAAAAAAGAAACTAAAACTTTATCTAAATATATTCAGAGAAATCATAATGAAAGTTACATCATCGGAGACATAAATGAAGGAATTTGCACTCGAAAAATGATGGTAAGTGAATATGAGAAAGTTAATTTTTTTTATTATCCAAAAATTTAGCCTAAACTTTTTCAGAAGCTAGACATGATAAGCATTGGGTTAAGGGTATATATGAATAATTAAATCAGATAGAAAAAATGATACTTAAGAATTAGTGCCTAGACCAAAATATCATAATGTGATAAAAAAATGGATTTATAGAAATAAGTTGAATGAAAATGAAGAAGTGACCAAAGATAAAACAAGATTAGTATGTAAAGGATATGCTCAGATTGAGGGAATAGATTTTGAAAAAACTTTTACACTAGTGGCAAAGTTAGAGGCTATTAGAATATTTCTTTCATATGCAGTGTTTAAAATTTTTAAAGTATTTCAAATGGATGTCAAATCTATCTTTTTGAATGAGAATCTAGAAGAAGTCTACATTGAACAGCTTGAGGGATTTATTCTCTCAAATATTAGTAGCTATATATATGTAAATTGAATAAAATATTATATGGATTGAAATAATCTCCCAAAGCTTGGTATGCAAGACTTGATAAGTACCTACAGGATCAAGTTTTCAAGATAGAATTCGCTGATAGTAATCTCTACATCAAAATAAAAAGTGAGCATCAATTGAATGTTGTGGTATATATTGATATCATTTTTGGAAGAAATATTGAAAAAATGATAAAATATTTTTTTGATAATATGTAAAAAGAATTTAAGATATCTATGCTTGGAGAATTGTTATTTTTCTTAAGATTGCAAATATTTCAGTCAGATAAACAATTTTCATATCTCAAAGTAAATATGCTAATGAAATATTGAAAAAATTTGATTTTGAGGATTGTGCACTAGTTGGCACACTAATGTGTATAAGAAATAAGGTAAGCAAGGATGAAGATTCACCTATTATAGATCAATCTTTATATAGATATATGATTGGTAGTCTTTTATATTTGACAGTATCAAACCCAGACATCATGCATGCAGTAGGGATGGTTGCAAGATATCAGTCATCTCCAAAAAATAGTCATGTTTAATTGATGAAAAAAATATTAAGATATATCAAGGAGACATTAGATTATAGATTATGGTATCTCACAGGTAGAGATTTTACTTTGGTTGTTTATACAGATTCAGATTGGGTAGGGTGCTTGGATGACAAAAAGAGTACAATTGGAGGAGCTTTCTTTCTTTGTGATAGTTTAATATGATGGCTAAACAAGAAGTAAAATTTAGTATCACTTTTTATAGCTAAAATATAATATATTACAACAATATTATGTTGTACTCAAGTGCTTTAGAAAAAACAAACTTTGGAAGATATCAAGGTAAAGTATGATGAATCTATTTCTATTTTTTTTATAATACAAGTGCTATAAATATTTTGAAGAATTTAGTGATGCATTTAAAAACAAAATATATTCCCATTAGATATCACTTTTTGAGAGAGCAAGTTGAATATCAACAAGTTAAGATGAAGTATATCAGTACTACAAAGTAGATTACAGATATTTTCATAAAAGCACTACCAAAAATCACATTTGAGTATCTACGAGAGAAGTTGAGAGTAATTTTTTTATTTCCTACCATTGAGGTTTAGCATCAATTGAGGGGGAGCTAAGTGTTAGCTCTAAGTAGGCCCTTTATCATTGATGTCAAAGGAGGAGAATAACAAGTACAGGTACAGATGCAAAAATAAGTATAGAGAATAGGTACAGGTTGCTATAGTAATAAGGAGTTACTGTATGTTTTTTAAATAGCAGTATGTGCAAGTTTCAAGATATGGTAGTTTCAATTTGAGATTACCATCAATGACAAAGGGAGAGATTGTTGGAAATATTATCATTGATGTCAAATTTCTAGCATTATTGGTGATAAAGGCCCCATTACATTTAATAGTACTTTTAATATTCATGTCTTGGCTAATGTGTGTTAATATTTATTTGATATTAATAAATATATTTTTGGTTGCATATAAGTCAAAAGAGGGCACATGGAGAATTCAAAGAGTCACAGGGTAAAAGATGAAAGAAAAATGAGACGTATTTTATCATGAAGAGTCATCTTGAGAAATTCTAAGAGTCACCATGTGAAGACAAAAGAGGTATAGTGTATTTTTCCTTGAAGGGACACTTTGAGGAATATGAAAAGTCACCAAGATAAAGACAAAAGAGGAAAGGATGCTTTTACTTATGAAAGGTCACCATATGACTTTTTAAATGCAAGGATACGAAGGTTCATGCAAATTTGGCACCATTTTCTATGAGGATTGAAGGGTCAAAAAAGGTGAATGCCAAAGGTCATTTGGAAAATTATAAATAAAGGCTTGAAAAGCCATTTGAAATATGCAAAAGAGTGCATGGTTTGCATTTATTTTTTAAGAGATAAAAGTAGGAGATATTGTAGAGTTCTATCATTTGTTGAATTAGCAATATTGAGAGATAATTGTGTTTTATACACAAGAGGGGTTGGTTCTCTTGTCGGTTGGTTCTCAAAAATCTTTGTAAGGGGTTGGTGCTCATAAATAGTTGTGTTAGTGCTCAGTAAAGAGGTTGGTGCTCCTACAAGTTGGTGCTTACGAACTTTTTATTTTGAGTTGGTGCTCATTCATATACTTGAGATTATTCTCCATGGTTTTTTTCACTTTGGGTTTCCACATAAAAATTTGGTCTCTCTCTCTCTCTCATGTGGTGAAAATTATTATTTCAGTTTTATTACATATCTTGAATGTATGATTAAGTGGTTAAAGAAAAGAAATTAGATTAAGTAAAAAGATATATAATATACTGATTCACCCCCCTCTTAGTATATTTCATGCTTAACAATATGCAACCATAATTTGTATCAATATTTGATTTTTAAACCATTTTACATTATTTGAAATTGTATTTGTACCCAAAACTAAATTTCATTCATATAATTTTATCTCATGTGTGAAAATTCTACTGAAATGCCCCCTTTTTGAGGTGAGGGAATGTGTTCTGAAAGTCACTCATTTAAAAATAAAAGTTAATTATATTATGTATATCAATATGCAATCATTGAATAACATAACATATTTAAAAATACATGTCATCATAATAAGATATGTATCATTCAAAACATGTATGTAACATATGAGGTAACACTTATATAAATTTATCAATGAAACTCATAGTAGTAGTTATAATAGAAGAATCCTATATAATATTTAATACATGATATGGATTACGGTACTCATCAAAATTAACAAGCTCAACAAATACAAAAACACAAACACAATGTCATATAATAAGGCCAAGGGCCACACAAGGGATATGTTAAATTGCTGCATAAACAAATATACAAGGCTAAGGGCCACACACAAAGGACATTAATAATGTTACAAACAAGGAAAATGTTCAAATATCACACAAAATATAGGATCAAAGGCCATAAGAAATGAACATATTCAAATATCGCACGTACCAAACAAAGATCTAATGTAAATATTCAATCAATTTTACACATAAGGACCAATGGCCATACAAAATAGACAACCAAGTTAAAAACTAGTATGTACAATTATTAACAACATATAGAGATTATAACTAGAAATATAATTTACATCATGTATATGTAATGTGATAATATCATAGTAAATAAGATATCCATGTAAACAATATAAGATAGAGATGTTAACAAGACATTTGAAAAGTATATAACTCAAAAATATAAGAGTTATAACATGGTAACACTTGTAAATACTTTAACTTATGCATATGATACCTCTAGTTTACATGACTACTGTATAGAGGCAAGTCCAACATTGTAGTCTATGTAAAATTTATGTCTTACACAACACTCATAAATACTAATAAAATGTATGTGTGATATAAAGAGTTTTCTATCTACCAATCATGAGATAAATAATATATACCAATGATATATATATATATATGCTTAGGTCCTAATTTCAATTTTTAAAATATTTTGAATTTTTAAATTTTTTTTTGTACTTTTTAAAATTTTACATCTTAGAACAAAAGAGAGAAAGAAACCATGGGTTCAGAAGTAGAAGACCATGAAGAGATAAGAACAATCCACAACATGTGTCGATGTAAAATATGCATTAAAAATGATGGTATGGTCATGTATGAGCAAGATGCCCCCAATGTATATGTGAATATAACTAAAAACTATGGGAGACAAAAATTATATGTGGAGGAATAACTGTACATTCTCATCTCATCAAATGTATTATTGTCAAAGTATGTAATACACATGTATTGAGCAATTTATATACAAAAAAATATTTTTCATAAATAAGTATTGTTGTGTATACTAGAATTGAGTTTAATATTGAAAAATTGGATGTATTAAGGATTTTTTTCCTCATATTTTGACTTGGCTGTGTAAAAATGCTACAAGACAAGATTAATTGCCTCTGAACAATATAAATAATCTATCTTGACTATTACTACTTGATACTATCTATGATTGAAAAATATAGTTTTCTTTGTTCAAACTATGAAAATAACAAGGTAAATAGAAAATGATGAAAATATAGGTCACTTGTATATTTATAAGCATTTACCTTTGTTAAGGTATAGTGAGATCTACATCCTTGTGTCATAGGCTTAGGATTTAGAACCCTTTTCTTTTGACATTTGAGTTGTAGGTTCCCTTTGGTTATATCTAAAGAATTCATAGGTTGTAACCTGAGTTCAAGTATCATAAGCTTTATTTGATTGACCTTATTCAAATTCTAGTATATTCAGAAAAAGAGGATAGTTGTATGTCATCCTAACCTGTAAATACATTCTGGTGAACTTGATGTGAATCTTATCTCTTATTTGGTTGGATAAATTTTATATTTATCTTTTAGCTTCTTAGAAAAATATTTTAAACCACCAAGTTAACTATATCGACCATCTCAATATAAATTTTGTCTATTTATGAACGATATTGGCCAACACAGTACCATTATCTATGTATCCAAATTGTATTAACCATATCAATACAATTATGGGTGTTTCAAACTGTATCAACTAACTTTATACAACTTTTTATTTTATTAGTTTTTTAACTGCATTAGCTAAGTCGATACCATTTTATTTGTTTATTTAAATTCATTGAATGCTGCAAATATAGCTTTTGATACATTGTTTTTATATTTATATTTATTTTATTTTATAGAAACTATGCTATGATAATTTAAAAAGTAAATAGGAGTTGTTTTTGGCCAAGCGGTTGTCTATTTTATTTTCACCATGGTGTGAGGGGTACTACCCCAATACTTAGACAACACTATACACATAATTTAGTTTTTATACACTCCACAATAAATCAATCAATCAGTTAGCCTTTAGTTTTATAAGTTTACCTCTTTATTTTTATTTTCACAAATAGTTAGGTAAAATTTAAATTTTCTTGTCTAATAGACTTTCAATTAACCTGATATTATTCTGTGTTGTGTTTGTGAATTGCATCGACTAGATATAGTTTTGTATGTTTTTAAATTGCATTGACCAAGGCGATAAAAGTTTGTGTGGTTTCTTTGACTGCATTGGCTAATCTAATACAATCTTAAATATAAATATAACTATATTGGCTAGATTTACCTAGTTATATCCTAATATATCAGCCAAGTCGATACCGTTATCTTTATCATCCAGCATCAGTGCTTTTTTTTAATATACTATATCAACTTGCTTGATACAATCTATAATTTAGATTCAATAAATCAATTATATCGACCTATTCGATACATTATTTTGTGTAGACCCAATAATTAATTATACTTGCCTTCCAAATACTATCAATTTTATATGACCAACCTTTTCTCTCATACTAGATTTACAACCCACTTATCACCATGATGTAACCTCACATAATTTTCATAACAAGCCCCAACTCATTCAGATTCTACATAGGTTGGTATTTTCTTCTCACTTTGTCTAGCATTGAATACAACTCTTCATGGTGTAGCTTCTCTCAACATCACTCTAAATCTATCAAATGAAATATAGTTTAAATAAACCAAAAAATGATCTAGAGGACCATACTCAGTTTATCATAAACCTTGATGATAATATCATATATACTCCAAACAAGAGGGGTGGTCTTAATAATCTTCTTTCTTATGCTATCATAGTCAGGAAAACCAAAACCAACACTAGGAATATTCCTCCTAAGACTAATGATGGGAACCCCCCATCATCTTCCAATCCTTCTCCAACCAAATCAAATTCACCTCTATATCCATCCCAAGTCCTTGCATAAATGGTTTAACAAATGACCTAGCATGCAAACTTTTAGTAACAATCAAATTCTCTAAATGCAAAACCACATTTTTCAAATGGATATCCAACCCCCTCAAATCATTATGAACCAACCAAATCATAATTTCATCCCCCCTCCTCTTATATATGTGAATGAAAACATCATACCTCAAACACCAATGCATAACAAGATGTTTCAAAATCTCCAAAATGAACCTCTAGCTCCCTTCATTGTGTCCTTAGACATTAAAAACATTTCTCCAACTATCACATATGATGGGATTAAAGATCCTGCTTTGTAACTTAAAGTCTTTGACAATCTCTACAAGGAGTGGATCCAAACCAACACTTATGCTACCACTAAGTTTTTAGCCAAAACCTTTACCGGAGATGTGTCAGAATGGTATAGTTAAATTCGTAGACATTCCATTACATAGCTAGAGGATTTAGTCAATGATCTAGTTAAGGAGTTCCAACATAATGATCTTCTTGAAAATAACTTTAACAACTTAATTAATGATAAGACACTAATTAATGAATCCACCCATGCTTTCATCAAATGATGGAAGTATTTAACACATAAATGAGATCATAACATGAGTGATGATAATATTTTCAAACTCTTTATTACTGCTTTTAAAGCCTCTCTTCAATACAAGGTTTGGATATTTCCCCCTCAAACCTTAGAAGAGACATTTGACCAAACAAAATAGAAATATTTCCTTACGGCTCAATTTGATCCTTCTCAAAACACCAAAAATAATTCTTTACATACTAAAACCATTATAATCACCACTAATACTTATCAAAATAAGCCTCTCTAATCCAAGGTGAGAAGAAATAGATAACCAACTTGCCTCCCACCCTACTTTCAGTATGAAAGAGATCAATAATTTGTTATCTTCATCCAAACCATACATCTACACTACTACCCCTCCCTCCTGATATGATCCTAATAAGTTTTGTTGGTTTCATGCCAACATTGGTCATTCTCATGAAACATGCCATGCAGTCCAAAAAGTTGTAGTTAATACCATCTTGGGAGAAAACTTCAGTCATGATGTTATCACCAAAGAGAACCATAAATAAAACCTTAAAACATCTAAAACTTGAACATATAATCAAAAATATACAAATCAAAACCCACAAAAATCATCTCAATCATCATATTCCAATACACAACATTCCAACAAATTCACTTGTGCTATTGATGCTGACTATAATCATTATTATGTTGATTTCCAATTTATGAATGTGGCCAAAGTTGAATACCATCGTAAACCCACTCAAAAATATATTGTTACCAAACCTAAGAAGCCTTCCCTCGAAGACCAACTTCTTAGGATACTACTACCACAACTACATCTCCTTTTGATCCACAAGCTAGTGATGAGCATGTTCCACCTCAGCCTAATGCTTCCAATTCCTCTACTAATAATCCTCCTAAAATCACCATTCCCACTCAAAATAAAACTCATTATGGCTCAACCATAAATCACAATAAAATTTTATACATGAACTATATTCCATGCCATGAAAAATTCCTCTCATGGAACTCATAAGAACATCACTTTATCAATCCTCATGAAACGATTGTAAGACATTAGATAATCCCCATCTATTGAAACCAAACTACCTAACCAACCTTCCAAAGGTTGTGTACCTATATAATTTCATGCTATGGAAACCATTTATCATCCTTCTTCCTCTAAAAAACTCTCCATAGAGTTTTTTGAAGAATACATGATTAATGATGAAATCCTCTTTCAAGTTAATGATCCTTCCCTCATCATTAATATTATGATAAAAAATATCTAAGTAATAAAATTCTTGGTGGATTAAGGTCTAGGCATTAGCATTGCTTCCTATGGCTAGTCCAACAACTTGGATATTCCAATGATAACCTTAAACAAACATGACTCACCTACCATGGATTTGAAAATCCAATCAAAAGCCTCTTGGTTGCATTTGATTCCTCTCACTATTGGACCCAAAATAATCTACACCAAGCTCATGTCTTTAGATCTTCCACATTCCTATAGTCTCTTTTTAGGTCATCCTTGGACTCTTGAATGAAAGCTATCACATATTCTGGTAGTCAATGCATTAAGTTTAATCACGATGGAAAACATAAAAAACATGAAGTAAATCCCAACCCATGAGATCTCAAGCTAGCTAATTCTAAAAGACAATACCACATTCATACCATTTCTCATATCAATAGTTTACCTCTTCACGAGTTTCTCAACATGCATTCTAATCTCCAAATTATTCTTGCAGAGTCAAATGATGAACCCCAAGAGTTACAAACTATTTTTAATACCACCAAACTACCACCTTACATAGTTTAGTTGCTTCCTCCTTGTCTCTTACCATGAGATACAACCATTCCTTTGATGACAATACTGGAAGCCCTTGCCCATGTAATGCTAATGAAGTTTCTTACACAAAAGATGGCTTTGTTTGTTATGATTGTTGGGTGGCAAAATTATTTCAGGATGTTTTATCTCCTTAAAATTTTAGTAACTTGGATGTATCAACCAAGAATACTCCCACTAAAACTACTCAATCGACTACCCAAGCTTGTAAAATCTCTCCATCATATGATGATGAATACATAGTTTCCCAAGCCCAATCACAACCCTTGGATATAGTTCATCATTAGAAAAATCTAACTAAAATACATGGTTTTATCTGAGATAATCATTTTCTTCATATCTCCTCTGATTATAGCAATAATGATAATGATCTATAACCTCAAGGTTATAGCCCTCATATCAACCCACCATTGGAAAACACTCAATTGATTATCCAATAAATTTATGTTTTTCCCAACATATGTAACAATATCAGCCAACCTGATACTATTCAAACCATTTCCAATATTTCTAATGCTAATGACTAGCCCAATACCATTCAATATCTCTTACTTTTAGACTATATCGACCTGACTGATATAATCCAACCTTCAGTTCACAACTACACCAACCAATCATTACTAGGTGTCAATACAATTTCTTTATCATCACTAATTAAGCCAAGTATACCACCTATCTTGATATATCCAAAATAAATCATGTCACTACCAATAGCACTAACCAACTAAATATAGTTCAACCTAGTTTAGACTATATTACCTAGGCCAATACCATCCAATACTAAGTATTAACTACTACTCAATCTCAACATTATCTTGGATGCAAAAGAAACTACTATAAGACAAATTCATTTTGAGTTTGACAACCAAGGTAATAGGATTGTAGATCATGAAGTAAATGTTTAATATTATAGGCCATTATCTATGCTTCCTAGTGACAAAGCTATCCTAGAGTTAATCCATGCCAGATAGTCTCATACATCTTGAAGTAAATGTTGAATATTATAGGCCATTAACTATGCTTCCTAGTGACAAAGCTATCCTAGAGTTAATCCATGCTAGAGAGCCTCAACTTCCTTCTCAACATCATAATCTTGGCCATTTTGAGAAAAAGGCTCATTGCTTCAATAATATTATCGCTAGTGTTGATCTAAAATGGATCTGATTTCCAAGCTTCCTATGGATCCATATCATTTTCAAGATGAAAACACTACGTTTATCAAAGAGACTCAAGTAGTCAGCTTTGGTACAACAACCAATCCTAAATCTATTCTTATCTCTAAGGAACTTCATCTTGAAGAGAAATACAATTACAAACTATTTTTCAATAAATGATGCAAAGTCTTTATATGGTCATATGAAGACATGCCTAAAATTGGCCCTAACATAGTTGTCCATAACATTGTGATATATCTAAATGCAAAATACTTGCATTAGAAACAATGAAATTGCCCCCCTGAAGTTTCCACCTTATGCCACAAAGAAACTACCAAGCTCTTATATGCTAAGTTCATTAAACATGTTGATTACTTGGAATGGGTATCTAATATAGTTCTCATTCAAAAAAAAGTCACCATGGTAATTCATATATGTATTAACTTTCATAATCTCAATTTGGTTTATCCCAAAGACAAATTTTATTTACTTTAATTTATGCCATTGTTGATTCTACAACAAACTATGATATGTTATCCCTCGTAGATGGTTTCTTAGGATATAACCAAATTCACATTACTCCCAAGGATCAATATAAAACTAATTTTACTATCGATTTGGGAACCTATTGCTATGTTAAGATGTCATTCAGATTGAAAAATGTTGGAGCAACTTATCAATGTGCAATGACACACATATTTTAAGATATCATTCATAAAATAGTTGAAACCTATGTGGATGATCTTATAACCAAATCAAAGTGATGCAAGAGCATCATTAATTCAATGCAAATTTTGGTCAATAGGACAAAGTCTGATTATGTGTAGTTGGGGAAGTGTCTTATAGGGTCACTTAGGAGGTTTTAAGTCCTTAGAATTTCAAAAATATGGTTTTTAGAGTTACAATGCATTTTTCCACCAAAATGGGAAATTTGAAATTTATTTTGAAAGTGTGAGTATGTTTTAAAGGTCTTAATTCATTGGTAGGGGTTTTTAAGGACTAGTCACATGTTGTATACATTTTTGATCCTTAATTTAATGTAAACTTGTCATAAATCAAATATATAAGCATCTAACATAGGATGATGGCTAAGTATAACATGTTTCGATGAGTCATAGGTTGGTTGAGAGACTTTTGGGTGCATCAAACCAAAAGAAATTAAGAATAGATATTAGTTTGAAGATGATAAGGCATGAAGACATCAAACAAGGGACATTAAGAGTGAAGAATATGAATAGAGAGGAAGAGTTGTGGAAATACTTCAAGCTTGTATGGAGGTTAGCCATGGTTTGTAGGGGTTATTCTATTAGTTAAACTTCATATGAATGAAAGAAAGAATGTTATGATTTTTGATGAATTTTTAGACATTAAAAACATGTAAACACATATTATTGAATGTTATTTTTTGTTGTTATATATGTTTATATTATTCAAGTTTTGTAGAGGTTTAACAACTCTGTGTTGAGTGATACAAACATATATAAGAAGGTTTTCCATGAGTTTTTGTGTTTGTTAAGTCTAAAAAATAATTATCAGAATGGGATTAATCCATATAGGACTTAAAAAAACAAAAATAAAGTCTTAACAGTCATTATATCCTAAGAATTCATCTTATTTATGCTCTTGGGTTTGCATACACAACCCAAACTATAATAGTCAAGGTAAAAAGATGATTTGATATCAACTTTGTGTTTACTAAGTATCAATAACATGCATATGAGAAAGGGGAAAGTATATAACTTTGAATGCAAAAAAAAATAACCTTTGATAACCATTGAAAGTCCAATTTATCTATTTTACCACTCTTAGGTTTCCTATAGTCTGTAAAACCCCAAATCAACGTTTCTTCTACAAAAAACTTCAATATCTTGAAAGTGAACCCTTAACTTCATTGAAAATTGATAGGCATGTTATTGGGAGTGTTTTTTAAGTGATACAAGTTGTTTTAGTCCTTGAAGACCTATTAAGATGAAAATATTTATGATTGAGTTTCTACATATCTATATGTCTTGTGAAAACATGGTTTTAACTTACTAAAACATAAAAATCTTCAATTTTAACCTACTAAATGTCTTATAAACTTGTATAAGGGTGAAAGGAGATGATTGAAAGGTGATAAAAGTGTTTAAAATGTTTTAATGTAGTTAAGGAGATAAATACAAAATAAAATCAAATAATTCGTCTACAAATAGGCCTAGAAACCCTGTTTGAGAATCTAGAAAAGACGAGAGTGTAACTTCAAAAAGAATGAGTTAGAGAGTCTAAAACATTTTGAAGAGGTAAATAAATATGTGATTGAAGTTTTCAATGTGTTTTTAAAAACTATTGACCTCTATACCTCAAATTATCTTACTAATTAATCTGTAGACTTGTAAGTAAAGTCTAGAAACCCTTGTTTCTTGTTTAAGTTAAACTTAGAGAAGAGTGTGAAGCTATTTGTTGAGTTGATAACATACAAAGGAGTATAAGAATCCTAAAAAAAATTGGGTGTCTAATATTTAAGGTCAATATTTAATTGATAAAGGCAACATACATGTGTATGAGGCCTAAAAAAACCCTATTTGTAGTCTTTTGAGAAGTTGAACTTCAAGAAAGATATAAACTTGTTGGTTAAGTTATAGACCAGATAAAAAGAATATATGAACCCCTTGGTAAATATAAAAAGAATCAGTTGAGACAAAGACCAAGTTGAGAACGATATAAGCCTAGTTGTGAACAAGATAGACTTATTAGTAGAAGCCTACTTGCATCAGAATGGTATTAGAGCTCAATAAAAGATCTTGGGGAGAGATAAAATGAGTAATGATAGTTAAAACACAAGTAAAAAATTTTTATAGAAGTGAAGTTTAAATAAGAAGTGAACGGATTTTGTCCACATAGGTGTGGATATAAGAAGAAGACCAAAGAATCTCATTGAAGCTTAAAGGTAGGTACAAAACCCTATAGTGAGTTGAGATTGTGAGTAGGTGAGAAGGAACTCTTGGAAGTTCAAGTGATTTGAGAAAGGACAATTAGAAAGAAGTCCTTAAAACTTGAGAGAGATTAGGTTGATGATAAGATAGAAAGAAGGTTTAGACATGCATGTGTAAGTGTATATGTTTTGATGTTTTGCATCTTATTTGTGTGAGTATTGTATCAAGAAGTCATTTGCAAGCTTAAATATTAAGCAAAGATACACATTGAGGCATGGAAAAATGTAAAACAAAGAAGAAAAAAATGTAAGGATTGACAAGAAATAAGAATCTAATATATGAAAATAATGAGGTGAGAAAAGAAGTAGATATGAAGAAGGAGATAGATGAGATGAAGTAGGCCTTATCTCATTTGAAGCAATGTTTGGAAGAATGGGATCCATTAGAATAAGAGATACGCATCAAGAAGGTGGTCAAGTGGCCAATCAAGAAAAATGTGGAAATAATAAAGAGCAACAAGAGCTTAGAGGTATGAAAAAGATGATAAGGATGATTAAACAACAACCCAATGAGGAAATCAAAGAGTTTATTATGATTGAGGACAAGCAAGATAAACATGAGATATTATACAATGCTCAAGAAGAGCTTGGAGATGATGATGAGGATGAAATGTTACAAGTTACACCAGAAGAATTTGAAGATGGTGAAGAGTTTTATGATGTTTTGGATGAAATCCCAATTGAAAGAGAAGTTACAAGAAAGAGGTGTTTTCAAGAACACAAACCATGAGAAGAAGAATATCAATGTAGAAGGACATTGAGAAGCCAAGATGGTTTCAATATTTTAATTCTAATAATGTATTTAAGTGTGTGATTACAGGTATACAAATTACCTAGGAAAGTGTTCAATTTGAGTTCTCAAAACTTAAAGGAAACAAATAAAACAAGGTGTCAAAGAACCTTCAAAATCAGGTTGTTGATGTGAAACCTAAATAACACAAGAAAAGAGTGATCCTTAGTTAAGATTATGAGAGAAAAGCTGAGAAGTTGATAGATATTTCCAGTTCACAAGACAATATAAGTCAAGGAAGACCAAGGCAAAGAAGGAAATCAGAGGTGAACCTCAAGAAGAAATCAAGAGAAGAAGGTACTATATTATTAGTTGAAGGGAACAACTCAAGAATGGAGGACGGAAGGACAAGTGAAGTACCTCAAGATACAAGATAAAAAAGGGAGGCATGAATTACTCATGATAAAAATCAAACCAAAGAGCAGGCATATAGTGTGAAGGAGAAGGTTGATTTCAATTTAAATCATGATCATGAAGTAATTACATAAAATAAAGAGTAAGAAGGAATCCAAGGTCATTGGAAACATGTTACAAGACAAGTGACATGATATAAATGAGATGGTCAAGTTACTATACAAAGAGAAACAAAGGAAGTTATGGGTAGTTGTAGACCTCAATTCATGGACAAGATAAGCATAGGGCCATGCAAGAAGATGAAAGGATAGTGTGGGTAGCCAAAAGTTTAAACATAGATAAGAAGAGGTCATTACAATAGTATAGATTGAGAAGGCATATGGATAAGCCTAAAGAGATGGAAAGAGTACCAAGAGAGTCAAGAAAGAAACTTAAGGAACACTCAAGAAAGAGAGAATATGAGTAGGGTCATGAGATCCTTGAAGAAAGAGGAGATGGGAAGGATCATGAGATCCTTGAAGAACAAGGAGATGGGAAGGATCATGAGATCCTTGAAGAGATTATTAAGTCTCATAAATATGAATTGATATGTACTAAGCATGATGATTTTGTAGGTATGGCAATACAATTTCAAGAGACACTCCATGAACATATAGATAAGGAGAAAGATGGAACTCAAGAGCTCATGATAGATCAAGATAAAGAGAAAGACAAGCACATTCTTCATGAATAATATAGCTTGAAGAAAGTAAGTTTGGAGGAGGACAACATTAGTTCAAAAACAAGTCCAAGTGAAAATGACATCCAATCAGAATTGGATATGGCAAAGAATGAAGAGCCAAGGAAGGCAAGTCAAGGAGAGAGGCCACAAGAAGATGAGCCAAGTAAGAAAATACAAGGTAAGATTTACATATACCATTATCAACCTAATTTATTAAAGGAGGTAATAGTTCAAAGGGAGAAAATAATCCACAAGAAAGTGGAAGGTCATCATGAGAAAGTCCAAGGGGATCAAGAGAAAGGCATATTAGCCTTGAAGGAAAAATAGGTTGTTGAAAAGCCATTAGAACTTGAGGAGAAATAAAAATGCAAGGTCAAGGAGAAGGTAATTGATGACACCAAGTAACCTCATAACACTGTAAAATTAATAGAGGCATTTGATAGAGAGAAAGATATAAAACTTTCTAAAAGCTATAGGGAGAACATTGCCAAAAGAGTATGTGAACAAGACATGGCAAAATTGACAGGAAGAGATTATAAATAAAAAATAGGAGTGATTATTTAAAACAAAAGTTTAAGGGTATAAATGACAAATAAGAATCAAAGATAGATGAAATAGAAGATAAAAATAACAATGAGCTACAAAGAAAGCTAAATTACATGAAGGTAGAAGGTAAACCACTAAGAAGACAAAGCAAAACAAGAAGATAAAAACCAAGAAGAGAGGATCAATAAGAAAGAATAAAGAATAATGAGAAGATAATAAAAGGAAAAATACCATATGGCAAGAGAGGAAGGAATTGGAAGATAAGGAAGAAGTTCCATTTGAGCTAGAGGTCAAATTTTTCCCACTTGGGGAGTATGATGTAGGAACATCATCAAGTCAATGTAAATTTTAGTCAGTATGATAAAGTTTGATTATGTGTAGTTATTTAAGTGTCTTATAGGGTGACTTAGGAGGTTTTAAGTCCTTAGAATTTCAAATATATGATTTTTAGAGCTATAATGTATTTTCCTACCAAAATGAGAAATTTGATAATTTGAATTTGTTTTGAAAGTTTGAGTATGTTGTAAAGGTATTAATCCATTGGTAGGTGTTCTTAAGGACTAGACACATGTATATGTTTCTTAATCTTTAATTTAATTTAAACTTGACATAAATCAAATCCAAAAGCATCCATCGTAGGATGATGGCTAAGTATAACATGTTTAGATGAGTCAAAGGTTGGTTGAGATAATTTTGGATGCATGAAACCAAAAGAAGCTAAGAATGAATATTAGTTTGAAGATGATAAGGCTTGAAGACATCAAGAAATTGATATTAAGAGTGAACAATATGAATGTAGAGGTATAGGTGTGGAAAGACTTCAGGCTTGTATGGAGGTTAGTCATGGTTTGTAGGGGTTTGTTATATCAATTGAAGTTCATATGAATGAAAGAAAGAATGTTATGATTTTTGATAAATATTAAGAAATTATAAATGTGTAATAACATATTATTTAATTATATTTTTTGTTTTTCTATATGTTTATAATGATTCAAGGTTTGTCGAGTTCTAACAACTCTGTGTTAAGTGATACAATTAGATAGAAGAAGGTTTTCCATTAGTTTTTGTGTTTTTTAAGTCTAAAAGATAAATGGTAGAGTGGGATTAATCCATATAAGACTTAAAAAACCCAAAAGGAAGTCTTAACAGTCATTAGATCCTAAGAATTTATCTTATTTGTGCTCTTGGGTCTGCATACACAATTGAGATTGTAACAATCAAGGTAAAAGGAGGATTTGTTATGAATTTTGTGATTACTAAGTATTAAAAATATGTATCTGAGCAAGGGGAATGTATATATGTTTGAATCAAAACAAAAAGAATCTTTAAAAACCACTGAAATTTGAGTTTCTCTATTTTAATGCTCTCAGGTTTCCTACATTCTGTAAAACCCTAAATCAGGTTTTCTTCTACAAAAAACTTCAATATCTTGAAAATGAACCTTTAGAACTTGATAGGTATATTTTTGGGAGTTTTTTTCAAGTGTTAAATTTTTTTTCAATGCTTGAAGACCTTTGAAGGTGAAAATATTTATGATTGAGTTTTAGCAGACCTGTAAATCTTGTGAAAACATGGTTTTAGCTTACTAAAACATAAAAATATTCAATTTTAACCAATCAAATGTCTTAAAAACTTGAATAAGGGTGAAAGGAGATGATTTAAATATTATAAAAGTGGTTTTAGTTTTTTTAGGTATTTAAGGATGAAAATAAAACATAAACTTAGAGAATTGGTCTACAAATAGGCCTATAAATCATGTTTGAGAATCTAGAAAACAATAGAGCATAACTTCAAAAAGAATGAGTTAGAGATTATAAAACTTTGTAAAGAGGTAAATAAATATGTGATTGAATTTTTCAATGTGTTTTCAAGAACTATTGACCTATGTACCTCAATTCATTGCTTATTGATTAGTCTGTAGACTTGTAAGTAAAGTCTAGAAACCCTTGTTTCTTATTTTGTTGTTCAAGTTAAACTTAGAGAAGAGTGTGAAACTATTTGTTGAGTTGGATAACATACAAAGGAGGGTAATAATCCTAAGAAAACATTTGGTGTTTAAGATATAAGGCCAATATTCATATAATAAATGTGATAGACTTGTGTATGAGGCCTAAAGGAACCATGTTTACAATATTTTAAAAAATTTGAACTTCAAGAAATATAAAAACTTGTTGGTTAAGTTAGACCAGATAAAAAGGAATATAATAACCCCTTGGTAAAAATAAAAAGTCTTAGTTGAGACAAAGACCAAGTTGAGAAGGCTATAAGCCTAGTTGTGAACAAGGAAAACTTATTAGTATAAGCCTACTTGCATTACAAAGTATCACGAGAACCATATTCACGACCTTGCCATCATATTTTATCTTCTTATCAAATACACAGTCAAGTTCAATCCTCATAGGTGTGTTTTTGGTGTTAACTCCAAAAAGCTCTTAGAATTTTTAGTCTCCTTGTGAGGGATTGACATGGATCCCACTAAAATCAATGTTATTGTCAACAATCCTATCCCTTGGTCTATTCCTAATATCTTCACTTACCTTGGGAATCTTGATCTAATCTAAACATTCATCCCCAAGATGGCTTACCACATATATTGGGTAAACTCTCTCCTAAAGAAAGGTGTCACACTCAAATGGATTGATGCATATCAAAAATCATTTGATAACATGAATAAATCATTATTTCATCCTTCCACTCTAAGACTACCTTAAAGTGATCACCATATCATCTTGCACATGTCAACCACCCCCATATCATTTGGGGCAATGCTTGCTCAACAAGATGAGTTAGGAAAATAATGTGTAATTTACTATGTTATTCACACCTTGATAGATAATGAGACCCACTACACCAAAGTGGAATATGATTATCTTGAAATCCACTTTGCAATTGAAAAGCTTCAACATTATATGCTTTATTAGACCACTTATGTCATTGTCAATTCTAACCCCCTTCAAAAAAAATTTATCTAACTATTTCTTGCATGAAGATCAAATTGGAAAATGGATGGTACTCTTAATGGATTTTGACCTAAGAATTATTACCTAAAAATTAGTCAAATTCCAAGTGATCACCGATCAAATTGTCATTACTCCCATCCCAACTATGTAACACCTTCAATATTTTCTTCCAGATGAAGACGCTCTCTTAATTGAACATATTGACCAAATTATTTTTCTCAAAGACTACTTCCATAATTTCACAATTGATATTGAGGCACATTTCCTCAAAGATCCAAAAATAGTAGTGTCTAAACCTAAATCATCTACCAAAGTTAATATAGAATAATTGCCTAAAGTTATCATCGATCTACATTATTAAACTAGGACACTTCACTTTGATGGAGACAAGTGTCTTCAAGGAGCTAGGGCAAGATGTGTTTTAGTTAATCCTTACAACAAAATCATTCCTTTGAAATTTCAATCAAACTACGAAATCACTAATAACATGGTTGAATATGAAGCTCTCATCCTTGGGATGCAAGTAGCCATAGATATAGATATCTTATATTTACATGCCTTAGGAGACTCATAGCTTATATGTCACCAAATTAGTGGTGCATATCAATGCAAAAGTGAAATCTTATTTCATATCATCATATCACTTCCACTCTTCACAAAGAGTTTTCATATTTCACAATTGAAGAAATTCTAAGAGATAAAAATGCTATTGTAGACTCTCTCACTTCTTCAAAATCTCTTTTCCATCCTCATTAGGCACTGCATGATTTTTGGTTCCTCATCCACATGAGGAAATCTCCATTTACCTTCACAACTAAAGATGTTTCTCTTATTTTCAACATCGAAGCAATCACTACTTGAAAAATCCTATTGTATAAAGACATCATCCAATTCATTGAAAATCATACTTACCCTCTTGAGGTCAACTCTCGTGAAAATACCACACTCCACAAGCAAGCTTTCAAGTATGTACTTAAACAAAACATCCTTTATTATCGTAACATCAAAGGTACCCTACTCCATTATGTATCTCAAGAATAAGTTCCTTATCTTCTTGAGCAAACACATGGGGGTATTTGTGATGGCCACTGTAATAGACATGATAAAACCTAAAAATGCTTTGGATACAATACTACTAGCCTACTCTTGAAAAAATTCCATCACATTCAAAAATAATTGTAATCCTTTCCAATTCCATGATGATATGATCCACCCTCCTCTGACTGAGCTTAAAACTCTTCAATCTCCCTGGCCATTCTCCATGTGGGGATTAGATCTTAATGGAAAATTACTTCAGTTGCAAGATGGCCACATTTTCATCATCACTGCCATATAATACTTTACCAAGTGGATATAAGTTATGCCCCTTGTTAATGTCACTCACGTAACTATATCAAAATTCATCCTTAGTCAAATTATATGTCATTTTATAATTTATCACACCATCACATTGGATAGTGGTGGGAATTTCAAAAACAAAGATATGAATTAGTTGAGTGTGAAATTCAAAATTATAAAAATTTCAAAATTTTATCACCCTTAGTGCAATGACCAAGTAGAAGTTACCATAAAAATCCTTAATAAGATCTTAGAAAAGACTATTAGTTATTATCATTTAGATTGGCATCTCAAGCTATACCCCACACTTTGGTATTATCATACTAGCATCCATATTGCCATAGTGGAAACTCCCTTCTCTTTAGTTTATGGCCCGAAGGCATCTTACCACTAGAAGTGAATTTAACCTCCTTGTGCATCTCTCTTCACGACATCATTCTAAAAAAATAGCTACATGAATAACATCTTCACACCTTAGACCTACTTGATGAGTGATGTATTAGTGCTTTACAACATAATCATCTATAAGAAAATCACATAGCTAAACAACACAACAAGAAATTCAAAGCCCATAATTTTGATGTTGGAGACTTAGTGTTAAGATATTACACCCACGATAAAGAAGGTAAATATGCCTAAAAGTGGCATAGTCCCTACTTAAATCCATTCTTGGACTTAATACGTATAAATTGTAAACAAAATAAAGACACATTTTCAAAGATAGACTAATACTCAATTTTTGAAGAAGTATTTTTCTTAACTTATGTTCTTCCTAGTTTCATTTTATGTATGATTTTCCATTTTTATACATTTTTAAAGCATGCTTAGTGTTAGTTTTATATATTTTGTTCAGCTAACATTTATTTCAGGTCTTACTTTGACTCTCTTATTATAGTTTAACATTTTTTTATTTACACAACTCAGGGTTTTATTCTACACTACCTGCAATACCTATCTTTGGTCCTTAGGTATTTTGTCTAGTTTACACCACTTGTTTTTTTAGTTTGTGGGTTTCATTGTAAACCCTGAGGAATACAACTAGGATTCTTCACAAACACCCATCTTTTTAAAAATCATTCGTTGATTTCACTACATACACCCTTTTGGGTTTTTTCTATCATTCCCCCTTTTATGCCTATTGGATTTCTATTTTTTGAGTTGCATAGAAAGACTTGGGGAGTCCACTTGGCGTTCTTTACAAACACCCACCATTTTTTATATATAGATTTATTTTAATCCTAACCTTAACTAGGTATCTTCCCAACAAGATAATGTTTTGCTTCACTTAGACTTGGTCATATTCTCTTGTGGTAAAACTATAGTATTCTATCTTGATGCTCCTCATCCACATTTTACCATTTTCTTATGATCATGTTCCATACCTACTTGTCATAGTACCATCTTATTTTACTCATTTTTTTATATTGAGACAACCCAATCATTCTATGATCATTTCCACCCTTCCCTATTTTTCATTTACCTTTTGAGACCACCAAGGTCAGTTTCAAGATTGCACTCTTTTCTAAAGTGCAAGTGTAAGAGTCTTTAGACACCATAATATTTAGGTTCTCCTATCTAGAAAATAAATGTAAGCTATCTTGAGATAGTCATCTTTAACACCCATGGTTGAGTTTTTCAAATCCATACAAATGAGAAAAATAGAAAAAACCAAAAGAGGTAAAAGTTATATCATAAGAAAAGACAATGTTAAAATATAAATAAAATATTAAAAGTCATATCGCATCAAAATACATGGTCTTTGTTTTGTACATCTATTATTCTAGTCGAAGCTCAAACTCTACAGTTAGCCTCATGATAGAGCCAAGGTCCATTGGGGTGCAATAAGCCATTAGACTAGGGCAGTAGGTCTCATTTTATCATTCTATCTTTTTATATTCTAGTGCCACTTATTTTCTTACACAAGTACTGAATATTCATAGTAGACCCGTGACTCTATAAGGGGTCTTAAGAAGCAGGGAACATGTTGTGGGAAGGTAGGATCCTTTTTTTTCTTCATGCATGAAAACTTTCATGGGATGATATTTATACTTCACTAGTTAGCCCATGTTTATGTTTGCTAGATCGCGTTATCTATGACCACTGATGTTGAAAACTCTTAGTCTTGCCAACTTGATTTGAGTGTCTTATTTTTGATAAAGATCATTGTTCTCACCTTAATGATGCCCTATTTTACTTCATTCTATCTTAACCCCTTGGAAAAATAGGTTTGTTTTTAAATATTTCCATCTCTTAGCTTCCTATTCTCCATCTCTTTTTGACATGATAATAATATGATAGTTTCAACTTTTTGCATCTTTAGAATAATAATTGCATCTTTGAGTTCATGTGAGACGATCTCTTGGTCATTGACTTATATTTATATGATTTATCTTAGTTATGTTTGGGGACCTTGAGTTTTATATTTGCCTTTTTGTGAGTCATTTGGTCTGATTTCTCCATTTCATGTTTTCATCTTTAATTTATGGTTTGTTACTCCTCTTACATTCAATGTTTTTTTAATCATAAATCAGTTCTATGTGTCCATCATTTGATTTGGATTATTAATTATCTTAATTTGTATACATTTTTAGATTTTTTGGTCTTAATTAGCCTTGGATTTTCGGTTTACCAATTTTTATTTATTCATTAGTTTTCTTGGATTTGTAGTTCTAACCTAGCCTTAGTGATCTCAACCTGCCAACTTTTCAAGTCCTATAATCAGTCTTGAAAGTTTTCCATTTTCATCCATTTATTTGACCATCTTGCATTTGCACATATTGCTTTTATCCATTTTTAGCTTTGTATCCCTAGGGTTTTTCAAATACAATTACTATGCCTTCCATGAGCAAGACTATGGTATTTTCATGCAACGATTCAATAATAAGGTCAGTCATGTATATGATACTTTATGTTATTCATTTATCAACATTTCTTTTTGGTTATGATTTTGTGTTGCTATGTTTATTATCCAAAGCACCATTCCACATTACACTATTATGACATAATGAACTTCATGTGCGGCATATGTATACACATAATATTTTTTACTTAATCGTTTATTGATGCTTTCTCTTGAAATAACTTGTCGATGCATCAATTTTTTTGAGTGCATGTATGAAAGGGTGCATTGGGAATGAGGTGGGAAAGGCTCATGGTCATTTTCAAGAGATGTTACTATTCCATCCTGATTACACCATTACTACTGTCAGTCTTACCTCTTCTAAGTGTCTAGCCATCTATTATATTTGTTTACTTCACATCCAAATTTGCTAACTTCCCTATATCATATAGTTGGCCTGGATGGTACTATCTGTTTTGTCTTTATCCTTCTTGTATTGTATTAGCCTACGTAATATAGTTCTTAGTGTGTTTTGTGACATTTATATTGTATCAACATGGTTAATACCATATTTTATTAGCTGACATCTTCCAATTATATTGATTAGAATGATACCATTGGCCTAGAATTAAAGGTTGGTTTTGGGTATTGGAACACTATATATATGGATCATATCTCAATCAAATCATATCATATATCACTTGTTCACATTTCTTTCACTTGCATTTCTACCCTAAGTACTATTTGAGAGAGTTGGTGGCTTAGAACCTTAACCCGAGGAGTCTTGTCTTGTGTTGTCATTGAAGCTCAATATGAGGAGTCATTGAGAGTTCTTAAATGAGGATATTTAGGTCTTCATCCAACCATTTGAGGTCTTCAACCTACAACATTCTCTTACAGATATCCACTTGAGACAAGGGGGAGACTTAAGCGTTGATGGGTCCAACCCAAAGTATATATTTTTATCTCTACACTCTTTCATTTATTTACTTTGTAGGTCAGATATAGCTTGTTGCATTGTGAATGAATGTATGTGCATCCTTATTTAGACTTTCTTTATACCAAATAAGTTGGTGTAACTATAAGGTTGCTTAGACTTTCCATTAACTAATTTAGGTTGCATAGACCCCTATTTGGTTGATCATTGCACCTTACCCATTTAAAACTATTATAACCCATCATTAAGTTGAATTTTTACCCCTTCACAATCCTTTAATTTATTTTAATCTTTACCCATTTACCTTTGTTGAGATGTAGTGATAGCTACACCTTGTGTCATATTCTTAGGCTTTATAATACCTTCCTCTTGATATTTGAGATGTAGGTTACCCTCTGCTATATCTATAAAATTTATAGGTCTTTACTTGATCATCTAAGTATCATAGACTCTATTTGATTAACTTTATTCCAGTCCTAGTCTATTGAGAGAAAGATAATAGTTTCAAGTCTTCCTAACCTGTGCATACATTATTGTGAAATAGTATTGTAATTAGTGTTTGCATTTTGAATGTACTCATGATTTTTCATTATTGCCTTTTTTTTGGTCTTGAAAAATTGTGTCTTAGTAAGAATTTATGATTTATCCCCTTTTTGTTTTCTATGAATCATTTAGATATTCTCCAACTCCAATAGGTTGGAATAGAGTGTAAGATAAAAATTTATCTGAAAGATTGAAGTTTAACTTGCATAGTTGATCATCTATATTAGTTTATGGTTCATGTTATATAATTGATTTTCATGCTATGATTAGTTCATTTTTATTTTCAATACTTGATTCACCCACTTCATATAAATGCATATGAGCTATTGGAATAAATTATGATGGACAAACTATAGTATGAGATTCCAACTATGATTATGATTGGTTTTTATAAGTAGATTGGGTTATCTTACAATATTCAAAAGGCCCATCATTTGCTAGTTATGTGTAAGAATAGCCTTCATGCATGAACTTGATATATTTGTGCAATGTTGATGGCATTAATTGTATAACATGTATCCATGATTGTCCCAAAAGTAAGTTGTAATGTAAGTGATTAGACATAACATGGAAGGTATTAGGTACCATCCTAGGACCTAGTTTTACATCCAATGATATGGTTCCAATTATTTGGTAGGAAGTGTTTTCAAATCCTTTTATGTTTTATCTTATTTTTCAATAATATCCAGGTTGATCTCTAATAACTGTAAGAAGGCAGTGTTACATATATTCAATCCAGAACTATTATCTACCAACACATGTTTGACTAAATTACTTTACACTTGAACTTGAGTGAATAATGGTAGATTTTTCTATATTGTGTGTTGCATAGGTAAGTCTTCTTTGTCAAAGGTGATGGCTTTGTCATTATCGTTGAATATATTCATAATTAAGGCAAATTATGTAGGGTGTGTATCACTAAGGTGAGTTGTTTCTTTCAATGCCTTATATAAGATGTATTTGTAAACCGTTGATTTCTTGAGTAACTCCAAGATAGAAATTTTAACATGGGTGTTATTTAGTTGATTGATGATGTCATATCCTTCAAGTAAATTAGCTTGCTTTGTGGGAGGTGGAGGGAGTTAAGGAGGAACATGTTGACTGCCTTCATTTTGTTGCACATGATAGGGTAGCTGACCTTGTATAGTGTTGATAATATAGGATATGGAATCCAAAATAAGATTTTGGTGAATAATGAGAGTGATATGGTAGCTAGTGGAACCTTAAGGTCTAGGGGGAGGAAGAACAAAAGGAATAATGCATGCTCTTTGATGTCTAATGTCTAAAAAAGGTAACTCATATTGGGTGTTTCAATTATGTGTTCAGAAATGTTTGGGATTGTTCATTGTTAATTTTAGCCTTATTAGTGTTCTTAGATTTGACCCATTTTCCCTATTTTATTACATAATTGATCCAAATAAGATACATTATCCATGTAGAACACTATGAAAGAAATACCTACATGACTTGTGTTAACCAATAATGTTCATTTTTTAGATCCATGAATAACGTATATTAGTGAAAAATAATTAAAAACAAGGTTTGAAAATAAAACTATAATGCTGAAATTTGAAACCGTTGAAGGATGAAACCCTAATAGAAACCTATGGTTTGCCATGGTTCAACTAGTTTACAGGTTCACCAATATGTTTTAAGTTTATTTGATTTTAGAAACACTAATATGATATAAACTAGTAGAACAATTTAGATTGATAGTTATGACATTCAATCATACATCTAAATGTAAAATACTAAAACTAATTGTAATGATTTGACAAGGAGAATATGTTAAATATTATAAGCACAACAAAGAGATGATTAATTAGCTTTTTGATTTGGTTGTCTATCAATGAATATATTATGGAAGTGGAAAATGAACTAAAGTAGACTTATGAATCATCTAGTTTAAGAACTATGTTTTTGTTTGCATAGGGTTAGTTATGTCAAATCTGGATTAGTATCAACTGTCGATATTAACATGTAGTGGTTGGTATTGAGAGTGAATAAAATATGCCCTATGACTATACAATTACCTTCACTTGTCTCTAAAAGCCCTATATGTGCTATGTTGAATCTCGATGATGTGCACAAGTCCAAAAACTAGCCTCCTTTATATTGAAACTGTAGGTGTGTTTGTGAGGGTTAAAAACCTACAAAAATTTGAAAAGTGTAATGCATTGAGCTAACCCCAATCACCCTCATTTGATGATTGACTATTGCCTATGTATTTGATACATTGAGGAGGGAAATCAAGTCATACATAGTTCTCCCACCTAGTGTGTTTGTGAAATTGTACTCCACTATATGTATGTAACTAATGATTTGGTTTTGATACTTGAGAGTGTTTTCTTTGACTTGGATTTGGTATACTTCAAAATTGGCTTGTGACTGATCCTAGTGATTGATTCACAATTTGGGTAGAATATGGCATATTTTCTTAATATGCAATAGTGTATAAATGTGTACTATATAAGTGCCAAGTTTCCTATTAAGTGAGATTGATTTTTTTATATATTATCCTAATTGGGTAATTTTTCACATCACCTAAATGCTAGGTAGATGAACCAAACCTAAGGAAAGATTTGATTTTAAAACATAACCATTATTGGGAAAGAATCAATACTGACTAGATGAGGTTGATATCAACTAATGATACTGATCGAACCTAACATTACCAACCTATGTACTAGTAGACTGAAATGAAGGTCTAAACATGTCTATCCAAGATAGTAATCAGGTTCTAAACAAACAGTGAGGTTCATGTAGGTTTGTAACAATAAAATGAAAGGATCAAACTCGTAAGGTAACATGTAGGTGTGAGAAAATAACATATTAAGATCATGTTCGTGCATTCAAGTCATGTGTGGTAAATGTATGTAAAGCTTGTTATTATCAAGTAATTAATAATAGATTTTAGTATCTACACAAACCCCTTAAGTTACACATTTGCTCAATCCATATCATTTAAATTTTCAAGATACTTATTAAAGTTAATATATTTACCCAAAAATTATGTGCATTAAACATTAGATACTTCATAACCTTATCATAATACCATGGGCCTAGGTGTAACATTCCACCCCAATAATGCTTCACCATGCCATCCTCCTTTATTCTATATTGGCCTTTCTCTATTGTCCACACACCCTCCACTCATCCCCAAAACACAAGAAGAGACCAAATAACAAGACTTTTGTAAGTATGTGTACACTTGATGACATGTTTGATGACTCATCTATAACCCATCCAAATGTGATCTTGAGGAACTTGAGGATGACATGTTTGATGATTCACATATAACCCATGCAAATGTGATCTTGAGGAACCTGAGGATGACATGCTTGATGATTCATATATAACCCATGCAAATGTGATCTTGAGGAACCTGAGGATGCCATACTTACTCTATGCTACTCTAATTCCATATTAGTTTATGATTGATGTTCCTTTAATGTGTATTATAATTGCAATTATTTCTTTAATTCAATATATTCTCATATTCATTGTTGTTTTGATGATCCACACTATGACTTCATGATTTTTGCTTCTCATGGTGATGTAGGTGTCAATATATGACAACTTTTATAGACCTAGCCTTTCTTTCTTTACCATATGAATCTCGAGGATATGAAGGGATTGAGATACTTTCACAATTCCTTAGCTCCATATGATTTTATTTTTTATATAGTTTGGATTAATACTTATGCACTCCTTCAAATTATTCCTTATGCTCCTATTTAGATTCTTCTTTATCCACTTTTGAGATACTTTCACAATTCCTTAACTCCACATGATTTTATTTTGTATATCCTTTGGATTCATACTTATGCTCTCCTTCAAATTATTCCTTATGCTCCTATTTAGATTCTTATTTATCCACTTTTTATATTTTTCATATATTTCCTTGTGACATTTTGTAGACTCCTACTAATCTTGTCCAAACTACAAAATGACTCCTAGTCTTAAAAAAAAAACATACCCCACAATTTAAACTATTGCTCTAAAACCACTTGTTAAGAACCAAACATTCAATATAACAAAATAATGTTGAATAAACAAAATGCATAGACAAGATGTATGGTGGGTATCAATGTACCCTCATATTCAATATACCTAAATAAAATTACCCATGAGGTAGAGTTTCACCATAAAATATTTGTTAAGAAACCAATTGAAAACATCCCCTCTTATGAGATCTAAACATATTATGCTACTTTTTCTTTATTATTCAATGTAACTAATCCATAATCTAAGATGTGTTTACAACAATATGAACCCATATATATAACCACTCAGCTAATAATAATGGGGAAGGGGAACCCTTAATTGAAATATTAGACATTACACCAAAAATATAACTTAATCTAAAAGCTACCCATTAGACCCAATATGTCAACTCAAGTGTTATTGTTGGAGTATTGTCAGTGATGTTCCTATTGTGTCTGAGAGTGTTCATGAGGTGTCAAGTGTGCTAGTGTTTCTATGACAAAGTGTACCAAGGTATCTTGTGTGAGATATCTTCATTGATGGCTTTTGAGCAATAATTGCCTAGTTTGTTATGAGTTTTCATCAATATGCAGAAGGGCCAAGGGTGTATGTGACTTGATTCAAAGGTCTAGAAATGTTTCCTTAAGAATATCCTTGTGATGAACATGTTCTTGTGCAAGGTATGTGACATGTTTGAGCAAGATGACCTAAGCAAGGTTTGATGCATTTGAATGTTGAGTATATGCATGCTTCATATGTTTAATGTATGATGGAAAGGCTTCATGTTGTTTCTAGAAGGTTTGAGAATCCATTGGAGGTGATAGGAAGACTTTGTAATGCTTATGTGCTTGTCTAGGTCATCCTAGTCTACTTGTCAAATCAAGTTGAGAGAGTAGGTTGGTGATGTCAGAATTCACACGTGTGAAGGTCTCATAAGAAGTTTGATGTATGGATGGAATCCCCTATGAAAGGAGAACATATGTTTCAAGTTTAAAATCCATTAGATCTATATAGAAAAATTTATTAAAGGTCAAACAGGGTTTCCCAAGCTGATTTCATCATTTCCATACTTAAGCCATTTTTGCATAAAAATATGACTGTTGAAATTCAAATATTTGAATTTTACAAAGGAAACCAGTTGTGATTATTTGATCTATATCTTGAGAAAATAGAATAATTTGATGATGATTTAAAAAGTAAAGTTGTAGAAGACTCTAGGAGCTATCCATAAAATATGGTTTTAAACCTTGACTAGTCATACAAGTGCATTTATGGAGCTTCAAAGTTGACTGAGGGTTTGACTTTTGCAAGTGAACCAAGAAGGATGTTTACATTTTTATTGATGGTGTTTGGATGTTTCTTGATGATTTACCTATTGGAGAGTGTTTTAGACTCCCTAAGGATCATCTGTATGGATTTTGGAGGTTTGACAAATACATTTAGTGTATGAACAAATGTTAACTTTGTCTTTTCCTCTGTCCATCATGGTGGTCATGGTTAATGCATTGAATTGATAGGTTTGATTTATGCAAAGGTGTCTTGAGATGGTATTGATATTTAGAGTATGTCTTAGGGGTCATTTGGTATGGACCCATGCCCTTGGAAATGGTCTTGTGTTACTATTCTGCTCGATGAAGTGTTAAAGGGATGAATAGGTCTTCATGGGACCTACTAGAAGGGTGAGGGCTAATGGAGTCTTCACAAGGTAAGCGAGTGACATGGAGTGTTGTATGACCTATTGAGCATGTAGAGGGAATGAAGGAACTTGTGGCTAAGTATATAAAAGGGTTCTCTTATTTAGTGAGGGCTATTGTATTGTAAAAGAGTTCACATGTAACATGTGGCTAATGACGGCCAATGTATTAGGCCTAGTGTGTAGATTAGTGCCATTTGAAGTATGGATGACCTAGAGAGGGATTGGTTAGGATATGTAACATGTCCTAAATGATTTTTTTTTTTGGTTCAAGTATGTAATGTGCTTTGGCTGTCAGGGAGAATTGCTTGAGTGAGTGTGTGGTATAAGAGAAGGCCTAATAGGCTTGTTTGAGCTAGTTAGACTATGGGATGGTGAAGCAAATGAGATAATAATTTTAAAAAGTGTAAGAGGCCATGGAATATATAAGAGAATAATGTTGAAGATGTGATAAGGGTCTGACAGTTTTTGTTGTAGCTCTGACTATGTGTCTAAGGACAGTTTGAGTGAAGAAGAAGAAGAGTTGTTGCATGCCTATGTGAGAGATATATTTGAGACTATTTGAGCTACAAAAGATCATCATCAGTTGTGTGAAGGAAACAATGCAATATGAAGTTTTAGATTGTTGATTGAGTAGGTGATTCATCAAAAAAGGGGGTTGTAGCCTCCTAGCAAGTTGGTGCTTGTTGAAGTCTAGTTGGTGGTAGATGAATTTGAGGGGTTGGTGCTCCTTATGGAGTGGGTACTTCACTAAAGTCTCTTTTTTGTGATCTATTATAGGGATGTAGTCCATTTATTTGTAGGCTTGAGAGTAAGTTTTATTCCCCATGAGGGTTTCCTACATAATTTATGTGTCATGTGTTTTGATCTTGCATTGTTTTCTTTGTTCATTGCAATGAATGGTTTATATGCCTATGTTCAATGGTTAAGAGTTGGAAGAAGTGGAATTAAAGTTGATTTGCTTGCATCGTTGATTCACCCACCCTCTTAGTGATTGTGCTTCCAATAATTGGTATTAGAGCAGGGCCTTTGGTGAAGTCTTGACATCTTAAAGGTGGTCCTAAGAAGCACAATATGGCTAAGAATTTGAAGAAAGAGAATCAATAGTTGAAGGTTGTGATCAAGGCACTTGAAGAGCAGGTGTGTACTTTGAAGAAAGATGTCAAAGAAGATGAGAAGGTTATAAAATATCTCAAGGTTCAGTTAGGAGATGCCAAATCAAGTTTGAGTTCAAAGGAGATTGAGTGTGATCAGGTCATGACTATGCTTGGTTTGTTGAAAAATGAGCATGAGCAATTAGTTGCCAATATGAGCTAGCTAAAAAGGAGAAAGAGAAATCAGATCAAGCCAAGAAATGTTACAAAACCATGGACAACATGAAAAAGTCAATAAGGCAACCTAATGCATCAAGGTACTCATCTTTTCATGGTCATTGTTATGTGTGTCATCTTTTTGGTCATAAAGCTAGAGATTGCATGAGAAGAGAAGTCAACCCAAAGGAGATCTCAATCATTCTCAAAAAAAGGTATGAGTAAGGTTATTTTCTATTGTTGTCATAAGAGTGGTCATATTGCAAGATTCTACCCAAATGGAGTTGATAGATCCTCAAGGTATCTTAAAGGACATGGAGCTTCTAATGTGCATAAGAAAGGTCACACATGGGTGTGGAGATCAAAGTTAGCAAAGGCAGTCTAAGATGAATCCAAGAGTGAAGAAGGTTCACTTGTTGAGGTAGAGGAAGACTCAAACAAGAAGGTATGTGAAGAATCCTTGTTATCAAGCGTTGTATAAAAATCATTGGATACTAGTCCTAATTTACATATTGATCAAAAGGTATCACCTATTATAGTTGAGCATGAGCCTTGTCAAAATCACCTATTATCAGTTTCTAGTGATATTGATGTTGAAGGTAAGTTGATTGCATCAAATGAATAAAAGAGTAGCATTGTTGAGGCTAGTATGGCAAAGATGGTTAACAAGTATAAGAGGTCTCAGAAGGAAGCTAATCAGTCTACCAAGTGCATGAGTCTCAAGGAAGTAACAAAGGAGATATGTGCATTCCTAGATTCACATTGTTATGGGACCCTTTGTATGGGGTGTCTCTTCTAGGCTTCAAAGAGACACTTATCAAGAGGAAGCATGATGGATGCTAGTTGGGTTTTGGATGGTGTTTTGGGACAAGAAAGGTTTTAACCATGAGACTATGGGTTATAGTCAAGGAGGAGAGTAATTGGTAGATTTGGTGTAAGAAGGAGGTATGCTTCAGTCATCTGTAGACAAGATCAAACTTATGTCAAGTGATAAGGTTTAGTTAGTATATTCTCCATAAGGTAAAGGAGAATGTTCTTTATGGAAACTTTGTTATAATGTTGATTGTCCCTAACTATGAGACCTCATGTAGTTGGAACTTTATTGCAAGAAAACCATTATGTTGTTGTGAAGGATCACATGTATGATTTTCCAATATCATGGTGAAGGGTTGAATGTCTAAGTGGTAATGAAACAAGTAAAATTTTCAAAAGTCTAGTCATTTAGAAGATACTCTATATACAGTGCATACCCTACTTTACATAGACAAGAATTTGCCTATACAGTCAACACTAAGGTAGGTATTCTATAAGTTTGATGAAATAATTAGTGAAGGGATAATACGTTCTAATAATGTGTGTTAATAGACAAGACGTTGAGAATGACTCTTGATAGGATATAACCTATCTTGTTCGTATAAAATTCTTGTTTATACTAGTCATTGCTTGGTGATACAGTTATACACTAAAATAAAGAGAATTATGTTTGAGATCACATGAATGGTTACTGATTTGATGGAATTATAGTTGGGATAAAGGTTTATAAGACCTAAGAAGAGCCCTTTGAGTCCTTAAGGAGGTTGGAAAATACACTCAACTATTAAGATCCCTATTTACATAAGTGATGTCTTGTTTTCACAATCAACAAGTAAAGAGAAGAGTAAAATGAACAAATAGAGGTGGGTTGATGTTATTTGAGTTCAATCCCAACATGGAGAAGGTTGTGTGAACCTTGGGAATGACCCAAGTGAGGCTTAGGAGGTATTGAATGAGGATTGACCATTAAAAACTTTGCACAATCAACATAAGGAGTGCACAGTTAACTGAGTTTCATTATTCTTAAGCCTTTATTGCATTGAAAAAGGTCTACAAAGTATATGGGAAGGTGTGTGAGGTCAAGACAGACCTAACCATGGCATTCATTTCCTTTGATCTTAATAAAAAACAAGATAATGAATTTATTACACTCTCGGGCCTGTGTAGGGTTAGGAAAACCCTAGACTAGGGTTTTAAGGATTTCATGAGTTCCCACCATCCAAACTCGCCAAAAATTTGTAGTTTGACTAAATTGAAGGTGAAATAAAATATTTAATTGGTTTCAAACCTGTACAATCACCCTGGTATTGAATTTGAAGGGATTGTGTTGTAACTAGGTAGAATTGGGCCTAGAAGGGCTAATTATGAAGAGAACGGGGCCAGAAAATGATGAAGTCAAGTGAACCGATGCATGAATCTTTATATGGATTTGTATCAAAATAAATGGTGATAAAATCAATTCTTAGATCCCAAAGAAAGGTTGTAGACTGATCAAGCAAGGAGGAAATGTCAAAAAAAAGGCTACCAGCCTTGAGAGGACATTGTGAGCCTTGTGTATAGAATTGAAGGGTAAGGTGTGATCTAGGATTTTTAGGAGGTTAAGGCAGATGGAACATGAACCTTTGAGATCATTAATGACAAAATACTACACTGTTGAATCATAAACCAATAATTGGTCCTTGAGTCCTATGGGAATTGCCTATGAGAAGCTAGTGAGAGAACTAAGAGGAAGTTTGTGAGTAGCATGAATGGTATGAGGTAGAGATAGATTTTGAGTGTCAAGAGAAAAGTATAATAACATTAAAAGTACCTATAAATAGAATCTAAACATGGAGACTAACAAACATAGCTAGCAAAGAGAGTGAAACTAGATTGGTGCAAGGATAATCAAGACAAACATAACAAGAGGATGAAATATTTTGAAAAGACTAGAGCTAGGCCATGTATGAGTGTGTTGGCATAATTGTGAAAGGACATGAAGAATTTCAGTGATATGAAGGTGACTACATTTTGAGTTATTTGTTTCAAGGTCTTGACTAATGGCTTGAACATCTATTGGTGATCATGGAGTTGGCTTATGAGAGCAAATTTGAAGACAACTAAGAAGATTCTTCTTGGTTTGAGTTGGAATGATAATGTTCAAAGGTTTCCTAAGCTCATATGACTTAAAAGAGTCTATTTTATTGTTCCTAAGGTGTGATCAATCCTTTTTGCTTGATATTATTCATTTCTTCTTCAAGGAGCAGGGCATGGTCAAGATGGTGTGTTGTCAATGAGCAGGTTTGTGAAGATCTTGTTAGAAATGGTATGATTAGTGATAGGGGAGAATTTAAAGATGTTCCTAAGGTCCAATGAAGTGTACTTGAGCTTCACATGTTCTTCAGTTGGCCCACTTTGTCATTGTGTCAAAAGGGGAGAAAGAATTGGAGAAGGGGAGAGAGAGCTCGAGCAAGAGAGAGATGAGTTGATAGCTTTGTGTTGTTTGTAGGTGTTGACATCAATGACAAAGGGGAATATTGTTGGATTATTGTCAGTGATATCCCTATTGTGTTTTAGAGTGTTCATGAGGTGTCAAGTGTGCTAGTGTTTCTATGACAAAGTATGCCAAGGTATCTTGTGTGAGATATCTTCAATGATGGCTTTTGAGCCATAATTGCCTAGTTTGTTATGATATTTCATCAGTATGCAGAAGGGCCAAGGGTTTATGTGAATTGATTAAAATTTATAAAAATGTTTCCTTAAGAATGTCCTTGTGATGAAAATGTTCTTGTGCAAGGTATGTGACATGTTCGAGCAAGATGGCATAAGCAAGGTTTGATGCATTTGAATGTTGAGTATATGCATGCTTCATATGTATAATGTATGATGGAAAGGATTCATGTTGTTTATATAAGGTTTGATAATCCATTAGAGGTGATAAGAAGACTTTGTAATGCTTGTGTGCTTGTCTAGGTCATCCTAGTCTACTTATCAAATCAGGCTAAGAGAGCAGGTTAGTGATCTCAGAATTTGCACGTGTGAAGGTCTTAGGGGTAGTTTGATATATGGATGGAATCCCCTATGAAAGGATAACATATTTTTCAAGTTTAAGGTCCATTAGATGTATATATAGAAATTTATTGAAGTTCAAACAGGGCTTCCTAGGTTGATTTCATCGTTTCCATACTTAGCCATTTTTGCATAAAAATATTACCGTTGGAATTCAAATATTTGAATTTTACAAAGGAAACCAATTGTGATTATTTGATCTATATCTTGATCAAATGGAAGGATGTGATGATTCTGTTAAAAGGAAAGTTGCAAAACACTCTAGGAGCTATCCCAAAAATATGATTTTAAGCCTTGAAAAATCGTACAGGTGTATTTATGGAGCTTCAAAGTTGACTGAGGGTTTGACTTTTTTCTACAAGTGACCCGAGAAGGATGTTTGTGTTTTTATTGATGTTGTTTCGATGTTTCTTGATGATTTACCTATTGGATAGTGTTTTATAATCCTGAGGATTATCTATATGGATTTTGGAGGTTTGACCAATCCATTTAGTGTATGAACAAATGTTAACAAGTTGTCTTTTCCTTTGTCCATCATGGTGGTCATGGTTAATGAATTGAATTGATTGGTTTGAGTTATGCAAAGGTGTGTTGAGATGGTTTTGATATTTGGAGGATGTTTTAGGGGTCATGTGGCATGGACCCATGCTCTTGGAAATGGTCTTGTGTGACTATTCTGCTCGATGAAGTGGTAAAGGGATGAATAGGTCTCCATGGAACCTATTGGGAGGGTGAGGGCTAATGGAGTATTCATAAGGTAAGAGAGTGACATGGAGTTTTGTATGACCTATTTATCATGTAGAGGGCATGAAGGACATTATGGTTAAGTATCTAAAAGGTTTCTCTTGTTTAATGAGGATTATTGTATTGTAAAAGAGTTCACATGTAACGTGTGGCTAATGAGGGATAATGTATTAGGCCTCGTGTGTAGGTTAGTGCCATTTGAAGTATGGACGACCTAGAGAGGGGTTAGTTAGGATATGTAACATGTCTTAAATTATCTTTTTGTGTTGGTTCAAGTATTTAATGTGCTTTGGTCGACATGGAGAATTGCTTAAGTGAGTGTGTGGTATAAGAGAAGGCTTAATAGGCTTGTTTGAGCTAGTTAGACTATGGGAGGGTGAAGAGAATGAGATAAGAATTTGTAGAAGTCTAAGAGGCCACGTAATCTATCATAAAATCATGTTGAAGATGTCATAAAGGTCTAAAAATGTTTGTTGCAGGTCTAACTATGTGTATAAGGGTAGTTTGAGTGAAGAAGAAGAAGAAGAGTTGTTGCATGCCTATGTGAGAGGCATCTTTGAGATTGTTTGAGCTATAGAAGACCATCATTAGTTGTGTGAAGGAAACAATGCAAGATGAAGTTTCATATTTTTTATTGAGTAGGTGCTTGATCAACAAAAGGGGTTGTAGCCTCTTATCAAATTGGTACTTATTAAAGTCTAGTTTGTGCTAGATGAATTTGAGGGGTTGGTGCTCCTTGTGGAGTGGGAGCTTCATTAAAGTTTCTTGTTTATGATCTCTTATAGGACTGTAGTCCCTTTTTTTGCAAGATTGAGAGTGGATTTTATTCTCCATGAGGGTTTCCCACATAATTCATGTGTTATGTGTTTTGATCTTGCATTGTTTTATTTGTTTATTGCAATGAATCATTTATATGCTTATGTTGAATGTTTAAGAGGTTGAAGAAGTGGAATTAAAGTTGATTTGCTTGCATCACTAATTCACCTCCCCTCTCAGTGATTTTGCTTCCAAAAATTGGCATCAGAGCAGGTCCTTTGGTGAAGGCTTGACAACTTGAATATGGTCCTAAGAAGCACAACATGGCTAAGTAGTTGAAGAAAGAGAATCAAGAGTTGAAGGTTGTGATCAAGGCACTTGAAGATCAGGTGTGTACTTTGAAGAAAGATGCCAAAGAGGATGAGAAGGTTATCAAAGATCTCAAGTTTCAGCTAGGAGATGCCAAAGCAAGTTTGATTTCAAAGGAGATTGAGTGTGATCAGGTCATGACTGTGCTTGGTTTGTTGAAGAATGAGCATGAGCAGTTAGTTGTCAATATGAGCCAACTAGAAAAGGAGAAAGAGAAATTAGATCAGGGCAAGAAGTGTAGCAACACCATGGATAACATGAAAAAGTCAATAAGACAACCTAATACATCAAGGTACTCATCTTCCTTTCATGGTTATTGTTATGTGTGTCATCATTTTGGTCATAAAGCTAGAGATTGCATGAGAAGGAGAAGTCAACGCAAAGGAGATCTCAGTCATTCTCAAGCAAAAGGTATGAGTAAGGTTATTTTCTACTATTTTCATAAGAGTGTTCATATTGAAATATTATACCCAAATGGAGTTGATAGATCCTCAAGGTATCTTAAAGGACATGGAGCTTCTAATGTGCATAAGAAAGGTCACACATGGGTGTGGAGATCAAAGTTAGCAAAGGCAGTCCAAGATGAATCCATGAGTGAAGAAGGTTCACTTGTTGATGTAGAGGAAGACTCAAACAAGAAGGTATGTGAAGAATCCTTGTTATCAAGCATTGTATAAAAATCATTGGATACTAGTCCTAATCTGCATACTGATAAGAGGATATCACCTATTATAGTTGAGCATGAGCCTTGTCAAAATCACCTATTATCAGTTTCTAGTGATATTGATGTTGAAGGTAAGTTGGTTGAATCAAATGAAGAAAAGAGTAGCATTGTTAAGGCTAGTATGGCAAAGATAGTTGACGGGCATAAGAGGTTTTGGAAGGAAGTTAATCAGTCTACCAAGTGCATGAGTCTCAAGGAAGTAATAAAGGAGATATGGGCATATCTTGGATTCACATTGTTCTAGGACCCTTTGTATGGGGTGTCTCTTCTATAATTCAAAGAAACACTTATCAAGAGGAAGCATGATGGATGCTAGTTGGGTTTTGGATGGTGTTGCAGGACAAGAATGGTTTTAAGCATGAGACTATGGGTTACAATCTAGGAGAAGAGTAATAGGTAGATTCAGTGTAAGGAGGTGTGCTTCATTCATCTTTAGACAAGATCAAATTTATGTCAAGTGATAAGTTTTAGTTAGTATATTCTCTAGAAGGTAAAGGAGAATGTTCTTTATTGAAAACTCTGTTATAATGTTGACTGTTCCTAACTATGAGACCTCGATGTAGTTGGAACTTTATTGCAAGAAAGCGATTATGTTGTTGTGAAGGATCACATGTATGATTTTATAATATCATGGTGAAGGGTTGAATATCTAAGCAGTAATGGAACAAGTAAAATGTTCAAAAGTCCAGATAGTCATAAGATACTCTATATATAGTGCATACCTTGCATTACACAGACAAGATTTTGCCTATATAGTCAACACTAAGGTAGGTCTTTTATATGTTTGATGAAATAATTGGTGAAGGGATAATAATTTATGAGCATGTGTGTTAATATACAAGATGTTGAGAATGACTCCTGATAGGATAGAACCTATCTTGTTCATATAAAATTCATGTTTATACTAGTTATTGCTTGGTGACATAGTCATACAATAAAAGAAAGAGAATTCTATTTGTGGCCACATGAATGGTTACTGAACTAATGGAATGTTAGTTGGGAGAAAGGTTTATAAGACCTACGAAGAGCCCTTTGAGGTTGGAAAATATGCTCAATTGTTAAGACCCCTGTTTGCATAAGTGATGTCTTGTTTGCACAGTCAACAAGTAAAGAGAAGAGTAATATGAACAAATGGAGGTGGGTAGATGTTATTTGAGTTCAATCCCAGCATGGAGAATGTTGTGTGAACCTTGGGAATGGACCATGTGAAGCTTAGGAGGCATTAAATGAGGATTGACCATTGAAAACTTTGCATAGTCATCACAAGGAGTGCACAGTTGAATGAGTTTCATTGTTGTTAAGCCTTTATTACATTGAAAAAGGTCTACAAAGTATATGGGAAGGTTTGTGAGGTCAAGACAGACCTAACTATGGCATTGGTTTCCTTTGAATCTTAATAAAATGCAAGACAATGAATTTATTACCCTCTTGGGCCTGTGTAGGGTTATGAAAACCCTAGACTACGGTTTTAAGGATTTCATGAGTTCCCATCATCCAAACTCATCAAAAATTTGTAGTTTGACTAAATTCAAGGTAAACTAAAATATTCAATTGGTTTTAGACTTGTACGATTACCCTGGTATTGAATTTGAAGGGATTGTGTTGTAACTAGGCAGAATTTGGCCTAAAATGGCTAACTATGAAGAGAAAGGGGTCAAAAAATGGTGAAGCTAAGTGAACCAATGCATGAATTTTTATATGGAGTTGTAGAAACATAAAGGGTTATCAAATCAATTCCCAAATCCCCAAGCAAGATTGTAGCCTGATCAATCAAGGAGGAAATGCCAAAACAAAGGCTACAAGCCTTGAGAGGACATTGTGAACCTTGGGTATATAATTGAAGGGTAAGGTGTGATCTAGGAGTTTTAGGAGGTTAAGGAAAATGGAACATGAACCTTTGAGATCATTCATGACAAAATATTGAGTTGTTGATTCTGAAATTAGGAATTGGTCCTTGAGCCCTATGGGAATTGCCTATGAGAAGCTAGTGAGAGAACTCAGAGGAAGTTTGTGAATAACATGAATGGTATGAGGCAGAGATAGATTTTGAGTGTCAAGATGAGATTATAATAAAATCAAAAGTACCTCTAAATGGACAAGAAACAAAATCCAAGCATGGATACTAACAAACATAGTTAGCAAAGAGAGTGAAACTAGATTGGTGCAAGGATAATCAAGACAAGCATAACAAGTGGATGAAATCTTTTGAAAAGACCAGAGCTAGGTTGTGTATGAGTGCATTGGCATTATTGTAAAAGGACATGAAGAATTTAAGTGATCTAAAGGTGATTACATTATGAGTTTTTCATTTCAAGGTCTTGACTAATGGCTTGAACATTTGTTGGTGATCATGGAGTTGACTTATAGGAGCAAATTTGAAGACAACTAAGAAGATTCTTCTTGGTTTGAGTTAGTCTGATGATGTTCAAAGGTTGCCTAAGCTCAGATGACTTAGGGAGATTCTCTTTTAGTGTTCCTAAGATGTGATCAATCCTTTTGTCTTGATATTGTTCATTTCTTCTTCAAGTAGCAGGGCATGGTCAAGATGGTGTGTTGTCAATGAGCAGGTCTGTGAAGATCTTGTTACAAATGGTATTCTCAGTGATAGGGGGAGCATTTGAAGATGTTCTTAAGGTATAATTGAGTGTACTTGAGCTTCACATGTTCTTCAGTTGGCCCACTTTGTCATTGCGTCAAAGGGTGAGAAAGAATTGGCGAAGGGGGGAAAGAGCTCTAACAAGGGAGAAATGATTTGATAGTTTTATGTTGTTGTTTGTAGGTGTTGACATCAATGACAAAGGGGGAGATTGTTTGAGTATTTTTAGTGATGTCCCTATTGTGTCGGATAGTGTTCATGAGGTGCCAAGTGTGCTAGTGTTTCTATGACAAAGTGTACTAAGGTATCTTAAGTGAGATATCTTCATTGATGGCTTTTGAGGCATAATTGCCTAGTTTGTTATGAGATTTCATCAGTATGTAGAAGGGCCAAGGGTGTATGTGACTTGATTAAAAGGTATAACAATGTTTCCTTGAGAATATCCTTGTGATTAATATGTTCTTGTGCAAGGCATGTGACATGTTTGATCAAGATGGCATAAACAAGGTTTGATGCATTTGAATGTTGAGTATATGCATGCTTCATATGTTTAATGTATGATGGAAAGGCTTCATGTCATTTATATAAGGTTTAAGAATCCATTGGAGGTGATAGGAATACTTTGTAATGCTTGTGTGCTTGTCTAGGTCATCCTAGTCTACTTGTCAAATCAGGGTGAGAGAGTAGGTTGGTGATGTCAGAATTTGCACGTGTGAAGGTCTCAAGAGCAGTTTGATATATGGATGGAATCCCCTATGAAAGGATAAAATATGTTTAAAGTTTTAGGTCCATTAGATGTATATAGAAAAATTTATTAAAGGTCAAACAAGGCTTCCTAGGTTGATTTCATCATTTCCATACTTGGCCATTTTTGCATTAAAATATGACCATTGGAATTCAAATATTTGTGTTTTATAAAGGAAACCAGTTGTGACTATTTGATCCATATCTTGAGCAAATGGAAGAATTTGATGATGGTGTAAAAAGGAAAGTTGTAGAAGACTCTAGGAGCTATCCAAAAAATATGATTTTAAGTCTTGATTGGTCGTACATGTGAATTTATGGAGCTTCAAAGTTGATTGAGGGTTTGACTTTTTTATGCAAGTGACCCGAGAAGGATGTTTGTGTTTTTATTGATGGTGTTTGGATGTTTATTGATGATTTATCTATTGAAAAGTGTTGTAGACTCCTTGAGGATCATCTGTATGGATTTTGTAGGTTTGATAGATCCATTTAGTGTATGGACAAATGTTAACAAGTTGTCTTTTCCTTCATCCATCATGGTGGTCATGGTTAATGCATTGAATTGGTAGGTTTGAGTTATGCAAAGGTGTCTTGAGATGGTTTTGATCTTTGGAGGATGTCTTAGGGGTCATGTGGCATAGACCCATGTTCTTGGAAGTGGTCTTGTGTTACTATTCTGCTCAGTGAAGTGTTAAAGGGATGAATAGGTCTCCATGGGACCTATTGGAATGGTGAGGGTTAATGAAGTCTTCATAAGGTGAGCAAGTGACATGGAGTGTTGTAAGACCTATTGAACATGTAGAGGGCATGAAGGACCTTGTGGTTAAGTATCTAAAAGGTTTCTCTTGTTTAGTGAGGGCTATTATATTGTAAAAGAGTTAACATGTAACGTGTGGCTAATGTATTAGGCCTTGTGCATAGGTTAGTGCCATTAGAAGTATGGTTGACATAGAAAAGGATTAGTTAGGATATGTAGCATGTCCTAAATGATCTTTTTTTGTTGGATCAAGTATGTAATGTGATTTGACTAATAGGGAGAATTTCTTGAGTGAGTGTGTGGTATAAGAGAAGGCCTAATAGGCTTGTTGGAGCTAGTTAGACTATGGGAGGGTGAAGTGCATGAGATAAGAATTCACAGAAGTGTAAGAGGCCATGGAATCTATTAGAAAATCATGTTGAAGATGTGATAAGGGTCTGAAAATGTTTGTTGCAGGTTTGACTATGTGTATAAGGGCATTTTGAGTGAAGAAGAAGAGTTGTTGCATGCCTATGTGAGAGGCAGATTTGAGATTGTTTGAGTTATAGAAGACCATCATCAGTTGTGTGAAGGCAACAATGCAAGATGAAGTTTCAGATTATTGATTGAGTAGGTGCTTGATCATGAAAGGGGATTGTATCCTCCTAGCAAGTTGGTGCTTGTTGAAGTGTAGTTTGTGCTAGATGAATTTTAGGGGTTGGTGCTCCTTATGGATTGGGTGCTTCACTAAAGTCTCTTGTTTGGGATCTCTTATATGACTGTAGTATAATTTTATTTAGGCTTGCGAGTGGGTTTTTTTCCCCATGAGGGTTTCCCACATAATTCATTTGTTATGTGCTTTGATTTTGCATTGTTTTCTTTGTTCATTGTAAGGAATGGTTTATATGCTTATGTTGAATGGTTAAGAGTTTTAAGAAGTCGAATTAAAATTGATTTTCTTGCATCATTGATTCACCCCCCAGAAATTGTGCTTCCAACAATGTGCACCAAAAGTTGGCCACTCAATAGTCTCATGTTGTAATACTATAGACCTAGATGTATAACATTCCAAACCATGTATTATATATAGTCACATGGTGGCATGAGAAAAGAACTTTTTTCAAGGGGGTGTAATCTATTTACAACCCAAAGCATGGGGGTGATCGGGGAGGAGCACAAGGGACATCTAGTGGGAGAATCACATTTCAAGGTGTTGAAGGATGAGCTTGAAAACCTAAGAAAAGTTTCAAATTAGTTGTAAGACATGACAAACTCAAGCAAAGTTTCAAAGAAACACAAATGCTTGTGCTGGTTGTGATTAACATAATGTACTAGGTATGGTGGAGCAAAGCAATTGAACTAGAAATAAGGGAATACATTGTTGTTAATACCCAAAGGGTTTGTTCCAAGATAAATATATATGCATAAAATTTTTCAAATATAGAATAGAGGACTCATAAAAAATTTGGGGATAAAACACTATATATATACATAAGTCTAACAAAATATTCTGACAATCTTAAGTAATGGCTCCATGTTAAAAATACAACTTATAGATATTTGAATGCATTTATTATAGTGGGTCTACACATATCACATAGTTACCCAACATTTTGAGACGACGAGATGGGGTTTTTGAGACAAGGGGTTTTTGAAACGACAAAAAATGTCTAAAATTTTGGGGACGATGGGTGTAAGACTAAGTAAAATAGTATATAAATATTTAAAATATACAAACAAACTTAAAAAATAATGTAAAGAGACTAAAATAAGTTGATATTCAAAATTATAAACGTAAAGTTTAACATTATGATTGATCAATACCATTAATCATTAAGTTTTAAATTTTAATACAATGAGTAAAGGACCAAAATCGAGATATATCAACTATATTAAATTTTACAATGAGAAAAGTTACAAGTATATGATTTGATGATATACTATAACAGAAGTAGAATTAGATATCAATAATCCTACAGTAACATTATAAAATTTATAGTTTTAAAGTTTTTGATTATTGCATCAACTGGTCAACATGTTAATGCCCAAGGTCCTAAACAAAAATTGAAAAAACATAGTCCGCAAAGGTGCAAGTCACAACTCAAAAATCATAATCATCATCTGAAACATCCACAAACTACACCTTATTGGATCTGCCACCCTCATCCTCATCCTCGAAGTGGATCCCAATCAATCCTTGATGTGCATTATTATCCTCTTCAACCTAGCGTGGTTCCTCATAATCTACATCCCATCATAATGCCTAGGGTCTACTTGTACTGATAGGTCTTGTGATTCATCAAACACAGGGCATTGTGTACAATGAGTTTCTCTGGTCTCTTAGAGGTAAGTTTGATCATCTTAAGAGAGTGGATCCAACCATATTTAGCCTAAATCTTATTAGTGGCAAAGGAACTAAAAATTTGGGAAATGAGGCAAATTGTAAGTGTCTGTAGCTATCCTAGACACCCATACGTTTGTCACCAACTCACTGCCTTCTCAAGTGCCAATGTTGCCATGTCTATCCTTGTTGAAGTTTTGTAGCCATCAAGTTTTGTAAACTTGATCCACTTGATCTTGAGATGTGAAGCCTCCTCTACAGTATACATTTTTTTAAGGGCCTTCATTAAGCCCACCTTCACCTCGTTGTCTTCCTAGGGGGTGCATCTACTAGGCCTGTCCACATACCATTTTGGATTAAGAGCATATACAACCATATGTAGTGAAGTCTTTAGTTTCTCTCACATATTTTGAATGATGCCTTGAATATGCTCATTGTTGAATTTTAGGGTAGGGTTCATCACCCAAATAACATCCTTCATTTGGCCAAACATGTTCTCGATGCACTCATATATCTCTCCAAGGTTGGGACTATCATAATTCCCATATTTGATGACGTTTTTGATGTATTTTGCATCAACCCAAAATGTGTCTCTCACCACCATTTCTTTCACCCTCTTCCCTTGCTCTGTATTAGACTCTGGTTACCGAGTCCACCGTTGTGTTATGATCATAAGTTGTTGCGGATCCTACAATTCAAACATTCTATCTAGTGAAACAAATTAGGATGTAAAATGGATGTCAACTAGTTTGAGGAATTCCTTACTTGAAAAGCTTCAAAAGAGTGAAAATGATAAGTGGTGATTACAGATGAACATATACACCTACCTAGCATCATATACTATTTGTTTAACCCATTGAATTTTTCCAATATATTTTAATACATTGTTCATGGTATGCACACAAGACAGGGTCCAAAATATATGCCTATAGGTAGCTTCCACTAGCTTACATGTTGCTATGCACACATAAGTTGCATCTATAACTACCTGCGTAATATTGGCATGACCAATCTCCTTAATGACATCCTTCAAAATATGGAACTGAAACTCTACATGCTTTTCCCAAAATAATCGATTGATCTCAAGAAATATGGTCCTTTTTTGCAAGAGACAATGGTATTAATGAGTCGATAGTGTCTAATATTTATTCACCCATCCATGATAAGTTGCATCCATGTGGCTTTCATCTCCTCCATCAATAAGTTAACCATGAAATAATTCCTATCCAAGATTGTAGTCCTCAATTTGTTATTTCTTGGGGGCACATAACTTGGACCGGTGTTGGCTACCTTAGCCATGGCCTCCTTGTAATAAGGAGAGAGAGCAACATTAAAATGAATCCCTTTTGCATAAAATATTTTTTTCAATTACATTGTCAGCCTTCTCCCTAGCCTACAAATCAAATGTGTTTACAATTGGATTGGGGTCCGCTCCCACGACCTTATTTTCCCCCCTACACTCCAATTCAATCACCCCAAAACCAAAACATGCTATAACATGGAAGAAAGAACCCTTGGAATCCTATTAAAGCTACCAAAGGTGTCAATGCCACAGATTGTTAGAATGTCAGGCACACAATCTCCATTTAAAACCCTGATAATCTTTGTCCTCTAGGTAAGGTTGATTTTTTCACAAATAATAACCCCTCTTCCGGTAATGCATAGTGTGGATTTGTCCTATTGATGTTGCCATGCCAAGTCAATGGACAAACATTACACTTCCTTTTTTTACTTCCCCACTTCACTTTTGGATTTCTCAATAATTTAAGCAAATTATTGCGAAGGTTTCATTTAAAATTACAAATAACTTGAAAATTAAAAAAATAGAAAACATTAAACATTACCATTCATCATTGAGTATGGGAGTTATTTCAACTATCTTGACCATTCTAACCAAGTGTCCTTCTTAGGTAGTGTTGTGCCAAATATTATTTTAATTGAAGACATTTTTCTATCAAGAGAAGATGGATTGGTTCCTTATCACTCCAATATGTTTCATTTTCTATACACAACCAGAGTTATATACCCATTGATACATGGAAGGAGTTCATATTTTTGATATATCTGACAATATGTGAAAGACACATTAAAGCACATGAGAGCAGATTAATACATGGCACTTAGGCTGTAAGTGAAAATGATTCATCATATCAAAAGTACCTACTTAGAAAAAAATCCTTGTAAGTGGGTGTAACTCCCTAATATATTCATAATATTTTACTATTAGGATTTATGTATAATGATAGAAACCACCGGTAAAGAAGAGAAATTTAAAAATAAAAAATGTCATTATCTCTCCTTAACAATTTATAGGGTCAAAGACTCATACACTATTGTTACAACAATGTTAGATGTTGGATGCAGTAGTTCAAACGTGGTGAATTTACTCGTAAACATGAACTAGAGGCACTGGTTATACTGAACATTGCATTTGCAAGATTTGTTTTGATTTTGAGTTTGCATCAATTTCATTTTTGCTATCTATTCCTAGCCTAACAAAAAAACAAAAAAAAACAATGAAACCTAGCCCACCCATTTTGTATTTTATATATTCATTTGCTTGTTTCAACATAAAAAACTTAAGTTTTTTGGGGTCAAACCTTAGCCCTCTCATTTTGTATTTTATATTTTTATTTGTAAATTTCAAGAAAGATTTTTTTTTTTTTAATAATAAAAACAGTCAAACCCTAGCCCACCCATTTTGTATTTTATAGTTTCATTTGCAAGTTTCAACCAAAAAAAAGTTTAAAAAAAACAACGAACAAAAAAAAGTTAAAAAAAAAAACAACCAAACCCGAGCCCACACATTTTGTATGTTCAATTTTTATTTGCAAGTTTCAACAAAGAAAACTTAAAATAAAAAAGCTAAACCCTATCACACCCATTTTGTATTTTATATTTTTATTTTCAAGTTTCAATTAAAAAAAACTTACATAAAAAAAACAATGTACATCAAAACTCTAGCCCACCCTTTTTTTATTTTACATTTTCATTTGTAAGTTTAAAAAAATATAAAAACAAAACCCTAGCCCACTCATTTTTAAAAAACAACCAAGGGAATTATCAAATTAGTGTACAATGTATATACCTCTTGTTCTTCAAATCTTCACTCTTGCCTTGAGTCTAGTGTTTGAGCTTGCTCTTGACCTTGCCTTTGCCCTTGCTCTTTTCTTCTTCTCTAAGATTTTTGCACTTGCTCTCCTCCTCTCTTCCTCTACTTTTCTAAGGTCTTTGCTTAAGTATGATTTAGAATGATAGGATTCGGTCTATTTATAAGTTTGAATGTCACTTTTAAGGTTAGGTTTTCTTTATTTTATATTTTATAATCTTTTAAAATCTTTTGTATTAATTTTTAATTAAAAACTTTTTTTTTCAGGTCAAGTTTATGCCGCCACTAAGACATCCAGGGTGTCCCTTAACAATCCTAGGAACATCTTGGACGTGTTGCATAAGTTATAAAAACCTAGAACATTTCAAAAACATCCACTAATATCTAGAGATGTCCTAGGGATGTTTCAATTAAAATCACTCTGATCGAAAACATGGAGACATTTCCTCGACATCCCTATGTCCTAGAAGCATCCATGATATCATGTAATTGACAAAAAGATGGGGGATGCATCCTAGGTGTCACTAATATATCATAAATGAAAAATAATGTCCAATAATTTTATGGTATCTTATTTTCAATTTATAATTTGACTATACCAAATAGCATTTGCATCCTCTAAGCTAGGATCAAGCTAAAAAGAAGAACAAAAGATGATTTGAAAAATATTTGATTTTTAAGTGGTGTTTAAATATGTAGAATGAAAATAAAAATGTGGATCATATGATACAAACTCCATTACCTAATATCATTATTGCTATAGATAACACTATTAATGTAAGTTTGTCATCTCAATGCAATATAGCCATGACATCATATAAACAATATTTTCCATTATAAAAGCATAAATGAATTATTTCATCATAAAATTTAACTAACATGTGCAACATCATCATACACAATCTTTTAGTCCTGTATTTAAAATCAGAATTAAGCATGTAGCCTAAAATAAAATATAAGCTAATGTCTTTTTATTATAAGCTAGACTTGGCACTTTTTACAACCATGTTAAATCATATTAGATAAAATTTTGAACATCCCTATTTAAAACCAAACATTTCAACAATATTTTGCATTTAAATATAAAAGACTTAGAATAAGTAAATGTCCACACTAAATGAACTTTTTTTGTTGCATCTATTGGAAAAACATGTTCTTCCTAAGTTTAATGGAAAATGTTATGTATATAACCAAACATGTCAACAATATTTTGCACTTAAATACAAAAGACTTATAATAAGGCAATGTCCACACTAAACGAACTTTTTTTGTTGTATCTTTTGGGAAAACATGTTCTTCCTAACTTTAATGCGTCTTTCAAGTTTGAGATAGTCTCTATTAAACATGTTTCACTAAAATATGAGATCTCCATATTCCAAATTCTTATTAACTCTAATTTTTGTATTATTTTTATTTACATAAGTAAACGCTTTTGATCGGAGCTATGAACTTGAATGAGGAAATTTATAGGGTTCCTCATTAAAAAAAACAAAGAGACTGAAGAAAAATCAATGAAATAAAAAAGACTAAGAGGTACAAGAAGACCTAAGATAGCCTAACAACTAAAGAAGACAATTAAGATTCAAATACACCAAAAAATAGAATAATTGCATTTCCACCCAGTTGCATAATCTCAGTAGTGAGTAGCATGTGCCCTCGTACCTCTGCGAGAAGCAAGGTCCTCCATAATCAATTGAATGCTCTTATCAATGGAATTCAATACATCTAGACATAATCTTTTTGCTTTTGTCTTTTGTCCTCTACGCTTTGGAATTCCACAATTAGCTTTAGAAATATTTGAATTTGACTATGAGATGGAGCAACATTATGTGCAGGCCAACAATTCATATGCTTCCAACTAAGTAGAAGCTTCTTCTAAGTTTGAAAACAAATCAATGGAATGCTGCTCCAAAGCTTCGATCAAACCCTTTTCCTTTAAACTCTATGTTCACAATAGCTTCAAGGCCATGCCCACCTTGAACCCAATGTCTGATATCGAGACCACTTCCTATCTGATCTCAAAGGCTCAACCCATCCTCACCCTTGCTAAGAGAAGATGTTCCACAATTAGAAGACACATAATATTCATAGGTTCTCAAGTTGTTGAAAGCTCCACTCTAATTTCGAAGGGGAGGCTTAGATCCTAATCCCTAAACCTGTATTTGAATGTCTAACTTTCATAATCCATTTTTAGTTATAGACAAATGTTGAACCTAAAGCGTTAGGAATAAAACAATCTCATGTCCCAGTTTGCTACAACAAAAGCACCTTAAGTGCAAAACCTCAAAAGCCACTAACTGATGCTAAGAACCTTGCTTAGAAGAAAGAAGAATGGAGTGAAAAATAATATTTGAGAGGTCCAAATAAACAAATGCTCTTACATGGTTCAATTGAGTACCATCAGATTCACAATCAAACCTCACAAACTCTTCAGCCTTTCCTAATAATAGCTTGACCCGATTGAGATTTTGCAAAACTAGGGGATAATTGTAAAAATAGAGCTAACTGGGAATTATATTGATAATTTCAACCACAGGGTTGAAAAAAGGTTTCCAAGGGAAAATGAACAACCCAACCCTACCTTGAAACCATAGACCATTACTCTCAATCATCCACGAAGAGAAATTTGATGAGAAAGAAGCCATTAGCCATCAACTACATAGAGGGGCACCCAAGGTCATTCCAAGTGGATTCCAACCACTAGCTAATCGTAGATAAGGAAGACCTTTTCCCTAGAAATATACCAATAAGTGAGTTACTGCCCAATTCCTTAGCACCCTAATCCATGTAGTCCTTAGGTAAGCATAATTTTGTTGTTTCCTCTGAAAATTGAATTGGGATGTCCCTTAGTTATTAGGGCATTGAAATCCGGTCATGGCATGGAGGATCCTAGGGTTTCTCCTTCTTGGCTACTACATTGCTCCAAATTTCCACCCATAACAACCAAAGCCCCATCCCCAGTGTAGCGCACCTAAGAGTTGGAATTTTTTTGGTAGGGCCAATGGAAACCTCCACAAGGATAGGGGCAAGAATATTTTATTCTTTTATGATACGAACCTTACAAAACTTGCCAAAAGAGTGGAAAGGGTTTGAAGAGTTTTAGCATTTTGAATAAACAATGCAGGGCACAAAGCTCTCCTCCACCACCTACACATTACTTGACAATCACTAAACCACAAGCCCCTTCGAAGTAATAGGGTTCCTAAGCAGAAAAGGAACCCAAGCCAAATGAAAATTGTGCTTCGCTTGAACTAATCCTTGATGCCCTCATTTCACACCAGTTCCTAGTTGAAATCCTTGTCACTCGTTGATCTGCACACTATCTCTCTATTCTTTTTCATGATGAGCGGTTGCTCCATCTTCCATAGCCAAAGAGGCCATTAAATTCCAATTGTTGCATTGCCGATATTTCAAAATTCAAAAGCTTTGTAATCAACCTATGACAAAGAAATTTAACTTGGATGTCACCACTTTTTCAGGAGTTACCCAATGTTGAATTATTAGATAGATCTTCTAAAAAACTTGGGATTTTTTTCCATCTCATTGTTTTACAAAATGATTTTGTGCTTTCTATTTTAAGTATTTTTTTATTTGGTTCCGAATAGACCTTTCAGTTTCCAATAATGACTAGTAAGACTATGAATATGAATATGCTTCATGAGACATTTTGGGATGATACAATCCTCTAAAGCAAGATTAGTTGTTAGTGTTTGGGTCATGGTTTCGATTCTATCCACTTTGAATAAGTTTAGTCATCTTTCTCCATCACAAGAGTGGAATTTTATGATGATTTGTTGATCCTAGACACAACATAGCTTCGAGAATTATAGTTACTTGTATAAGAAACCAAATCAAGGGTTTTAATAATGGAGGCCAAGTAAATAAAAATGATTGAAGAACAAATGTACCAAGTTGGACTCACCTTGCCATGCGAAACAAAATATTAGTCCATTGCTAAACTTTGGCATTGATTTCTCCAACTATAAAGTTCCTTTGCATTATTCTAGGTGTTTCTTAACAAGGACACCCAACTATTTTATGCCAAGGATAATCTCCTTAACATGTATATTACATAACTAAATGTTGTATGATTGGATGGTTGTTTAATTAATTTTTCTTTTCATTTTTTTTTTTCAAGGTTTCTTCATATCATAGTTGAGATATAACTCAATGTGGATTGAACAAAATCAATATGGGAAAATGACATGGATCCCATGAGATAGTTTTGGCAAAAATTGAATAAAAACTAGACTACTCCAAATGAGAACTTTAACCTACAAATCAGAGTTTTTATGTTCTCATGTTTCACTCTCTCTGAAAAGTTTGCTAAAACTCAAGGGAATTTCCAAAAATTGGATAGTCTTGGAGATTCTAACCATTTCAACTATTTTTCAGATAATTCCACTTGGACTTGGCAATGTTGTGACTTACTCAGGGTGTGTAATAATTATGCTTTATAACACGTTAATTATGATATTGAGAATCTTAGATTTTATAGATGTGTTTGTTACGACTAACAAGATATTATTTTCAAATTAAGTGTCTACATTTGGATATTAATTATTACCTTTAGTCCTTGAACACGGTTTAGTGGTTGGAAGTAATGCTCTACTTAACAATTTGTCCAAAATAATTAAAAACGAGGATCCCTTTGTTTCAGCACTGTAGATGCATAAAATGATTGTATAGGCATTCCATTACACAATTGATGTGGAGATGAGATGCAAATACACCCTAGTTATAAGGTTTGAAAAGTTTGATAGTTTTGAGAAGAGGAAAGATTTTCCAAAGGTTGAAATATCAAAAAGTTTTGGCAAAAGATCTCAAACCATATAACAAACAATATCATGCATAATCACAAAAATAAATATGAAAAGTGATATAAAACGTATATCTTAGTGTACAAAGCTTAAATAAATCCAAAAAATGATACATTATAGTCTAGGCATAGGGTAGGTTGTAAAATGACAATTTATGCATCTTCAAAATGTATGTTTTCATTCATGATCATCATTAGAATTGGTGCGAACATCTATATCTTAGTGCATCTACACTATGAAGACGATGATCTAGATTTTGAATCTGTAGGTTCATTGTGATTTTCAAAGTTCATGGATGGGTAAGGATAAATAATGATAGTCGGATGCATGCAAGATAGAAAACAAAGCTTATACCAAAAAAAATTTTGTTGTCAAAGTCAATGCAATGCACAATTGTATGCAAGTTTGGTAAATTAGGTTCAACACTACAAAAATGTTTTGAGGTTTAATGGGAAATACTTTTTGTTGTTTGGTCAAACCTTTTAACTATGTTATCCATTGCGCTCAACCATTTGGAAAATCAATTTGCTACAAAATAGAACATATTTAGTCCCAGTTGGATTTGTTAAAGGCTTTAGACATGTCAAGTTTTATCACATTACACGAGCTTCTATTTTGAAAAATAGAATGCACTATCACATGGGTTATCACTATTCCATTGAGACTTTGTCTGCCTCTCATGAATCAATCTGGAATTTAAATATTAAATGTGATAGGAGTGTTTGTAGTCAAAAAATATTGAAGTGATAATTTTATTAGTATTGCATACAGATCCTACTTGTGTTCCTTAGTCATTTTTTCTATCACGAGAAATGTGTTTAGATCTGATATTTGGACAACTACAATATGTTAAAGCAATTTGTTTTCTTAGGGTGGCTCCACAAGAAGGTCTACAAAGAATCTTTTATAGTATGCAAAATTAGTGGATGTTCTTCAGTGATATGCATGTCTTCCATTTTGATGCTATTAGTTTGACTTATATTGTGAGGATTCACAATTGACTCATTCAAAATCTTAGTATTATGAGCTTCCTATATCTAGATTAATCTAGGTTTCCGTCTCAAGAATTCTCCTTGTCCCAGTAAGAATTCATCCAATTGTTTAATTAAGATGCATTCCTGAAACTGTAGTTGATACCCTATAATGGAATTTCTTGAAGATTGGGAAACCCAGATTGAATCTCAATATGTTGGAATACGATTCCAACGCATTTTCCATTCCTAATTTGAAGTTTTTGTCTATATATTTTAACTTCTAAACAAATTTGTGCATATGATGATCCTTGTATATAATTTTCCTCAAGCCACCATAACTTCATGAGCTCAGTATTTAAATGTTGATTTGATAGGAGAAATACCTTCATCCAATTGTAGAGGTGAATGCAAATTGATCAATAACAATGTATAGTAGCTTATTGAGTTCAAACCTCTCTCCTCAAATCAATAGTCATGTAAAGAAACATCTACAATGTCTCTAAAATAAGGAGTGGTATTTCTTTATTAATGCACTAGGGATATTTCCCCTCCAAAAAACTAGAAAAACAAAAAAAGTGAAAAAAACACAAAGGTGGTTTAATGGGATCATTGCATGCAATGAATTAGTGCTTAGAAAAGAATCAGATTTTGCAAATAAGGCATTCCACTATATTCTCATTAAAATAATTGAAATGAAATCACATTTATAATAAAGGGAACTTGGCCAACTAGGATTTCATGTAGTAAATGTGATCCATGCATAACCGCACTAATCCACACACTTCTCCTAAGAGCCTTGTGCACCCCAACCACTGCAATAACTCATGCCACATGTGCAATGTTGTAGTACCCTTGTCCAACATTGAGTAACATACTGCACAACTCTCAAATGTTGCACATGAGAGCTCAATGACGACATGGCAACTTCTTATTGCTTTACACCATGCTAGGTGACACCTCTAGAGCTCACACTACGTCAAATCACCTATCAACATATAATGTGCCAGGATAACCAACCACCAACCATTACACTCAAAATAAGGAAAACTGTCAACTATTACAACTAATGAATTGTTTCGTCACTGTTACCTTTGTAGCTGTTTTCTTGTAATAATATACATCGTAAGCCATTCGACCCTAAATTGGATCACATGAATGTTAGCAAGCTTGGAGTATCTAGCATAAAATGGTCATCTATATTTTTGTGGCAGTCTAGGTAAATAAGTTAGGAAGCGTCTCCCCCTTTCTAATCACAAGAATCCTCATTCTTAGCCTTGTTGATCACTGTACACACATGTACCATACCATATTCTTTCTAATTGAACAAAGGTTCCATTCATATGCAAATATTCCACATTCAAATGTGTTTTTGTTTACTTCTGTTAAGTTTTCCATCCAATGTTTTATTAGCCAAATTAAAGGGTTGTCCTCAAAATTGTAATCTTGGGCCCTATGGTGTGGATCATTGGTATCAAAGCAAGAGCTTTCATATGAATATAAACACATGAGCACAAAAACAAAAAGAATGATAACCAACTTGGTTTTGTTTCAGAGAATCAAGAACACCATGGCAAGAACAAGATCGCTGACACCTAGAAGCAATTCTCCAAGACACCCCCAAACATCTAAAAACTCATCCATGATGCCCTTGAGGAGTAGCACATTAAAATCTTAAGTGTATTTCGTGAACTCATGCAACTTGGTCTAACAACACTTCATTCTTATGCACTACCTAGCCACCCACGGTTTCAACATTAAAGTCCTTTTAGAGTATAAATCAACTTCAACATTTCAATGTTTGAAGTTAAAATGAACATGGCATTAGATTGTTGGATTCAACAATTTGAGGTCTACTTCTCGGCTAATCGCTTCAATGACTTAAAGAAGATCACCTTTGCACTATTGAAGGTGTTCATTTAAATTTCCTATTTCCGAGAAACCTTCAACACACCACATGAGAAAGAATTTGAACCCATTTTGACTTGGAGTTCATTGTTTAGTGCTATTAGGAGTATTACCCCCTCAAACACTACAAGGATGAATACATGAAGTTCAAACAATTGTGTCAACATAAGGAGCAATCTACCATAGACTACACCAAGTTCCACATCTACATTGCACGTTTGTGTAAGGACATACTGAAGCAATATAAGGTGTTGAAGTAAATAAGTGGACTCTCACCTTATATACATGCCAAGATGGAGTTCTTGACCTCTGACATTGGGGAAAACATATCACAATGCCATGAAGATTGAGGCTAAAACAAAGATGAAGCTCACGTTTTTTCTTCATCTAATGACACGTGCCAAAGCTAGCTTGCACCCAACACACCATCTTGACCTTCTACACAAAGCAAAACATGTCACGTAGAGAAGACAAACACAAGTCTATATCATAACATAAAAAGGCTCTAATTCCTTCTGTATCAAAGGCATGAAGATCCAAGGTGACAAGTGGTATCATCGACACTGCCCGATCCCACACAAAAATTATGAGCGTTGTCCACAACAATATCTAATTGTGCAATTTACATCAAGTCACGTGCCAACACATAGCACTAATCCATAAACAACTTGTTTGAGCACCAATATTGCTACCATAAACACTTTCAGAGAATGACGATGACTTTTCCACAAGAAGTACTACTAGGTAAACAAACAATAACAACATATCATCAACATCGGTAGCCAGAAGAACATCATAGTGCAAGATGTAGTCAAACGTTTGGGTCTTTGTAATGAAGCACATCCTTGACCATACAATTTTGGATGGCTAAAACAAGGAGACATTTAGGGCTGGCAAAAGGGCACTTTTAGGTATGCAATCAAACTTATAGAGCATGTCATGCCATTGGATGTTTGCAACATTCCACTCAAAATGTCATTTTTTTATGACTGTGATGGGGCAAATCAAGCTAAGTCAAAGTGATGGATTTTGTGTCAAAACAACCTCTCTAGTATTTGGGAGTCACCTCCAAAGACTAAGGTCACCTTGGTCTTTACTGTTGCAAGCTTATTTTTCACACACATGTTTGTGTTACTCACAGTGGTGCGCACCACGGGGCTTAGAACTAAGTGTGCAGGGGACAACTGAGTTTGGTTGTGCAAAGTGAATGCACAAAGTTAATTCAGAGAAAACAAAACTAAATACATTTGATGGAGTAGAAGTCTTTACTTGTAGGGAATGCAACTTCTATTCAATAGCAAAGGGTAGGGGAAATGGTACAATGTATTACAATGCATGAATTACAAAGTAGATACGCTGAGCATGCTATTCGTGTTATGACTATGTATGGCATTGACCCTTGGCCCAATGCATATGTTACATAATTATAATAAAAGAATATAATATCAGTTACACCTATTGTCAATTATAGAGAAGATGGTTGAATCATTTCACCTTCCTTGTTGGATGACAGTTGAGCTTCCAAGTTGGTGGCAACTAATGGTTCAATTAACAAAATCCTTGGCTGGAAAGTGCCACTTGATAAGCCATGCGATCAGAGCAAGCTGACACATGGTTGCGTTGGAGCGAAGACAAGTGTGGGCACACGAATCTGTGAGTGAGTACTAATGAGGTGCATAGGGATACGCACTGAGTAGTGCGCCAACTGCGATATGAGTGCAAAAGTCTGTGAACACGTGTAGGACTTATGCACAAGTGTGTAAACAAGCTTTGTGTTGAGGAGTGTGAGTTGTGTGCAAAGAAACAAGTGAGGATCTTGTTCTACTGCGCATGAACTACACAAGGATCATTCGCCCTTTCTTGAAAAGTAATGGTCTCCATTGTGTCAGTGTATAACTAAAGAAACTGCACTCAAAGTTGTTGAAAAGTGTACCACTTGGATTGATTAGCATATTGTCCAACCTTGACCACTCAGGAAAGTTTATGTGTGCCATGATGGGTGCGTGTGTCTGTCACTTCGATGATATGGTCCTTGTTTGTTAGGTGCAAGTGTTCAGGATCCAAATTAGAAGGATGTTGTGTCACTGTTGGCTCAAGAAGTGGCATAGTGTAAGTGTTGCGAAGTTCCACGTTGAAGACTGGGTGCAAACCCAAGTATGGAGGGACATTAGGAACAAAGGCATTCTTACCAGCTGCGCATAGAATGGTGTAAGGACCATAGTGTAGAGGCTTGATATTTTGGTATGGACCTTTGAAGTGTTCCTTTTGAAGGCGTGATAAAGCTTTGTCACCAATTCAGAATGCATGAGGTGTGAGATGTGTGTTGTGGTGCTCCTTTTACTTTGCTTATGTGTGAGATATGATCTATTGAACTTGTTGATGAACAGACTGGATGTGTCACAGAAACTTTTTGGCTTTGTCTACTCGTTCCTATGTGCATGACTCAGTGCTGGTTGGTTGGTGTGTGGTAGGAAATGTCTAGAGGTGCCAAAGGTTGAAAACTAAGACATGCCTGGAATGGACTGTGACCCATAGAGCTGTGAAGGGATTTGTTGTAGGCATGTTGAATGTACAAGAGATTGTCATCCCAAGTGCAAGCATGTGCACTATTGTACATTCATCGAAGATGAAGAAGTGTGCGATTGACCAATTTGGTTTGCCCATCTGTGTGTGGATGAAAAGTCATCGATCAATACAACTGCATACCCATCAAGCCCCACAACGCTTGCCAAGATGACTTACAAAGCGTAGATCTCAATCAGAGACGATGGATGTTGGAAGCCCAAAATGAACCCAAACATGGATAAAGAAGGCTTGCACAATGCTAATTTCATCAATGTATGTCTTGCAAGTGACCATGATAGCTATCTTAGAAAATCTATCCACTACAATGAACACCATCATGCTGGTGTTTCACTATCGGCAATCCAATCATGAAATCCATGTTGATAGATTTCCATGGTCTGGATGGAACCAATAGAGGTGTGTAAAGTCATGTCTTCCTGTTCGTGGGCTTGACGATGCAACAAGGAATTCAAGACTTGATGTGGCATTCCATGTCTATGTGCATGTGCGGCCAATAGAAGTGTGACTGTAATGCAGCTAGAGTCTGTCACACCAAAGTGTCTTGAGGTCTTGGCATAGTGCACCTCCCATATGAGTCATTGGCGAGGTGCGCCATTAAGAACACAAAGATGTTCAATCTTGTAGAGAAGTTAGTTATACAATTAGAACTCTTGAAAATATTTACCTTGCACTAGGCTAATGTAAGTCACTGTGAAGTCTTGATAAGCTAAATAAAGGGGTACCCAGTGTGCGAAGTTGTGGTCGTGCATGTCCAACATCGTGATGAGCCGTCAACCGATGGTTGACTAAGGCAATATGCTACCTTGTTGTCCTTCCATTTCTTGTGCTTGATCACAAGATGGAATTATTGTAGGTAAGTCATCCATTTCATGTGCCATGCATTATCCAACATGTTATGCGTCTACATGAATTGAAGTGGCTTGTGGTCCAAATGAACAACTGCCTCCTTCCCAAAATGTAGTGTCGCCATTGCTTAATTACTTGCACAATAAGATATAGTTCTTTCTCATAGTTCGAGTACCTTTGCACCATGTCGTTGAACATTTCTGAATGGTATGCGATCAGATGTCCATGTTGCATGAGCATTGCACCGAGTGCATAGTCAGACACATCAATGTGAATTTTGAAGGAATGCACAATCTCAGGCATTGTGAGAATAGGTGTTGCATAAAGGTGTTGCTTGAGTGCCTCAAAATCATGTTGTTGTGCATTAGTCCAATCGAACTTGGCTTTTGCATGTGTTATTTGGCTGAGAGCCCAAGAGATGTGCCAGAAACCAAGGATGAACCTACGGTAGAAGTTAGCAAGTCCAAGAAAACTCCTCAATTCTATGAGATTGCATTGCGTAGGCCAATCTTTGATCACATTGATCTTCTCTGGATCTACATGGATGCCTATGCAATCAATGATGTAGCTCAGGTACTAAATCTATGTCGCACCAAATGTACACTTTACTAAGTTGGCCTACAAATTTGTTGATGCAAGGTATCGAGGACGTGTGAGATGTGTTCCATATGCTCCTCCCAAGTCTTGTTGAAGATGATGATGTCATCCAAGTAGACGATGACTAATGAGTTCAGGAAAACCCTAAGTAGATCATCCATCAAGTGCATGAAAGTGGTTGACACAATGGTTACGCTATAAGGCATGACCAACCATTTGTACAATCCCCCCCGTGTCTTGAATGTTGTCTTCTAGACGCCTTCAGGATAGACTAGAACTTGATGGTAACCTAACTTTACGTTGACCTTGGTGAAGAATTGTGCGCCTCAAAACTGGTCCAAAAGGTTGCCAATGCATGGTAGTGGGTGTTGATTCTTCATCATTATTTTGTTGAGTGCACGATAGTCTATGCAAAGTCACTAGGACCCATCCTTCTTGTGTGTGAAGACTATCAAAATTCCGCAAGGCGAAGAGCTAGGCATGATCTTTCCCTAATCAAGGAGCACTTGTATCTAGTATCAGATTTCATCATTCTCCCAAACTGATTTGTGATATAGGAGCTATTTGGAAGAGGGGATCCAGAAACCAAATCGATGTGGTGTTTTACTGCACAGTGTGTTGGAAGGCCTTCAAGCACTACGAAGACATCACTACACTGCTCTAGTAACTTGTCGAGTTGTTGTTGTTGTGACATACGAGTGTTGTGCATTGCCAAAGTGTGTTTCATCTTCTGTGCAGGGATATTAAGACAAACCATGAGTAACACAAACTTATACATGTGCGATACGAGCTTATGACACTACTTGTTAGAGACCAAAGTGACTTTGGTTATTGTTATTGACTCAAAGATGTTGTAGAAGTGATTCTACACATGAATAGTCCAACGCTATGGCTTGGACTAATATGTAGCTTCACGATCGAACATATACGATCTTCCCAGCAAGATGTCACAGACCTTCAGAGATGTGATGTCACAAGTGACATTGTCCTCCATAGGCTTGACTTTGTACTGAAAAGTGCATTGTCACCGGACCTATATATCTTTCCCCTGTTGCAACCACCCCAAAGAATATGGCTTGGGATGTGTAGCAGTGGCAAGACCAAGACATTGAGTTGTGTATTCAATGTTCTTCTGATTGCCACTGTCTATGATGACACAAAGAGGCTGAACCTAAACCCAAACTTGGTGTGGAAGAGACGTTTGCACTCCTCATAGATGTCGATCATAGTCATGTTGGTGCTTAGACAATAGGCATCTAGATCAGTGTTGTCCATTGGTGCAGGCCCTAATGCAGATTGTGCGAACAAGGATTGCTACACACAACATTCAAAATTGTTGTGAATGGATGAGTGATGCTGATGGCATCACTTATCACCAGACTTATTGCCTTTGTCTGAAGTAGAAGGCACCTAAGCCTTTGAGTTTTGTGTAGTCTTCTAAGGCTGCTCACCTTTGTGAGAAATGTTTTGCTTTTGCGTAGAACGCTGTGATGTGGAGTTTTGTGAGAGCTAGCCCTAGCACACTGCATTGAATGAAGAGGTGGAACGTTGCTTCATTTTTGCCTTGGCTTCGATCTTGGCGGCATTGCAATATGCTTTCCCCAACATGTTAGAAGTCAAGAATTCCATCTTCGCACAGATATAAGATGAGAGTCAGCTGATGTACTTCAACACCTTATGTTGTTTGCTCAAGTTTTCTTGTAGATGCACAAAGTAGTCATGGAATATGCGAGTGTAGTCCTCCACTGACTGATCCTTGCACTAATGCAGTTGTTGCAACTTGATGTATTTATCTTCAAAGTGCTAGAGAGGATAGCATTCCTCCTTCAACACATCAACAAAAATCTTCCATGATTCGATTGGAACTCAATCTTGTGCATGTTGTGCACTGGAGGTCTCCCACCAGTGAACAAATGGGATGGACATATTCAGTATTGCAAAGATGATCTTCTTAGCATCTGTGAAACAGTTGACTGAGAAGTACGCCTCGAGTTGTCTAATCCAGGCATCCACTACTTTGGCATCGATCTTGTCTTCAAACATAGGGATGTCAAGATTGACTTGTACTTTGAAGGGGGTTTGTTCTTGAAACCTCTATTGAGCGTATTGTGGAGGTGTAGCAGAAGGCATCGAGTTGAGCTATATCATCAACTGGCAAAAGTGACAAAAAATTTGAGTGTGTTGTGCCTCCAATGTGTTGACGATGAGTCTTCAAACCTATGGGTTACGTCAGGTTGCTTCCAAGTGCCAACGATCTTACTTTTGCTATGATGTTATTTCGGATATTTCTAAAACAAAACCAATTGATAGACCTTCTTTCTCAAGTTGCACTTGTGTGTTTACATGCATAGAAAAGAATGAGCTTTTCTTGCTTTGATACTAATTATCCGCACCACAGGGCCTAGGACCAAGTGTGCAGGGGACAACTGAGTTTGGTTGTGTAAGGTGAATACGCAGAGTTAATTTAGATAAAACAAAACTAAACACATTTGATGGAGTGAAAGTCTTTACTTGCTGGAAATGCAACTTCTATTCAATAACAAAGAATATGGAAAATAGTATAATGTATTACAATGCATGAGTTACAGAGTAGATACGTAGAACATGTATCTATGTTATGATTGTGTATGACATCGACCCTTCGTTGAATGCATGTTACAAAATTATACAAAAAGAATACAATAATAGTTACAACTTCTATCAATTACAAAGAATATGGTTGAGTCATTTCATCTTCCTTACTAGATGACAGTTGAGCTTCCAGGTTGGTGGTGACTAATGGTTCCACTGATAAGATCCCCAACTGGAAAGTGCCACCTGGTAAGCCACGCGGTTGGAGCAGGTTGACTTGTGGATGTACTAGAGCAAAGACAAGTGTGGGCATGTGAGTCTGCGAGTGAGTACTGGTGATGTGCACAGGGTTGTGATCTGAGCAGTGTGCACTGAAGTGCGCCGACTGTGATTGGGTGCGCTCTGTTGACCATTTTTGGTCCAATAGGCCAAAATTGGTCCCCTTCCTTCCCTGCTGTCCTAAGCCAGTTTCAATTTTTGATTTTGCACAAGTCCAGAATTTTCTACGGACTCTGCAGGTATGCATTTCTACGGACTTTGCAGAGAAGAAATGGGTTCCCAACACTTAGGTGCAAAATGGACAAGTACTTGTTTCAAGAGTCTGGGTCAGTCAGTTTGGTTCAAGTGCCTGGTTCATCATTTTGCTTCAACGGCTTGTTTTAATGGCTCAGTTCAATAGTCAGTTCAATGCCTTCGTCCAACGTTCAGTTCAACAGGTTGTTTCAAAGGGACGGTTCAATCAAAAAAGTTCAAGATAGCCTCCCGAAGGACAAGTGCCCTTGCAGAGGGCACTTGGTCGGCGACAGTACCCTTCGAAAGGGTCATTTTCAACTTTTTCGAGGGGCACTTTTGAAGGTAGTCAAGAGAAAAGATAAAGAAGAAATCCTTCGGACTTTTTGTCAAAAGGAATTCAGAAGGGCCACAAAGCAAAAAATCCCGCAAAAAAGACTAAGGCAAAGGCTAAAATAATTTCTTTGGAGTTTTTGTCCGAAGAAATTCGGAGGAAGGCCAACGGAGGAGAAGCCGACGGAAATTTTGAAGGACAAAGTGCTCGAAACAATTCTTGCGGACTTTTTGTCCGCGGGAAAAAAGTCTACGAAAAAAAAAAATCTGCGAGAAAATTGGCCGCAAGAAAGTCTCTGAAGGAATGAGCAAGACAATTCTTGCGGACTTTTTGTCCACGGGAAAATGTCCGCAAAGAAAAGCCGAAAAGACAAAGGCCGCAGAAGGGCAGGTGCCCTTGCGGGGGACTCTCGACTGCCAAACGAAGGGCACTTCTCCAAAGCCGAAGGGACACCTCCCCTTCGGGAGAGTCCAAAACAAACCCTGAAGGTAAGGGAGCGACAAAAGGCCGAAGAGAAAAGACCGCAGAAATTGCCAAGGATGGTGACGTCTCCGAAGCCGTCAACTTCAAGGAAATAGACTAGCCGTTGTTTTTTCAAACAGTGACGGGCCCATGAACTTCATTTTTACAGCAGAGAAATAGCCGTTTGATCTTTGAATTCTTGAGCACCAACCAGAAAAGAGAACAAAGAGACAGAAGCCAGCAAAAAGGACAAAACAAGGAAGACGATGCTGGAAAAAGACAAAGGTTGAGAATGAACTCAGCGACCTACTAATAAAAGAGCCCAAGGACCCAGCAAGGACGAGAAGATAGCCCTCGAGAGCCAAGGAGCCAAAAGAGACAAGGCAAGGAAAAGACAAAAGTGCTAAGTGTAGAAACAGACAAATAGTCCAAGTAGCGAAGGAAGACGTCGACTCAAGGAGTTATTCTAGTGGTTAGAATAGTGCTTGCCAAGTGGTCATAAATGGGACGCAAATAGTGAATGATGCGACCCATTTTTTCTTCATTTTGCATTTATGAGCAGACAAACCACGTGGGTGCCTTCAAGGAGTAGTCTTGGTTATGGAGAAACGACGCGGCCTATGTTTTAAAACTCCTGAAGTCAGAATTAGAACCGACATAGCATTTATATTTTAGTGGCTTCCTCTTCCCAACACCCTTGAGACGCGCATGGGCCACTTGTCAAAGGGCGCCAAAAGTCTTTTTTCAAAGAAGGCGTTATTGTTCCCTCTTCTCTATATATATTGTAACTTCTCATTTTAAAAGGATCTTTCACATTGTAAGGCGAAGCCCTGGCAATTTTCACTTGGAATTAATAAAAGCATTTTTACCTCTATTCTGGTTAGATATCTCTGAGTGTGTCTAAGTGTTAGTCTTGTGTTTAGTCATTGCTTCCTAGTGCTTTCACAGGGTTGACACCAACGCATTTGGTACCTATAAGGCACCATTTCTGCAGGTGACAAGAAGAGTTGTACCTGGAGTGCAGAGACAGAAGGAGGTTACTAGACAGCGTGCTTTTTCTACAACACTTCTGGTGAGTCCCTTCTTCTGTGTGTTCCATTAAAGCCTCCCTGTTAAGTTTCCTGCAGTCTGGTCCTTTTACCAGTTAAAGTGTATGTATGTGTCTTATGGTTCAGAGTGTGAGTGTGACTAGGTCGAAGTTATTTGGTGCATCACCCTCTTAGAGTAGGTTTTGTTTTTTTGTAATCCTTCTCCCTTTTCATCCCCCCCACATTATATATATATATATATATATATATATAAGCACTTACTAGAATAACTCAGATGCATCAAAGGGAGCTAGCCCTTATCTAGAGACTCTCCCCTCCAACTTCGCCAATCCCACAGGTGAGAGGGGAGTTTCCATTTTGACGTGTGGAAGGCAGGAGCTCGGCCTCCTGCCCGGGGTGCAATCCACTGCATCAATAGTTTTTGGCACGCTCAGTGGGACCAACTAGGACAAGTTTTGTCTGAAGAGTTGAAGAATTTTGGTGTGTTCTTTAACTAACCAGCCTTTGGAGGCTTTTTTCATCAACACCAATGGCGACTCCGAGTTAAATCAACTGGTTAAGCAGTTCTGGTGCCATCAAGAAATAGTATTTTGGTATGTATAATTCCATCGTTCAGAACCATGGACCCTATTTTCCTTTGCCAGCTTGGCTATGATCCTTACCAGCCTTGTGTTGATCCTTATCAGGGCCAATATGACCAGTCTCAGCCTTGTCATGAGCTATATCAGCCTTATGCCCAGTCTTCTCAATGTGTCGCTTCTCCTACTCAACCTAATCTCTTTGCCAATCAACCCATTTCCACCTTCAAACGAGCACTGCTAGGATACGAAAAGTATGTAGTAGAGCTTGACACCAGAAGGGGATGTGGCCAAGAAATCCCTGATCATGTCATCCATCAAGTGATAAATGCACTGGATTTGGTTAAGAGTGAATGGACTCCCATTGAAAGAGCCAATTGGCAAAGGCTTACAAGTGAGATGCTGGATGTGAGTGGTTTGATTGCATCTTTGGAAGGGAGGTTGAGTATTCATGAGAGGCAGCCTTACCAAGTCTATCAACCTACATACCTGATGCCCCAAGTATCATATCATTCATACACAACCCCTGCTTATAAGCCAAGTCAAGCCTGTCAAAGTCTTTTCCCCAATCATGTTGAGGAGAGTTCCGAAACAGTAAATCTTGAGTTTAAGGCTAATCTTGATAAACAGATTGAATTGGCAAATCTTCAAATGCAACAGTCTATTTTGGCAGCAAGGGAAGTGGAATCCAAACCCTCACTACCCTCTCACATTGTGGCCCCATCACCCCAAAAGGAGATGCCCAGTCCTAATATCATGAGCTGGAATAAAGTGATTGAGTCATGAAACAACAAGGAGGAGAAAGACATTGTCTAAGAGTGTGAGGTACAACATGAGGTTAGTCCTTTTCAAGTCCCTCCCACCCTTCCTCAAAAAGCTTCTTGTATTTCATGGCAACCTTCATGCAATCCCCATCTCTATGATGATTCCTATGAGCTCCAAGAAAGACTCTTTCAGGATAATCTAGCTAAGCAAATTGAGGAATTAGAGGCTAAGGTGAGACTGCTTAGTGAAAGACAGATGGAACTTTCAGACCTTGTAGAGGAGCCTACGCCAAAAGATACCCCTTCTACCAATCCTCAAGCTAATTTCAATATTGATGAAGTGTTGGTAAAGTGGAGAGACGAAAATCAAGTGATTTTGGCCCAAGGTTTGCCCCCGTTTTCTCATAAGTTTTTAAAAGGATCCCCTACTTCCCATTCCCAACCTGATTTTGACAATCCTTTTGTTCCACCTCCTTGCCTGATGAATGAAGAATGTTTCTCTTGTGTTGAGGGATCCATCTTAAAGGAAGCAGGTGAAGAGGAGTATGCTCAATTTATGACTGATCAGGGAGACTTCATGAGTGTGGATGAGGAGGAGATCAGCATAGGTACCCCCTTTGATGAACAAGAAGACAAGTCACAAGCTTTTGCCTTTATCTCTGATGAGGAAGAAATTATCTCTGACCTTTTTCTCACTTTGCAAGATGTCATGGAGGAGCATGGACACTTTCTTGATCATGTTTTGAATGATTTGTTTGAAGTCATTAGGGCAGGTTACACTATTCTTCAAGGAGGCTATGAGCTAGCTAAGAGTGGAGAAGGCAGCATTGGGACTCAAATAAGTATGCAAAGGGGCTGCAAGCTTTTAGATTTATCCTTTCAAGAGGTTGGTGAATCTGAAGATATTTATTTTGAAGTCATCAAGGAGGATGATCATGCCATGGAACCCGAGCATGAGCCAAAAGGGGACAAGCTAATCAATGATGCATATCAAGGGGCTTATGGTGATAAGCCAGCAACGATTGATTTCTTGAAAAGATACACCAACATGATTCATTTGGATACGAGCCGATCAAGGTGGTAGGCAAGAGGAATAGGTCACCAAATCTCCTTTCCATTCAACCACTTGTCTGGCACCATAAGTTTTCTTGCCATGAAGGAGACTTAAGAAATTTTCCCTTTGATCCAAGAGGGAGGCAATTATACCTAGTTAGCTCTACATAGTAGTTTGCTTCCAATTTTTCTTTCCCTTGCTTTTCTCCTGTTTTCCCTAAGTGCCCTTTGCACATGTTAGTAGTTTTCTTAGTTTTGTGTGTGTTTTCGTTTCCTTTTGGGGTAAATCTTCGTGAATGATTCTTGAATCTATCGGGGCTGTTGCTGATCTTCTAAGTTACATTCTGACTCCGTGCCCAATGGACTTTAAGGCAACTGGTCTCTAAGCATAGCAGGCATGCTTCCCCTGGGAGTCGCCAATTTGTTGACCATTTTTGGTCCAACAGGGCAAAATCGGTCCCCTTCCTTCCCTGCTGTCCTGAGCCAGTTTCATTTTTTGATTTTGCACAAGTCCAAACTTTTCTACGGACTCTGCAGAGAAGAAATGGGTTCCCAACACTTAGGTGCAAAATGGACAAGTACTTGTTTCAAGAGTCCAAGTCAGTCGGTTTGGTTCAAGTCCCTGGTTCATCGTTTTGCTTCAACGGCTTGTTTCAATGGCTTGGTTCAATATTCGGTTCAATGCCTTCTTCCAACGTTCAGTTCAATGGGTTGTTTCAAAGGGACGATTCAATCAAAAAAGTTCAAGAGAGCCTCCTGAAGGACAAGTGCCCTTGTGGAGGGCACTTGGTCGGCGACAACACCCTTCGGAAGGGTCGTTTTCAACTTTTCTGAAGGGCACTTTTGAAGGTAGTCGAGAGAAAAGACAAGGAAGAAATCCTTCGGACTTTTTGTCCGAAGGAATTCGGAAGGGCCACAAAGCAAAAAATCCCGCAAAAAAGACTAAGGCAAAGGCTAAAATAATTTCTTCAGACTTTTTGTCCGAAGGAATTCCTTCAGACAAAAAGTCCAAAGAAATTCGGAGGAAGGCCGTGGAGGAGAAATCGATGGAAATTTCAAAGGACAAAGTGCTCAAAACAATTCTTGTGGACTTTTTGTTTGCGGGAAAAAAGTCTGTGAAAAAAAAATCCATGGGAAAATTGGCCACGGGAAAGTCTCTGAAAGAACAAGCAAGACAATTCTCGCAGACTTTTTGTCCGCAGGAAAATGTCCGCAGAGAAAAGCCGAAAAGACAAAGGCCGCCGAAGGACCCCGAAGGGCAGGTGCCCTTGCGGGGGACTCTCAGCTGCCAAACGAAGGGCACTTCTCCAAAGCCGAAGGAACACCTCCCCTTCGGGAGAGTCCAAAGAAAAGCCCGAAGGTAAGGGAGTGACAAAAGGCCGAAGAGAAAAGACTGCAGAAATTGCCAAGGATGGTGACGTCTCTAAAGCCATCAACTTCAAGGAAATAGACTAGCCGTTGTTTTTTCAAACGGTGACGAGCCCGTGAACGTCATTTTTATAGCAGAGAAATAGCCGTTTGATCTTTGAATTCTTGAGTGCCAACCAGAAAAGAGAACAAAGAGACAGAAGCCAACAAAAAGGACAAAACCAGGAAGACGACGCTGGAAAAGACAAAGGTTGAGAATGAACTCAGCGACCTGCTAATAAAAGAGCCCAAGGAGCCAACAAGGACGAGAAGATAGCCCCCAAGGGCCAAGGAGTTGGAAGAGACAAGGCAAAGAAAAGACAAAAGTGCCAAGTGTAGAAACAGATAAATAGTCCAAGTGGCGAAGGAAGGCGTCGACTCAAGGAGTTATTCCAGTGGTTGGAATAGTGCTCGCCAAGTGGTCATAAATGGGACGCAAACAGCGAACGACGCGACCCATTTTTTCTCCATTTTGCATTTATGAGTAGACAAACCGCGTGGGTGCCTTCAAGGAGTAGTCTTGGTTATGGAGAAACGACGCAACCTATGTTTTAAAATGCCTGAAGTTAGAATTAGAACCGACACATCATTTATATTTTAGTGACTTCCTCTTCCCAACACCCTTGGGACGCGCATGAGCCACTTGTCAAAGGGCGCCAAAAGTCTTTTTTCAAAGAAGGCGTTGTTGTTCCCTCTTCTCTATATATATATTGTAACTTCTATTTTAAAAGGATCTTTCACATTGTAAGGTGAAGCTCTGGCAATTTTCACCTGGAATCAATAAAAGCATTTTTACCTCTATTCTGGTTAGATATCTCTGAGTGTGTCTGAGTGTTAGTCTTGTGTTTAGTCATCGCTTCCTAGTGCTTTCACAGGGTTGACACCAACACATCTAGTATCTATAAGGCGTCATTCCTGCAGGTGACAAGAAGAGCTGTACCTAGAGTGAGAGACAGGAGGTTACTAGACAGCGTGCTTTTTCTACAACACCTATGGTGAGTCCCTTTTTCTGTGTGTTCCATTAAAGCCTCCCTGTTAAGTTTCCTGCAGTCTGGTCCTTTTACCAGTTAAAGTGTATGTATGTGTCTTATGGTTCAGAGTGTGAGTGTGAGTAGGTCTAAGTTATTTGGTGCATCACCCTCTTAGAGTAGGTTTTGTTTTCCTGTAATCCTTCTCCCTTTTCATCCCCCCCATTATATATATATATATATATATATATATATATATATATATATATATATATATATATATATATATATATATATAAGCACTTATTGGAATAACTCAGATGCATCAAAGGGAGCTAGCCCTTATCTAGAGACTCTCCCCTCCAGCTTCACCAGTCCCACAGGCGAGAGGGGAGTTTCCATTTTGACGTGTGGAAGGCAGGAGCTCGGCCTCATGCCCAGGGTGCAATCCACTGCGTCAACACGCTCTAAGTGAGAAAGTCTACGAACACGTGCAAGACCTATACACAAGTGTGTAAGAAAGCTTCGTGCTGAGGAGTGCAAGTTGTGTGCAGAGAAACAAGTGAGGAGTTTGTTCTATTGCGCAAGAGTTGCACACATATTGCATGGTCCTCACTAAGACACTAATGCAACCAAGTAAACATTGGTAGTGCACCTTGCCATGCAATTGTCACAACACCACCACCACGATAAGTTATTATAGCAATACAAAGATGTTTTTGAAGAGCCAAATTCCCAAACATTACGCTATAAAGTTCCATCTAGACCATGGAAATCTATCAACATGGATGTCATGGTTAGACTGCATATGATGAAGCAACAAAATGATTGTGTTTGTTGTAATGGATATGTTTTCAAATATGGCTAACATGGTTTTATTTAAGAAAAGCATCAATGTGTAGGGAAATGCACACTCATTCTTCATCCATTTTTGGTTTAACTTTAGACTACTAACATCCATCATGTTTGATTGCAAACCACAATTCATCAGTCACTTTTGGCATGTCTTGTGGGAGATAATGCATACACAATTGGACTGGTCTAAAACATTTAATCTTTAGATGGACAAACAAAAGTTAACCACACAATTTTCCATTTGTTATGCATGTACAACAATGCATACTCGCACAAACAGGTTGACTATCTTCTTTACATTCAACATCCCTACAATAGAGTTCTTCATAGAGAATGAGGTATACTTTGTTTCAAATGTGTTTTTTCAATGAACATTACCTTTAAACTTATCCTACCACACACCATTTCAACACAAAGTTGCATACACAAGTAAAGGAATTCGACAAGGCGTAAAAGATTCTACAACACATCCATCATGTTCACTAGCAAGTTCAGTAGATACTTTTGTACCAATAGTAGAAGTACAAATAGTGCCATGACCTAGTTGCATCTTTAGGAAAAATGCTTCAAGGGGCCTCATAGGAAAGCCAAACACTTGTGGTATGGTCCTTACACCATATTGCATGCAACTGAAGAGAATGCATATGTTCTTCATTTTCCATAGTACTTGGGTTTGCGTCTAATCTTCAATGTGTAACTCCTTAAGCCATACTTTCCACCTTTTCTTGAGCCAACTTAGCATCCTTCAAACCTGGATTATGAACACTTGCAAACATTATGGAAACATCAAATTGTTGAATCTCCAAAACACGCACCTACCAAGGCACACATCAGTTGTTTAGAGTGGTCAAAGCATGGAAATGGTAAGTTTTACAACTTCTAGCAACTTCAAGTTCAATTTCTCCAATTGACCAATGACATGATGGGGACCATATCTCCTCGAGAAAGGGCAAATGTTATGTGCGCATTTGTGTCGGCCCACACACTTCTCTTAAAAAGCTTTTACACTCTAACCTCCACAACAAATTGCACCACCCGCGCAACCTCATAGTACCCTTGTACACTTACGCAATGCCAAGTGATATATTGTACATGTCTCAAATGTTGTGCAAGACCTTTAGAACTCAGTGGCCACGTGACAACTTCCTATTGCTTCACACCATGCCATGGGCACCTCTAGAGCTCAGGGTATGTCAAAGCACTTGTGAACATACCCATGCTAAGGAAACCAACCACCAACCATGACACCTGCACAAAGGCAAGTTGTCAACTATTACAAAATATGAATTGCTTCGTAACCATTCACTTTGTAACTACTTTCTTGTAATGGTATATATTGTAAGCCATGCAACTTTAAACGGGATCACATGAATGTTGGCATGCCTAGAGTATCTAGCATCGAACAATCATCTATATTTTTATGGTAGTCTAGGAAAATCAGTTAAGAAGTGTTTCCCCCTTTCTTATCATTAAAATCCTCATTGTCAACGTTGTTGAACATCGTACACCTATATACTATACCCTACTCTTTCTCATCGAATAGAAGTTGCATTATTCTGCAAATATTTCGTATTCAAATATGTTTTGGTTTATTGTTGTTAAATTTCTAATCACTTGTTCTATAAAACCATGATTTACTAACAAAGTCATAGGGTTGTCCTTTGCATTGACATCCTAGGTCCCATGGTGCAAATCAAAATGATTACCAATACATAATTCTTGAGAAGGTATATCAAGTATGCAAAGTGAGGTAATATGTGTTTCTAAATTTAATAAAAAAAAAAGAAATAAGACATTCATAACACAACAACATGCACAAATTTTATAGAAAGAATACCCACACTATTAAATGCCTCCATGTGGAGTCCCATCACCCTACCCAAACAATTGTTATTCTTAACACCCCTAAAAACACAAGTCTATGCATTCTTGACATCGACAACCTTGACCACGAGAAACATCATCTCACCAATGTCTTCAAAAATTATGGGTATTCTTATAGGTAAAATAAAAGACCTTTTAACCAAACTCAGACGCTGCTATCACAACCTTCTAATTTCTTTAATAATACTTTTCACTATGCCTCGCATATCTTCATGGAATTTACCAACAAGGTGTCAAAAACTTGATAAAATAAACATTAAAACCATATTTACACCTCTGTAAACTATCAAATATTCCCTCAATCCTATTACAAATAAACATGCATTCTTATAAAACTTGGGTGTGTACCAAATTTCCTATTGATGCAACACCTCTTATGTTGACCAAACTGGCCACTCCAACCAAACAAGGCTTAAAGAACATTTTGCTGATGTAAATTATGAACATGCCAAGAGATCTGCTTTAGCCAAACCTAAATACTAATACAATAGATAAGTTAGAGAAGCCTTAGAAATTAAACTTAAACCTAATAATAGTCAATGTTGAATTGAAATGAAATAGTCTCATTTTAAAGGGAAAAAATGCAACGACTGCTCATGCTTCATGGTACATAGATATTATCATGCTACACATTTCTTTCAATTTCATCATAGTCGAATTAAAATACAAGAATGCACATTAAAAAGTCAACAATATGCATTGCTAAACTAAGTATGTTATAGAAGAAGAAAAATATATTTTAACGTCCACGAGGCTAAATAAAGAGCGTATGAGACAACCAACCCCGTCATATTTGCTTTTGCCTTGTATTTCTTCTTTTGTTCAAAGATAGAATGAACTCTCCAACTTTCTCCAAAGTCCCCTCTATGAACAAACCATGCCAAGAAGTTGTTGTCAAGAAGTCCACATTTTTTGCCTTGATGTTCGTGTAAGCGTCGCAATCTAAAATAAAGTGCTTTTCAGATTCAACTACCCTCGCATTGCATAATTCACATACTCTCTCTTCCCGAGTTTCTTTAGGCCTTTTCCACCTTCCCGTTTCACATTGAAGCTGATGGGAATTAGTTCTAAGCTGATCAATCAAAATCTTAGCTCTCCAAGGGATATTCGCCCCAATGTAAGCCTTTTGTTGATGATCACATGTGGAGTTGAACACCTCAAGGTAATAATTCCTCTTTCTCCCTAGAATACCACCCCACATAGACTTGCGGAATTTATCTATGACAAAAGCTTTTATATCTTTGCTATCAGTAGGACAAGCGTTCAAATAGATATTCCACTTGATCATCCACTTGTTTTGCTTCATCCAAGACTTCTTTTTTTTGTTGGGCACCTCACTGAAAACTACCTTAGACCACCTACTTGTTTCCAGCTGCTCAATTCTTTTGAGATATCTTAGGAGACGCACCATTGCCATGGCTTCCATTGGAACAATCCCTGTTTCAGCGAACAAGATCTCATACGGAGTTGAAATTTTTAACTTGAACTTGCAAGTTATCATGTGTTTTTGAATTCTCTCTATTTGCTTCCACTTGGACTTTGACAAGCTGCTAGCCCAAAGCTCACACCCATAAAGCACTACCAAGATTACCAATAGACCAAAAAGAGTCTGAATAGTTTTCCAATCCCATAATTCAGCCTCTCCTGCATCTATTTTGAAGGGCATACCATGCTTCCCAAACTCCTAAAGTTCTTTTCCCTATACCCAAATAAATCCAAAATGGAAAGAGGGAAAAAGGCCTAATAATCAAAACAATGAAACAACTACAATCAAGAGTCAAGACACAAGCGTCTATGCCCTAGACAGATGCTACTGCTCAGTCAAACTGCATAGCTAATTTCAGGTTATGATCTATGCCAAGCTCAAGATCAGCATCATCGGTGGGAGTGGAGTCCACACTTCCCCTTCAATGTACAAGTGAAAAATATCAGATGGTCCATCCTCTTCATCACCCTTGGCGGACTCTTCATCAGTCCCGATCTGTTGTTTATGCCTTGGTATGAGTTTTACCAATATGTTATTAGGGTTCGAGTGAGTGGGACTGGGGTTTTAGTTTTCTGTTTTTCACTTTCTTTTTTATGTTTTTACATTTTTTTTTTCCTATTTTCATTTTTTAAAAACCCATAATGCATAGAAATCACTGAGAGTTTCCTGGGATTTTTTGAAACTACCAAGAAATGTTCCAATAGTTTCCAGAAACCAGCAGGAAATGTTTCATAGTTTGTGGCCATTTCTGGAACCTTTCTAGGGAGGTTCCCTCCTCTCAAAAATGCAATTCAAGGCACTAGCGTTCCAGTGTTTCACAAAGAGTCCAGATCTATATAAACCATCGTCCTCCTAAAAGAAGGCTGCTATATCAACTTTGCTTGTCAAGATAATTTTAAGGTAGCTTCTATATAAAACCATTTCTCCATCTTTCCTTTGATACCCTTTTGAACGTTCAATACTTAGGCCTCATAGGCGATAGCTACATGCCCATGAATTGGAAGCTTAATGCTCCCTTCTTGACGATCCATATACGCTTTTGTATGTCTTTTGTAGCAGAGATGTCTGTGATGATAAGTGTTTCTTCAATTTTTAATGGCAGCTAATCCTGTTCCTTTAGTTTTTGTGCCAGACATACCTGTGTCTTAGTGGGCACATATATATTTCCGACTAAGACATTTTTGTAAGATAGAATTGGCATAAAGGCTGATGGCTGGCCGATGCCTCCCTTGTTGCAACCATCGTGAAAGAGTAACAGGGCAGATTGGTAATGAAGCCGACTCGAGACTAAGATAAAGGGGAAAAGATAATGGATTTTGCCAAAAAAGCCTCGAGACTTATTCAAAATTTAATTTCTTTGACATGGGTACTCGGGAAGAGGTGCCATTGTCAGGAAGTCAGGCCGTGACTTGAATGTGTCCCAGAATGGTGAACTGCCTACAATTTACTGCTGGACCATGACCCTCCAGCTGGACTTATTCAATATTAAGAAGAAAAAATTGTCTATTTCTAGTACCAGTATATAAATTTATTGCTCAGCACTTGCCTTTGTCAAAATGTTATGCCAAAAATTATGAGATTAAGGATGATCACTTTTTTTGTCGTACAAACATAAATGTAATCAACTGAGAAGTCTATGGACCACATAAAATGCAAAATTCAAGCTACAAAATATTTCAGTAACTCATATTCACATTACTGTAGTGATAATATTTGCCTGAGAGAAATCTTAACCAGCTTTGGGAATGCAAGATGTAATTTTCAAGAAATCACCAAATCACCAGCTAAAACTGTTGTAGTATAGGAATGGATCAGTATGGACTAGGAATCTTAACCAGATTCACATGCAAGGAATAACACCCGCTCAACAACCATGTACAAGTAAAGCACTTGGAGCTTCTATTGGCTTTCAATCAAATTATGACCATTATTAGTTCCATTTCTTGTGTTCCCATAACTTGGGAACCAACATGTCACAGAGTTTTAAGAAATATATTACTTTTACTTGCTTTGTATCAAAATTAACAGAACTTTAATTCACTAAAGGCAATCAAAGTAAAAGATATTGGCTGCAATGATTAATGCAACATTATTATCTGCATAAGAGGTTTCTGGATACAGCTGCATAGAATTTAATGTTTCCAACGTTTCAGGTCTCTCTGCATTGGCTGCTAAACTTTTATCCCTGACAATAGGTTTAGCAGAGACGCCCAAAATGTCAAAAACATTAAACTCTACCCAGCTCTACCCAGAAACCTCTTATTCATTGAATCGCTGCGAACAAACACTCAAGAGACTTAATTATTATCTGTTTTAATTGCATCAGTAGAGTATTATGGAAAATGTAGTAAAGATCTAGTAAGACGTTTACTTGTTCGATGAAGAAGAGCCAAGATTATGTCTGAGCACGCCATGTAAATGATATATTATAAACAATAATATAGTACAGAATCATATTACTTTAAAAAGTCGAGACAAAATCAAGAATAAGAAAAGTCTCTTTGAAGGCTTTAGCACAGCTTTGAACCTGGGAAGGAGAATACACGGACAGCATTTTCATAGCTGATCTGAGCTAGTTGTTCTTTTGATATTTCAAGAAGATAGGCCACATACTCCAGGACCTGCAAAGGAATTGAAATATTTTTCAAAGTTTAACTATACTTCGAATTACAATCTTGACCTACCTTCTCTTTGCTAAAACATACTAGTCAAACTCAGGGTTTATAATAAGTCATATAGAATATTGAGATTTGTTGGCAATAGAAAATCTAACCATTTATTGTATTTAACATTAAACATTTATCACTAAATCAAGTGTTCAATCGTTTGAGAGAAATCATGCCCCAGACTGAAATTTTGTCTATGCAATTATTACCCAATGAATAAGAAATTAAATACTTGGGCAAATTCAAAGCAATGATAAGATCAACAACAATTCAATATCTCAAATTTGCAAACTAGGAAACCAAGTCTGCGTAGAGAAAACAAAATTAAATAGCAGGAAACGAATTGCAAAAAAGAAACTCTAAACCTGGCAGAGAGTCTGAATCACCATCTTGTACTGCAACAGGGCCCATCCTTCCAGCATTAACCCATCTAGGTGTCTTCCAGGGCAGTGGAACGAGATCTTTAAATTGCACATTAAATTGGTAAAACTGATCCTTTCAAATACGTGGTAATATGCGTTGATGTAAATAAATATCGATCAGGGCACCTTTACACCACCCAAGCAGACCTTTATAGGACTGATATATTTATGAGACAAAGGAGAAAGGTCGTGGGGTTTACCAATGGTGTCTTAATTGACTGTTAATTACATATTTAATACATTCAATGAATTTTGGAATTGAAACCCTAACTTAAATTCTTGTCTTATGTTGTTAAACAAGAGATACAAAGAACACGTGTGAGAAATGTACTCATGGCATTCACAACTTTATGTACACATTTAGAAAAAATCGTGATAGAATATAACATTCAAAGCACAAAGAAATAGAAATACATGATTGAAGGAATAGTGATAAGAGTTCCTCATCCTATGCCAGATTCAAAGTGAAATGAAGAGATCCACCCAAAACAGTGTAGTGAACCAAATCTTACAAACAAACTAAAGTAGCAAACACAAAACCTCACAATAGGCTAGAGAATCTGCAAGATATCATCACAAATGACAAACACTGAACAACATAGAAACCTACATGGCATTCATCAATTTTCTTTTATTGATATTCAATATAGTATTTGGTTACAAAATGTAGCTTGATAGCATTAGTGGTGCATCGCTTGGTCATTTCAAGATGATTACAATGAGAGCTCTAAGCTCTATTTATAACAACCTAAGTAGTTATGTGTAAAAAACTACTTTTCATAACCACCTTTTATTTACTGTCCAAAGGCTAACAAAACCCTAACACACTTTCGAAATAAAAAGACATTAACTAATATCAATATAAACTTATGTTGAGATGGGGTCCACCCGAACTCAATGCAAAAATAGATCACTTAAAGTCCAGAACAAACTTTGGAGTCATATTGAGTCTGGTTCCTTTCATCCAATTTAACAAGTCTCAATCTTGTCTGATGAACATTGCTTTGATGAGAAGATATTATGTTTTTGGATGACTTGTTCTATAGGTGTTAGATCAATAGGCCTGAATTCTTTGACATGAATACTTTGTTGAATGATGAGTCGATTAGCACAAAAAATATTGATCTCGAGATCTTTGATGTGAGATTGCAAGCTATCCATGCTAGAGGAAAGGCCGCATGTTTTGATGAACAATTTGTTGATGACTGTATTAGGTGGAGAAGACATGAGTATTTTTGTAGTTACAACCACTTGTGACAAAACAATCTCTCTTTGGGAACTCAAGAGAAGATCATCATGCACTTCATTTCTAAATTATTCATTTCATGAGATTGGAAGATCAACAAAACATTATCAAGGAACTGTGGTTCTCTTCTATGAAAACAACAATGATTTGGCAGGACTTCTTAAGTACTTCACACCTGTGTTCTAGAATGTAGAACCGTTCTAACACACCATGAGATTTAATTCCCATTTGAGTTTCATCGAAAGTTTGAATGGGTGAGCCCACTATCACCTTGAGCTCATCTTGAATCTTGCACTCAGACTCAAGCATTGTACAATGTTCTTTTAATGGGATCATCTTGTTCATGATCTCCTTTACATATAAGGCCACATTCCAAAGAGATCAGAACAACTATATTGAGTCTCAGAGACCAGCTGTTATGAAACCTTTCGTGGTTGCCTTCTAAACAGTCCATTTGCTGACTTGAAAAAGCTTATCTTGTTTTTCTTCGGATGAAGAAGGGTTTTCAATAGCAATGGGAGCTTGTACACTTCCTTATGAAGCACATACTCAATCAATGTAGTTGACTAGAGCCATTTTCTCAGATTTTCAAATGAGCATTTTCTTCAAGTGATATTTGAAAATCAGAAATATTGAATTCCACCACTGGCCCAAATATATTGGGAATATCACGAGGATTTATTTGTGGAAAAACATGTTGTTGAAGTTTGAAATCTTCAAGCTTGACATCGTCGATGTTTGTTTCTTCCGTGGGAATGGCAATATCAACCACCAATCTATCCATTGACACATCAAGCCTTATATGTGTTATTGGTGTAGCTTTCTGAGGTCCTGAGTGACATTCATTGCATTAGAGAGACTAGGAGAAAATTTTGGAAACTGTTTTCTCCATTGCAGGGCTGCATGAAGAAAAGCCTTATCAATGGATTGGATAATCTATGTTTGTGATGTATTTCCAGGGGTCAAAGCAATGGGTATTTATAGCTTTGGAGGCATAGGTACAAAAGCTTTTGAGTGACGATTCATATTTTGGCCACCTTTTTCTCTATCATCTTTCTTTCCTTTCTTGAAGTTTCTTCATGGACTAGGAGGTGGGGACCTCCTATTATTCTTCTTATTTGGTTCATCATTGTCACCATCATCACCACCACCCTTTCCACCTCCAGTGGGTAATTTATTCATAACGATGAGGTTGGCACAAGAAGACCCTCCTTGGTTTGTGTCAGATGGTTGAGGTTCGAAAACTCTACTTGTATAACTGCCACCACCTCCATTTGCAACCTTGGACATGGGAACATCTCGTGATTCCAAACGAGTTTTATGAAGTGACTCAAGACTATAGAAATACCTTGTATCTTTGGCAGCCATCACTGAATCTACTAGGATTTTTGAATTTGCTTGGTTACTAAGATCTAAAGATCTCATATCTTCTATGTACCACTGTCTAGACATGGTGACACTGCAATTTGATCGTCCGGGGGTCTATAATATTGGATGTTCTGACCTCTTCCATTCTCTTCATTGATCACACAAATCTCCCAAAAGTCTTCATCATAGAGAACATGCGTGAAGCTACCTCCCAAATATTGAGAAACCACCTCATTCATTTTTCCTCTTGGATTAAAATAATCTTTGCTAATCTCCATAGGAAAACCAAATCTTTGCTGATTAATGGGGAAGTCAGCCGCCATAGCTTTATCCCTATAAGAATGGTACCCAACTCGAATTGGATACTTGATAGGTGATGGCCTCTTGCACTGCTCATTAAAAACCTTATACACTTCCATAGTTTATATTGAGAACTTCATCAACGGGAGGAAACTTGGGACATATTTGGGCATTCTATAAGGCTTTCCACACATAAACCGAAAGCACAAATGCAAAAGTAAGAGTCATATTGAATGAACCAATGGGCCTACCATTTGATTGCTTTCATGCCTTCTTGAGAAAAATAAAAATCTGAATTTCTGTGCAAATACAAGATAACTTGAAAAATGGCATAACATTCATATACAGTTGTGTTTCGCCTCAATAGGTTCTTGATCACATGAGCAAACAATCTATTGATAGGACGCAAGATGGCATACACTGGATAGGAAGTCATTCAACAAATTGACCTATTGCTTGTGAATGGAATCATTGATGATGTGGGCTCACCTGAAATGTCTATGTTCCCAGAAGATTTGTTTCATGAAAAAGAACATCCATGGGAGGAAAGTATCTGCATCACGTTCTCTGATCACCATACTTAAAAGAAGAATAACATGTTTAAATTCATCTTTGAATTCTGACCACTTAGAATACTCTATCTTGGAGTGATTTCTTCTTTGCATTGATAACCAAATTTTATTGATGAATCACTTGTTATCTGAATTCTAGGCATGGAAAGTATTCAAAGATTCTTCAATGCTAACTTCTACTACTACCTCAGAAAATGACAGCATCACTTTAAAAATGCTGGTTGAGGTTGGAAATCTGGTACAATTCTTCGAGTCATGATGCTAGGCGCACTCACACCAAATCTGGGCATGTGAAGGAACCTAGAAATGCAACAACATTGACTAGGCTAGAAGAATGCTGGGGATCCCGTTGATCTTTTTGAAACAATTCTCTAGACCATGTTTCCATGTTGATGTACATCAAATCAGTGTCTTGGATGTTATGTACTTCATTTAGCATATGCAAAGGTTTGCTTTCATCTTGTATTTCATGGTTAGCTGATTTGCGGGCTATGCAAAAGAATTTTGAAATGGGTTCTCAGAGTAATGAAAATGGGAGAACGAGGGAAACCAATGCAAAATCATGCAAAGACTTCTACGGGATTTGAAACAAAAATTCCCATCCTTATTCCAAAAAAAGGCCAAGACTATTTGTTTAAAAAAATATGCACTTTTCTCTTTTTTTAATATCCTATTCACACCATGGTGCCACAACATTCAGTTTTGGATTTAGAGCAAAGCAAGTCAACTCTGGTAATTTCCTTTTCCTGTAAAACCGAGTGCAATTGCATCTTCCCTAACTTCTCTAGCAAAGCCTACCATAGCTTTCACAATCACAGGTCGTGTTATTGATGTTCCTAGAAAATACTCTCTCGTAAATTGCACTAACTCTCAAACATGTAAAGATGTAATCTTTTATAGATTTATATTTCAAATCCTAGGTGACAAATTGGCTTGCACCATTGGATTTAGTTTTTGCTTCTAAACTGTCATGTCCCCTTCCAGTTGACATCTCTCAGAGCTTATGATTAGCCTATTATGCGACCCTCGTAGGCTGATAGGATGGATAGAGGGTCTTGATTGGAGCTTGGCTTGGCTTCGGTCGTCAGATATTACCAGTTGGCTTTCGTTCGGGTTCATTCGGACACCATTTGCTTGACCTGCTATTTTTAGCAGTAATAGTCACCCAGCGGAGCACCCATGCTATTTTTAGCAATATGGTTTGGTCATGTGCAAAATCAATCACTTATTCACCAGCTTCAGACGGTTCATGAATCGGACATATTTTGAGGGAGATATTAATATTTTAATTGTGAAATTAAACATTAATTATCTGGAGTTTATAATATAAAGTTATAATATTATAACTTAAGTGATCTATTGAAGGGGTCAACCAACATTGAGAGGGGCCACTTTTTAATTATAATTTATAATTAAAAGTGCATTGAAGACTATTGAAAAATTAAAAGGAAAAGTTCAAATTTATTTAAATGATGCCTAGTTGAGAAAACTCAAACTTTTGATGGATATAAGGGTTTTCATTGGAATTGGAGCTCATTATGTTTAGAAATCGAATTTTTGCTAAGTCCTTCTGAAAACAGAGTCAAGGATTCCAATTTTCGTTTGGCATTGGAGAATGAGCCATTTTCAGTGTTGCAGTTCAGAAGCTGTGAAATACCAGCTAATTTATTGCTTTCAGAGAGGTAGCTTATTTCAGAGGTTATCACAGAACTTCATCAGAGATTGCATCATTCAGGGTTTTCAGTTTGGAATTCATCCGGAAGAGATTCTTCTTTTGAGGCGCCTATTTCCTGAGATCCGGACACATCAATTAGAGGCCGTACTTTTATTTGTTTGCTGCTGTCATAGCGCTGTACTTTTCTACAGCAGGGCTGTACCTTCAAAAAGGGCCGTACATTTTCATCTTGGGCAAATTGCCTACTTCTTTGATCTTCTGTCTCCATCCTTTGTGGCGTCTACACCTTGGGATCACTTTCCAAGCATCAGACAGAGGGAGAAGTAGATTAATGATGAAGCCGTACCATTTCATGTACTTTTTCAGCTTGCTGCAATAACCAGGGTTTCATCAAAATATTGTTTTTTTTTTTTTTGATTTCCCTGTTACCAAATCTTATTTGTAATTGTCATAGAAGATCAATAAATCGATTGGCATCATTAGATTAAGTAGATTCTATCGTTTTCGGTGTTGCATTATTTTATTTAAATTTATTCAGCAATTCTTCAAAAATCGCAACTTTCATTTGTTCATGCAAAAACACATAAAACCCAAAAACGTCCGAAAACAAGAAAAAACAAGCAGTTTCAGAGAAAGTGAGAACAGGGGTTCCTACAGTGGTATCAGAGCTAAATTCTGCCATCCTGAGGGTTTAGTTATTACATGCCGCCAGAGGAGGTTGGTTCACACAAGTATTATACACGTAGGAGAGCCTTACTTGAAGGCGAACATGGTTTAGAACCACAGCGGTCATCATGGGTGATAGTGTGAGGGTAGCCCACCCAGAGGCAACAGGAATAATGATGATCAGGATACTAGAGATTTCTTCCGTGTTATGGTTACAGGACAGCAGCAGATGGCGCAGGCATTACAGGCACTCACTACTATGGTAGAAAAGTTGAACCCACCTGTTAGACAGAATGGGGAACAGGGAGATAACAGGGGTGCTACAGGTAATCAGAGACCACAATGGACCCATTCCAGAACCGCTGATAGGCCTACACGCCCTACATTTGTACCAGAGGAGCCAGAAAAAGGTCCGACAGAGGAGGCGGCATGAGACCCCATATTTGCAGATGCACTCATGGCTGCAAATGATGAATGGGAATTATTAGTTCCTCAGGTTCGGGAGAGGATGACCTTTGAACGCTTTGTAAATCAAAGGAGAGAGCATTACAGGTCACTTAGACAGGATAGGAGGCCTAGAAGTCAAAATAGTGAGCTGAAGAAGGCTACAGGCAAGCTTTCTTTGACTACTTTTGATGGTAGTGGTAAGATGACAGCTCAAGCTTGGATTCATAAGCTTGACACATTTTTGGCACTGAGGCCAATGACAGAGATTGAAGCTATCAAATATGCCACTTTGCATTTGGAGGGAGTAACACATGATTGGTGGTACCATGGTATGGTAACACTTCAGCATAATCAGGGGACAGAGTACCAGGACTTCGTGGATAGGCTGGTTGAAAGATTTGACAAGAAAGATCTAGAGGTTTACTTTCGGGACTTAGCACAGCTGAGGAGTATTTCATTGGTGAATTTCAATGGTTGGCAGTCATGGTGCCAAACATTTCAGAGCGTAGATTGATAGTTCTTTTCATTGAGGGCCTATTCGAACCACTGAGAGGTTGGATAAAGGCATTTGATCCTATTTCTTTACAGGAATCTATGAAAAAAGCAAGAAGTATGGAACATGCAGTCCCAACAAACAAATTTCAGTCCAAAGGAGCATCTTCTAGTAAGGATAACAAACCATTTTATAAAAAATCAGAGAGGACTGATTTTAAAAATGATTCTAATGATAAAACTCCAGCACCTTTTGACAAGGAAACATTAAATGATTTGAGGAAGAAAAAATTATGTTTCTACTGCAAGGGTCCCTATGATGCTAACCATGATTGTCCTTTGCGGCCTAAGGGTAAGGCCAATAGAGTTATGTGGGCTTACTATGAGGATTCGGATTCTGAAAATTTCGGACAGCACGAGAGTTCTGAGGAGTCAGAGTCAGAGGCTTCAGAACCTAAGGTGGAGGCAGAGTCAGAGATCCAGCTCCAGGAGGCACGGTTGTCTAGCATACAGCAGGAGGGATCTTTCAGACTTCGTGGAGTTTTGGCTGGTCAAAAGGTTATCACTCTTTTAGACACAGGTGCCACCCATAATTTTATTGATGCCAGATTTGTGGAGAGGCGTGGGCTTATAACCGAAGAGTTTGAGGGCATTCGGGTTAAGGTCGCTGATGGTTACACTCTCAAGTGTGACCGTATGATTAAGATCTCCCCTTGTGCTTGAATAACTATGAATTCAAGGCTGATTATTACGTGGTGAACATGGGAGATATCGATTTAGTCTTGGGCATGACGTGGCTTCATTCCCTTGAGGAAGTCACTCTTCGTCTCAAAGACATGGAGATTCGGTTTGATGTGGACGGGAAGACACATATCCTGAAGGCCATTCGGGACAGTAATGTCAATACTATTTCCTTCCGTCGGATGGAGAGACTCATGCGACATGACACGGTAGAGTGGGCTGCCGAGTGCACATTGACACCTATTCAGGAGGGACAGCATAAGGCCGAGTATCACCCTGACATTCAGTAGTTGAGAGTTAAGCATGAGAAGGTTATCAGTGATATTCCAATAGGGAGACCTCTAGATAGGGGTATTGAGCACATTATAGAGCTTGAGGAGGGCGCTAAGCCCGTCATGATTACTCCGTACAGGCATCCTAAGCGACTTAAGGATGAGATAGAGAAGACGATCAAGGAGCTGCTTGCTATGGGTCACATTCGACCGAGCAAATCGCCATTCGCTTCTTCAGTTGTCTTAGTGAAGAAGGATGGCACCCTTCGCATGTGCATAGATTACAGAGTCCTGAATAAGAGGACTATCAAAAACAGGTACCCCATACCTCGTATAGATGAGCTTATTGATGAGCTCCATGGTGCCTGTTACTTCTCGAAGATAGACTTGAGATCGGGATATCATCAGATTAGAGTTCGTGAGCAGGATGTTGAGAAGACCGCATTTCGTTGTCATTGTGGACACTTTGAGTTTGTGGTTATGCCATTTGGGCTAACCAATGCTCCAGTGACATTCCAATCCACCATGAACAGGGTCTTCCACTCACAGTTGAGGAGATATGTACTTTTCTTCGATGACATTCTGATTTACAGCAGGACTTGGCAGGAGCATTTGGCTCATTTGGATACAGTGCTTAGCATTTTGGAGAGGGAGTCCTTGTATGCCAATGAGTCCAAGTGTGATTTGGGGATGACTGAGTTGCTCTACTTAGGCCATATCATCAGTGCATAGGGAGTGCGGATGGATCCTGAGAAGATTCATGCTATCGTAGACTGGCCTACTCCGGTAAACCTTACACAGCTGCGAGGATTTCTTGGCTTGTGTGGTTTTTATCGCAGATTTGTGAATGGTTATTCACGACATGCAACACCTATGATGGATTTGTTGAAAAAGAGTGCATTCTGTTGGACTCCTGAGGCACAAGAGTATTTTGTGAGGTTCAAGGCGCTGATGACTACGTGTCCAGCGTTGGCACTACCAGATTTTTTGAAGCCTTTTGAGCTTCAGTGTGATGCTTCTGGTGAGGGCATTGGAGCGGTGCTTATGTAGAACAAGCACCCTATTGTTTATGAGAGCCGAAAACTCAGAGGGCCAGAGAGGCTCTACAGTATTTATGATAAAGAGATGCTGGCCATAATGCATGCCTTGGCCAAATTTAGGCAGTATCTCGTGGGCAGTAAGTTTTGCATTAAAACTAACCACAACAGTTTGAGGCATTTCTTGGGGCAGCGAGACTTGAATGATTGCCAACAGAAGTGGGTAAGTTACAGGCATATGACTTCGATATTGCCTACATCAAGGGCACCCAAAATGTAGTGGCTGATGCTCTCTCACGCAGGCCTTATCTGAGCTCTATGGTTCACATTGCAGAGGATTGGAGACATTTGATTGTGGCAGAGTATGCCAAGGATACTTGGGCATCCAGTATTGTTGAAAGATTGATGGTTGATCCCAAGTACACGCTTGTGAATGACTTGATCACTTACAAGAACAAGATTTTCTTGATCCCAGGATCTGAGATGAAGAACACTATTATGCGAGCCTTTCATGATGTGCCCACAGCAGGACATCCCGGGTATTTTAAGACATACAGACAGATACGAGAAAGGTTGACATGAAAAGGACTTAAGGCAGATGCTCTTCAGTATGTGCGTGAGTGCCTTGTTTGTCAATAGAACAAGCAGGAGAACACGTATCCTGCAGGATTGTTGCAGCCACTTCCGATTCCTAATAGGAAGTGGGAATGCCTGTCAATGGACCTTATCACGGGCTTGCCCAAAGCCCAAGGACGGGATTGTATATATGTAGTTGTGGATCGGCTGACGAAGTATGCCCACTTCTTTCCGATCACCACCACTTACACAGCTACACAGGTAGCAGAAGTCTTCTTCTGCGAGGTCTTCAGACTACATGGGTTGCCTCAGAGCATAGTGAGCGACAGGGATAGTCGGTTCCTGAGTCACTTCTGGCAAGAGGTGTTCAGACTTTGTGGGACCGAGCTTACACCGAGCACCAGTTACCACCCGCAGACCGATGGTCAGATGGAGATAGTGAATAAATCGGTGGAAGGATACCTCAGGAATTATATTATAGGGCAGCAGAAGGCGTGGGTCAAGTGGATATATTTGTGCGAGTATTGCTATAATACTACCTTCCACATGACCATTCAGATGTCCCCCTTCACGGCGTTGTATGATTATGAGGCGCCTAGTTTTCTGGATTTGCTACTGAGTGACAGTAGAGTGCCGAGTGCTGGAGATTTATTGCAGGAGAGTCAGGACACTATGAGGGCTCTCAAGGAGAATATTGCCAAGGCACAGAATCAGCAGAAGCAGTACGCAGATCAGAAGAGGACAGAGAGGTCTTTTGAGGTGGGAGACATGGTTTACCTCATGCTGCAGCCCTACCGACAGTCTACTCTTAGGAAGAGTGGTTCAGAGAAGCTTAAGCCACGATATTATGGTCCTTTCAGGATCCTGAGGTGTGTTGGAGAGGTGGCTTATGAGCTAGAGCTTCCGGCGGATAGCAAGGTCCATAATGTTTTTCATGTGTCACGTCTCAAAAAGGCATTGGGACACCGTGTGGTACCTTCAGCAGTTTTACCTCCCTTAGATGATGAGGGAAAGTTGATTTTAGTACCTAAGTCTATCCTGGAGTACAGAGAGAGACAGTTGCGTAGGACTATCAGGGAATATTTGGTGAAATAGAGAGACTTGCTAGTGGAGGATGCTACGTGGGAGAGCGAGGATATTCTGCAGCATCCAGAATTGAGATTGCTTGAGGACAAGCAATTTCAGGAGGGGCGGACTATCATGTCCCCTTCCAGTTGACATCTCTCAGAGCTTATGATTAGCCTATTATGCGACCCTCATAGGCTGATAGGATGGATACAGGGTCTTGATTGGAGCTTGGCTTGGCTTCGGTCATTAGATATTACCAGTTGGCTTTCGTTCGGGGTCATTCGGACACCATTTCCCTGACCTGCTATTTTTAGCAGTAATAGTCACCCAACGGAGCACCCCTGCTATTTTTAGCAGTATGGTTTGGTCATGTGCAAAATCAATCACTTATTCACCAGCTTCAGACGGTTCGTGAATCAGACATATTTTGAGGGAGATTAATATTTTAATTGTCAAATTAAATATTAATTATCTGGAGCTTATAATATAAAGTTATAATATTATTTAATATTATAACTTAAGTGATCTATTGAAGGGGTCGACCAACATTGAGAAGGGCCACTTTTTAATTATAATTTATAATTAAAAGTGCATTGAAGACTATTGAAAAATTAAAAGGAAAAGTTTGAATTTATTTAAATGATGCCTAATTGAGAAAAGTCGAACTTGTGATGGATATAAGGGTTTTCATTGGAATTGGAGCTCATTATGTTTGGAAATCGAATTTTTGCTAAGTCCTTCTGAGAACAGAGCCAAGAGTTCCAGTTTTCGTTTGGCCTTGGAGAACGAGCCATTTTTAGTGTTGCAGTTCAGAAGCTGTGAAATACCAGCGGATTTATTGCTTTCAGAGAGGTAGCTTTATTTAGAGGTTATCATAGAACTTCATCAGAGATTGCATCATTTAGGGTTTTCAGTTTGGAATTCATCCGGAAGAGATTCTTCTTTTGAGGCGTCTATTTCCTGATATCCGGACACATCAAATAGAGGCCGTACTTTTATTTGTTTGCTGCTATCATAGAGCCATACTTTCCTACAACAGGGCCGTACCTTCAAGAAGGGCTATACATTTTCATCTTGGGCAAATCGCCTACTTCTTTGATCTTCTGTCTCTATCCTTTGTGGCGCCTACACCTTGGGATCACTTTCCAAGCATTAGACGGAGGGAGAAGTAGATTAATGATGAAGCCGTACCATTTCATGTACTTTTTCAGCTTGCTGCAATAACCAGGTTTTCATCAAAATATTGTTTTTTTTTTTTTTTTTGATTTGCCTGTTACCAGATCTTATTTGTAATTGTCATAGAAGATCAATAAATCGATTGGCATCATTAGATTCAGTAGATTCTATCGTTTTCGATGTTGCATTATTTTATTTAAATTTATTCAGCAATTCTTCAAAAATCGCAACTTTCATTTGTTCATGCAAAAACACAAAAAACCAAAAAACGTCCGAAAACAAGAAAAAACAAGCAGTTTCAGAGAAAGTGAGAACAGCGGTTCCTACATAAACCTTTCGTTTCATCCATACGACCAACATCTGCAGTACAACATACAACTTCATAGACAGTTTTCCCATTTGCCGATATATGAATTCCAACTAATTATTGCATGCATAATAATATCCATTCACTTCGCAGGACTCCAACACTAATTCAATAATCTCAATAGATTGATATATTTAATCGCATCTCAACAGTTGGATGAACCTCATGGCATCCTTGAAGTCTTTGATGGTCTCAAGCATGAGTGTTATTTTTCATTTTTTTTTTTGTCTTGGATTGGCCATGGAAATCTCATTTACTTCATTGGGATCACGCTGATGTTTTCCCTTGCAACACTTGCAAATGCTTTCCTTTAGGGGCTTCTGCAACTTCAATGATGCCTTTTATGAATGCTGATTGGATCTTCTATAATGTCCCCTTCTAGCTAGACATTGTACTTTCAGCATGATTAGCCTATCAGTGGCCCTCGTAGGCTAATACGACATGGTTAGATGGTTTTCTCTGCAGTTGCCCAAATGGTAGTTGGTTTCTTTGGGGAAGTTTCGACATATTCTAGCGGTTTTCTAATGATTTATTAGAATGTTTCTATTTTTAGAAACCTCATGTTACAAGATGATGTTATATTTGTACTTTATGTTATAATTCATTATTTTATATTAAAGTGCAAATATAATATATTAAAAGGGAAAAATAATAATAAAATATTATGATGTTTCTAGAAGCTTCCCAAATGAAAGAAAAAAAAAGTATAAAGGGAGGTGTGCGCTGCCATTATGAATCATCCCGATTTGATTTTGTCTTTGTTGTGGTACGCTGGTGGAACCTAGAGTTTCCTGCAGTGAATCAATTTGTCTTTGGGAACGACAACTCCCATTGATAGCATCATAACTGAGGGAGTGAAATATCTCTTGAAAGGTTGCATTTGGAGGTGATATTTCAGTCATCTTAATTGGAGCAAAATTTGTGGCCATTGGCCAATTTTGGAGAAATCGATTTGGTGAATTTGTGGAGGTTGCATAGCTATCTTTTGGTGTTGGTTTCTATATAGCTTGGCATCGATTTTCCTTAGTTAAGAGAGCAGATTGCATTGTAGAGAAATCTGATATAAAAATCATATATTTACAGTCAAGGAAGGACGCCATTGGGAGGGACGTTTTTGCATCGATTCTCTGCTTGGCTTGGTGTGCCCACTTCCTTGGAGCATGGAGATGATATTAGATGCTTGAGACAATGCATATTCATTGCATATTATTTTAAATTTGAGATCAGACCAGAACAGGGGCGGTTGGCTTGAAAAATTTGATTTGGCTTGGGAGATCATCCTTTCACGTGGAAATTGATTGCTCCTTCATCTATTGGGCGCCTCAATCCCACCAGGGTTCATTGCATACAATTCATCCTTTAGTATAGTTTATATTTGCCGCTGTAAGTGTGCATCCTTCATACCAGCATACCATATAATTGTAATTTCTTGTTTATGCCAAGAGTCTTGGCTAGTCTAGTGGAGCATTGTATCAAATCATCAATACAAATAAGAATCACAAGTTGCTGGTCATTTGTAGTTATCTTTTGAACATTTGAATTGAGATAGTAGGTTGCATGCCAACTGTTCGACTAAATGTCCATTGGTTGTAGGTGATTAGTTTGCTTTGTGAATTCATCTAATTGCATAGAAAAGAACAAAAAAATAAGTCATTCTTGCATCTAGAACTTAGCATTGTCATTCTTGCATTGTTCTATAAACACTTGAAGCTTTAATCCATTGTCATTCAAACAAATCATCAAAACTGTGACAAAAACCAACAAGAAGCACTTTGCTTACAAAGTGTTTGAAAAAAATTACAAGGCAACAAATTGAGACAATTAAGGGCAGATTGGGCAAGGATTGTTACATCTTTAAACTGTGGTAATAAATTTTAAGTTGTTCCCATCATGCGTACAATCTTCTTATTATAGTGCTGCCTTCATAGAACTTGTATAAGAATCCTGTAGCGTATGTTTCTGAATCTTGAATAGATCTTGAATCACAAAATCCACAATCCTCTTTTGCAATAGTTTTCACTTTCTACTGCAGCTGCAATATAATCTGAAAAATGTCTCTCCTGGTTGACAATGGAAAGCATGTTTGTGAGCAGGAGAAAAAATTGTCTATTCATTGCTATTGCTGGAAGCATTACAGATGTGTGTAAGCTCATATCTTGTTTCATGAAGTATCAACTATGGGTATTCATCTTCTTCTACCACTTCCACTAATTTTCTAACTGCCTGCAAACCATGTTGGCGACCCTTATTTGCCACCTTATCCCATTAAATAGGGCACCCAAATATATGATTTATTCAACTCAAAGATATGAGAAAGTCGAGGCTACAAATATTTTAGATTTAAGAAGACAATGCGTATGCCCATCACCCCCACATCCTATAATAAGGACTTCCACATAATTTCAGACTTATAATGACATTCTGGTAAGAAGAACATGGGTTTAAGGAAGGCACTTGTGTTATTTCCTTTGCCTCCATTAACAATGATTTTGAAATGGTTTTCTTCTTTACTCACAACATTCTTTATTCAATGTAAAGTATGCAAGAAAACTCTTAAACTCAAGAAAATCTTTCCTTCATCAAGATCATTTTCATATTTGAATGGCCCTTTCTTACAAATGATATCCTTTCCACAAAAATCCTTTCCACTATTTCACTTGTTTGCAAAAACATGAACCCCCTCATCGTTAGTGATACCTCGATATTGAGATGACCAATGCAATCAATTGGGATGGCATTTAACTTGATGGTTCTTCTCCAGTCGGCAAACAAGCTCCTTTCTATTACAGATGATGAAGAAACTTTTTCCACCATCGAATTATGTGTATCATGTCATATTATTGAGGTAGCTCTTATAACTCGAGTCTTCTTGAAATGAGGTTAGGAACCTTTAATTTGCATTTTAATGAAAGCATGAACAACCTTCAAAATTGATATCCAAAACTCCTCTTGCTTAGGTCATGCTGTAATGCCTCCTTTTCCAAATTAAACAAGTTGGAAGACCAAAGCCTATCTTTTATTCCCTGTAGGCTAAGGATTATAATGGGGGAAATAATTTAATAATAATACATTTAAGTTGACCAAAGTTACTTTATTTTACAACGGGAAAAAAAACAGGGGTTATTATTATTAAAAGGGGCCAAAAGCAAAATTTATTAAATAGCCAAAAGTAATTAATATTAAGAGGGTGAAAAGTGAATATATAATTAAAAGTATATTTAAATATTTTTAGGGTGATATTGGAAAAGTGAAATTAGAAATGGACAAGTGGGACCAAAAAGGGATTATCATTCATTTTTCATTATTCACAATTGAAATCAGAATTTTTTCAACTTCTGCTTTTGAAGACGGAGACCCTCCATTGCAATCAGGTTTGAGGATGCAAACTATCTACCATTCTGAGGTGATTCCATTTAGGAATCATTATTGTGCTTCAAATTAGGCCTAGAATTCCAGTCTCAGTGTGTGTGACATTGTTGAGGTTTAGAAATATTTTCCAACAGCTGAGCTAGGGTTTGAAAAGGAACAAATTGTTGTTTTTGGAGATTTTTATGCTGCTGTACCTGTTCGTACACCCCGTTGTACTGCCAATTTACAGCTGTGCTAGGGAATTAAGGAGGGCATAAGGGTTTTGGGGATAAATTTGAGCAGATCTAGGCAGATCACTGCCCTTGGAAGGCAGCACCACCCTCCAACATGATGCCACTTCAGCTACAACCACACCACACCATCCAAGTGATTTTTGTACCTTGTCTTCATAGTAAAAAAATGATATTTATTGCTATATTCAATGTTTACAAACTTTTACAATTAGGATTTAATTATTTGTGGATTTCTATATCTAGGGTTTGCTGTAATAAATTTGTAATAAGCTCATTAAATAACTATTCCAGTTGGGTATTATCAGATCTGTAGATTTCTAATTGCATGTTATTATCTGGGGTTTGTTTCAGCGTGTGTATGTAGAAAAAAAAATAGAATATTGAAGAAGTAAATAAAAGAGGATATTACCATACAGAAAAGAAGGATCTAGAACAACCAAAGGAAAGGTTAGAAGAACAGGATCGAAAATTTGTGGCCGCAAAAGAGAATAAAACTATGGGTGAGATAGATCCAAATGATGCACGGTATGATAGGCTTGTACAAGGGCAAAAATGTCTAGTTGATATTATGGCTCAATTAGTCCACAACATGCAAAATACGAATGTGCATAGAACTCGAAATGGGGAAGGAAGTTCATCAAGGGCAAACAACAACCAACACATCTAGAGGATATTGGCAATATGATTGTCATTGATGTCAAAAGAGAGATTATTGGCATTATGGATGTCATTGATGCTCAGGGCTGAATATGGTGATTAGAGGATATGCAAGGGATCCTATTAGAGGTCAAGGATGGTTGGAGTGCTTGTGTGCATGAGTGGAATTCATCTGGTTCTTCATATTGATCAACTAGACATTTTGAGTTTATAAAATAAAATTTGAATAGGCAGTTTGTTGATGTCACCATTGCCACGTGTGGATGAGTCTAGGGGAGTTGGTCATATGGTTGTGATCACATTAGTCCCTAGTTGTTATGCACCAGATTTGAAGTCATGCGATGAAGTGCGGTAAAAGATATGAGGATACAAAGTTGGCTACTCAAACAAAATTCACTAAGTTTCTATACTTAGCCAAATTTGCAAAAGGGTTCAAGCAGAGCCAAGTAAGCATGTTGATGAGGTCAACGTTTGCACACATGGAGGTGTTAGGACAAAATGATCATATGGGTTTGTTCATTTTTGTTCCTAGTTTCTATGCACTAAATCTCAGGTCACGCGATGTAGCACGACAAAAGATATTGATCAACTAGACATTTTGGGTTTATAAAAGAAAATTTGAATAGGCAGTTTGTTGATGTCACCATTACCACGTGTGGATGAGTCTAGGGGAGTTGGTCATATGGTTGTGATCACATTAGTCCCTAGTTGTTATGCACCAGATTTGAAGTCATATGAGGATACTGTTGACGTTGTGGATTGCACCCTTGATAGAAGGCTCAGCTTCTGTCTTCCACGTGGCACAATAGAGACTCCCCTCTTGCCTGAGGGTCTGGCAAAACTGAGGGAATAATCTTTAGATAAGGGCTAGCTCCCTTTGATGCATCTCTGAGTTATTTCACTACTACTGCTAATATATAAAAAGGGGGGTTGAAAAGAGAGAAGGATACTGAAAACAGAAACTAACCTAAGACGGTGATGCACCAAACAAGTTTGATCTACTCATTTACTCACACTTCAGACCAGAAGAGGAAGTACATACACTTTATCTAATGAAAAGACCAGACTATAGAGAGCTTTAACAGGAAGGCTTAATAAAGACATATAAAATGAACTTACCACAAAATGTAGAAAACACACTGTCTGATAACCCTTCTCTGTCTCTACACTCCAAATGCAGTACTTCCTGTTAACCTACAAAACTGGTACTCTAGTTACACCAGGTGTGTTGGTGTCAACTTGTGAAAGCATCAAACTACAATGACTACACACAAGTTTAATACACAGACACACTCAGAGATATAACCAGTCAAATAGAGGTAAAACGCATTCTTATTGATTCAAGGTGAAATTTTTGCAAAGCTTCGCCTTACAAAATGAGAGATATCTTTTTCAAATGAGAGTTTACAATATATAGAGAAAGAGAAAGCAATGGCACCTCTTCCCACAAGTGGCCCATGCTGCATTTAATTCATTGGGAAGAGGAAGTCCGGTGAAGGAAGCCATGCTGCGGCAGTCCAAGTCTCGACTTTGGCGTTTAAATCATATTAAATGTCATGTAAAAGCATGGGTCACACCTTTTTATTTGAAAACAAGACCACTTCTTAAAGAGGTTCACGTGGTTGTCTGCTCATTAATGTCTAAATGAAGAAAAACAGGTCGCGCCTTCACTGTTCGCGTTCTTTGATGATCATTTCTTAAGAACTGTTCCAACCGCTGTAATAACTCTTCTGCCGATGCTTCTTTTGCCACCTGGGTTGTTTTGTCCGTGTCTGTGCTTGGCTCTTCGGGCTCCTTTCTCGGTGAGTCGCTGAGTTCACTCTTGGCTTTTGTCTTTTCCTAGCTTTTGTCTTTTCCTGGCTCTTTTGGCCCTCGGGGCTATCTTCTGTCAATCCTTGGCTCTTCGGGCTCCTTTCTCGGCAGTCTCTTCCTTTTGGCCTTAAGGCCTTTGAATTCCTTCGGGTTCGCGCTCAAGCATTTAAAGATCAACGGTTATTTCATTGCCGTAAAGTCGACGTTCGCGCGCCCGCCGCCATTTGAAAGCCAACAGCTATTCCATTGTCCTGAATTTGATATCTGTGGGGATGTCATCGGACGTTTGAATTCCAACGGCTAGTTCGCGATGCTGAATTTGACGTCTGCGGGCCCGTCACCCCTTTGGTAATTCCTTCGGCTTTTTGTCGTTGAACCCTTTTGAAGGGAAGGTGTCCCTTCAGAGCTTGAAAAGGTCCCCCTTTTGGCAGCCGAGAGTCCCCCACAAGGGCAGTTGCCCTTCGGGCTGCCTTGGCTTTTCAATTCCTTCGGACATTTTGCCCAAAGGAAATGTTTCCTTCATGTTTTAGCGCTTCTTTCTTTTGGTCGGTCTTTTTATTCGGACAAATTCCTTCGGACAAAATGTCCGAAGGAATTTGCCTTGCCATTTTGTCGTGGATTTCTTTCCAAAGGGTAATCTTCTGTTTGGCTCCTTGCCTTGTGAATTTCTTCGGACAAAATGTCCGAAGGAATTCCTTTGGGCATTTTGTCCGAAGGAATTCGCATTGCTCTTCGTTGGATTTATTCCTTCGGACAAAAGTCCGAAGGAAATCCTTCCTTTGCCTTAGTCTTTTTTCCGAAGAAAACCTTACCTTTCGGCCCTCTTCTTTGGTCCCTCTGCAAGTGTTCCCTGCCCTCCGCAAGGGCATTTAGGCCCCAAGTTACCCTTCAGACCCTGCTGAAAGGCCCAATTGGTCATTTGCCTGCCCTCCGCAAGGGCACTTTGTCTTTGGAGCTTTGTAAAATGACTTGCGTGCTTTGAATCGACTCATGCTTTGTCAAAAGGCTCGTAGACCGACTGCCCGAAACGGAAAAAAAACTGTGGATCAACCCGAGATAAATACAAGGCTCAAGTCATTTGGCTCAGAAAACAGGCCTATTACAAAAGGGAAAAGCACAACAACAAAAGGGTCAAAACATGACTAACTACTCAAGATAGTGGGGAAGGAAGGGAGACCAATTTTTTGGCTTGCAGGGCCAAAAATGGTCAACAAATTTGGCGATTCTCAGTGGAAGCATGCCTGCTATGCTTAGAAAAACTAGTGGCTTACAAATCCGTTGGGCACGGAGTCAAAACACAGTCCGAAAGGTTGACAATGGCCTTGAGATACCAAGAATCAATCATGAAGCTTTTACCCGAAAAGGTAAACAAAACACACACAAAGTTAAAAAACTACGAACATGTGCGAAAGCACTTAGGGAAAACAGGGGAAAAAACAAGAAAAATATGTACAAAACAAGAGAAAAGCTCAGTGACAGTGCTTAAGGTATATCCCATTAACTGGGATATGTAGTTCTTCACCATCCAACCTGGAGAGTTGGAATGCATTGTGCTGCTTGCACTGAGTGATGACATATGGACCACTCCATAGGGCATCGAACTTCATGTGCTTTCCAGGCTTAGCTCTGTCCTCATCCCATTTTAAGACGATGTCACCTTTAGAGAAGCCTTTTGACGAGAATTTCTTGTCGAAGTGCTTCTTCATTTGCTGCTGACGGCTGATCATAGAAACCATGGCTCAGTCCCTTGTCTCTTGAAGTTCCATCAATTCACACAGCCTGACCTCCATGCTGTTGCCCTCTTCCAGTTGCAGCTGATGAGCAAGATCGAAAGCTGGCAATTCAAGTGAAATAAGAAGTCTAGCTTCCCTTCCATACATGAGCGTGTATGGTGAATTGCCAACTGCCCTCTTTGGGGTAACCATGTCTGCCCACAGGACTGTTTGCAACTTAGCATGCCAAGTTCTCTGATTCTCCTCCATTGTTCTTTTGATAACCCTGATTAGATTCTTGTTGGTGGACTCAGCGAGCCCATTCCCTTGTGGGTAGTAGTTGGAAGAAGCGCTGAGATAGATGCCGTATCTCAATGCCCACTCACTCGTTCTGGTTCCCAAGAAAGCCAATGCGTTGTCTGATATGATAGTAGTTGGGACTCCAAACCTTGTCACCAGGTCTTCGTAGAAATCTAGGACTGTACTTTCGTTGGCCTCCTTCAGAGCGACAGCTTCTACCCATCTCGTGAAGTAGTCTGTGGCGGTCAAGACCCATTTGTGGCCAGCACTGGAGGGAGGATTGATCATCCCTATGAAGTCTAGGCCCTGTTGACCATTTTGGTCCTCCAGGCCAAAACCGGTCCCCCCTTTTCCCCTGTTGTTCTGAGCCAGTACATTTTTTGGTTTTGCACAAGTCTTGGCATTTCTACGGACTCTGTAGGAAGTTTTTCTACGGACTCTACAGGAAGAGACGAGTCCCCGACACTTAGGCGCAAAACAGACCATTTCAAGTGCCTTTGTAGAGGGCAGTTCGGGACTCAAGTGCCCTTGCGGAGGATAGGGAACTGTTGACGCAGTGGATTGCACCCTGAGTAGGAGGCCGAGCTCCTGCCTTCCACACGTCAAAATGGAAACTCCCCTCTCGCCTGTGGGACCGGCGAAGTTGGAGGGGAGAGTCTCTAGATAAGGGCTAGCTCCCTCTGATGTATCTTTTAGGCCCTGGATTCCCTACTGCTAACAAATAAATGGAAAAAGAGGGGGATGAAAAGGGAGAAAGATGCTGAAACATAACCTAAACCTAAACTAAAAAATGTGATACATCAAAAAAGATGACCCACCCAACCCGAATATACACTTTTCACCAAGAAGAAACTCCTATACACTTCATTTGATACGAGAAATCCTTCTGCATCAGTGAGCTAGGGGTCCGTGGAAATACAGGGAGGAAGAAACTACCTGAGGCGTTTTTAGACACACTTATGGCAGCCTATTCACAGGCACCTACACTTCTCTAGGGACACTTCTGGCAAACCTGCAAAAGAGAAACTCACAATGCACTAGACATGCTGAAATCACCCTGCGAAAGCATAAAGAAAATGACTTAACACAGAACAAAGGCATAGACACATCCAAAAGTGCAAGCTCAAATAGAGGTAAAAAAAAATGCTAAGTCCTGATTCAAGGTAAAATCTGGCAGAGTTCTGCCTTACAAGCCCGAGAGATTTTTGGACAGAGTTTTGCCTTAAGGCTGAGAGATGGATCCTTCTCAAATGAGAATTTTTTACAATATATAGAAAGAGAAGAGAACTTGGCGCTTTCTGGAAAAGACTTTGGCGCTCTTCACAAGTTGGCCCATGTGCATTCCGAGCCTTGGGAAGAGGGAGCCGTTTGATTGTCGGCTCCTGCTTTGACTTTGACGTTCCAACATTAATGCAAAAGCATGGTCGTGCCTCTTTTCTGCAAACAGACTGCTCTTCCCAGATATTCACGCGGTTTGTCCCCTTATAACTGCAAAATGGAGAAGACACGCTGTGCCGTTTGGTGACCATCTGGCAATAGCTTGCCTCCCCTTTGCCACTTGGACTGCTTTGTCTTTTCCTGCACTTTGTCTCTTTCTAGCTCCTTCAACCCCCGGGGCTATCTTTTAGCGGGTCGCTGCGTTCCTTGGGCTCCTCTTTAAGGCTTTTCAAAATCAACGGCTATTTCACGAGCCTAGAAATTGATGTTCGCGCACCCGTCACTGCGTTTGAATACCCAACAACTAGTTTGCCGTGCTTGATTTTGACGTCCTTGGGCCCATCACCCCTTGGACTTTCCTTCGGCTTTCTGCTTTGATTCGGCCTTTTCTGTTGCTCCCTTTTTCTCGGCGAGAGCCCCCCACAAGGGCACATACCCTTCGGGCGGTCCTCTTTTTCCTCGGCGGGTTTCTGCTCCAGGCTTTTCCGGTGGGCTTTTTTCCCGTGGACTTTTTTTCCCCGCGGACAATTTTCCTGCGGACAGTTTTCCCGCAGACAAAAAGTCCGCAAGAATTGTTCAGCCGCTTTGCCTTCGGAATTTCAGTCGGCTTTTCCTTCCACGGCGTTCCTCCGAATTTCTTCGGACTTTTTGTCCGAAGGAATTCCTTTGGACAAAAAGTCCGAAAAAATTCGTTTCTTGCCTTAGTCCTTTTTTGCGGGATTTTCTGCTTACAGCGCTTCCGAATTCCTTCGGACTTTTTCTCCGAAGGAATTCCTTCGAATAAAAAGTCCGAAGGATTTCTTCCTTTGCTTCTTCAACTGGCCTTAAAAGTGCTCTTCGGGATTCTTAAAATCGACCCTTCCAAAGGGTGCTGTTGCCGACCAAGTGCCCTCCGCAAGGGCACTTGTCCTTCGGGAGGCTCTCTTGAACTCTTTGGTTGAACCGCTCCTTTGAACCAACCGTTGAACCATTTGATTGAACCGGTTCAATGGTTCAAACGGTTGTTGAACCATGGCATCAAACCGAATGTTTGAACCAAAACAGTTGAACCAAGTCGATGAACCATTTGATTGAACCTCGCCGTTGAACTTTGCCAATGAACTTTGCAGTTGAACTAAGCTTTGAACCATCTGATTGAACCGAAGCATTGAACCAACTGAATTGAACCAAGCCTTTGAACCGAGCCGATGAACTTTGTCGTTGAACCAAAGCGATGAACCAAAGCATTGAACCAAAGCGTTGAACCGGTTCAATGGTTCAACGGTTCAAAGATGCTAACTCTTTGAAAGATCATGTCATTGAACCACTTTCCCAACCTTAAGAAAAAGTGTCTTTGAACCATTTCAGCTCTCTTTCCTTGTGAATTTCTTCAGACAAGAGTCCGAAGAAGCTTTGTAAAACCTTGCACTCTTTGAATTGGTTCCTCATCTGCCGAAAGACACACCTGCAGAGTCCATAGAAAAGTTTGTAGAGTCCGTAGAAACTTCACCTGCAGAGTCCGTAGAAAACCTCCAGAGTCCGTAGAAGTTCCTATGGAATCCGTAGAATTCTTGTGGAGTCTGTAGAAAACTTGCAGAGTCCGTAGAAATAGACCTGCAGAGTCCGTAGAAATTTGCAAGACTCATGCAAAATCAAAATGTACTGGCTCAGAACAGTAGGGGAAAAAAGAGAGGACCGATTTTGGCCTGCAAGACCAAAAAGGTCAACAGGAACATTTGCAAAAAGGCCACAGAGAAAAGCCGAAAAGGTAAGTTTCCTTTGGAAATTTGTTTAAGGCAAAGAAGAGAATTTCTTCGGAAGAAAATCCCGCCACAAAAGACAAGGGCCGAGGCAAAAGACTTAAGCGATTTCTTTCGGACTTTTTGTCCGAAGGAATTCCTTCGAACAAAAAGTCCGAAGAAATTCGGGAAAGAGCCGCGGGTAAAAAACCCAAAGGTCTTCGAAGGAAAGGAACGAGCAAGACAATTCTTGCGGACTTTGTCCACGGGAAAAGTAGCCGTGAGGAAATCTGCGGAAAAAGTGGCCGAGTAAAAAGTCCGAAGAAATTCTTCGAAAGAAAATCCTGCCACAAAAGACAAGGGAGCCGAAGGACCCCAAAGGGCAAGTGCTCTTGCGGGGGACTCTCGGCCAAAATGGACACTTCTCCAAAGCCAAAGGGTCACCTTCCCTTCGGGAGGATTCAAAACAAGAAGCCGAAAGAAAGGAAAAGGCCGAAGAATTTCCAAGGGGTGACGGACCCGAAGACGTCAAAATAAAGCACAGCGAACTAGTCGTTGGAAGTTCAAACGCCCAGTGACGGGTGCGCAGACGTCAAATTTAAGGCGGTGAAATAGCCGTTGATTTTGAAAAGCTTAAGAGCAGCCAGAGTGAACTCAGCGACCCACCAAGAAGATAGCCCCGAGGGCCGAAGGAGCCAAAAAGAGACAAAACCAGGAAGAGAGAAAGTGCAAAAACGGACAAATAGCCCAAGTGGCAAAGAGAGGTGTCGACTCAAGGATTTATTCCTGCAGTTGAAATAGTGCTTGCCAAGTGGTCATCAAACGACGCAAACAGTTAGCGGCGCGGTCTGTTTTCTTCACTTTGCATTTATAAGCAGACAAATCGTGCGAATATCTGAAGGAAGCAATCTGTTTGCAGAAAAGAGGTGCGGCCCATGTGTTCACATTAATGTTTGAACGCCAAAGTCAAGACCGGCGATTACACAACATGGTTCTAGCAGGCCTCTTCTAGAAGAATGACATCAGCAACAGTAACTTCCTCTTCCCGATGCTTTGAATGCACATAGGCCAATTTGTCAAAGAGCGCCAAAGTCTTTTCCAAAGGGGCGCCTTTACTTCTTCTCCTCTTTCTATATATTGAAAACTTCTCATTTTGAGAAAGGGATCTCTTAGCCCGTAAGGCGAAGCTCTGCTCAAAAATCTCTGGGTTTGTAAGGCAGAACTCTGCCGGATTTTACTTTGAATCAAGACATAGCATTTTTACCTCCATTTTGAGTTTGCACTTTCGTATGTGTCAATGCCTTTGTTCTGTGTTAAGTCATTTTCCTTTATGCTTTTGCAGGATGATTTCAGCATGTCTAGTGCATTGTGAGGTTTCTTCTTCTGCAGGTCTGCCAGAAGTGTCTCCAGCAGCAATACAGGGGCATGTGAAAAGGCTGCCATAGAGTGTCTGAGGACACCTCTGGTAGTTCTTCCTCCTTGTATATCCATGGACCCCTATCTCACTGATGCAGAAGGATTTCTCGTGTCAAATGAAGTGTATGGGAGCTTGTTCTTGGTGAAAAGCGTATGTTCGGGCTGAGTGGATCAACTTTTTTGGTGTATCACCTTTTTAGTTTAAGTTTAGGTTCTGTTTTCAGCATCCTTCTCCCTTTTCAACCCCCCTTTTTTTCATTTATTTGTTAGCAGTAGGAAATCCAGGACCTAAAAGATGCATCAAAGGGAGCTAGCCCTTATCTAGAGACTCTCCCCCCAGTTTTGCCAGGTCCACAAGCAAGAGGGGAGTTTCCATTGTTGCGTGTGGAAGGCAGGAGCTCAGCGTCCTGCCCAGGGTGCAATCCACTGTGTCAACAGTTTTTGGCACGCCCGGTGGGACCAACTAGGACAAGTTTTGTCCAAAGAGTTGAATTTTTGGTGTGTTCTTCAACCAACCAGCCTTTGGAGGCTTTTTTTTCAACACCAATGGCGACTCCGAGTTGAATCAGCTAGTTAAGCAGTCCTGGTGCCATCAAGAAATCTTATTTTTTTGTATGTATAATTCCATCGTCCAGCATCATGGGCCTTGTTTTCCTTCATATGGTTTTGATCAAGCTCAGACTATTCATGCAATCCCCTCAAGCAGCTCTCCTAGTTGTCTCACAACCATAAGGGAAGTGGTGCTGGAGTTTGAGTAGCAGGTAACGGAGATTGACAAACTGGATGAGCAGTATGGATATCAACAGGAGCTGATGTATAAAGAGGAGTGTTTGTTCAGGCAAGCTCAAGCCTTGCAATCCATGGAGGAGGTAGCAAAATGGAAGAGTCCATTCATTCAAGGCAGTCAGCCTTGTGTTCCCCCTCCTATTCTAAAGAAACCCCCTCTTGTGCACCAAATCCTTTCTATCAGATAGCACTTGCTCATTCTAGCTCATCCAATGCATCAATCGATCCTGCTCTTAATCCCATGCGCCTAGCTTTCTAGCACGTCTCTCTTCAGACAACTCTTCTTGTACATGAGCAGACCCTCCCAAATCTTCCCCAATCTCTTCAAGTCTTTCAACATGATCTCCAAATTCCAAGTTGGAAGAAGGAAAGTCATGAACCAGCCCAGGACCTTGGAAATGATAAAGTTACTCAATGTTCACAAGGCGAAAGTTCCAATCCCAAGATCATGAGCTGGAAGCAAATAGTAGAATCACGGGGCAGGAAGGAAGAGGAGAAAGGTTTTGCTCAAAACCTTGAAGAAGATGAGGCTGCCCCTGCTCATGATGAAGATTGTGACCACCAAGAAAGGTGTTGACGTAGTGGATTGCACCCTTGGCAGGAGGCTGAGCTCTTGCCTTCCACGCATCAAAATGGAAACTCCCCTCTCGCCTGTGGGACCAGCGAAGCTGGAGGGGAGAGTCTCTAGATGAGGGCTAGCTCCCTCTGATGTATCTTTTAGGCCCTGGTTTCCTACTGTTAACAAATAAATGTAAAAAAGGGGGGGGAAGAAAAGGGAGAAAGATGCTGAAAACAAAACCTAAGCCTAAAAATAAAATAAAGGTGATACACCAGAAATGATGACCCACTCAGCCCGAACATACACTTTTCACCAGGAAGAAGCGCCCATACACTTCATCATACGTGGGAAACTCTTCTGTTTCAGCGAGTCAGGGGTCCGTAGAGATACAGAGAGGAAGGAACTACCAAAGGTGCTTTGCGACACACTTGGGCAGCCTATTCACATGCACCTATATTCCCACTGTAGACACTTCTGGCAGACCTGCAGAAAAGAGACTTCACAATGCACTAGACATGTTGTAATCGATCTGTGAAAAGCATGAAAGACAATGACTTAACACAAAAGAACACAGACATATACTTAAAGTGCAAGTCCAAATAGAGGTAAAAAATGCCAAGACCTGATTCAAGGTAAAATCTGACAGAGCTCTGCCTTACAAGCCCGAGAGATTTTTGGGTAGAGTTTTGCCTTAAGGCTAAGAGAGTGGATCCATCTCAAATGAGAATTTTTACAATATATAGAAAAGAGAAGGGAACTTGGCACTTCTTTTGAAAAGACTTTGGCGCTCTTGACAAGCTGGCCCATGTGCGCTGAGAGCATCAGGAAGAGGAAGTCACTGTTGCTGATGTCATTCTTCTGAAAAAGGCCTGCTGGAACCATTCTGTGTAATCACCGATCTTGACTTTGGCATTCAAGCATTAATGTGAAAAGATGGCCACGCCTCTTTTTTGCAAACAGACTGCTCCCTTCAAGATATTCACGCGGTTTGTCCCCTTATAAATGCAAAATGGAGAAGACAGGCCGCGCCATTTACTGTTTGCGCCGTTTGGTGACCATCTGGCAACAACTCGCCTCCCCTTTGCCACTTGGACTGCTTTGTCTTTTCTCGCACTTGTCTCATCCTGGTTTTGTCCCTTTCTGGTTCCTTCGCCCCTCGAGACTATCTTTTGGCAGGTCGCTGCGTTCTTTGGGCTCTTCCTGCTTGCCTTGGCCACTTTCCGCCGATTTCAAATAAGTGACATGTGGCGCGTTCCGCTGTGAAACGGGTAGGACACGTGGCAGCATCCGCTTGACTCATGGAAGCTTTAGGCACCCTTTGAAGGTCCTGCGGAAGAGGACATGTGTTGGCTTCCGCTCTCTTTAGCAATTCGTCTGGGGCCCACCACAGTTCTCGTGGGACAAAAGAGAGAGACTGCGGGTGTTGACACTTGTCGGCTTCCACCGAACATTGCAGGGGACATGTGGCACATTCCGCTTCTCCTAGAAAAGCATGTCAAAGCCTTCCGCGGTTGCCACTTGGCGCCTTCCACGCTTTAGATTTCCTGGTGTAAAATTTAACGTTCGCGGGCCCGTCACAGTTTAAAAACCAATGGCTAGTTTGCCGTGTTTAACTTTGATGTCCTCAGGGCCGTCACCCCTTGGACTTTCCTTCGGCTTCTTGCTTCGGCCCTTTCTGCGGACTTTTTCCTTCGGATTTCTTCCCCAAGGGCTTTTTCCGTGGACAATTTTCCCGCGGACAAAAAGTCCGTGAGAATGGCCGCTTTGATTTCTTTCGGGGTTTTCCCTGGGTCCTTTTCTCCTGCGGCCTTTCTCCGAATTTCTTCGGACTTTTTGTCCGAAGGAATTCCTTTAGACAAAAAGTCCGAAAGAATTCACTCAATGCCTTAAGTCTTTTTGCGTGTTTTGAATTCCTTCGGCTGCCTTCAAAGTGCCCTTTAGGTTTATTGAAATCGACCCTTCCGAAGGGTGTCTTTGCCGACCAAGTGCCCACCTCAAGGGCACTTGTCCTTTGGGAGGCTGGCTTGACTTTTCGCATTGAACCGGTCCTTTGAACCAACCGTTGAACCAATTGATTGAACCAGTTCAATGGTTCAAGTGGTCGTTGAACCAAGGCGTTGAACCGAGCAACGAACCCTTTGATTGAACCAAAAGCCGTTGAACCATTTGAACTGAACCGAAGCGTTGAACCTTGCTGATGAACTTAGCTTTGAACCAAGGCGATGAACTTTGCCGATTGAACCAAGCGTTGAACTTTGCCGAAGCGTTGAACCAATTGAATTGAACCAAGCCTTTGAACCGAGCCGATGAACTTTGCAGTTGAACCGAAGCGTTGAACGAAGGCATTGAACTGAAGCATTGAACCGGTTCAATGGTTCAACGTTTCAAAGATGCCAACTTTCCTTGTGAATTTCTTCAGACAAGAGTCCAAAGAAGCTTTGTAAAACCTTGCACTCTTTGACTGGTTCTTCAATTGCCGAAAGACTACCCCTGTAGAGTTCATAGAAGTCCCTGTGAAGTCCGTAGAAAACCTACAGAGTCCGTAGAAATGGACCTGCAGAGTCCGTAGAAATCCCCAGATTCATGCAAAATCAAAAAATGAAATGGCCCAGAACAGCAGGGACAGAAGGGGACCAATTTTTGGCTTGTTGGGCAAAAAATGGTCAACAAAAGGCTCTTCCAAAAAGATATAGCCAGGAGAATTGCAGAGTTGGAGTCCCAAGAGAGATTCCTCAGCCAACATGTGATGGACCTGTCTGAACACACCCCATCTACACACCTCCAAGAGAGCTATCAGGCCACACCTAATATAGATGAAGTGCTAGCCAAGTGGAAAGAGGAGAATCATTTGATTCTAGCTCAAGGACTGCCTCCTCTTCCACATGGTTTTTCCACTTCACCCCTTCTCAAGGTGGAACCTGTTTTGTAGGAGGCGAGTGAGGAAGAGAAGATCCAATTTGTAGCTCTCCAAGAGGCTATCATGAGCGACAATGAAGAAGAAATCATTATCGATGCTCCTTGTGAAGACATCATCGACAATGGAGAAGACACAGGGCATGCATACATGCAGATGTTCCAGCAATATGAGGAATGTAAGCATGGTGAGCTCTCTCCCCCTTTGTTTGATGAACTTCCTTGTTGTTTCGATGAGGAGGACGACTGTGCCAAGGAGCCTGAGTTGGAGGAGGATCAAACGGATGTCTTTGAACAACTAGAGATTCTAATCCTTGAGCAAGAAAAGAAGAGGCTGGTCCATCTTGAGGAAAGCCTTGAAGAAGAGAGTTTTGAACAAAAATGTGATGTTCTGTGGGATGAGCAATCAATTTGTGATTCCATTTCAGACATCACAACAATCACCCTTCTTCAAGAATGCCATGAAGGAGAAGAAGATGAGTTTGACAGAGTATTCAACGAGGCAGAAGGAGACGAGCCAATTCATGATGCATTGCAAAGGGACCATGCATATCAAAGGGCTTATGGCGATGAGCCAACAGCCATAGATTTCTTGGTGAAATGCACCAACATGAAGAGCTAGCATTCAACAAGCTTCCAAGAACAAAAAGAGTACATGTATGTTGGAAGCATGTTCGATTCGGATCCATTGGGATGCAGGCCAATCGAGGTGACAGGGAAGAGGAGCAGGTCACCAACTCTCCATTCCATTCAGCCACTTTTCTGGCACCATAAGTTTCCTTGCCAGGAAGGAGACTTAAGAAGTTTTTCCTTTGATCCAGGAGGGAGGCAAATATACCTGGTTAGCTGTATATAGTAGTTTGCTTTCAGTTTCTTTCCCTGTTTTCCCTAAGTGCAGTTTGCACAGGTAGTGTTTTTAGCCTTGTGTGTGTTTTCCTTTGTGATTGGGGTAAAAGGCTTCATGATTGATTCTTGGATCTATCGGGGCTGTTGCTAACCTTTCTTCAAAGCTGCATTTTGACTCCATGCCCAATGGATTTTAAGGCAACTGGTCTCTAAGCATATCAGGGATGCTTCCCCTAGGAGTCGCCAATTTGTTGACCATTTTGGTCCTCCAGGCCAAAATCGGTCCCCCCTTTTCCCCTGCTGTTCTGAGCTAGTACATTTTTTGGTTTTGCACAAGTCTTGGCATTTCTACGGACTCTGCAGGAAGAGACGAGTCCCCGACCGACACTTAGGCGCAAAACAGAGCATTTCAAGTGCCCTTGCGGAGGGCAGTTCGGGACTCAAGTGCCCTTGCGGAGGATAGGGAACATCTGCAAAAAGGCCACAGAGAAAAGCCGAAAAGGTAAGTTTCCTTCGGAAATTTGTTTAAGGCAAAGAAGATAATTTCTTCGGAAGAAAATCCCGCCACAAAAGACAAGGGCCGAGGCAAAAGACTTAAGCGATTTCTTTCGGACTTTTTGTCTGAAGGAATTCCTTTGGACAAAAAGTCCGAAGAAATTCGGGAAAGAGCCGCAGGTAAAAAACCCGAAGAAAGCCTCGGAAGGAAAGGAACGAGCAAGACAATTCTTGCGGACTTTGTCCACGGGAAAAGCAGCCGTGAGGAAATCCGCAGAAAAAGTGACCGAGTAAAAAGTCCGAAGAAATTCTTCGGAAGAAAATCCCACCACAAAAGACAAGGGAGCCGAAGGCCCCCGAAGGGCAAGTGCCCTTGCGGGGGACTCTCGGCCAAAATGAAGGACACTTCTCCAAAGCCAAAGGGTCACCTTCCCTTCGGGAGGATTCAAAATAAGAAGCCGAAAAAAAGGAAAAGGCCGAAGAATTTCCAAGGGGTGACAGACCCGAAGACGTCAAAATAAAGCACGGCGAACTAGCCATTGGAAGTTCAAACGCCCAGTGACGGGTGCGCAGACGTCAAATTTAAGGCGGTGAAATAGCCGTTGATTTTGAAAAGCTTAAGAGCAGCCAGAGTGAACTCAGCGACCCACCAAGAAGATAGCCCCGAGGGCCGAAGGAGCCAGAAAGAGACAAAACCAGGAAGAGAAAGTGCAAAAACGGACAAACAGTCCAGGTGGCAAAGAGAGGTGTCGACTCAAGGATTTATTCCTGCAGTTGAAATAGTGCTTGCCAAGTGGTTATCAAACGGCACAAACAGTAAGCGGCGCGCCCTGTTTTCTTCACTTTGCATTTATAAGCAGACAAACTGCGCAAATATCTGAAGGAAGCAGTCTGTTTGCAGAAAAGAGGTGTGGCCCATGCGTTCACATTAATGTTTGAACGCCAAAGTCAAGACCGGTGATTACACAACATAGTTCTAACAGGCCTCTTCTAGAAGAATGACATCAACAGTAGTGACTTCCTCTTCCCGATGCTCTGAATGCACATGGGCCAACTTGTCAAAAAGCGCCAAAGTCTTTTCCAAAGGGGCGCCTTTACTTCTTCTCCTCTTTCTATATATTGAAAACTTCTCATTTTGAGAAAGGGATCTCTTAGCCCGTAAGGCAAAGCTCTGCCCAAAAATCTTTGGGTTTGTAAGGCAGAACTCTGCCAGATTTTACCTTGAATCAAGACATAGCATTTTTACCTCCATTCTGAGTTTGCACTTTCGTATGTGTCTATGCTTTTGTTTTGTGTTAAGTCATTTTCCTTTATGCTTTCGCAGGATGATTTCTGCATGTCTAGTGCATTGTGAGGTTTCTTCTTCTACAGGTCTGCCAGAAGTGTCTCCAGCAACAATACAAGCGCATGTGAAAAGGCTGCCATAGAGTGTCTGAGGACGCCTCTGGTAGTTCTTCCTCCCTGTATATCCACGGACCCCTATCTCACTGATGTAGAAGGATTTCTCGTGTCAAATGAAGTGTATGGAAGTTTGTTCTTGGTGAAAAGCGTATGTTCGGGCTGAGTGGATCAACTTTTTTGGTGTATCACCTTTTTAGTTTAAGTTTAGGTTCTGTTTTCAGCATCCTTCTCCCTTTTCAACCCCCCCTTTTTTCATTTATTTGTTAGCAGTAGGAAATCCAGGACCTAAAAGATGCATCAAAGGGAGCTAGCCCTTATCTAGAGACTCTTCCCCCAGTTTTGCAAGGCCCACAAGCAAGAGGGGAGTTTCCATTGTTGCGTGTGGAAGGCAGAAGCTCAGCCTCCTGCCCAGGGTGCAATCCACTGCATCAACAGGCCCATTGCATGAATGGTTGTTCCACCTGAATAGGCTGCAGAGGCATTGCAGCCAGCCGTTGTTTCCCATCAAAGAGTGCACACTTTTGGCACTTTCGTACCTAGGCATGGGTGTCTCTGAATAAAGTGGGCCAAAAGTAACCAGCTCTCATAATTCTTGCAGCTGTGGGCTTAGGAGCAAAGTGACCACCAGCTGGCCCATCATGGAACTCGGACAACACCCTGTCGACCTGACCTGGGTCTATGCACTTTAAAAGTACTCCTGAGAATTTTTTTTTGAACAACACTCCATCAATCAGGACGTAAGGGAGAGATTAGAGTCTGAAATATCTCCTCTTGGTCCTATCAAGGCCCTGCGGGCACTCACCAGTGAGAAAGAAACGTCTCATGTCTGGTGTCCGATCCTTCATGACTGTTGGTTTTTCTGCTGAACAATCATGAATTAGCAAACTGTCCTCTTTCTGTTGTTTAAAGTCTGCAGCAAGGTGTTCACACAGGGCTTTTCCCCTTACCAGCTTGGTGGTTCTGATGTCTACGTCATATTCCATTACTTTGGTGATCCATCATGCTCTCTTTTCATTTAGATCACGGCTGATCAAGAAATCTTTGACGCTGGGGTGCGGCACTATGAGATGAACCTTGCTGTTGGACAGCATATGTCTGAATTTCTTTAGGCTCCATATGACCGCAAGGACTTGCTTCTCCACATATGTATACCTGACCTCAAAACCCTCTAGACCCTGGCTAAAAAATGCAAGCGGTTGTTCAAGGTTCTCGTCATTCGCTTGGGTAAGCATGGCGGAGATTACCTCTTCATTTTCGAAGGTATAGAGGTTGAAATCTTTGGTGAAGTCAGAAGTTATCAAGGTAGGAGCCTGGGCGATAGCCCGCTTGATCCCTTCAAAACTATCCTTCTTTTGTGTTGTCCATGCGAATTTTTCATTTTTCTTCAGCATGGAGGTCAATGGCTTGACTATCTCGGCAAAATTTGGGATAAATCTCTTGATAAAATTTATTTTGCCAAAGAAGCTTTGCAAACCCTTCTTATGCTTAGGCAAGGATAGATCTAGGATGGAGCGAACTCTTTCTGGATCAATGGTCAAGCCTTCTTTCGAAACCACATGGCCAAGGAGTTTACCTTCATGGACATCGAACATGCATTTATTTGGGTTGAGAGAGATACCTGTTGACCATTTTGGCCCTGCAGGCCAAAATCGGTCTCCTTCTTCCCCTGCTGTTCTGAGCCAATTAAAATTTGATTTTGCACAAGTCTTTTGGCAAAAGGAGGAACCAGTTCAGTGGTTCGACGTCGGGGTCCAATGGCATGACCTTTCCAAGAACTTTGAACTTGAACTTTGAACCATTGTTGGTTCAATGAGTTGGTTCAGTTCACTTGGTTCAATCTTTTGGCTCAAACGGGTTGGTTCAATCGAAAAGTTCAAAGGAGTCTTCCAAAGCCCGAAGGACAAGTGCCCTTTCGAAGGGCAGTCAAGCACAAACTGGTCCATTCCAGCAAGCTGCGGAGGGCACTTAGGCGACAAAAGGACCTTTGTAACTTTTCCAAAAAGCAAGTTTGGAGACCAAACAACCTTGCGGAGGCCAGGTGATGAGCAAAATGGACCATTGCAAAAGTCCGAAGGGTAGCTTTGAGCTTAAAGTACCCTTGTGGAGGGCAGGAAAGCACTTAAAGGGAAGAAAGACCAAGGCAAAGTATTCCTTCGGACTTTCTGTCCCAAGGAAATTTTTGCAAGGCAAAGATAAAAGGAAAAGCAAAGGCAGAATTTATTCGAACAAAATGTTCGAAGAAATCCTTTCGGAGGAAAATCCCACGGCAAAAGACAAGACGAATTCTTTCAGACAGAAGTCCAAAGGAATTCCTTCAGACTTTTGTCCAAAGGAATTTGCCCGAAAGAAAGGGCCGAGCATTCAAAGGAAGATATCCTTCGGACAAAATTTCTGAAGGATTCAAAGACCAAGGCCGCCGAAGGACCCAGAAGGGCAGGTGCCCTTGCGGGGGACTCTCGGCTGCCGAAAGAAGGACCTTTCTCAAAGCCCGAAGGGACACCTTCCATTCGGGAAGTTCCAAAGACAAAAGCCGAAGGAAAGGAAAAGTCGAAGGAATTGACCAAGGGGTGACGGGCCCGCAGACGTCAAAATTCAGGGCAACAGAATAGCCGTTGGCTTTCAAACGTGACGGGCGCGCAGATGTCAACTTTACGACCATGGAGTAACCGTTGGTCTTTAAATAAAAGGCACAAACCCGAGGGAATTCAAAGACCTTAAGGCCAAAAAGAAGAGACAAAACCAGGAAAAGACAAAAGTTAAGAATGAATTCAGCGACCTGCTGATGAAAGAGCCCAAAGAGCCAAAGAAGTAGCAGAAGATAGCCCTCGAGGGCCGAAGGAGCCAGAAAAGACAAAGCCAGGAAGAGACAAAAGAGCCAAGTGCAGAAACGGACAAAACAGTCCAAGTGGCAAAGGAAGGTGTCGACTCAAGGAGTTACTCCAGCGGTTGACACAGTGCCTGCCGAGTGGTCATCAAGGGGCGCGAACAGTGAACGACACGACCCATTTTTCTCCACTTTGCATTGATGAGCAGACAAACCGCATAAATGCCTTGAAGGAGCAGTCTTGTTTGTAGACAAACGGCGCAGCCTATGTTTTTTAAACACCTGAAGTCAAAATCGGCGCTGACACAACATTCTCTTCCAGCGGCTTCCTCTTCCCAATGCTCTCAGCACATGTGGGCCACTTGTCAAAGGGCGCCAAAGTCTTTTTTCCAAAAGCGGCACCATTTGCTTCCTCTCTCTCTCTCTATATATATATTGTAACTTCTCATTTGAGAAAGATATCTCTCATGTTGTAAGGCGAAGCCCTGCCAATTTTCATCTGGAGTCAATAGAATACATATTTTTACCTCTATTCTGGTTGGATATATCTCTGAGTGTGTATGAGTGTTAGCTTTGTGTTTAGTCACTTCTTTCTTAATGCTTTCACAGGCTTGATACCAACACACCTGGTATATACAAAGCGTCATTCCTGCAGGTGACAAGAAGCTCTGTATCTGGAGCGCAAAGCCAGAAAGAGGTTACTAGATAGTGTGCTTTTCTTACAGCGCCTATGGTAAGTTCCTTTTCTATGTGTTTCCATTGAAGCCTCCCTGTCAAGCTTCCTGCAGTCTGGTCCTTTTACCAGTTAAAGTGTATGTATGTGTTCTTATGGTTCAAAGTGTGAGTATGAGTAGATCAAACTTGTTTGGTGCATCCCCAGCTTAAGTTAGGTTCTGTCTTTTAGTAATCCTTCTCCCTTTTCAACTCCCCATTATATATCTATGTATTAGCAACATTACTGGAATAACTCAGATGCATCAGAGGGAGCTAGCCCTTATCTAGAGACTCTCCCCTCAGTTTTGCCAGACCCACAGGCAAGAGAGGAGTTTCCATTGTGATGCGTGGAAGACAGGAGATCTATAATGGGCACCCTAGTTACGCCCAAAACTAACCCAGCCGAACCCCTTATGACTCTGGAACGGTGTGCTTGTATTGTTTTTTTTTTGTGTTTTGCAAGGTCTTATGCATGTAATATAAATATAGAATTGAAAGCATAGACACACACAGCTCAAACAACCAACACAATGTATTTATATTGATTGCAAAATGAGTAAACAAGTACAATGTCGGCCACGCGATAACTCACTAAATACTCCAGTAATGGAATGGACATTGTTTCAAGCGAATATTCCCAGCGAATACCGAAGGTGCGATCATTTTGTTCTCCGTCCAGCAGAACTACGGACTTTGCAGGCTAGTTTCTACGGACTCTGCAGGCTTGTTTCTATGGACTCCGCAGGCTTGTTTCTACGGACTCTGCACGCTGATTTCTACGGACTCTGCACGCTGGTTTCTACGGACTCTGCAGGGTTGTTCTATGGACTGTGCAGGGTGGTTCTACGGACTCTGCAGGCTGGTTTCTACGGACTCTGTAGGCTGGTTTCTACGGACTCTACAGGCTGGTTCTACAAACTCTGCAGGCTGCTTCTACGGACTCTACAGGCTGGTTCTACAAACTCTGCAGGCTGCTTCTACGGACTCTACAGGCTGGTTCTATGAACTCCGCAGGCTTGATTCTCTCGACTCTTACTGCAGATAGCGGCGACTACGAGATGCTACAGTGACGCGACTGCTACAATGGCACGACTGCTATAGTGGCGCCGCTGCTATAGTGGCGCCACTGCTACAGTGCGCGCGGCTGCTACAGTGGTGTGGCTGTTACAGTGGTGCAACTGCTACAGTGGCGCGACTGCATGAGGCTGAAAGCACAGACTCCAAAGACCAATCCCAAGGATTGATGTCTAGAGTGCTACAGATGAGAAGGACGTTCCCAAATGCCCAAAATATCCTGCAAACTGCAAGTGCATCAATTTTTTCTTCTTATCCAACATGCCTAATGAGGCCACTGTTGACCATTTTGGTCCTGCATGCCAAAATCGGTCCCCCCTTTTGCCCTGCTGTTCTGAGCCAGTGCATTTTTTGATTTTGCACAAGTCTGAAAATTTCTATGAACTCTGCAGGCATTTTTACGGACTCTGCAGGTATTTCTACAGACTCTACAAGTGTTTCTATGGACTCTGCAGGTGTTTTTCTACGAACTCTGCAGGGAAGTTTTCTATGGACTCTGCAGGCAGAGACGAGTCCCCGAAACCTAGGCGCAAAATGGACCATTCCAAATGCCCTTGCGGAGGGAAGTACCAGACTCAAGTGCCCTTGCGGAAGGCAGGGAACATTTGCAAAGAGGCCAAAGAGAAAGCCAAAAAGGTAAGTTTCCTTCGGAAATTTGTTTTAAGGCAAAGAAGAGAATTTCTTCGGGATTTTTGTCCGAAGAAATTCTTCGAAAGAAAATCCTGCCGCGGAAAAGACAAGGCAAAGGCATGAATTGATTTCTTTTGGATTTTTTGTCCAAAGGAATTCCTTCGGACAAAAAGTCCGAAGAAATTCGGAGGAAAGGCCACAGGAAGAAAACCCGAAGAAATGTCGAAAGTCAAAAGAAGTGGTCGAAACAATTCTTGCAGACTTTTTGTCCGCGGGAAAAGTAGCCGAGGGAAAATCCGCGGGAAAAGTGGCCGAGACAAACTCCGCGAGAAAGCTCCGAAGAAAAGAAGCGGGCGAGACAATTCTTGTGGACATTTTGTCCGTGGGAAAATAGCCGAAGAGAAAAGGCCGCCAAAGGACTCTGAAGGGCAGGTGCCCTTGCGGGGGACTCTCGGCTGCCAAAAGAAAGGGCACTTCTCCAAAGCCGAAGGGACACCTTCCCTTTGGGAGGGTCCAAAGCAAAAGCCTGGAGGTAAGGGAGCGACAAAAGGCCGAAGCAAAAGAAAAAAGCCGAAAGAATTCCAAGGGGTGATAGGCTCGAAGACGTCAAAATCGAGCACGGCGAACTAGCCGTTGGAAGTTCAAATGCAGTGACGGGTGTGCAGACGTCAAATTTAAGGCTCGTGAAATAGCCGTTGATTTTGAAAAGCCTAAAGAAGATCCCAAGGAACTTAGCGACCCGCCAAGAAGATAGCCCCGAGGGCCGAAGGAGCCAAAAAGAGACAAAGTGTAGAAACAGACAAAACGGCCCAGGTGGCAAAGGGGAGGCAAGTTATTCCTGCAGTTGGAACAGTGCTTGCCAAGTGGTCATCAAACGACGCAAACAGTAAGTGGCGCGCCCTATTTTCTCCACTTTATATTAATGAGCATACAAACCGCGTGAATATCTGGAAGGAGCAGTCTTGTTTGCAGAAAAGAGGCGCGGCCCGTGCTTTCACATTAATGTTTGAATGCCAAAGTCAAGACCGGTGATTACGCAGCGTGGTTCTAGCAGGCCTCTTCTAGAAGGATGATATCAGCAACAGTGACTTTCCTCTTCTCGACGCTCTCAAACGCACATGGGCCAGCTTGTCAAAGGGCGCCAAAGTCTTTTCCTTCTCTTTCTATATATTGTAAACTTCTCATTTGGAGAAGGGATCCATCTTCTTAGCCTGTAAGGCAAAGCTCTACCCAAAAATCTCTGGGTTTGTAAGGCAGAACTCTGCCGGATTTTACCTTGAATCAAGACTTAGCAATTTTTACCTCCATTTGAACTTGCACTCACGCATATGTCTATGTTTTCGTTTTGTGTTAAGTCATTTTCTTTTATGATTTCACAGAACGATTCCAGCATGTCTAGTGCATTGTGAAGTTTCTTCTTTTGCAGGTTTTCCAGAAGTGTCCCTAGAGGAGTGTAGGTGCCTGCGAATAGGATGCCATAGTGTGTCTGAGGACGCCTCTGGTAGTTTCTTCCTCCCTGTATATCCACGGACCCCTAGCTCACTGATGCAGAAGCATTTCTTGTATCAAATAAAGTGTATGTCAGCTTATTCTTGGTGAAAAGTGTATGTTCGAGCTCAGTAGATCAAACTTTTTTGGTGTATCACCTTTTAGTTTAGGTTTAGGTTATGTTTTCAGCATCCTTCTCCCTTTTCAACCGCCCCGCCTCCGCCCCCCTTTTTTCATTTATTTGTTAGCAATAGGAAATCCAAGACCTAAAAGATACATCAAAGGGAGCTAGCCCTTATCTAGAGACTCTCCCCCCAATTTTGCTAGGCCCACAAGCAAGAGGGGAGTTTCCATTGTTGCGTGTGGAAGGCAAGAGCTCAGCGTCCTGTCCAGGGTGAAATTCACTGCGTCAACAATTTTTGGCACGCCCGGTGGGACCAACTAGGACAAGTTTGGTCCAAAGAATTGAAGAATTTTTGGTGTGTTCTTCAGCCAACCAGCCTTTGGAGGTTTTTTCATCAACACCAATGGCGACTCCGAGTTGAATCAGCTGGTTAAGCAGTTCTGGTGCCATTAAAAAATATTATTTTTGTATGTATAATTCCATTGATAAGAATCATGGACTTTGTTTTCCTTCATATGACTTCGATCAAGCTCAAAATATTTATGCAATCGCCTCAAGCAACTCTCCTAGTTGCCCTTCAACGATAAGGGAAGTAGCACTGGAGTTTGAGAAGCAGGTAATGGAGATTGACAGACTGGATGAGCAGTATGGATATCAGCAGGAGCTAATGTATAAAGAGGAGTGTTTGTTCAGGCAAGCTCAGGCCTTGCAATCCATGGAGGAGGAGGTAGCAAAATGGAGGAATACATTCATGCAAGGCAGTCAGCCTTGTGCGCGCCCTCCTATTCTAAAGAAAGCCCCCTCTTGTGCACCAAATCCTTTCTATCAGATGGCACTTGCTCATTCTAGCTCATCTGATGCATCAATCGATCCTGCTCTTAATCCTGTGTGCCTAGCTTTCCAGCACGCCTCTCTTCAGACAATTCTTCCTGTACATGAGCAGACCCTCCCAAATCTTCCCCAACCTCCTCAAGCCTTTCAACATGATCTCCAAATTCCAAGTTGGAAGAAGGAAAGTCATGAAACAGCCCAGGACCTTGGAGAGGATAAAGTTACTCCTTGTTTACAAGGGGAAAGTTCCAATCCCAAGATCATGAGCTGGAAGCAAACAGTAGAATCATGGGGTAGGAAGGAAGAGGAGGAGAAAGGTTTTGCTCAAAACCTTGAAGAAGATGAGGCTGCTCCTAATCATCATGATGATTCCTATGACCTCCAAGAAAAGCTCTTCCAAGAAGATCTAGCCAAGAGAATTGCAGAGTTGGAATCCAAAGCGAGATTCCTCAGCCAACGTGTGATGGACATGTCTGAACACACCCCATCTACATAGCTCCAAGAGAGCTATCAGGCCACACCTGATATAGATGAAGTGCTAGCCAAGTGGAAAGAGGAGAATCATTCGATTTTAGGTCAAGGACTGCCTCCCCTTCCACATGGTTTTTTCACTTCACCCCTTCTCAAAGAGGAACCTGTTCTGCAGGGGGCGAATGAAGCGCAGAAGATCCAATCTGCAGTTGTCCAAAAGGCTATCATGAGCAACAAAGAAGATGAAATCATCATGGAGGCTCCTTCGAAAGACATCATCAGCGATGGGGAAGACATAGGGCATGCATACATGCAGATGTTCTAGCAATACGAAGAGGAACGTAAGCATGGTGAGCTCTCTCCTTTGTTTGATGAACTTCCTTGTTGCTTCGATGAGGAGGATGACCAATTCATGGAGCCTGAGTTGGAGGAGGATCAAATGGATGTCTTTGAACAACTGGAGACTCTGATCCTTAAGCAGGAAAAGGAGGGGCCTGTTCATCTTGAGAACAGCTTTGAAGAAGAGAGCCTTAAACAAAAGGGTGATGTTATGTGGGATGAGCAATCAGTTTGTGATTCCATTTCAGACATCATAAGAGTCACCCTTCTTCAAGAAGGCCAAGAGGAAGCAGAGGATAAGTCTGACAGAGTCTTCAACGAGGAAGAAGGAGATGAGCCAATTCATGATGCATTGCAAAGGGACTATGCACATCAAAGGGCTTATGGTGATGAGCCAACAGCCATCGATTTCTTGGTGAAATGCACTAGCATGAAGGACCAACATTCGACAAGCTTCCAAGAACAAAAAGAGTACATATATGTTGGAAGCATGTTTGACTCTGATCCACTCGAATGCAAGCCGATCAAGGTGACAGGCAAGAGGAGCAGGTCACCAAGTCTCCATTCCATTCAGCCACTTGTCTGGCACCATAAGTTTCCTTGCCATGAAGGGGACTAAAGAAATTTTCCGTTTGATCCAGGAGGGAGGCAAATATACCTAGTTAGTTGTACATAGTAGTTTGCTTTCAGTTTTCTTTCCTGTTTTCCCTAAGTGCAGTTTGCACAAGTAGTGTTTTTAGCCTTGTGTGTGCTTTCCTTTGTGTTTGGGGTAAAAGCTTCATGATTGACTCTTGGATGTCTCAAGGCTGTTGCTAACCTTTTCAAGCTGCATTCTGACTCCGTGCCCAATGGATTTTAAGGCAACTGGTTTCTAAGCATAGCAGACATGCTTCCCTTGGGAGTCGCCAATTTGTTGACCATTTTGGTCCTGCAGGCCAAAATCGGTCCCCCCTTTTTCCCTGTTGTTCTGAGCCAGTTCATTTTTTGATTTTGCACAAGTTTGAAAATTTCTACGGACCCTGCAGGCATTTCTACGGACTCTGCAGGTACTTCTACAGACTCTGCAGGTGTTTCTATGGACTCTGCAGGTGTTTTTCTACGAACTCTGCAGGGAAGTTTTCTATGGACTCTACAGGTAGAGACGAGTCCCCGACACTTAGGCGCAAAATGGACCATTCCAAATGCCCTTGCGGAGGGCAGTTCCGGACTCAAGTGCCCTTGCAGAAGGCAGGGAACATTTGCAAAGAGGCCAAAGAGAAAGCCGAAAAGGTAAGTTTCCTTCGGAAATTTGTTTAAGGCAAAGAAGAGAATTTCTTCGGACAAAATGTCCAAAGGAATTCCTTTGGACTTTTTGGCCGAAGAAATTCTTCGGAAGAAAATCCCACCGCGGAAAAGACAAGGCAAAGGCATGAATTGATTTCTTTCGGACTTTTTGTCCGAAGGAATTCCTTCAGACAAAAAGTCTGAAGAAATTCGGAGGAAAGGCCGCAGGAAGAAATGCCGAAAGTCAAAAGAAGTGGTCGAAACAATTCTTGCAGACTTTTTGTCCGCGGGAAAAGTAAAGGGAAAATCCACGGAAAAAGTAACCGAGGGAAAATCCGCGGGAAAAGTGGCCGAGACAAAGTCTGCAGGAAAATAGTCGAAGAGAAAAGGCCGCCGAAGGACCCCAAAGGGCAGGTGCCCTTGCGGGGGACTCTCGGCTGCCGAAAGAAAGGGCAGTTCTCCAAAGCCGAAGGGACACCTCCCTTCGAGAGGGTCCAAAGCAAAAGCCCGAAGGTAAGGGAGCGACAAAAGGCCGAAGCAAAGGAAAAAAGCTAAAAGAATTCCAAGGGGTGACGGGCCCAAAGACATCAAAATCGAGCATGGCAAACTAGCTGTTTGAAGTTCAAACCCAGTGACGGGTGCGCAGACGTCAAATTTAAGGCTCGTGAAATAGCTATTGATTTTGAAAAGCCTAAAGAAGAGCCCAAGGAACTCAGCGACCTGCCAAGAAGATAGCCCTGAGGGCCGAAGGAGCTAGAAACAGACAAAACGGCCCAAGTGGAAAAGGGGAGGCGAGTTATTCCTGCAGTTGGAACAATGCTTGCCAAATGGTCATCAAACGGCGAAAACAGTAAGCGGCGCGCCCTGTTTTCTCCACTTTACATTAATGAGCAGACAAACCGCGTGAATATCTGGAAGGAGCAATCTTGTTTGCAGCAAAGAGGCGCAGCCCGTGCTTTCACATTAATGTTTGAACGCCAAAGTCAAGACCGGCGATTACGCAACGTGGTTCTAGCAGGCCTCTTCTAGAAGGATGATATCAGCAACAATGACTTTCCTCTTCCCGATGCTCTCAAACGTACATGGGCCAGCTTGTCAAAGGGCGCCAAAGTCTTTTCCCTCTTCTCTTTCTATATATTGTAAACTTCTCATTTGGAGAAGGGATCCATCTTCTTAGCCTGTAAGGCAAAGCTCTGCCCAAAAAACTCTGGGTTTGTAAGGCACAACTCTGCCGGATTTTACCTTGAATCAAGACTTAGCAATTTTTATCTCCATTTGAACTTGCACTCATGCATATGTCTATGTTTTCGTTTTGTGTTAAGTTATTTTCTTTTATGCTTTCACAGAACGATTCCAGCATGTCTAGTGCATTGTGAAGTTTCTTCTTTTGCAGGTTTTTCAGAAGTGTCCCTAGAGGAGTGTAGGTGCCTGCGAATAAGCTGCCATAGTGTGTCTGAGGACGCCTCTGGTAGTTTCTTCCTCCCTGTATATCCACGGACCCCTAGCTCACTGATGCAGAAGCATTTCTCGTATCTAATAAAGTGTATGCCAACTTATTCTTGGTGAAAAGCATATGTTCGAGCTAAGTAGATCAAACTTTTTTGGTGTATCACCTTTTAGTTTAGGTTTAGGTTCTGTTTTCAGCATTCTTCTCCCTTTTCAACCCCCTCTTTTTTCATTTATTTGTTAGCAGTAGGAAATCCAGGACCTAAAAGATACATCAAAGGGAGCTAGCCCTTATCTAGAGAGTCTCCCCCCAGTTTTGCCAGGCCCACAGGCAAGAGGGGAATTTTCATTGTTGCTTGTGGAAGGCAGGAGCTCAACCTCCTGTCTAGGGTGCAATCCACTGCGTCAACAGCCACAAACACTTTCTTTTATTCTTTCTCCAAGGGGGCGACTCAACTCACATGAGCAATGTGGGATAAAAGATGTGCAACATTTTATATATTAAAATATTACTTATGTCTCCCTTGGGTACCATCCCCATAAAGTAAATATTTAAAGTAACACTTTAATATCTTGCAATTAAGTTAAATGTTCTTTTATAACACTTCAGGCATTAAAATATAATAGCAATCGGACTCCGAATAGCGCAAGTGATAGCTCGCCGGAAAGCTCTCGTCGAGGAGTATCAAGTCCACTCATCAAAACTGGCCTCCGCTATGTCCTGCTAACTTACTTCAAATAATAAGTATGCTTGAAACTGAGTAAGTCAACTCCGTTTTGGCCCAAACTGAAAATGACTAGGCCAAAACACTCTAGGATCCCTTTAAACTCTTCGTTAGCCCTCGAGACCATGTAGAACTAGGCTAACACACACACACATTTGGTCAACTGCTAAAGTGGGGACATTACAGTCCGCCCCCCTTGAAATTGCTTGTCCTCAAGCAATCTCAGCCCAGCGTGCTGCTCCATCCTGATAAAAACACCATACTCCACAAGCTGTGAATCAACATCATGTAATCCATAAGAGCCAATGCACCAATCGTGTCAATCCCTGGATCCCAAACCAACATGTAGAACCCACTGTAAGAGATGAAAAAGAAGTTTGTCAGCCAAGTATCCTTACATAACCATCCATGCATGTAAGACATCCAGTCAATGTGAAGATGAACCCCCATATGCCCATAAACCAGCACAAATGGACACCAGACCTCGCTGTCATAACTCTGATTAGAAGCATAGATGATATCAAATATGTCATCAAACCAATCACTATCACCATCATGGGAATGATCAACTATCTCAATTGGACACTCTGGGTTAGGCAATTCGTGCCTCTCATCATTAAAAGAATGGCGAATATCATGAATATGTTGAAAGGGAAGATTGACTCGTTGAACCATAATCTTAGCTTGTTTAGCTATTTCCACCCATTTTTCATTCAAAACTTGGGCATAATCTATAACAGCTTTATCAAAATGTATAAACTCAGTCCTATGACAAGAGACACCAATAAAATTACCATGTACCATACTTGCCTCTTGTAGTCCATCAGCAGGGGAAACTGTGCCCTTACTTTCTTCATGATTGTTAGTGGCAACATTAGAAGAAAGGTGAAATATATCACTACTGTTCTCAAACTGAAATTTAGGACTGATTTCAACCTTTGTGTCCTTGCCTATGTGATCTTCCCTGGAATGATGAGGAATTTCCATACCACGATGGCTTGAATCCACCCTATACTCCCTGTAGTTATCACACACAATTTGGTTGCCATCATAGGTAGATTCCATAACGCTATCCTCCCCATGCAACAAAGTCATTACCTCCTGTTGAAAAACAGAAACATAACTGCTGTCATTCAAATTAGAATTATTGTTATGTGCTTGAGCCATGTTTTTGACCCCTTATACCATATCATCATTGAAAATTTCTTGGCCAACGCTTGCAACATTGTCTTCATCAGTATTCTCAAGTGTAAGTGCCACAATATCAAGAGGAGGAGGATGTAGGCTAACGCTGCCCCAAATCAGACTTTTGGGATTTTCTTCTTTGCTTCCGCTGGAACCATCAAATATCACCAATTTTAAACTTGTCTCACATCCTTCCCATGTAGTTAGAAGTGGTAGTGTGTCAAGTAATTCATCTTCAATTGATGTCACAAGGCTGCAAGGTATGTCCTTGTGAAGCTCTTCCATTCTTCCATAAACGTGTCCAACTTTTGTGCCCCTTGCTTTGTCACTCTATGTCATGGAAGGGACTGCTACAGAGGACAGATTTGCTGAATTATGCATGGAATGATGAAACATACTCAACTGAAGACAAAGATCCATGATCTCTCTATCTTTATCTTCCCATACCAATTTTTTTTTCTGATTTTTCTTCATGTGTAGGAATTGTGTCATCATAGGAATCAACTATCTCACTAAAAGATGCATTGTGATCATTCCAAGAATCCACACCATCATTATCCATGTCAACCTCATGCTCTACATCAAGGGAAGCTATGTTTACAATATCTCTAAAGGGCTGATCCAGGTTTGCATTATCTTCCACTTTGTGATCAACCAAAGGAACACCATTAGAAACCATACCTTCATATGGATTGTCAATCATAATCTCTACGTCACCCACCAAGAGACTCATGCACCCTTTTGTAGATGCCTCAAAATCTCTGTAGGAATGATCTAGATGCAGGGCTAATGCTGCTGCCATGTCCTCATTTCCACACAAACTCTTTATCATATGAAGATTCTGACAATTCATTAGGGACATCCTGAGACTCAGGCATACTACCTCCTTGAGTTAAGCCATCCTTTTTAAACTTTGTAACCTCATTTGTTGGTATGTTTTCAACACTGCTTGGTTGCAATGGTTCTTTTTCCTTGTTAACTCCACATATGTGATCAAATGACCAGTGTTCCTGACAAGTGAAACAAATCTGCTCTTTCCTCATTTGGTTCTTGCTCTTTTTGGGTGATCCTAGGACCTGTATACCCAAAGAAATTAGCTCTGTAGCCATCATATGTTCCTTGAACCACCCAATTTTCTGTTCAAGCAAACCTTTTGAGAAAGCATAAGCCATGGGGAAAACACACTGCTCCTTCCTCCAAATGGCCAACAAGTCTAATTGCAACCGCTTGCAGATATCATCATCCTCATCTAAGATTAAGGACATAATAGTTTGCATACAAGCCCTCACATTGTCTGGATGATGCTTCCTAATTTCAGTTAAGAAGCATTGAAACATTCGAAAAATCAATTTATCACATCTGAGATCAAACAAAATGATAAATGATCTGGTTCTTGCCATGTTTTCTAAAATCTTAGCCTTCTTACCAAAAGTAGGGGCTTTGACATAATGTAACCCATGTAGGCTCTCCACAATCAGCTGTAGAACCCTTTTTAGCATGTCATCATTATAGGGTGCTACAGGTGCTGTTATCCTTATGATCTCACTGTGACAAGAAGCAACTGCAAGTCTCATCTCTTCATAAGGATGTTCCACAAACCTGTGCTGAGCCAAAGCGAGCATTGAGGGCTGCAAGGCCCAATTCAGAAGCCTCCAATCTGACTGGTCTACTTTGGACAAATATGTGTCTAATTCCTCCAACTTAGATAGAACATCATCAGGACATTCCATGGACTTCAATTGTAATCCAATTACATAAAGCCGATTCCCTACTTCCTTTTCTTTCTGTAAATCCCTTAACTGATCACCATTAAAATTATCGTTGCATTCTTTTGAGAAAAGGACACTTTTCAAATCTGCCATTGTCTTCATTTTATTTACTGTAATATCCCGAACTAATCTGCCTTCGATTTCTGATTTTTTTTTTTTTTTGTTCGTCAAATTCTTGGCATGCTGCTGTAAGTCTATTCTTCTAATTGAGGAATTGGTGCAATAACTTCTGAATTTGTTGATGTAAAATCAAACTACCTGTAATTGATATTATACAATTACTATCCTTAAGATGAAGCTAACATTGTTTGTAATTGATGTAGTCTGATGATACTGCTGTACTTAACCGATATTGAAATCTGCTTATATCTTCCTTAAATAATGACACACTCAGCGTCCAATCACCAAATGTTGAAACAGGGAATACCTTGCTGTTATAATTGTTGAGCAGAATTATCTTTGAATGCCCATGATAATAACAATGCAATCTTCCCCAATCGCTCACGTCACTTCTTCAATGCTGCGTCACTCTGATGGTGGTAATTGTGAATGGGCGACTTGAATTTCACGATTCACTTCTAGATATGCTGCGCTCAGAAATAAGACTCCTACGATTCCTGGGCGATTTCTTCTTATGCGATCATATAATTTTTATATTTGTCTTCAAACTACACGGGGTCCACACTTCTCCCTCTCACTATCAGGGTTTGTCTCCTAGGCAGAGACCAACTTCAAATTCTAATTCTTTAATCAACTCTGATATCAAACCAAAGAATTTATGAGATTCGTCGAACCCTAGCATCATCTAAAAATCTTTTTTTGCAAACCAACACAGGATGGCAAGATCATGGCTCTAATACCACTGTAATGGGCACCCTAGTTACGCCCAAAACTAACCTAGCTGAACCCCTTATGACTCCGGAACGGTGTGCTTGTATTGTTTTTTTTTGTGTTTTGCAAGGTCTTATGCATGTAATATAAATATAGAATTGAAAGCATAGACACACAGCTGAAATAACCAATACACTGTATTTATATTGATTGCAAAATGAGTAAACAAGTACAATGTCGGCCACGCAATAACTCACTAAATACTCCAGTAATGGAATGAACATTGTTTCAAGCGAATATCCCTAGCGAATACCGAAGGTGCGATCATTTTGTTCTCCATCCAGCAGAACTACGGACTCTGTAGGCTGGTTTCTATGGACTTTGCAGGCTTGTTTCTATGGACTCTGCAGGCTTGTTTCTACAGACTCCGCAGGCTTGTTTCTACGGACTCTGCAGGCTGATTTCTACAGACTTTGCAGGCTGATTTCTACGGACTCTGCAGGCTGGTTTCTACGGACTCCGCAGGCTGGTTCTATGGACTCTGCAAGCTGGTTACTATGGACTTTGCAGGCAGATCTAGGCAAATCACTGCCCTTGGAAGGCAGCGCCACCCTCCAACATGATGCCACTTCAGCTACAACCACACCACACCATCCAAAAGATATTTATTGCTATATTCAATGTTTACAAACTTTTACAATTAGGATTTAATTATTTGTGGATTTCTATAGCTAGGGTTTGCTGTAATAAATTTGTAATAAGCTCATTAAATAACTATTCCAGTTGGGTATTATCAGATCTGTAGATTTTCAGTTGCATGTTATTATCTGGGATTTGTTTCAGCTTGTGTATTAAAAAAAAAGAAATTAGAAGATTGAAGAAGTAAATAAAAGAGGATATTACAATCGTATCAGAGTTGATTTTCTTGCCATCTTGTGAAAAATGAATAATTTTGCAGCTTAACTTCATACACGGTAGTGACAGAGAAATTAGGTATTACCATAGAGAAAAGAAGGATCTGGAACAACCAAAGGAAAGGTTAGAAGAACAGGATCGAAAATTTGTGGCCGCAAAAGAGAATAAAACTATGAGTGAGACAGATCCAGATGATGCACGGTATGATAGGCTTGTACAAGGGCTAAAATGTCTAGTTGATATTATGGCTCAATTAGTCCACAACATGCAAAATACAAATGTGCATAGAACTCGAAATGGGGAAGGAAGTTCATCAAGGGCAAACAAAAATCAACACATCTAGAGGATATAGGCAATATGATTGTCATTGATGTCAAAAGGGAGATTATTGGCATTATGGATGTCATTGATGCTCAGGGCTGAATATGGTGATTAGAGGATATGCAAGGGATCCTATCAGAGGTCAAGGATGATTGGAGTGCTTGTGTACATGAGTGGAATTCATCTGGTTCTTCATATTGATCAACTAGACATTTTGAGTTTATAAAATAAAATTTGAATAGGCAGTTTGTTGATGTCACCATTGCCACGTGTGGATGAGTCTAGGGGAGTTGGTCATATGGTTGTGATCACATTAGTCCCTAGTTGTTATGCACCAGATTTGAAGTCATGCGATGAAGTGCGGTAAAAGATATGAGGATACAAAGTTGGCTACTCAAACAAAATTCACTAAGTTTCTATACTTAGCCAAATTTGCAAAAGGGTTCAAGCAGAGCCAAGTAAGCATGTTGATGAGGTCAACGTTTGCACACATGGAGGTGTTAGGACAAAATGATCATATGGGTTTGTTCATTTTTGTTCCTAGTTTCTATGCACTAAATCTCAGGTCACGCGATGTAGCACGACAAAAGATATGCATGAGCAAAGTTTGGCTCCTAGGCATTTTGACAGCGTTTTCCCACACCTAGTCAAATTTGCAAATGAAAAGAAAAAGTTGAGTAAGCATTTTTATGATGTCATATCTTGCACGTATGAAGGTTTCTGGAGCAAATGAATATATGGATGGAATCCCCTATGTAAGAGGATCTTATGCACTGAATTTCAGGTCATACGACTAAGCACAACAAAAGTTATGCAAGAACGAAGTTGGCCTTACAGACAATTCTAAGCATAGTTAGCTCTGTGGCAGAAGAGTCTGAGTGAGCAAATTAATGGCATTATATCTAACACGCACAAAGGTTTCAAGAAAAAATGAGCATATGGGTTTGTTCACTATCATTCCTAGTTTATATGGTCCAAATTTTAGAACAGGTGGATAAGCAAAGCAAAAGATATGAAGGTGCAAAGTTAGCCTTCTAGGCATATTGAGATGGTCCCCATAGTCAAATCTGCACAAGGTAAAGTTCGATCTTATTAGAAGATCTAACAGTTAACGCTTAATCGTACGTTTAAGATCCAACGACGTGCAACTAAGTCAATATGTCAAAGGCACCTACGAGTGAACGCGCTAGTGACAAGTGTCACAATCACAGAGCTTGAACAGTAAATCTACAGTGTGGTTTAAAGTCATAGTCAATAAGCAACACGGGAATGCCAAGTGTCTCAATAGCGGGAACTAACAACAATGTGCAAAAGGCATGTGCTAATGCCAAGTGTCACATTCACAAGAACTCATCAGAGATAAAGTTCGAGCTTGTTAGAAGATCGAACGGTGAGCGGTTGATTGTGCAATGAAGATCCAACGGAGCGAGTGGACTCAATGGGATAAAGTGCTCAATGTTTATCGACTCAGAGGCAAGTTAAAGATTGAGCTAGCTGTTGTCAACCTTGAGCTGTGCCCTGATTCGAAGACGTACACGAAATGGCACAGTCCTCTATCCGGCTGAAACAATGGGATCTTCTCACGAGGGTGGGTGCCTCAACGGTGAGAAGAACCTCCAGAGAAGGCTGGTTCCTGTATGATGTATCGATGAGGATCTCTACTTTATGCTGTGGACTACCATGGAAAAGGGAGAAGGAAACTTGAAGGGGAAATCCTACCTAAAACGGGTGATACACCAGAAGTTTGATCCACTCAACTTGGAACCTTGAACACTGAACGAACAAGGGAGAAGGAAGACCTTAGATTTCAATCAATCACTTATGCATAAGTATTTCATGAAGAGGTTAGATCCTATGGCCAAAACCTGAGGGAAAATGATGGAGAGAGGTCCGATACAAGACACTTTGCAGCCACCTAACATCCACTTACAGCTTCAACAAGGACATAAAGAACACTTTAACATGACCTGCACAAGGATAATCTAGCAACTAGGTATGAACCAGAATTTGGGAAGGGAGAGAAATCTACCACTTATGCAAAATGCTGAATGAAATATACACTATGCCAACACTTGAAATCTAAAAGTACAGTCCTTCTATTGATCGAAGAGGTTACACAACTCACCAATGGCAGAGTCTGGTCTAACCAAGAGAGATTGGATGATATTTTAATCAAGACTGAAAGCCATTATATAGAAAATTATAAGAGGCCAAAGATTGGCGTTGAAAATTTGAAGAGAAGGATTCACTTCGGTTAACTCAAGGCTTTACTTGGCCTTTCAATAAAATATGTTTTCTTTTATCTTTGCATGAAGCTTCTTGCGCTTGAGGAAGTGAACTTGTCTTTGTTATGAACTGCCCACCTCTCTTTGCGTGGAAATCCATGCCAATGTTAATTTTAGAACTCTACGTGAGCTGCTTGATGCCGAATTGTAACGTTTGAACGCTGAGTTAACCATTTGGTAAGCTGAGTTGGACGAAGAGATCATTCTCCTTCGCATGGAAAGCTCCTAGTGAATGCGGCATTTAACAATTAGTCAACTCTAAATCTCGAACAGTCAACTCGACATTCAAATTCAGAACTCCGGTTGAAGCTGAGTTGGACCCTCGGATGCGTGAGATGATCTGGAGACGAGCGGGACTTCAATAACTAGTCAATTGAAGCTTTGACCGGTATTCAAAAATATCTCCCGCTTGCATGTATTTTGTCCTATTCTGGTCCGCCTGTTCATGTCAATTTCTGGCGGGATTCTATATTTAGATGTGTTAGTCTATATTTCCTCCGGGATGCTCTTATTTCCTATTACTTTTGGGTGTCTCGGCTTGGCTGTATTTTCTTTGGGTTTATTTCCACAGAATTCCTTTGGACTTCTCTCTCTTCAGTTACCTTCCTTTACTCTTATTTGTTTGGGCTCCTTTTCATAGTCAGGCTTCTCCTTTGGTCATTTCCCCGAATTTCTTCGGATTTTGTCCCTCTGCCTTTGCTCTGTCGGCCTTTTGTATTGAACGCTAAGTCATATTCCCGCGGAAAAATGTCCGCAAGAATTATCTCGGTCTCTTCGGGTTAGTTTTATCGGTCTTATTTTGCGCGGCCTTTCTCTGAATTTCTTCGGACTTTGTGTCCGAAGGAATTCTTTCGGACAAAAGTCTGAAGGTTTTCTTTGGTCTTCGTTCCTTACTCTGCTTGTTTTTCCTTGCTTTTCTTCGGACCTTCTTGCTTCATGGCCTTCCAAATTTCTTCGGACTGTTTGTCCGAAGGAATTCCTTTAGACAAAAGTCCAAAAGAATTCATTATCTGCCTTCGCCTTTTAACTTTTTTGAATTTCTTCGGAATTTCTCATCGGCTCTTTGTCTTTGTTATCGGCTTTTGGTCCTCCATGTGTCTTCCGAATTCATTCAGACAAAAAGTCCGAAGGATTTCTTCCCTTGCCTCTTTCTCCGAATGTGCCCTTCGGCTTTTGAAATGTGCCCTTCGGTAAATATGCCATGGTCCCTTCCGCCGACCAAGTGCCCTCCGCAAGGGCTAGTAACTATCCCTTTTCGCCCTTCGAAAAAATTGGAGGACACCCGGGTTATTTGCCAAGGTTCCGAACTTGCTCCTGTGCCTTCCCGAAGGGTACGTGCCCTTCGAGATTGTTGCAAATGACCCTTCCGAAGGGTACCCTGCCCTTCGAGATTCTTGTAATGGACACTTCCGAATTAATCCTTGGCTTTTCCTTGCCTTTTGTTATTTCCTTCGGACTTTTGTCCGAAGGACCTCTCCGAAGACCTATCTTTAGCAAAACCTTTTTGATGAACCATACCCTCAGAATTTTCCTGTTGTGGCGAAGGCCCCTTACCAAGGAAAACAATGTATTCTTCCTCCCTTGGCTAGAGACGTGAACTTTCTAAATGGCAAAAGACAATCTGACTTGTGGAAGAATTGTCAACACTAGCTTGACGAGATTGACGGAGCGTATTCATTCCAACGACTGAGGATGCAACGAGATGAGGACAAGTGGTCGATGTTTAACCATAAAAAGAAATAAAGTTTGTGCAACTATGGAGATCTAACGGCACGTGAGAGCTCGGATCAGAAAGATCAATGAGTGCGTTTTAAAGTTAAAAAGTTAAAAGTCTGGAAGCATACAAAGATCGAATGGAACGCATAAGCCTATCAGAACTTGATCCAACAAATGTGTTTTAAAGCTGAGCAATTTGAATTAGGACCATCAGATCATGGCGCCAGACTTAAGATCAATGGTCAATATTTAAAGATATGATCATCCTAACGGTCAAGCACGAGAACATACAAGAACTTGCAGTTAAGCCATAAATTACGACACAAACAACGAGATTGATTGCAGTGATCAATCAAATTTATGTAATATGGCATGTGCATCAAAACTAGAGCCCAGTGTATGCTATAAATAGTAATGAGACCAAGAATCACGATGGTGGAGCATGAGTTCAAGATGCGGAAAATTTGCAGTTAAAGACAGGAACTAAAGTCCAACAGAACTGAGCGTGATGTGTTAGCAAACTAGTGTGAACCCTAGATCAATTGCTTATATATATGTCATCTAGGATACAAGCAGGGGTTGCTGGAGTTATTGAATTATGTCAAATAGAGAAATATAGAGATAGAGATAGAGGGACAAAGAAGAGAAGAGAAGGGAAGAGAAGAGAGATGAAGTGCAGAGCATGAATAGTTACAGAATAGACTTATAACAGAAAAAGAATTGGATTCATTTATGAATCTATATTGTAATATGGAGTTGTAGCTCCATAGTAGAATCTGATAGGTAGGTGCCATCAGATAAGTTGAGTTGGTGCTCAGTTAGGGAGTGGGTGTTTTCTCAGAGTAGGTGCTCTTAATCTAGGGGATTGATGTCTCCTTAGGGTTGGTGCCCTTAAACATTGTAACTAATGAGGTTCTTTATTGTGAGGCTGGATTAGAATGGTAGATTTTAGTAGCTATTCTCATGGTGGTTTTTTCCATATTGGGTTTTCCATGGTATATCTAGTGTTGTGTCTATTTGTGTGTATGTGATCTCTACATTAAAAAGTTTAGAAAATGACTAAGTTAATCAATATATTGATTCACCCCCCCTCTTAGTATATAGTTGTTTTCCAAGGGAGGACTGCCATTGGCTCCATTGCTAGACCTTTTCAACCAAATTTCCTTCATAGCAAGGAAGTAGTTCTAGAAGTGGAAAATCAGCCATTTGTGGCAGATGACATTGTTGCCAGCTATGCTGAATATAGGGTTCTTTCAGTAGAGATTTAGGAAGCAATATCTCTCACAAACTTCATGAATTTGAAGAAAAACAAAGGTGGAGCAAGCCCTGAACCTAGACCACAAGCCAACCAAAGAGACCTTCAACAAGCTTTGGGAAAGTTAACACTTTCTATTTTTGACGGATCCAACAAGTGTACAACTCATGCTTGGGTACAAAATTTGGATACTTATCTATCTCTCATATCAATGTTGGAAGATGAAGCCATCAAATTGGCAACCCTTTATCTTAAAGGCATAGCACATGAATGGTGATACCATGGGCTGATTACTCAGGGACATATTCTCATCAACTTTTATGGTGAGTTTAGTAGTAGGTTGATTGAGAGATTTGATAGAACTAATTTGGAAATTCATTTTCAAGAATTAGCTTAGCTGAAACAGCACAACACAGTGGATGATTCTGTAGCTGAATTTCAGAAGTTATCTGTGATGATACCGGATGTAACCGAGAAGAGACTTGTGGTATTATTTGTTGAAGGGTTGGCTGAACCACTCAAGGGTTTGGTGAAAGCTTTCAGCCCTATTTCTCTTCAAGAAGCCATTAAAAAGGCATTGGATCTAGAAACATCAGCTCCAAAAGGGAAATTTATGCTTGTAGGACAATAAAGAACAACACTTTATGGGCAGCCAAAACCAACACTTTATGGGAAGCCAATGACATTGGCTCTTGAGCAACAAATTAAGCCATTTCAGCAAGGGGTTTCTCAGTAGAAAGAGTTGCCACAGGAGCCAAGTAAAAATATAGAAACCAAAAATGGGCTCATAAGAAAGAAATTGTGCTTCACTTGCAAGGATCCATGGGAGCCTGGTCACAATATCTTGGGTGAGGTCAAGTACATTACATAGAGGTGCTATCAAATGACGAGTCAGAAGTAGAGGAACTTGAACCAAAAATCAAAGTAAGAGTACCCAAACCTGAAAGAAGGGAAGAAGGAGATAGTTCAGAGGCACCCTTGCCACACTTATTTCAGGAGGCACTTGTGCTGCACTTTCTACTACACTCAGATATTAGCCTTTTAGAGTTCGTGGAGCTTTGCATGGTCATAAATTCACAGTGCTCATTGATAGTGGGGCAACCCACAACTTCATAGATAAGGGACTGGCAGCGAGAAGATGTTTGAAAACAAAGGACGTTGATGGGTTCAATGTTATTGTAGCTGATGGTTTTCCTATTCCTTACACTAGGGGAATTCAACAGTTAGAGATTACACTTGGCAAACACAGGGTGTGTGATGACTTCTATGTTGTGGGCATAGGAGAAACAAATGTGGTTTTAAGGGTGCATTGGTTACATCCCTTGGGGAATTCACACAAAATTATCAAACTATGGAGCTGAAATTCAAATTAGAAGGAAAAGAGGTAGTGCTCCAAGGTGTTGCCAATGGAGCCCCTGTAGTTGTCACAGTCAAAAGGATGGAGAGTTCGTTTCGTAAAAGACAAGAAGTAGGGGAAGCTAGATGCTTGGCTTTATAAGGCATTCATACCTTCTCATTGTATGGTATTTGGTCTACTTTGGATCAGCTTTGCATGGTGTTTGATTTTGTACTTCCGAGATTGCCTTTGAGTAAAGAGTATCATCAAGAGTTGAGGAATTGTGTTGGATATATCCTTCTTATTGAGGAAGTTATGAGCACAACAAGAAGACGTCAAGGAGAAGTTCACATGAATATCAAAATCATGTAGCATAAGCATGGTGGAGTAACTTCAAAATTTGATATTTGTGCAAAGGATCATCAACAAGATATGAAGGAAGCAAGTGGTGATAGTATCCTATCATCAAATGTTAGAAAGAACACACTCAAGACAACTACGAGTCTGATTTTTAGCCTTGATGTTGCTGTCATCACCATTATTAGCCACCACATTAGTTCATTTGCACTCATACAAGTGGATTTGTAGGAACTTTCAGTCATAGGAAGAAATAATTTTTAGTTTGTGACAACTAAAGAGGATTTTTCAGCCCTTGCATGGCTGCCCACCACTTCTACATTGATCATACTGCTGAATTTTGCACCGGTTTATCATTTTTGTAGCTGTTACCCTATCCTTATATTTTTGGTTTTGACGATTTTAGTCATGAACAGCTGCAAGTTTGCACATTTTAAGGGAGTATCCGCGCTATATGAGATTGGTAGAAGGTTTCAGCGTAAGGGAACCAACATTTCAGTCACCATAGTTCTGATTCGGATGAGATTCCAGTTGGCCTGTCGCTGCTGTAACTTGTTTCTAGCCCATACACAGTTTGATTTGTGCCATATTTTGGAAGGTATAGCTTGCAACATTATGGGAGGATCCATTGGAAATCAAGGTTTTGGTTATGAAGCTCTAATAAGTGTTTTGGATTTTTCATCACTTTGGAGAAGCCAAGTGGTGCAACGAAAACATGGTGGTGATTACATGTGGCAGCCGTTGGCCTTGTGGGAAGTCAAAATATGGAATTGCAAATTCCCAAGAATGAATTGGGATCCAAGTATTACAGAGATGATTAATTTGAGTAAGTCAAAGCAATTGAGCTTGTCATTGCTTGAGGGCAAGCAATTTTGGGAAGGACAGACTATGATGTCCCCTTTTTCGAATTAAAAAAGTCGGAAGACCGAGGCCTATCTTTTATTTTCTGTAAGCTAAAAATTATAATGATGGAAATAATTTAATAATAATAATACATTTGAGTTGTCCAAAGTTACTTTATTTTACAACGGGAAAAAGACACTTAGATGCTATTATTATAAAAATGAGTCAAAATCAATATTTATTAAATGGCCAAAAGTAATTATTATTAAGAGGGTGAAATGTGAATATTTAATTAAAAATATTTTTAAATACTTTTAGGGTGAAATTGGAAAAGTGAAATTATAAAAGGACGAGTGGGGCCAAAAAGGGATTATCATTCATTATTCACAATTGAAATCAAAAAAATTTCAACTTCTGCTTTTGAGAATGGAGACCCTCCATTGCAATCAAGGTTGAAGATGCAAACCCTCTACCCTTCTTAGGTGATTCCATCCAAGAATCATTATTGTGCTTCAAATCAGGTCTAGAATTCCAGTGTCAAGTGTGTGTGACACCATTGAGGGTTATAAATATTTGCCAATAGCTACGCTGGGGTTTGAAAAGGAACAAATCGTTGTTTTTGGATATTTTTATGCTGCTGTACCTGGTTGTACAGCCTATCGTACTGCCAATTTACAACTGTGCTAGAGAATTAAGGAGGGCGTAGAGGTTTTGAGAATAAATCTAAGCAGATCTTGGCAGATCACTGCCCACGGAAGGCAGTGCCACCCTCTAGCAAGATGCCACTTCAGCTACAACCACGCCACACCACCCAAGTGATTATTGTACTTTGTCTTCATGGTAAAAAATTGTTATTTATTGTTGTATCCAATGTTTACAGAATTTTACATTTAGGATTTGATTATTTGTGGATTTCTACAACTAGGGTTTGTTGTAATAAATTTTTAATGAGCTCATTGAGTGACTATTCTAGTTGGGTATTATCAAATATGCATATTTTCAGTTCCATGTTATTATTTGGTGTTTGTTTCATAGTTGTTTCAGCTTGTGTATTCAGGAAATTTAAAAAAAAAACAAAAAAACAGAATAACGAATAAGTAAATAAAAGGGGATATTATACATGCCAACTCTATTTAATTGTGTTACATGTATTGTGCTATTGCAAAGGTGCTTTTGCTAGACTGCCCCATAGGAAACATGTGCCGCTAGTGGTTTTTGACCTAGTGGACGCATCCCCGAATTACCAATTCCGGAATTTGACCTAGGGAATCCAACCACAAACCACCATTGCCGGTTTTCAATTCATTGTGGTAATCCACAACTTGCATTTCAAAAAAAATATCATCAACCAGAAACATAACAAGGGAAGGTTGACTTTGGACAAGATGAGTAATGATGGTCGACAAAAATAGAGTGGGAGGTGACCCGAACAGTTACTCGAAATGAACCCCAAAAAAATTTGAGTTAAATAAAAGTCCTTAAAGTTTTTGAGTAGAAACATGTACAGAATAATTGTCTTGAACAAATAATCTCTCTTCAACATAGGTTACAAACATGCCATTTGGTTTACAACAAGTTCCACCATAATCCTATGTAAGATTACATCTAGTCTATGTAAAGCTATGCATAGAATTTCCACTTTAGATGTCTTGAACTCGTAAACTTGTGACTCCAAAAATAAAGTTCTAAATTTCAACCAATTACCGACCAGGATACCATTCCCACCTCCTTTTACACCAAAATTTATTTCTATCACTTTATCTAACTACAACACCCACTTTAATATAAATTTCTTTCTATCACTTCAAAGGATTACATTAACAGTTCAACTTCTCATTTACAGAGTTTTGTAAATTGATGATCTTAATCCCTGTGCATTTGTAAAAAAAAAAATAAATAAATAACTGAACCCACGGCTTACCATTTCAATGTTTTTAACTCCTCCCATGTGAAACCAATAGTTCAAACTAACATATTGAAATGCTGATGAAATTGCACAATTTTTTTCATACCTACATGTGCTGCATCAAACAATTTATGAAGATTCAAACGTATGACCGTCACAATATATCTTCAGAAAATGTCATTTCTCCAAGAATCATACACCTTCCCATCAGAGCAAAGTGTTCAAGCTGCTTAAAATTGAGCCATAATTTTGATTTAGTAGATCTTGCTGGATTTTAGGCATAACTATTGTTCCGTCCACCTGAAAATTCAAGGTGCGATGAACCTTAAATGCTTCAGAAGAAATGTCTTATGCTCAGGTACAGGAAAAATTCTAGCAGGTGCTTCACAAGTGGCAGACCATGCCCATGAAAATGCCCGTGTATCATCTTCCAATCCGTTGCATTGACAAGAAAACTCTTTCACTGGAAATATGTCAATTAGAGGGCATATATTGACTGGAATGTGCCATGCAATAAAGCCAACAGAAGCGTCATAAAAGAAATCATTGCGCTTGGTGTTGTTCCTCAGAATTTTGAAAATAATGTTGTGCAGTAGAAGAGCTCTGAAACAAGCAGGCTTTAGAAATTAAGCAACTGAATCGCTTGGTTCAGCAATACAAACATGAACAGAGATGCAATTCCATCATAAAGCGGTAGAGAGGAGAAAGTTGCTTGCCTTGAGGGCCCTGTGGATTATGCCATCATGACCGAGGAGTATCCAAAAGACAAATTGGAATCATTGACATTCAAACACAAGTTATTGGGAGATAAGTATCAGAACCACCCTGAAGTAACACTAGAAAAAACTGAAGCAGAGCGCCTTCCAGAGGAACTTCAGAAGTACCAAAACTTCTTCGAGTTGGGAGAAATAAATGCATTAATTGAAAAGATGCAGAATCTATGAACACAGCTGCAGTACTCCTACGAATTGAATACTTCTATTTCTACCAAAAAATTACGAATGTCTGTACAAAAATCAGAAACCCAAACACATTGAACCTGCTCATTCTCAGGATCTTTGCACCATCTCTGAGGTGCCTACTGCAGTTGAATTCATCATTTGATTACACCTTCCAACCACGTAGCACATTCTTTCTTTCTTCCTGATTTATGACCTCTCTCAAGCTTGACCGCTCTTTACCATTCACCATGAGCCAAGTTGCTCATAAGTTATAACCACTGACTAATTGTCATTTTCTTCTTGCATCACAGGCCTCTCATGATCTTAGAATGCTCCGATACCACATGTTAGCAATGAAAGACAGACAGGAAAACAAATTGAAAAAAATGAATCAATGTGCAGCCTTGTATTATTATCCCACAATGAATGTATAGTGCATCAATACAACCACCCAAGTTAATTGAGGTGTAACCACTTGAACCAATATGGGTGTCATCACTGTAATGTCCCCATTTTTGCGAGCATCAGAGTTCGGTGGATTTAGCCTATTCTTAGCCCTCGTAGGTTAATATGCATGGTTAGAGGGTCTCTTGATGGAGCTTGGCTCAGCTTCAGTTTGTCAGTACTTGATCAGTTGGCTTTCGTTCAGGCTCATTTGGACACTTCTAACCTGAGTTGCTATTTTTAGCAGTATTCAGCACTCAGCGTGGGACCCCTGCTATTTTTGGCAGTATGGATTGATAGCGTTCAGAATCACTTCCTCAGTCGACAGCTTCAGACGGCTCGTGCATCGGATGAATGATGAGAGAGATATTAAAGTTTAAGTGACTTAAGTGATTTATTTAATATTTTGATATTATTATAAAGTTATAAAGTGACTTTATAATAATAAAGTCACTATAACATAATAAAGTGCATTAAGTGAATAATTTAATGTGGGAATAAATCTTTTATCCCACATTGGCCAGGAAGGTGATTGAGCTCTCTTAAAAAAATAATAAAAGGAAAGGCAAGAGCTCATTCTCGGTGTCCAGTTGAATGAATAATATTTTGATTGATTCATCTTGTGGAGCCTAGGGTTTTTGCAGAATAGCCATTGGAGACGAAAACCTCCATTGGAAGCATAACTGAGGGTGTGAAATAACATCTGAAGGGTTGCACTTTGAGGAGGAAGCATTCAGCTTCTTCATTTGGGCATCATCGACAAGCTTTGGTCAAGGGTTTACATTGCATAATCTGAAGACTTTCATGGCAGCCATGGCAGTGAGTTCTAATCTTTCATTCTAGGTGTTTGTTGAAGCAACAAGAACATCCAATTGAAGCGCCCTAGCTGGGAGAACATTCTCAAGACAATGGAGGTCTATTTTGGTGAGTATGCAAATATTTAGGGTTGACTGTAATTTTGTTTCAGTCCCATTGGAATGGTTTGATTTCAATATTTAAGGAAGTGTTTGCAAGTGATAGTGTTACCAAAGGGATTGCCCTTCCTTAGGGAAGATTTGTGACAAGTTTGGAGACCTTTGGAAGGCCATTACAGCTGTAAATAAGGAGGAATATATGACTGTAATTTCTGAGAACAGCCACACTTCCAAGTTCGTTTTGGTCACCTAAGAGGGTTTTCAACATCAAGCATAGTGCCATTTGGAGTGCCCAAGTCCAAGGAACATTTTGTTTATGCCAAAGAATCCAAAGGTTGTGGAGATTATTTCAGATTTGAAGGTTTATCCATGGCAGGTCTGCAACTTTGAAGTGGGGCGATTTTGCATTAAAAGGGTCCAAAAAAATATCAAATATCATCCAAAAGGGGCGCCCAACATTTCCTAACACTTTGGCATTGACATATATTCATTTGGAGGTGGATTTTGGAAGATATGCAAGTCTGATCTGAAGTATACCAGTCTGAAGACAACTCAGAAATCCATAACATTTGAAGGCGTCTCCAATCAGGTTCATTTTGAAATTGTTAACATTGAGTCTTGGCCATATTTCATGAGCATTGTATTAGAAATTTCATTGCAATTAAAGAGATAATAATTGCTGGTGTCATTTGAGAATTTCGATATCATTTATTATCAGCTAGTTAGTTTGCATACCAACTGTTTGTAAAAATGTCAGTTGGCTGTAGGTGTTCATTTCTCAAGCATAGATCATATATATGCATGGAATATTGCCAAAATTAGTTGCACATTCGTGCTAGGTCATTGTTTAGACAATCTAGAGTCTTCTTGCAAGCATTCTTATTGATGTTAAGTAAAGGAAAGAGCCATTAAAGCAAACTAAAATGTTATATCAGTCATATGACCCTGGTATGTGAAGTGTTTGATAAAATTTCCAAGACCAAAAATCAAAAGTTTTCAACCAGATTTGAGCAGGGTCATTACAGTGGTATCAGAGCGGTTTCCTGCCAGCCTGATTGGGTTATTTCAGATCGTATTCAATTAAGCAGTATTGCAACTGTAGAAGAGATCTCTGTTTTTTACAACAACGGTAGTTCCATCACCAAAGTCATATGAACTTGATAGCTACTCTTACAAAAAGGACGACCATCATTGGTATATTAGCATTATTCAAGTCAATACAGTCCTATTAAGAAGCTTGGAGTTTACTTGCAAATTGTTTGTAAAAATGTCTGGGTTGCTGTAGCTGTCAATTATTGTCTTTTTCAGATTTTAAATTGCATTGGAAAATCTGATAGCATACTTAATTGCACTCCCATTATCATTTCAATCATTAGCAAGTTTCAGATTAATTCTCCATGCATTTGAAACAATACATAAAGTTGAAATCCAAAGTGAAGTCAGATTTCAGTTGAAGAGAGTTGCAAGCAATCTGCTTGACAAAATTCTTGAGGCAGAAAATCAGGGTTCTTTTTATCAGATTGGCCATCTTGGACAGCAAAATGGTTGTCATAGCTTCTAAATTTGCTGATGAGATAACGGACGCTTATGAGGAGTACAAAGCACTACCAGATAATATCAAAGAGCTTCTAAACTTCGAACAATATATGGAGCATCGGATAGATTATAACAAGCAAAGAAGAAAACCAAAGAAATGCGAGCAGCCAAGCGTTGAGAGCATGTTGAATGATATCCAGTGGAAACTTAAGCTTTCACAACGAAGATTAACCCATAGTCCGCAGCAGTATGAGGATTCCCTTTCAAGACGAACCTCATCACGAAGTAAAAATGAGAGACTTGGTGAAGTATCTAAGAGTCTCTATGATGTGTTTGGGTTAAAAAGAGATAAGTTAGCAGATCGTGATCTTCAACCTACAGATGGACATGGAGTTGAAAATGAAATGGTGGTTGATAAGGAAATTTTACATCAAGGAAATGGTACGGTGGAGCCACAAAATGATAGTAACAACACTTCAGAGGATGTTATCAACCTTGCTAACAGTTCTGATTTTTATGACAGCAGTGATAAAACTTTCCAACAACATGAGACAGCTGTGATTTCACAGGTGCAAGACACTACTATTGAGTTGTCACATGAAAGTACTCAGGAATTGGGTACTAATGATGCATTGTATGTTGATGATTCATGTCATGGTGAGTCTGATCAGCCCCTTGAAAACAAGCTAGAAGATTCATATGTTGATATGGAATCCCAGGATCATGTTTTGGATGGGCATGCAATTACTTTGGGAGTAGAAGTGTGTGAAGATACTGTCATACCAGCAACTTCTACCTTATCAGTTGAGCCACCCTTTGAAGTACATAGCAGCAGTACCTTAGATGTTGAGGTGTGCATGGATGAAAGCACACATGACGCTACTTATCATGAGGAGAGTGATGATGAATCAACCTCATATCATAGTGCATATTGTGAACCGGAAAACTTGTATGGGGGTCATAAGCTACAGAGTCATCATTTGGTTGGGCAACTAAAGGCGAACGACAATATGATTGCCACAACCATTGAGCATTTTGATGTTGCTCGGCAGATGTTAGCTACCTATGGTTGGAGTACTCCTTTGACAGATGAGCACGGTGATAGTGGTTTTTCCCTTGCAGAGATACATGCACTTCGAGAAGCAATTGGAATGATGAAACAAAATTACTTAAAACTACTTGCAGACAGGGATTTTCTTCTCGAGTGGGATTGCATTTGTTATGATGCATTGCAGAGGAAAGAGGAGCAGGTTGATGAGCTCACTCATGAGCTTGAGGTGACTATGGACTCGTTGGAGAGTGCTCAGTTGGCCCTTCAAGAGTCACAGTCACGGTTGGAGGAGCTTACCGTGGAGTTGAGTTTGACACAATTTCCACCAGCTGCAGATACAGTACAGTTATATACAGAGGCAGTTGATGAGGATCTTATCTCCACGAGTTGTAGTGAGGATGTGGTTACATCTATCGCAGATATTGGTGCAGTCAATTCAGATGGGATGAGTGTTTTGGTTGAGAGCTCTTGTGATGACAGTTGATTTTTCCGAGAGTTGTGTGACAGATCACGCCACTACTTCATCGTCGTCACAGGAGATATGTGAGGCATCATCCAGTACAGAGATTTGTACTTATGCTGATTTGTTTCCCCAGGACTATGATGGTCCGCCATTGACAGAGGTGGGAGCATTTCATCTTGACTGCATAGTGAGGAGTGTTTATCACTTCTCCGTTGGTCCACACACGAAGGATTTGATGATGCATCAGTGTGGATTGGCCCCAGAGTTATACCATCCGTTGTGGGATGGGTATTCACCATCTTCAGAAGATGGGATTAGCGGCTGCAAGCGTCCGACTCAGCTGTTTGCAGGGGATTACTTGCAGGGACAGCGGTCAGTTTTACATCATGCTGATATGTATCCAACAGGGTTTGCTACTTCTATGTCAGAGAGTTTTCTTATGGGTACATGGTTACAAGATGACTATGGTGTCAGTTGGCATGATGGCTTGGTCAATAATCACATCCACGAGGGTTTAGCAGAGGACAGGGTGAGATTCAGTGTAGCAGATGCTTCAAGAAGTTCTTATCTCCACATGACAGATGGATGTGAATTCAGATTGTATTGGGATCCAGGTGGTGACAGTTTTGGCACTGAGTATTGGATGGGTCCCATTGTGTTACTTCACCACTCACAACATGGTGAAGTTGGAGGCAGTAGAGCGTAGTGGCAGCCTGAGGATGACAGACACGACAGACTTTCACTATGGGTTTGGGATCCAAGGATAGCTTGCGCAGTTGTGTTTTTGTTGATACTACAGGAGACAGTGATGTGTGGGACACTTCACAGTTCTTATTTTTGGGCCTTCCGGGGAGTTGGGTTTCTTTGCAGTAGAGATTGCTTGAGGACAAGCAATTTCAGGGAGGGCGGATTGTAATGTCCCCATTTTTGCGAGCATCAGAGTTCGGTGGATTTAGCCTATTCTTAGCCCTCGTAGGTTAATATGCATGGTTAGAGGGTCTCTTGATGGAGCTTGGCTCAGCTTCAGTTTGTCAGTACTTGATCAGTTGGCTTTCGTTCAGGCTCATTTGGACACTTCTAGCCTGAGTTGCTATTTTTAGCAGTATTCAGCACTCAGCGTGGGACCCCTGCTATTTTTGGCAGTATGGATTGATAGCGTTCAGAATCACTTCCTCAGTCGACAGCTTCAGACGGCTCGTGCATCGGATGAATGATGAGAGAGATATTAAAGTTTAAGTGACTTAAGTGATTTATTTAATATTTTGATATTATTATAAAGTTATAAAGTAACTTTATAATAATAAAGTCACTTTAACATAATAAAGTGCATTAAGTGAATAATTTAATGTGGGAATAAATCTTTTATCCCACATTGGCCAGGAAGGTGATTGAGCTCTCTTAAAAAAATAATAAAAGGAAAGGCAAGAGCTCATTCTCGGTGTCCAGTTGAATGAATAATATTTTGATTGATTCATCTTGTGGAGCCTAGGGTTTCTGCAGAATAGCCATTGGAGACGAAAACCTCCATTGGAAGCATAACTGAGGGTGTGAAATAACATTTGAAGGGTTGCACTTTGAGGAGGAAGCATTCAGCTTCTTCATTTGGGCATCATCGACAAGCTTTGGTCAAAGGTTTACATTGCATAATCTGAAGACTTTCATGGCAGCCATGGCAGTGAGTTCTAATCTTTCATTCTAGGTGTTTGTTGAAGCAACAAGAACATCCAATTGAAGTGCCCTAGCTGGGAGAACATTCTCAAGACAATGGAGGTCTATTTTGGTGAGTATGCAAATATTTAGGGTTGACTGTAATTTTGTTTCAGTCCCATTGGAATGGTTTGATTTCAATATTTAAGGAAGTGTTTGCAAGTGATAGTGTTACCAAAGGGATTGCCCTTCCTTAGGGAAGATTTGTGACAAGTTTGGAGACCTTTGGAAGGCCATTACAGCTGTAAATAAGGAGGAATATATGACTGTAATTTCTGAGAACAGCCACACTTCCAAGTTCGTTTTGGTCATCTAAGAGGGTTTTCAACATCAAGCATAGTGCCATTTGGAGTGCCCAAGTCCAAGGAACATTTTGTTTATGCCAAAGAATCCAAAGGTTGTGGAGATTATTTCAGATTTGAAGGTTTATCCATGGCAGGTCTGCAACTTTGAAGTGGGGCGATTTTGCATTAAAAGGGTCCAAAAAAATATCAAATATCATCCAAAAGGGGCGCCCAACATTTCCTAACACTTTGGCATTGACATATATTCATTTGGAGGTGGATTTTGGAAGATATGCAAGTCTGATCTGAAGTATACCAGTCTGAAGACAACTCAGAAATCCATAACATTTGAAGGCGTCTCCAATCAGGTTCATTTTGAAATTGTTAACATTGAGTCTTGGCCATATTTCATGAGCATTGTATTAGAAATTTCATTGCAATTAAAGAGATAATAATTGCTGGTGTCATTTGAGAATTTCGATATCATTTATTATCAGCTAGTTAGTTTGCATACCAACTGTTTGTAAAAATGTCAGTTGGCTGTAGGTGTTCATTTCTCAAGCATAGATCATATATATGCATGGAATATTGCCAAAATTAGTTGCACATTCGTGCTAGGTCATTGTTTAGACAATCTAGAGTCTTCTTGCAAGCATTCTTATTGATGTTAAGTAAAGGAAAGAGCCATTAAAGCAAACTAAAATGTTATATCAGTCATATGACCCTGGTATGTGAAGTGTTTGATAAAATTTCCAAGACCAAAAATCAAAAGTTTTCAACCAGATTTGAGCAGGGTCATTACAATCACCCATAATCTCAAGGTAAATAATTAATTATATTTAGGTTGTAATTCTATAGTGTATTAACTATAGACAAAGAACTTAGGATTATTCCAAACATCCACATACCTTTTCAACGCTTCGCAAATAGAGTCTATATGACAAAATTATGACCTGTGGAAGATTGAGATTCAAAACTTCCCTATTATGGTTGAATGGATACCAAATTTTATTTGTTGGGCATTTCAGGTCCTATATGGCAAAATCTGAAAATGCACAAAAGTGACCGCTGACAATTTTTTGTAAGGAATCCAAATATGTGATCAAATCTGAAAAACAAGTGCTTCCAACCTCAGAAATTAGGAAGAATACAAGACATCAACAAAAAATGACCTTTGCACCACAAAAATTGTTGAATATCCTCTTCAGAAAAGCAATTCCATTGAAATGTGAAACACAACTAAACATCGTCCTTTATTTCTGCAAATGCCTTTGTGCACCAAGTGGGGACAAAGGACTAAAATCTAAAACCCTAGGCTTTGGCACCCTATGAGAATTAAGTGCAAGATCCCATAATCAACTAGAAAAGAAAAACCACACATTCAGTAGATCATTCACACAAGAACGCCATGATATTGGTGGATGCCCCTAATGCACCCTATGACACAATATACTCAATATGGAATCAGAATAGAATAAATGATATGACATCTCATTGTATGGATATAGGTGGGGCAAATCCTTTTATTTATACACATATTCCTACTAACATGTAGGGAGAGTAAACACGCAATGGTTGGCCTACCACACCGACACCAAGCCCAAGCGTATACTGCAATATTGGTATCTCAATGGGCCCAATAAAATGGGTTTTATAAGTCTAACACCTACCTAGGTTTTGATGCTAATGTCTTCGATTCCAAAACCCTCACCCTCCTCTAGCAATTTGCATTCTTTCTTGCTTCATGCACTCAGTAGTTTCAAAATGTGATGGAAGGAATAGGGGTTTTCCTCTTTTTATAAGATCTTTCGAGTAGTTGGGTAGTTATTTTAGGGTTTCTTTTATTTGTTTGGTTAATTTTTCATAGTCTTGCACTTTATATTTTCCATCATTATGCACATATAATTTTACATGCCTTTGTGCTTTTAATTTTTCCTTACCCTTTTCTTTTAATATTTTATTATTTTGATTTTTTCCCCAAGTATTCATTTAATATTTTTTGCATAAAAAAGTTGAGGCACTTTGTAATTGAAATTTGCACTTTTATTTGCTGGAATACAATCAACTTCCAAAAAAATCGTGGACAAAAGAATCCTAATTTCAAACAACCTAAGTATAGATCCATAAACCAAGTCTTTACATAGTGACCCATTCAAATTTTCTACTCTTACGAACTCATTGATGAGCACTTTGTTGGTTTTGAAGGGTCCTAACAAAAGAAATTTGAATTTTCCTAGCTTGATTTCTTGTATTTGTTATATTTTAATACAAAGGCACTTGACATGAAATTCAGTGTAGTGGAGGTGTTTGTCGTGTCGGATACTTTGCATGATTTACACTTTTCAATGATCCTTGTTGGCACCTTTGGATAAATAGAACGATCTTCTTGGATCCATTTTGGGCATTTTCTTGGTCCATGGTTTTATACCCATTGTATTGTATTGGTAGTTTCACAACCCATGGTTTTATACCCATTATATAGTGATACCTTTGATAGTTTCCTATTGATGTGCCTACAATACTCACACATGCATTAAGGTAAAGTAGAACTATGAAATACTTTATTTTATTGTAAACGGTGGAGTTAATACGATAAGTGAAGGTTGTTGTGCTAGTTTTTTAACCTAAAACAATTTTCCTAGGTGAAAAATATCTTGTATTGTGTGTGCACCATTTTTCCTTTCTATTATAGTTTAAGATTTTGTTAGCATTGCTTCTACTATATAATTTTATCAGTATTGTTCTCTTCATGTGGTGAACAAATTTTTTTCACCTTTGTGTTATCTCGATCATACATTGTGTTGTGATTCTTCTCTCAACCATCTTGTTCAACTAGATTAGCTGCTATTTCAGCCATTCGTGGTCTTCAAGCTTAATTTTAACTACAAACTCATAATGAGGCACTCCATCAGTCCAACAACTTCCTACCAATACATCATCTAGAACAAAGAATGCCTTGTGGTCAATTTTTAAGTTGTTCAGTAGGTCCATAACAATGTACGTAATATTTACTCCCAGTTTGCACTGTCAATGCTACATGACTTTTGGATCCTTGCCACAAGAACCTTGTTGGTTGCTTTTTCCTAATCGTTGGTCATTGGATAATATAAATTGTACGGAGAATGGAATATTTTTAAACTTTGTGGTGAGGTGCCTTATTATTTCATAGAAAATATAGCCACCTCTATCAAATGTAATATTTCTTGGGATGGAGAATCGAGTGACTATCTACTTGTATATGAATCAAATGGTGCTCCTCATTAAGTTTCTTGGGAAATATCTAGCCTCTGTCCACTAGGTAAGATACCCTGTCACCATCACAATGTATGCACATCAGTGAAGTCAACTCACCTTCAAAAGATCGATGAAGTAAAGTCTTTACCACTCAAAAATACTATTGAGTTTAGGACAACCATGTGGAATCAAGTCATTCTTCAATTGTTTTATTGTCCTCTCATAAGTATTGCATGTCTAGACGCATTCCTTGGCGTCTCTGAACGAGTAAGCCCCCATAGTCTAGCCAACAACACCTTTTGTGATGTCACATCCAGTCTCATGCGACTTCACACAAGTCCATGAGATTCTTATAATACATCAAATATTTCCTCCTACGTCACAGACATTGAGAGCCCATGGTGAGGACTGCTCTTGTACAAAAGTGAGTTAATCATTTGAAAAGTCTCCAAATTCAACATAATCTTCTTTTCTCCAGTTGCATGTCATCAAGAAATAAATTTGTCGATAAACGAATCCCAATGTTATCATACCACAAGGGTAAGATTACAATTTGAGAAAGGTAGTGTAATGTCCCTTTTGGGGCAGAATTAGAACAATTTGGGTTTTCTAACAAACCCTAATAAGAAATGTGATTTTCTGATTTTTTCCTTTCAAACTCTAAGCAATTAAAAATTCAGAATTCTAAATATGCCAATTTAGGGCACAAATACAATATTGTATTCACCACAATACTTGACAAAAATAATAAATATTACAGCTGGAATAGGACCTTCAAATCTGATTTTTTTGAATTAAATATATGGCAAAAAATTGCAATAAAATACCAGCTGCAATTATGATTGAACAAACTCCTCAAACCCTCAACAAAACAATTCCAACAAGCAATTCAATGCTTCTAAGAGATTCGATGCCTTAGAAAAAGTATCCTAGGGGTTCACTGCCCTCACAAAAGCCTCCAAAGTGGTTCACTGCCCTAGAAAAGGGCCTCCAACAGCCGTGTCTCACAAACTCTTCCAGTCCGTTATGCTCCCCGCAAAAACTGTCCTAGAGGTCCGAAACTGTCAATTTCTGCTCGAGGTAACCCTCGAAATAGAGTTACCCCACTGAATATTAATAGTTTTCGTCCTTACTTCAGCCTTCCAATGAAGGGTTTTGTCTCCAATAGATGCAAGTCAAGCAAAAAGTGCTCAAGCTTATGATTTCAATTGACAAGAATAACATGATGCTTCAAAATGAACCTCCTTCCCTTTTTATATCATTTCCCTCAATATACTTTCTAAATTAAGGACTGACTTATATAAAATTAGAGAAGTCCTTTTATTTATTATAACTTCATTTAGAAAGAAGTTGTTGACAAGTTACTTTTTAGCAACTTGAACAAAGAACCAAGTTTCCCTTGTATTCCCTTTTAGCCCCCCGGAGGTCAAATAGGGCCAAAGGTATCCTCAACGAGCTACCCTTGAAAAGGGGACATGACAGGTAGACATATTAAAACTCACTAACACCTTCGAGAAACATGTGAGACCATATCCTTGATAGTTGCTCTGTAATAACATGACTCTTATCATGTCGAACAATGATTTTGGAAGTAAATTCCTCCAAGAGTAGAATCCAACAACTCAACGTGCCCATGGATCACTAGTTTGTTTGCCATAATAGGAGTACCTAGTTGTCCAAATAGAAGACAAAAGAATTTTCCAAAAGATAGCATTTGAATAATAGTTAGTATACTTGGTGAGTGCTAAGTGAGTATGCGAGTACTCATTGGAATTTTTGCCTTGCGAGTATATTCCACTTATACTCGGGTTTTTCCAGCCGAATTTGTGCAAGTTTTTGCATAGTACTTGCTGCAAGTAATCGCAAGTACTATGCACAGACTCGTGCCATAGTGCCATGCGCATTTGACACACAGAAAAAACATTGAAAAACACAAAATCCTTTTTAAGTGCGCACACCCCCCCAACACGCTCTCATCACACAACATTTGAGAATTCTTTGAGTGAATTGGAGGGAGTTTGTAGTGGATTTTTAGAGCAAATTTGAGGAAATTCGATTTCTCAGTTAGTTTTTTTTCATTTTCCCCAAGCATGTAAATTCTTTCTAAATCATTAATATTAGGTTTCTAAACATTTTTAATAAATTTGCATGCATCCTATTCAATTCCATAATTCTTATTCATGAGTTATGCTAGCTTTTCATAATTTATGAATAAAATTGCCGATTTTTTCCTATTTATAGGGTTTAGTTTTAAAATTTATGGTTTAAGTTTTTTTTTAGATGCCATTTTTAATTTTTTTTGTATACATAGGGTTTAGTGTTTATATTTACAACTTTATGGTTGAAGTTTTTTTTTAAATACTATTTTTAATTTTTAATTTTATATTTAAACATGTTGCAGGGTAACCGTTAGCATACAGTGGCATCCAATGCCTCGTTAGGGTCAAAATCAACAAGTGGTAGTTGTCCTGCTAAAAGTCGTACCGCCACTTCGAAGTATGTCATACCTGGACCGTCCCGGGGGAGTGTGATTTGCAAGCTTTGATCGAAGAAGGTTTTTGGAGGTGTCGATCGCCTTAAGCACCATATCACATGCATTCTTTGCCGCAATGTCACATCGTGTACCAATTCCATGAAAAAAGCAAAATGAGAGATGAGTGCAAAACTTGCATTGTTGGATGAGAAGAAACTAGAGAGGGCAAGGGTACAAGCGGTCATAACAACAACCATTAATCCTGCATTGGCAACAAAAATTGAGGTAGATATGACAGAGATTGTGGCTCTAGTTGTAGTCCACAAATACGAGGCACATCCACCTCATCTAGTTTGAGCAAAGGTTAGTTACATAGCTTTTTATGCCTAGAAACATACCTTGGACACAACTTGTGCTACAAGGTACAAAATGAAATAGGGAGATGCACGAAGAAGCATATAAGACATGCGAATTTTTTGTACTACAACCTTCCCTTCAATGTGGTGAACAGCCTGTCCTGGGAGTATTTGGTGATGACATCAATAGTTGCAGGGAAGGGTACAAGGCACCCGCTCCAAAAGACTTAAGTGGGATGTTGCTCCAAGATGTTGAAGATGCAAAGTCAATTATGGAAAAACAAAGGATGTAGTGGTGAAAATTTGGATGCACCATTCTTTTAGATGGGTGGATGGATGGAAGGACTTGAACCCTCATCAAACTTTTAGTGGCTTCAAATGGTGAGATGCTATTTTTGAAGTCAATTGATGCCTCTAACAAAGTAAAGAATGTAGAAACTTTGACCCTAATACTCAAGGAGGTTGTCTTAGAGGTGGACATTGAGAATGTGGTGCAAGTTGTTGACAATGCAGTAGCATATGTGGTAGTTTGGAGACTGCTTAAGGAGAGGCATCCATCACTCTTTTACATGCCTTGTATGGCCAATTGCCTTGACTTTCTTTTGGAGGATATAGGCAAAATTGATTGGGTAAGACTGGTTGTAGAAGATGCCAAAAACATTACCGAATACATTTATAATTACCCTTGGGTTCTCAGCTTGATGAGAGATCACACCAAGAGGAAAGAGCTTGTGCGAGCAGGTGTCACAAGGTTTGCAACTAACTTCCTAATGCTGCAAAGTATTTGTAAGTTGTTGATACCACTGAAACAGGTATTTTTGAGTCAAGCATGGCTAGACTCAACATACTCAAAGAAAGTTGTTAGAGAGAGGACCACAAAGACAGTTTTTGATGATGCCTTGTGAAGAGAGTTGTAGAGATCATTAAGGAAACTTCATATTTCAATTTAAATTTTAAGTCGATTCCTTTATTTTCAAATTTTTAAAGTATTTACTTTATTTGTAACTTTTTAACTTTGTAGGTGTCGAAGACTTTGGTGAGGGTTTTACACTTGGTGTATGGGGAGCAAAACCCAATGTGATATATTTATGAGGCCATCAATAGAGCCAAAGAGGTCATCCAAAACTTTTATAGGGGGGATAAAGGCAAATTTGATCCAATTTAGCACATAATTGATCGAAGGTGGAACAATCAACTCCACCAATCCATTCATGTAGTGGGGTACTACCCTTATCCTAGGTTTTTCTACTCTGATGGCTTCACAGAAGTTAATGGGGAGGTTATAGAGGGCCTCTCAACATGCATTGAGAAGATGACCCCTGAGGTTGAGGTGAGGGACCTCATTATTTCTACAATGTCCCTTCTTGGGACAAATTAGAACAATCTGGAATTTACAGCAAACTCTTATACTGAAAATATGAAATTCTGATTTTTATATTAAAACCCTTATAAATGAAATTATAGAATTATAGAAATTTCTCATATTTACAACAAATTCTGATTTTTGCAACAAACCCTTAAATCTAAAAATATAAAACTTTTATTTTTTGATAAAAAACTGAAAATAGGGATTTTATTGGAATAATGGTAGTTTTCGATTACAACAAAATGCAAAAATTATTTATGACATAACTGAACATGAAAGTGGAGAATTTAATCGGAAAACTCCTAATGTAATGTTAGCCCTAGATATATAACACTAGCCCTAAAAATTCTTCCAAAAACATGAAGTCAACCCTAATATTGATGCCCTAGCATAGATCTAGAACTTCCACATTGCCCTGATTATTTGATTTAGCTGATTTCTGATATAGACTAGATTTGAAGCACAAATGTAGTCCCTAGATGGAACCACCACATAAAACTTGAGGGCTTTCGTCCCCAAGTCTTTTGCACTGAAGGTTTTTGTTCTTTGATGCTTCACAAGAGGGCTTTCATCCTTTGAAGCTAAATGTTGAAGCAGAATGCTCAAACTCACAAAAGATACTCTCCAAAGGAACCCAACGCCCCTTTTATAATTTTATTTTCACCTTTTACTGAGGCAACACCCATATAGCAACATTCCACTTCTATTTTGTTGTTCACTTGTTTTATTAAAAATATATAAACTTTTTAGTAAAAAAACATGAGTTGTCTTTTTATACATAAAATTACTTTTGGCCAACTTAAGTTAAATTATTAATTTATTTGCCTTGCATCACCTCTTTAACCTTCGAGAAAGGCAGAATAGGCTAAGGGTCTTCTAACTTATTCAGATCAAAAAAGGGGACATGCCAATTTTAGAGTTGCAAAACTACAAGCAGGCTAGGGGAGGCTCTTTTCTTTGGCACTAGCTATCTGAGGGAGATCGACATAGACACTAGGTAATAAAAATTGAAGTCTTTACTTATACTTTATAAGTGACAAATTTATAATTATTAATTAATTACAAATTTTTTAATATCTTTTTTGCAGGGTCGTGGTGGGAAGATTGAGGTGGAAATACCCCAAATATTCAAAAGCTAGCCCTCTGAATTTTATATCAACTTTGTAGCGATCTCGAATGTGAATGCAACTAGAGTTTGTTTGACATCGTTCACATGAAGCGCAGTAAGTTGACTCAACGACACCTCAATGACCTAGTTTTTGTGTAGTACAACCTTCAACTTAGCATAAGAGAGGTGGATAGATCATAGGAGCCTATTGATTTGGATGAGATTGATCCCTACAGTGACTGGATTGTGCAGGATGAGGAGACCCCCTTGTTCATAGAGGACAAGAATTTGATTTCGAGAGGCAATGGAGGGCGTAGGTAGTGGTACAACACAAGCAGGAGAAATTGGATTGAATGACATCCTTATAGATATTATCAAACATGAGGCACCTGAGGCAGAGGAGTTGTTGCCATCTGGTGCTAGGGTGGAGCTGCAAGCGCAACCTTCTAGGCAAAGCGAGGAACTGCCACAGAGTATGAGGACTAGAACCTCTCAATCTTCCATATTTTTCACTAGAACAAAGAAGAGGAAATTGTAGATTCTTGTAATTTGTAACTTGCATCCATATGCAATTTGAAACGTCCCTTTTAGGTAATTTTATAAACCATGAATCCTTTTCAATATTGAACATCAATCAAATATTAAAACAACCCACATGCAATATTGATATTGAAAACCCACTTGAAACTTCACTGAAATCCTTATTGTATTGAGATGAAGGCATACAAAATACTGGTAATGAAGAAACAAGATAATAAATTGGACTTGCAATACGGAAATTCCAAATCTGATAACAACCCAACTGTAATATTTTATTCAATGTGGTGTCTACACTTTTAATACTAAAGAAACATATAAATAGAGCAATAAATTCAAAACAACAAACCCTTGTCAAACTTACAATAAAAATACCGTGTACAATAACAAAAACCCTAGTACAGTAGCGATTCACCAAGTCAAGGTACACCGGTCTATGAAAACAAATCGTAGGGCTGCAAGGAGAGATGGCGTTGAGCTGAAGGGTGGTATGATGGCCCTGAATGTGGTTTAGAGACCACACAACACCCTGAATTATGAATTAAACCTCACACAACAAATTGTAGAGGGAAAACTCCAATGCAACAACTAATAGGGTAGAAACCCAAATGCAACAGGGTTGAGCTAGAAGAAACCCAATGCAATAGTTTGCAAATACTTCAAACCCTTAAAGTATTGGAATTTGATAGCAATCGTTAGCCACACTGAAACTGGATTTTAATCAAGATTTATAAGCCCAATTATGATTCCCAAATAGAATCAACTCAATGGGTTAGAATTTTTTCGTCCTCCAAACCTGTCTATCAAAGGGTTTTCGCCCTCAGATGAAAATATTTGAACACAAAGCTAACTCTAGAATAGGGTTTTCTTTTCAAAGATGAATAATGAATAATGACTCTTTTGAGCCTAGCTCATCCTTTTATAACTTTCTCTTTTCCAATTTACCCTAAAAGTATTTAAAAATACTTTTAATAAAACATTATTTTTCATCCACTTGATAATAATTACTTTTTGACTCTCTTAATAATAATAATAATACACAAGTGTCCTTTTTATGTTGTAAAATAAAAGTGACTTAGGACAACTTAAAGATTTATTATTAAATTATTTTCCTAACTTTATTCTTTAGCCTACGGGAAATAAGGAATAGGCCATGGGTCTTCCAGTCAGTTAATTCTCAAAAGGGGACATGACAGTCCGCCCTTTCCAAAATTGTTTGCCCTCAAGTAATTGCAAATTCAACACTCCAACTTGGTTGCACATCTCTTCAATGCCAGGATCCCAAATTATCCTTGGGAGTTTGCTAGTCCCTCTGCCCAATTTCTTTGATTGGAAGACTTCAATTTCTTCTTCTGATGCAACATCCTCGAATGGCTCTGTTTATTGATTGGCATCCTCCTACAAAGTCTTTGTAGGCTCAGATTGGTTTAATTTAGTTGTTTGTCTCGGTCATGTAATCTCAAACTTACCCAGTAGCTGCCTTATGTGAAAGATGAGCTCGCCAGGTAAGGTAGAACCAAATGGAGATACGCTTAATTTCTATTCTAATTAAGTAATGTATACTTTTTTTAACTCTAGATTCTTATTTAATTTGTTCAAGCTGTAAATAAGCTCAAGATTCTCATCTGTCAGTTACTTACAATCCCTCTCAAGATTGTTCATGTCTCATTTCAAAGTCTCCAAATACTGATGCAGATCTTGTTGTGATTCATGTCTTAATTTTGCGACTTTTGTCAAAGAACATTTACTTGCAAAACCAAATATTTTTTCCTTCAGTGTCCTGATCTCTTCTTTTTGATATGACAACGTTTGCATCTACTCAACATTTGAAAGTTTCTCATGTGCTTCATTACCTTGGTCAATCAACATTTTATTAATCTCATGCATTGTAGGTGAAAATTGTTGACTTAATACCTATACATTTTGTACGTTCAAACTGAGATTTTTATTAAGTTCCTTTTTATATATTCCTACATTTCTAGAACATGTTTGACATCTAGTTCTATCATTTGGACATTATATATCCTGTGTTCAACATCTGATCTCAATTTTTCAACCTCTATCTTGATATTGTCTCTTTCAACCACAACATCAAAGAATTTGGCACCCAATTCTGCATATTGTCTCATCTCTTCAGCTTCTTGTTCTGAGATATTCACATCATGATTTCTTTCCCTTCCAAAAGCTTTTCTATCTCAACATTCTACTGCTCTATTGTTTCCTCTAGATCCTATAGAGTAGAAACCAGATTTGTATTTGCTTCTTGAATTTTGTTGAGTTGTAAGCTCAAATTGGCATTAGATTCCTTATGAAGTTTTATCTCATCCTCAAACTCTTTAGTCATATGCCTTGCATCTTGTGCTTCAAACTTTGCATTGTTTGCACGCTTTTCGCTCTTTATGTAGTTCTGCAGTGCTGATTTTAACCGCTCAACCTCCTGTTTAAAACTCTCTCGCTACATTTGCATTGTTAAAAATTGCATTTCCATTGCTTTGTGATGTCGTTGTTGTTTAGCAAGTTGTTGCTTCAAAGTTTCAGTTTCTAAAATAAAGTTTTGTGCCTTTCTTTCCCACATCATAGATTCCTTCCGCGACTTGGGAGCAAATATCTAAACACCACAATACACTTATTTGGAAAAATTTGAGAGAGGGTATGAAAGCCTCTCTCAAAGTGAGAGGGTATGAATGTCTCTCAGTACCAAGTATCTAATTGCCTGGGCAATTCATGCTTCATGAGAGTTTTTCTTAATTGTGACTACCTTTATTTTTCTAGGCATCACAAACCATCCGTCAAATGTAAGGTTCAACGCCATGGATTGAGGATCCGGTGATGATTGGTTCATGAATTGCAACCACTGAACTTCCACAACCCGGTTAGCATTCATAACATATTCAGCGATAATGATTTTGAACTTATCTAGTGCTCCACGGGGACGCATCCCCCCCCAAAATCCACACATTTCCAGAACGGAGACGTTCCCAGGACATGGGGACGTCAGGGGGACATCCCCCTGCTACCCTAAATCGCTGCCTCAAACCGCCACCATTTCCCTCTAAGAGGTGACGTCTCTAGGGCATCCCTTCAAAAAGGGGGTGTCTGGGGGACTCTAGGACGTCCCTGGGATGTCCAAGGGATGCCCAAACGTCCCTCAACCCCCTAGGAACTATGCAGGCATCTCCCGCATTGGTGGATGCCAAAAAGACATTTTTAAAAAATATTTAAAAAAAAATTGGTTTGTAAGATCTCTACCCTAAACCTAATTGCTAATGGGTCCCACCCCCAACCCAAGGCCTCCCAAAAACTTATAAAAAGCCCTATCCCTTTCATTCCAAATCACACATGTTGACCATTTTGGTCTTACAAGCCAAAATCAGTCTCCTTCCTTCCCTACCACTCTGAACCTCAGTCTAGTCATGCACCCACCTTCTGCAAAATCTCCTTTTCTTTGCAATAAGCCTTGTTCTTATAGAACATTGAAAAATCTAAGGCCCTGTAGGGTTCGATTCAGTATGGAGCTTTTCGCTTTGAGCAAATGCCTTAGACAAAGAGTCTCTTACAAAGCTCCGAAGGTTAAACAGCCCTTGCGGAGGGCAGATGATGAGCAAGATGGGCCATTGCAAAAGATCCGAAGGGTAACTTTGGACTTGATTTACCCTTGCGGAGGGTAGCTGGTCAAAAGGCCGAAAGGTGAGTTCCTTCGAGAAGAAAGACCAAGGCAAAGAATTCCTTCGGACTTTCTGTCCGAAGGAAATTCGTAAGGCAATAGCAAAGGATTTCTTCGAACAAAATGTCTGAAGAAAATCCATGAAGTGAACAAGGCAAAAGGAAGATAGCCAAAGACAAAAGTTGATTTTCTTCGGGCAAAATGCCTGAAGGAATTCCTTCGGACATTTTGTCTGAAGAAATTCACAAGGCATAGACTATCCTTTCGGAAGGAGAATTCCGCGGAAAAAATTCACAAGGCAAATCTTTCGGACAAAAAGTCCAAAAGAATTCCTTCGGACTTTTTGTCCGAAGGAATTTGCCCGAAGAAAAGAGCCGACGGAAAGAAACAAGCAAGGAAACAAACAATGAATTCTTTCGGGAGAAAATCCCGCGGCAAAATGAACTAGGCAAATTCTTTTAGACAAAAAGTCCGAAGGAATTCCTTCGGACTTTTTGCCCGAAAGAAAAGACTTAGCACTAAAGGAAAGATTTGAAGACTAAGGCTGCCCGAAGTACCCCGAAGGGCAGGTGCCCTTGCGGGGGGCTCTTGGCGACTGCGAAAGGGACCTTTCTCAAGGCCCGAAGGGACTTCCCTTCGGGAGGTTTTAAAGACAAAAGCCTGACCAAAGGAAAAAGCTGAAGGAAAGGGTAAGCCGAAGGAATTCAAAGGGGTGACGGGCCCGCAAACGTCAAATTGGGCATCATGAACTAGCCGTTGGAATCCGGACGTCAGATGACGTCCCCGAAGATGTCAAATTAAGGACAAAGGAATAGCTATTGATTTTGAAAAGCTTAAGGACAGGCCGCAAGTGAACTCAACGACCCGTCGAGAAGATAGCCCGAGTGCTCACAAGGTCAGGAAAAGACAAGGCCAAGAAAAGACAAAGCCAGGAAGGGACAAAAATAGCGAGGAAAGACGGAACAAAGCAGAGAATCCAGAACCTGGCCACGCACACATATGACAACATCTGGAATGTTCCAAAAGACGCACCCAGCTAAGCACAGATATGGACAAAACAATCCAAGTGGCAAAAGAAGGTGTCGGCACAAGGAGTTATTCCAGCGGTTGATACAGTCTTTGCCAAGTGGTCATCAAGGAGCGCGAACAGTGAAGACACGACCTGTTTTTCCACACTTTGCATTGATGAGCAGACAAACCGCATGAATATCTTGAAAGAGCGGTCTTGTTTGCAAAAAAGAGGCGCGGCTCATGCTTTCACATTAATGTTTGAACGCCAAAGTCAAAATGACCGCTGACACATCATCCTTTTTCAGCGGCTTCCTCTTCCCAACGCTCTCAATGCACATGGGCCAACTTGTAAAAAGGCACCAAAGTCTTTTCCAAAGGGACGCCTTTACTTCCTCTTTCTCTATATATATTGTAACTTCTCATTTGAGAAAAGAGATCTCTCAGCTTGTAAGGCGGAGCCCTGCCGAAATTTACCTTGAATAAAAAAGAAGCAATTTTGCCTCCATTTGAGCTTCCACTTTTGCATATGTCTATGGCTTTGTCTTGTGTTAAGTCATTTTCCCTTATGCTTTCACAGACGATTTCAGCATGTCTACTGTATTGTGAGTTCTTCTTTTGCAGGTTAGCCAGAAGTGTCTAAAGCAGAGTATAAGCGCATGTGAACAGGCTGCCATAGTGTGTCTTAGAACACCTCTGGTAGTTCTTCCTCCCTGTATCTCCAGAGGACCCCTAGCTCACTGATGCAGGAGAATTTCTCATATAAAATGAAGTGTACATCAGCTTGTTCTTGGTGGAAAGTGTATGCTCAAGCTAAGTAGATCGAACTTTTTTGGTGCATCACCCTCTTAGTTTAGGTTCTGTTTCAGTTCTTTCTCTCTTTTCAACCCCCCCATTATATATATATATATATATATATATATACATATATATATATTAGCAAATGTACTGAAATAAATCAGAGATGCATCAAAGGAGCTAGCCCTTATCTAGAGACTCTCCCCTCAGTTTTGCCAGACCCATAGGCAAGAGAGGAGTTTCCATTGTACCGCGTGGAAGACAGAAGCTTAGCCTTCTGTCAAGGGTGCAATCCACAGCGTCAACAACACAAAAACTTCATTGAGTAAAGTAGAGAGCTGAAAGTAGAGGCAACAAGCTAAGAGGGAGAAGTTTGCAAGAGTGAGAGAGCATTAGGAGAGATAAAGTGAGATCAAGAAGAGGATAGAGAAGCCAAGAAGACTCAAGACTCTTCAAGTTCATCATTTGAGACACAAGGTAGGCCCTATCACTATGCATTTGATTCTTTGAATTTTTAATTTTTTGTTTCATTTGTAAATTGTATTGTTCTTTGATTCATGATTCATTTCTAAATTGAAAATTGTTACTCTAGTCTTCACAGTGATTAGATATGAGGATGCTAATGCACCTACCCTTGGAGAGGTGTATGAATGCATTGATACTATGCTTGATCAAATGAAGGTTGTTGTATGAGAGAAGGACCCCACATTGCAATTCTACACATAACATATTTAGCCAATCATTCATCACAGATGGAAGAAACTCAACACTCCCTTGCACATGGCTGCCTATGCATTGAACCCAAAGTGGTATGTGCAAAGGCTTGGTAGAGTTACACCTATACAAGATGCTGAGGTGAAGGCAGGGTTCATGAAGGCCATTCAGAAAATGTACGATTCTACAGAGGCCAGCATCATTCATACTAACTGGACAAACTTTGCCACTCTTAGGGGATATTCATAGGAGGCCGAAATGGATAGGAAGACAATGGCATAGGAGGAACCAATTTTGTGGTGGACTTTGCATGGGCCTGCTTCTTTGACTACCGATCTAGCCATTCGTTTTCTGTCCCAGGTTTCTAGTTCTTTTGTTGCTAAGAGGAACTGGTCTACTTATAGCTTCATCCACTCTGTTACGAGGAATAGACTTACCTCTAGGAGGGCAAAGAAGCTTGTGGTTATACATAGTGTCTTGCATCTCATTGACTGCAACATACTTACGTACAAGGAGAGTCTAGTGGCCAAATGGGATGTAGAGCTAGAGGAGCCAACACAGATTGATGATGATGCTAGACAGACAGGGCTGGTTGGTATTGGTTTGGAGGAGCTTGAGCATGTGGAGTCTAGTAGTTATAGTGATGAGGAGTTTGGCCAGAACTTTGGGGATGATTAACCATTGACTCATTAGTATTTAGTATTTTGTTTTTGAACATTGTTGATAATTGATTGTAATCATGAATCATCATTATGCTATTTTGAAAATTCTAAATCGATATTTTGATTTTGATTTTCAATGTTCAATGTTCATTGGTTCAATGGTTCAAACTTGAAACTTCATTGTTAAAACTTAAATGTTAAATTGTTGATGTTCAATGCAATATACTTATTCCTTATACATCTTTTTATAACTATTTTTTCAAGTAATATATGTATTTGCACCACTCCCCCGCCGCTGCCCTTGTCGTCCCCAAACATAGGCCCCCTATTCCCCCGTCTTAGAAACCCATCCCCGCATCCCCCTGTCCCCCCATCAGGAAACTCCATGGAACTATGAACTTATCACAACTTTTAGCCTACCTATTGTTGAACACAACTATCTACTGAGAGGGGGGGTGAATTAGTAGATCAACTAAAAACTAGTTCTTTAACCTTTTAATGAAGATACAAAAACAAATGCATAACAAAGAACAAATGTAGAGAGCGCGCACACACACACAAAAACACAGTACACCAGATTTATACGTGGAAAACCCAAAGGAAAAAACCACGGTGAGAATAGCTGCTAGAATCTACTGTTCTAATCTAGCCTCACAGCTAAATCACCTCACTGACAAAACCACATTGGTTACATTCAAAGACACCTATCCTTAGGAGACACCAATCCCCTAACTGAACACCAACTCGGTTTAACCTTACTGGTTACAAGATTTAAGGGCACCAACCCTAAGGAGACTCCAACCTCCTAACTGAGCATCAACTTAGTTTGACTGACGGCACCAATCAATAAGAACTATGGAGCTACAACTCCAGTATACAAGATAGATTCACAAATGAATCCAGTTCAGTTTCTTTGTTACAAGTCTAGTCTGTAACTGGTCACTCTTGGCTTATTCTGTGTATGCCTATTCTTCTTCTCTACTCAATCTCTACACATTCTCTGTGTGCTCTTTCTTCCTCTCTACCTTACTATGTGTCCCGCTGTCTTTCACTCTATGTTTGCATACATCCTGAGTTGACACCCTTCGAATTTTCTTTGATGGCACTTTTCAGTTTCAACAACAGCGGCAGCAGCCCATATTCTTTATCTGCGTATGTCTAGATATGTTTTGTTCAGACACGCTTCATTCCCTCTTTTTCTTCTAACTTTTACTCTGTTTGTATATGTCTCTAATCAACAGTCTTTTACCCCATCTGCATGTCTCTAATCGACAGCCTTTGACTCACTCTCAGAATTGTGATGGCAGCAGCAGTAGTGGCAAAAAGCAAATTACAATGTTCAAGATGTCGTTTATGTATAGACAATGAAGCTTAGGGTTTTCTATCTCCAAATGCGTTCACACTTCAGCTGCAATTAACTGGTTCTCATTAAAAGCGACTCTGACATATGCGTATTCCCATGTCTCGATTCATGCATCACACTTTAATTCTCAGATCTCTTTTCTATTTTTGGCAACTGCTAGATTCTGGTCATAACTGCTTCGTTTCTTTAATCGAGGATTGCTCTTGAGCTCCGTGTAGACTCGAGTTCATCACCAGTTCTACCTGTTTCTTTACTGACCGTTAGAACATATTAAATGCGGGCCTTTTATTTCTTTCTTCGCACCAATTCTGATCTCTTTCATTAACTGTCGAGCTTCTTTCTGCATCTCACTATCTCCTATATCATTGGGTCGCTTTCACTCCTTTTGATTATCTCAAACATGCTCGATCTTTAGCTTTCCATTGTGCCGTTAACCATCAATCACCTTTGCTTTACTGACTTTACCTCGCTTCGTTGGATCTTTCTAATCATGCTTTCCATGTGCCATTTGATCTCTGAAGAGACACGATCTTTATCTTGGCTTTGGTCGTTAAACTTTGGCATGTTGATCTCATCTCGTTTTCTTTGGCTTCTTTGAGATGCTTTTGCTCCTTTGATCTCTTCAGACTTGCTCGACTTTTAACATGCCTTAAAGCTTCTTCCGAGTTACCCTTCAGAGACTTGTAATGGTCCTTCGGGACTTTTGTTTGTGGCACATACCCTTCGGAGCTTATCATTCGAAACAATTGTTTCAGAGTTTTTGTCTCGGACAATTTTTCCAACAAAATGCTTCGGGTCAATTTTCCCGACAAAATGCTTTGAGACTTCCCCGACAAAATGTCCTTCGGAACTTTTGGCATGTACCCTTTGGAGTTTTTCACAAGGATCTTTCGAAAACTTTGCAAGTGTCCACATATCCTTCGTGTTTTTTATAACAGTCCTATTGACCATTTTGGTCTCCTTCCTTCCCTGCTGTTCTGAGCCAGTTCAAATTTTGGTTGCACAAGTTTTTTGGCAGATGATGAACCAGTTCAAAGAATGCAATGTTTCTTACAAATCTTCTTCAGACCATTGAACCATTTAATCGGTTGGTTCACTCAGTTGGTTCATTGGCTTGGTTCAATCGGTTGGTTCACTCAGTTGGTTCATCGGCTTGGTTCAATCGGTTTGGTTCAATCAGTTGGTTCACTCAGTTGGTTCATCGGCTTGGTTCAACGGCTTGGTTCAATGAGTTGGTTCAATGTTTGGTTCAAAGGGATGGTTCAAGAAATGGTTCAATCGGAAAGTTCAAAGGAGTCTTCCAAAAGCCCGAAGGACAAGTGCCCTTGTGGAGGGCACTTAGGTGACAAAAGGACCTTTGTGACTTTTTCGAAAGGCAATTTTAGAGACCAAACAGCCCTTGCGAAGGGCAGGTGATGAGCCAAATGGACCATTGCAAAAGTCCGAAGAGTAGCTTTGGGCTTAAAGAACCCTTGCGGAGGGCAGGAAAGCACTTAAAGAGAAAAAAGACCAAGGCAAAGTATTCCTTCGGACTTTCTGTCCGAAGGAAATTTCCGCAAGGCAAAGATAGAAGGAAAAGCAAAGAAAGAATTTCTTCAGACAAAATGTCCAAAGGAATTCCTTCGGACATTTTGTCCGACGAAATCCTTCGGAAGAAAATCCCACGGCAATAAAAGACAAGGCCCCTTCAATAAAATGACTTTCTTCGGACTTCTGTTCGAAGTAATTCCTTCGAACAAAAAGTCCGAAGAAATTCGGAGAAATAGCTGCGGGAAAAAAACCCGAAGAAGTATTCCGAAGGTCAAAGGAAGTGATCGAGATAATTCTTGCGAACATTTTGTCCGCGGCAAAAATGGCCAAAAGGAAAAGCCCGACCGAAGGGGAAAACCAACCCGAAAGCAAGCGGAAAAAACATGAAGGAACATTTCCTTCGGACAAAATGCCCGAAGGAATTCCTTCGGACATTTTGTTCGAAGGATTTAAAGAGCAAGGCCGCCAAAGGACCCCGAAGGGCAGGTGCCCTTGCGGGGGACTCTCGGCTGCCGAAAGAAAGACAGTTCTCCAAAGCCTAAGGGACACCTTCCCTTCGGGAGGTTCCAAAGCAAAAGCCTGAAGGAAGCAAAAAAGGCCGAAGCAAAGGAAAAAGCCGAAGGAATTGACCAAGGGGCGACAGGCCCACGGACGTCAAAGTTGGGCACCATGAACTAGCCGTTGGAATCCAGACATCCGATGACATCCCTGTAGACATCAAATTTACGGCAATGAAATAGCCGTTGATCTTTAAAGGCTTGAGCGCGGACCCGAATGCATTCAAAGGCCTTAAGGCCAAAAGGAAGAACCGCTGAGAGAAGAGCCCAAGGAGCCAGCAAAGCTGGGAAGATAGCCTCGAGAGCTCAAATTCCAGGAAAAGACAAAACCAACAAAAGACAAAGCTGGGAGAAGACAAAAGTTAAGAATGAACTCAGCGACCCGCCAAAAGGGGAGCCCAAAGAGCCAAGCACAGAAACAGACAAAACAACCCAGGTGGCAAAAGGGAGACGAGTTATTCCTTCAGTTGGAACAGTCTCCACCAAGTGGTCATCAAGGAGTGCAAACAGTAAACGGTGCACCTTGTTTTCTCCACTTTGCATTTATGAGCAAACAAACCGCATGAATATCTTGAAGGAGCAGTCTTGTTTGCAGAAAAAGAGGCGTGGCTCATGCTTTCACATTAATGTTTGAACGCCAAAGTCAAGACTGACAGCTAACATAGCATTCTCTTTCAACGTTTTCTCTTCCCGATGCTCTCAACGCACATGGGCCACTTGTAAAAAAGGGCGCCAAAGTCTTTTCCAGAAAGCGCCAAAGTCTTTTCCTCTTTCTCTATATATATTGTAATCTCTCATTTGAGAAGGGATCTCTCATATTGTAAGGCAAAGCCCTGCCATTTTTCACCTAGAATCAATAAAATACACATTTTTACCTCTATTCTGGTTGGATATATCTTTGAGTGTGTCTGAGTGTTAGTCTTGTGTTCAGTCATTACTTCCTAATGCTTTCACAGGCTTGATACTAATACACCTGGTATAGACAAAGCGCCATTCCTGCAGGTGACAAGAAGAGCTGTATATGGCGCAGAGGTAGGAGGTTACTAGACAGTGTGCTTTCCCTACAGCGCCTATGGTAAGTTCTTTTTTTGTGTTTTTCCATTAAAGCCTCCCTGTCAAGCTTCTTGCAGTCCGGTCCTTTTACTAGTTAAAGTGTATGTATGTGTTCTTATGGTTCAGAGTGTGAGTGTGAGTAGATCAAACTTGTTTGGTGCATCACCCTTTTAGATTAGGTTCTGTTTTTCAGTAATCCTTCTCCCTTTTCACCCCCCCATTATATATATATATGTATTAGCAACCTACTGGAATAACTCAGATGCATCAAAGGGAGCTAGCCCTTATCTAGAGACTCTCCCCCCAGTTTTGCCAGACCCACAGGCAAGAGGGGGGTTTTCATTGTGATGCGTGGAAGATAGGAGCTCAGTCTCTTGTCAAGGGTGCAATCCACCATGTCAACAAGTCCCTTCAGAAATTTTGAATGGTCCTCATACCCTTTGGACTTTTTGAAATGATCCTTTCGGAATTCTTGAACGGTCCACTTGCCCTTTGGATTTCTTGAAATGATCCCTTCGACTTTTTGAAATGGTCCACTTACCCTTCAGACTTCTTGAAAAGATCCCTTTAGCATTTTTGGAACGATCCACTTACCCTTTGGAAGCTTTGTTCGGGTCCACTTGCCCTTCGGACTTTTTGCAACGACCCCTTCGAAATTTTTGTTCGGGACATTTTTTCCAAAAAAGACAACCATTTTTCCGAAAGAATTCTTTCAAGACCATTTCGAGTTCTCCATATTGCTTGACTTATAAGTTCAAAAGAAGTTAAGTCATTCCATAACCCCGATTAACTTCATTAGACCCATTCGGGTTCTTGACGTTGCTCAACTCATAAACATGAAAGAAGTAAAGTCATTCCATAAACCCGATTAACTCTTCCTTGACCCACTTAGGTTCTTCACATTGATTGACTTATAAAGATGAAAGCAATTAAGTCATTCTGAAAACCCGATCAACTCCGCTAGACCAAGTCGGGTTCTCGAGATTGTTTTACTTATTTTATAAGTAGAAGCACTTCACAACCCCGATTTATACCACGTCTATGCAATTCAACCTTTGACATTAATGCATGATAGCACATGCTGCCTTTGACATCAATGACAATTCTTCAGACCTCAATGACTATGTCCAACACCTATGTCTAGAAATATCTCTTGGATCCCATATTATGATGTGTAGGCAGCTTTGGGCAAAAAGATCTATGTGCCTGCTCGTATCAAAATGTTTCCCATGATGGCCAAAGGCATGCGCAATATTATATGTTAATCTATTTAGTGAATTATTTTGTTGACCTTTGACCACAAATGGCGGATCACGAGGATGCAAACACAAGTTACTATTACCTTCTTCCCTCTTGAGGCTGTTAAACAGTCTTTTCCTTAATGTGATATTATTTCCTCACAAATACAGCTCATTACATATGGAGGATATCATGCCAGTGTTGAATGGTAAACTAGCAACTAAATCAAAACCAATATAATAAGAGAGAACCGTTGCTGCCCTATCTAGCATACCATGGACTTGTATAGAAGATAGCCATTTGCCAATTTATCGCCAATCACCATGTGATATGCATTTGCCAATGTAATCATAGTTTGGATATCAGTTCTAAAACCAACTAAAATGATATGAATTTGTTTACCTAGATTATGGATTGTCCCATTGCTTCTTGCCTTGAGAGCACTATCAGATGTGAGGTGACATGCCTTGGTTCTTTGCATTGACCCATGTCCTCCAACCATTGAATCCTATCATCATTCACAATATTTTCCTTATGCTCATCTAAGGTCAATTCGAATTTTTTCCTTATCCATTTGTATGGATAATGAAATTATCAGCAATAATGATATTAAAATTAGAAACTCTACCCTATATAGATTTGAAAATACTACCTGGATTCCACACCATTATGCACAAACAATTTTCAGCCAAATGATCTATCTTCACTCTTTTACCCTTTTTAGAATGATGGCAAAACTGAAATAGATTTGTGCTATCATTTCCATATCTTGAGCTGAAATTGTAAGAATGCTTACCCTCTTTGGCTGAAGTAGGAGCTTTTGAGAGATTTATTTCAGCATTAGAATCGACTGAAACATTTTCTTTAATTGCATGCCTATCAACATGATTATTTTGTAATTCAATCTTATATGGTAATGGCTCACTTTTCAGAAGATTCTTTTCAATTATGAGCATTTTACATTCAATGTGTAATGTTTGCTTCTTCTTGACTTCATTAATACAAACATTTTGTTTATCAGAAGTCGTACACTCTTCTATTGAGGACTCTTCACCTTCAACTTGCATGGTGGATTCTTTCTATTCTTGTTCACTTTCTTTTAGCTCTGGTCTTGGCTTTTCTTCTTGGCTCTTTTCTCCTTTTTAAGTCACAGAAATCTCGGAGGGTCGTGTCAGCTTGAACTTTCAGGGTTAGATTATAATATTCTTCATAGTAGGCCTCATAATCAATTATGAATTGTTGCTTCCATTCGTCTTCTTCTGACTCTTTTCTATCTAGCTGTATTTTTATTGATGCCACTAGATCTAGCATGTTATTCTGATACTCTTCCAAATGCTTGTCCATTATATCTCTTACCTTGTAGGCTGGCATGTTCATAGTTCCGATACCACTGAAATGTCCCTTTTAGGTATTTTATAAACTTTGGAATTCGCTGTGAATCCTTTTCAATACTGAACATCAATCAAATACTAAAACAACCCACATGCAATACTGATATTGAAAACCCACTTGAAACTTCACTGAAATCCTTATTGTATTGAGATGAAAGCATACAAAATACTAGTAATGAAGAAACACGATAAAAATTGCACATGCAATATGGAAATTCCAAATCTAAAACAACCCAATTGTAATATTTTATTCAATGTGTTGTCTACACTTTTAACACTAAATAATACATATAAATAAAGCCATAAATTCACAACAACAAACGCTTGTCAAACTCCCAATAAAATCACAACGCACAACAATAACCCTAGTACAACAATGATTCACCAAGGACAAGGTACAACAGTCTAGGGAAATAGATCGTAGGGATGCAAGGAGGGATGGCATTGAGATGGAGGGTGATATTATGGCCCTAAATGTTGTTTAGAACCCCACACAACACCCTGAATTATGAATTAAATCTCACGCAGTAGATTGCAAAAGGGAAATCTCCAACACAGCAATCAATAGGGTAGAAATCCCAATGCAACAAGGTTGGGCTAGAAGAAACCCAATGCAGTGGTCTGTAAATACTTTAAACCCTCACAAAGTACTAGAATCTGATAGTAATCTTTAGCCACACTGAAACTGGTTTTTCATTCTGATTTGTAAGTTCAATTATGATTCCTAAATGGAATCACCTCAAGGGTTAGGGTTTGAATTCTCCAAACCTATATATCAGAGGGTTTTCATCCTCAGATGAAAAGATTTGAACACAACTCAAACTATAGAATAGGATTTTGTTTTCAAAGATGAATAATGAATAAGGACACTTTTGAGCCCAACTCCTTTTATAACTTTCCCTTTTCCAATTTACCCTAAAAGTATTTAAAAATACTTTTAATAAATAATCACTTTTCATCCACTTAATAATAATTACTTTTTGATCCTCTTAATAATAATACATGTCCTTTTTATATTATAAAATAAACGTGACTTAGGACAACGTCAAGTATTATTATTAATTTATTTCTCTAACTTTATCCCTTAGCCTATGGGAAATAAGGAATAGGCTACGAGTCTTCAAATCAGTTAATTTTGAAAAGGGGACATTGCAAAATTTATGATGATAATTTTTAATGACAATCTTCATAAATTTATAAGTATCAGTTTGTTGTATTCACATGATGCAATTTTGTACTCTATTTGTATTCAAATCTAATAGAAAACACTTCCTCAACATTTTAAAGACTCATTTGATACATTTTGTAACTGTAATTTGTATAAAATTTATGTTTTTTAAAGAAATTTAAGTATTTTTCTAAGTTGCCAAGTATTTGTTGAGTTAATTTTTTTTTGGTCTGTCGAGTCTGAGTCGAGACTGCGTATGCAAACTATGATTTGAATAATTGGACGAAATAAACCATTCCTAGAGCCTCTATTTCTATTGCACTATAAATTATATTAAGATTTAATAGATGTCTACTTGCCAAATAGATCGGGTGATTCAATTATCGACTTTCCCCTTGAGCCAATATTTAGTTGAATGCATAGTTCTAGAGGTAGATGTGCACATGAAACTCCTTGTTCCAATTTGGGTATCACAAAATCAGGCAATTGATCAATCAAGCCTTCAACTTTATGAATGACTTTTATCGCTTCCTTGACAACTTAAATGGCACTGCCTTCCTAGTCAATGTCCAAGGGAAGCAAAAGTTACGCAAAGTTCTTGATGAACTGCCTATAATACCCTGCACAACCTAAGAGGGACTTCACTCTTTTCATGTCCTTTTGTGCCTCCATGTGGACTATTGTATGCAAATTTCTTAAGTTTGGTACGACAAACTACATGTCCCAAAACTTCCTGTGGGAGACCAAGAACTAGCACTACTTGGAGCTTAAGGAATTTTTTTTTCTTGGCACGTCCTTATGCATCCGACCAATGCCTCCAAGTGTGACAACTTAGGAACATATATGCACCGATCACTATGAAAAAAAGTTGAAGTTTCATGTCATCGGCGTCTCAAAAATGTGGAATATGATTTGTTAGAACATGGAAAGAATGTTGCATGAGACCAAACAACATCTTGTTATAAACATAGATCCCATTCTCAATGACGGATATCATCTTCATTTGATCCTCCTTAGTGATACCTGCCTAGTTGTAGCCAAAAGATCCACCTATAAACTATTAGATTTAAAGTGTTGCTACCTCCTCCAAAATTGAATGGGTGAAGGGAATGGGGCACAAGTTATTTATCATACAAACATTCAAACTTTGGAAGTCTTATGCAAATTTGAACCTAGTGAGACTCCTTTTGGCCTATGACAATGGGTGATCCCCATTCATTTGTACTTATTGCGAATACAATTCTTGCATCTATCATCTTCTCAATATTTGCTAGCATCTTTATGGCATACTTTGGGTTCTTACAATATTTACTGACAATAAACAAGTTGCATCATTGGAACCAATAGGATCCTATATACGCACAAGTCTTGTGGAACCCACTTCAAATTTATTTAGGTCCAAGATAAGACATCTTTGTAATCCAAGGCAATTCTAAACTCTACAACCTATAGATTTGTGTCCAAACCATCACCAATGTTGATTGTCTAAATTGACCTTTACAATCACTAGTCCCTCATACTTAATGTCATCCATTCTAGGGAGCTTGTGTATGAGGCTCGTCATTGAACTTAACACCAACCTCATTTTATGTCAATTGTGGAGGGAATGGCGGTCATGAAGTAGAGAACTCAAATAGTAACTTGAAAATTGGGCTCCATCCTCAAAATGTCTTCCACCAAATCACTATCTATATACAATTGCAGTTCAATGAGATCTCATTATCCTTCATTTTTTGATGGAAAAGATCACAATCCAACCTTGTTTCATCCTCAAAACATTTCAGGATTTCAAAAATTCCATTAATCAGATGTTAAGGTTCACATTGTCGTTATAGTCTGAAACATCGGTTACTTGATAACATATTATCTTGAGATCTATGATGTACTTATATGCTTTTCTTCTTCATTGATAAAAAATCCTTCCAGTTGTGTTCAACCTTTGAGGAACAAAGACAACCCTAACCAAGCAAAGATTAATAGGCAATCATCTGCAAGGAAATGACAACAAAATTAGGAATGAATATTTTTGTGGGAATCACGGCCTTTTGAGCGGCTAACACCTCCAAAGGTCCAATACCGTATCAATCTGGTCCCAACAGTTTGAAAGTAGTCAGCCAACCTGTAGGTTGTCTCAGCATCTGTGAGGTCTCTTCTGGTAACACACTCACACTTGACCCTTCATCAACGATCACCTTCATTAACATCTTCACCATGATATCCATATGAATCAAGGATTTTCTATCACCTTTCTGAATCATAAGCATAAAGGGGTCGATGATGCAGAGCATGTACAAAGAAAACATCTTGACCTTTGTTTCTTAAGCCACTCTCTTAACCAATGCTTACTAGATCAATTCTTTGTGCAAAATTCCAGGCTTCAATTCTTTGTTAGGAGGACTCAAATAGTTTATTAGTTCATATAGGGTCTCTTTACCCTCTCAATTCCTTTTCATAACCCTGTCAACACCCTTCAAGACTTTCAAACACTTCTATAGTTTCAATTCCAAACTCATTCACAATTCTGCCTTTTAATACACAATCCTACTAGCCCTTTCACAGTCATTAATGACTAGAATGGAAAAAGTACAACGTTTTAAGGCAAACCAACACTCAATTCTTGTTTCTCATCAGCAAATACACGTGTGTGTAAAATTTGACACTCCAACTCTTCTCTTAAGAATCTTTTCCTTCTTTAGACCTAAAGAACTAGGTCTCTTTTAGGCCTAATGCAAACTCACTCTTCCAAATCCGTACTTCCAAGTCCGTACACCATCTACAACCACCATAAACAGTTAGAGCATGTGTTTTTAGGACAGATTACAAAGATTTGGGAATTTTCATCGGTGGAATCTTTCAATATCCTCAAAACCCCAGTTCTAGGGTTTCTAATTTCTTGAGTAGGCCGAGAGCCTTAAAAATTCCATCTCTCAGGCTATAAAGTGTTTCAAACGCCCAAATCCTATGTTGTTTGGATACGGGTACAGGTACGACTCGGGTACATGGGTACGCCTTTTTTCTAGAACCTTGATTTGGATACGCCGTGGGTACGTCTATATATATATTTAAAATATGTATATATATATAAATGCATATCACTCAATTTTTTAGTAAAACACTTGAAAATACATAGTTTTTGTTCATTCATTGCTTCAAATTTCCAAATGTTCAAAGTATACATTGCAAATACATTCAAATTTTCAAAATGCAAATGTAGAATAAATCATAGATTCATAATTCATCTAGATTGTCCTCATATTCATAATTATGAATTCCACTCCCACTAGCTCCACTCTCCACCCCTGGGGTTGAATTCTCTTCATTGTCATCGACATCATCCACACCAAATTGGAATGCACAAATACCAAATCCTCAGCCTTCTTGGATGCCAACTTATTTCTTTAAATTTATCAGATTTTCTTTTAGATCAAATATATTAATATAATATATTAAATATTAATATATTATATATAATTAAATATTTCTTCATATTTATATAAAAATATATATTTGATTCTAATAATTATATAAATATTATAATTAATATAATAATTATATACATTAATATAATTTAAATATATTATATATAATGCCTTTATATATAAAACTATATTATTGTTATATAATATTATGATAATATAATATGTTTTGAATTTTTTATATATTATATTAAATATAATATTTATAATATTTAAATAAAATCAATATATTATAAGTATAATACTTATATAAATAATAATATTATATTAATTATTACATATATATTTATCTAATATATAAATATTATTATAACATAATAATAAATTATAAATATTAATATTATATTATATATAAAATTTTAAAACATTAAATTTAAATATCCCTTATTCTTGTTTTTTTTTCCTCTGAATCCCTCGGGCACGCCCGGAGGCGCCCATGGCCATGCCAGAAACTTCCGGCACGGCCATGGGTGCCTCCGAGACGTCCCCATGCCGGAGACGTCGCGGGAGGGGAGCGGGGGAATACCACTGCAACATAGCCCAAATCACCTTTGTAAAATCTGTCTTGATGTCTCAAGTATAATCCAATTATTGGAAACCATTTGCCATCCTCTGTTTGCCTTTTCCAACCGAGAAACCTCTTAACTGAGCAAGAAGATAAGACTGTTACAGGTCTGGGACGAGTTTAGACACACAATGGTGTGGAAACAAGGCCAAGAAAGGTCAAAGATCATTCAATATGTTAGACAACAACTTTTCAAATCCACAACAAGGAACACACGTGATAACTCCTTCACTTTCTCTCACAACACAGAATTACTCAGTCCCAAACAATCACTGCACACAACAAGAACAGGGTTTTAAGGAAGTATACTTGTGAACTAAAGTTACCACTACTTATCTCTTCTTTCAAACTTCCAACTCTGTCCAACTCAGGTTCATTCATTACAATCATAATCGGTCCACCATCCATTTGCGATATAACTTCTCTTTAAGCACTAACAGGTTATACAAGATAGTACCCTAGTAAACAGGAGTCTGTGTACTTAAAACAGGATTCTTGGAAACACAAATTTTCTTACCTATCTAATGTGCTTCTTGGAGTGTATGGAGTTTCTTCCTTGAAAATTAATTCATTAGCAAGAAATCTTGATTCCTCAGTCACTTTATCAACACAAATTCTGTTGACCATTTTGGTCCTACAGGCCAAAAATTGGTCTCTTTCTTTCCCTGCTGTCTTGAGTCGTCAATCTTGGGTGTATTCCCCCTACTGCAATTGTGCCATTTCCCTTTGTAGTAGACCTGTTCTGTAAAGAGCCAAGTGACTTGAGCTTTGTATATATTTCGGGTTGATCCGGAGGTTTATTTCGCTGTGAGCAGCTAGTTTTCACAAGCCTTTCAGCAACAGAATGGGCCAACTTCAAAGAGATATAAGTCTTTCACAAGGGTCCGAAGGACAAGTGCCCTTGCGGAGGGCAGGCAGGTGACCAAATGGGACCTTTCAGCAGGCTCCAAAGGGCAACTCTGGGCCCAAGATACCTTGGGCAGGGCAGAGAGCACCTTCGGAAAAATGCCAAGGCAGAAGGCCGAAAGGTAAGTTTTCCTTCGTAAGAAATGGCAAAGCAAAAATACGAAGGACTTCTTCGGACTTTTGTCCGAAGAAAATCCATGTGGAACCAAAGGTGAATTCCTTTGGACAAAATGCCCGAAGGAATTCCTTCGGACATTTTGTCCGAAGGAAATGTGTCTTCAAGGCCTCGTGTCTCGGCCTTCCTTTGTGAATTTTTTCGGACATTTTGTCTGAAGGAATTCGAAGGAATTTGCAAAGAAAAAGACCAAGGCATGAAGGTGAGATTTCCTCCGGACATTTTGCCCGAAGGAAATGTGTCTTCAAGGCCTCGTGTCTCGGCCTTCCTTTGTGAATTTTTTCGGACATTTTGTCTGAAGGAATTGGAAGGAATTTGCAAAGAAAAGACCAAGGCATGAAGGCAGGTTTTCCTTCAGACATTTTGTCCAAAGGAATTGAGGAGACAAGCAAGCCCGAGGGAGCCCAAAGGGCAAGTGCCCTTGCGGGGGACTCTCAGCAACCCAAAAGGGGACCTTTTCCAAGGCCGAAGGGACACCTTCCTTCGGGAAGGTTCAATCACAAAATGCTGAAGAAATTGCCAAAGGGATGACGGGCCCGAGAACGTCAATTTCAGCATGGCGAACTAGCCGTTGGAGGTTCAAATGTCCGGTGATGAACGTGCGAACGTCAAATTCAAGGCGGTGAAATAGCCGTTGGTTTTCATAATAGGCGACAGGCCCGCAAATGTCAACTTTAACGAGATGCATTAGCCGCTGAGAAAGGAGCCCAAGGAGCCAACAAAAGACGAGAAGAATAGCCGAGAGAGCTCAAATTGCCAGAAAGCGACAAAATAGCAAGGAAAAGGGGAACAAAACAAAGAATCCAGAACACAGCCACACACACATACGACAACATTTGGAATGTTCCAAAAGACGCACCCAGCCAAGCACAAACACGAATTAAGCAGTCCAGGTGGCAAAAGAAGGTGTCGGCAGGAGAAGTTATTGTTGTGGATGAAACAGTCTCCACCCAGTAGTTATCGAAGAGTGCAAGCATTCAATGGCATGGCCTATTTTTATTCGTTTAAGCATGGGTGAGCGGACAATCGCGTAAGTTTTATAAAGAGGGGCAGCCTTGTTATTCAAACGATCAAGCAACCCATGCTTTTACAATGACATTTAATATGATTTAAACACCAAAGTCAAGACTTGGACTACCGCAGCATGGCTCCTTGAGCAAACTTCCTCTTTCCAATGTGTTTAACGCAACATGGGCCACTTGTTTTGAAAGGTGCCAGTCTTCTTTTTCATGCTATATATTATAACCTCTCAAGTGGAGAAAGATATCTCTCATTTTGTAAGGCGAAGCCCTGCCAAAATTCATCTTTGATCAATAAGAATATGTTTTACCTCTATCTGACTAGCTATGCTTTTGAGTGTGTCTGTGTATCAATTATATGTTCAGTCATTTTAGCTTGATGCTTTCACAAATTGACACCAACACACCTAGTGTAGACAAAGCACCATTTCTGCAGGTTAACAAGAAGTGCTACATCTGGAGCGCAGAGACAGGAAAGGGTTATCAGACAGTGTGTTTTCTACAGCGCCTGTGGTAAGTTCATTTTCTATGTGTCTTCATTAAGTCTATTGTTAAAGCTCCCTACAGTCTAGTCTTTTCATCAGATAAAGTGTATGTCCGTCCTCTTCTGGTCTGAAGTGTGAATAACTGAGTAGATCAAAATCGTTTGGTGCATCACCACTTAGATTAGTTTCTGTTTTGGTTGTATCTTTCTCTCTTTTCACCCCCCCATTGTTAGCAGTAGTAGTAAAAGACTTCAGAGATGCATCAAAGGGAGCTAGCCCATATCTAGAAATTCTCCCCTTAGTTTTGCCAAACCCACAGCAAGAGGGGAGTCTCCATTGTGCTGCGTGGAAGAGAGAAGCTCAACCTTCTTTCAAGGGTGCAATCCATAGCGTCAACAGTTTTTGGCACTCCCAGTGGGACCAATTTTAATATTCAAAAAAAGTTCCAGGATTGGTGCTGGTCCTATTACAGCAAGAATGAGCCACTACTCCAGCATCTGGCGACTCCATTTTCAAGAACATTAGTCTCTGGTTAAAGATCAATCTGACATTCCATGCCTAAGGTCACCACAAGATCTTCTGCCAAGGGTGTCCCTTTTGAATTCGTTGAACTACCATTAAACTCAGCAAGGCGACTGAGATTTGCAAGGACCCATCCCTATACAGCAAGTCATTTTCTCAGACCTGCTACAAAATATACTTATGCAAGAAGATCCCGACAGAACCCGATTGTCACCATGGCTTTACCTTTCATAGCTTTTCATGGCCAAAGCCCGTTAAACCTTCTGCATTATGACCCAATCCCAGGGATGGCTCTTAAGAGTGTTCCTCCTTTTAATGGGGAGGGGCCTATTACTACCATTGAGCACATCATAAATATTGCCAACCTCTGTAATATTCACAATGTTACTGAAGAGAACATTGCTATCAGGTTGTTGGCATTGTCTTTTAAGGGTAAGGTTCTGGACTGGTATGAGACATTGCCTATGAATTCAGTCGGCACATGGAATGAATTAGGCACTCTTAAACGAACAGATTCGGGGAGAAGAGTGATCACCTCTCCCTTGCTGAGCAACTAACCACCATGAAGAGAACTCCACATGAATTCATGCAAGATTTCAATACTCGGTTTCAAAAGACATGGGACAGAATCCCCATTTTGGTAAGGCCAACCCCAAGCTATGCCTTCCTCTATTATTTAAAAGCTTTGAATAGTGACATTGTTGTCATGATACAGTCAATGGGAGGACAAGTGCTGCCAGCTGCCTATGAAATAGCCATAGTAGCTGAAAATTGCCTGGTGCACGAGGGAAAAATAGCCCTTAGACCTCATATGCCGCTCTTCCCTGAATTGCCACCTCTAGCCCAGACTGCTGCACCCACCTTAGCTCTTTTGTTTGGCATAGAAAAGCCGATTGCTACTTCACCCAATGACCTTCATGAAGTTAAGAGCTTGTTGCAAAGCGTGACCAACGAATTAGTGGCTCTCAAAAGGCAACAAGCTCAAAACTATCAGTGATATCAGTAGTTCGGACAAACAAGTAGACCCTCTTTTCAGAATTACAATCAAGGACAGGGTCAATTTGCACAAGCCAGACCATATCAAGGGTATAATCTAGGCGCTCCTTCATCGTCCAAGGCTCTTGTGCCCGCTCAAAATAATCTGGTACAGGAACAGCCAAATTGCTCACCCCTGGGATATGGTCAAGATCAGGGTGCTTATACAAATGAGATGCCGAGTCAATATATGAATGCACAAGACAATCAAGCTGCCCAATTCCCAAGCTTTGAGATGTCAGTACAACCCAACATGGGCAGTAGTTAAGCTCAGCCTGATTCCACTCTCATGAATCACATGGAAGGTGAATTTTATGCAGTCAACTACGTGGGCAGTATGAACAACCAAGGCGATTATGTTGCAGCCAACACAAGGTCCAAAATGAGAGCTATGGAAGAAGCTCAGGCAGTTGCCCAGACGTCCGCAGCATCTTCCTCATCACATATGAACAAAAAATTCAAATTATAGGCCGCCGGTTGCGCCCTCAGCTCCTCGACCTACGCCTTAGGCTGCAAGCACCCCCCCAAAAAAATTAAAGGGCAACAACCCTCAGATCAACGTGGTGGACTAGATGAAGAAGCTGCACATGAATATCTCTTTGTGGGATTCATTGGCAATGCCGAGACAAAAGGACATACTCCAGAAGGAGTTGCACGAGCTATATGAACCAACTGTCCCAGCAAAAGTCGATAATGTTTTGATCATGAATGGGCACCCTTCCACAGCAGGCCAAGTAAAGAAAGAAGAAAAGGTTCCCCCTTTCTATCTATCCTTAGTCATAGGAGATTTCCTGGTGCACAATTGCATTATCGATAGTGGGGCAAGCACCTTAGTAATGACAAAATGTATAGCACATAAACTGAGGCTCAAATACGAAGAAATGACCAAAGAAGTCCTGCAGCTGGATGGATCACCAGCCAAGACACTAGGGGTAGTGCGAGGCTTGAATCTGACGCTGCATGCCTGTCCCACTTTCTCAGTTCCCCACGACGTGGTAGTGGCGGATGTTCCTCTCTACTTTGCTATCTGCTTGTCCAGGGATTTCACATCCAAAATAGGTGGGTACCTAGCAACAAACTAGTCTTACATGGTTTTTAGAACCAACTATGAGACTAAGTTCAAGATTGAGTCAAAGCCATTCCATAAATATCATCTAGAGCCATACTCACTCAAAGCGGCGAATGTCAGCTACACCATTATTAATGAAGAAGAATTCCAAGTGAATCAATCTTCACCTTCTGCCCTCGAAGGAGTTGCTGACCTGCTCTTAGACGAATGAAGAAGTGACAACTTTGAACATGACCCATACAAGTTCATAGAAGAGGCAGGCCTTGGGATTTATTGCATGCATGAAGAGGGTACTTTTGTACCAAAATTGATAAAGGCAAACCAAGAAAGCTCGGGTTTATGGCAACTCTTCTTTGATGGCTCAAGAAGCAAATTGGGCGCTGGTGGTGGAGTAGTGCTAATTTCCGCCTCAAAGGAGAAATACTTCTCGACTTTCAAGTTCCAGTTCTCTTGCACATGCAATGTTGCAGAATATGAGTCCCTCATTCATGGTTTGGAGTGGGCAAGAAAAAGAGGAATCAAAGAGCTACAGGTTTTTGGGGACAGCGAGTTGATCGTAAATCAGGTGACATGCTGAAATCTGACCAAAAATTCCTTGTTAAAGTTTTACAAGCACATAGTATGGGACTTAGTGGAGAGTTTCCTTGCTTTCAATGTTATTTCCATACCAAGAGAGCAGAATAAGCAAGCGGACAAACTAGCAGCAGTTGGTGCTCAGTTTGACATCTTCAAGGAGATAGGCTGAGACAACAGTTTGCGCCATTTAAAAGTGGTAATTAGACTCTTCGTGCCTGATAACATAACCAACTGGCAGATGTTTGACAACGATAAGCATATAACATTCTTCTTGCAAAAGAAGGTTGAGTTTGCCTCTAGAAATCAAGCCAAGCTACAGCAGCAGTATGGCAGCCAGATTGTGCAGCTGAAGAACAACAAACTTCCCAAAGGCTTGGTCACTCTCAAAAGTATCTTCAACAAGGATGACCAATTAAAAAATGACAAAACAAGCATCACAATGAAGAAAAAAAACTACGAAAAGGTTGAGATATTCAAGAACACGCTGCTTGCACTTGGGAAGGTATGTACAGATCATGAAAGGTAGGCTTTCATCTTGTTGTCCCAGGAATTTGCCGATGTCTTCGCTTTGGAGTATTGTGACTTGAAGGGTTTTGACCCAAGTTTGACCCAACATACCATTGAGCTGGAAGAAGACGCCAAGGCCATCAAACAGAAACAAAGGCTTGTCAACCCGAAGATTGAGCCTCTCATGCAGAAGGAACTCACCAAGCTGATTGAGTCCAGGATCATATTTTTGATCAAACATTCTTCTTGGCTGGCCAACCTTGTCCCTGTCCGGAAAAAGAATGGGGAGATCAGATTATGTGTAGATTTCAGAGACCTCAATAGAGTCTCGTTAAAAGACCACTATCCTCTCCCAAGTATGGAGCAGATCCTCTAAATGGTGACACGCAACGAACGTTTCTCCCTTCTGGATGGGTATTCAGGGTACAATTAGATTTTAGTGCAAGACTGTGATCAATACAAAACAAACTTCACTACCAAGTGGGGGACGTTTGCTTACTGAAAAATGCCATTTGGATTGTCCAATACTGGAGCCACTTTTCAACGAGCCATGGACATGGCTTTTCAAGGCCTGATAAATAATGTTGTACTGATCTATCTTGATGATGTGACAGTATTTTCTAAGGAAGCAAGGCAACATCTGAAACACCTTAGGCAAATCTTTGAGAGGTGTAGAGAGTTTGGTATCTCTTTCAACCCAAAGAAATGCGTGTTCGCTGTCCATGAAGGTAAGCTCCTTGGCCATATTGTTTCGAAAGAAGGCTTGACCATTGATCCAAAAAGAGTTTGCTCCATCCTAGCGTTGTCCTTGCCTAAGCATAAAAAAGATCTACAAAGCTTCTTTGGCAGAATAAATTTCATCAGGAGATTTATCTCAAATTTTGCTGAGATAGTCAAGCCACTGACCTTCATGTTGAAGAAAGATGAGAAATTTGGATGGACAACACAAAAGAAGGATAGTTTTGAAGGGATCAAGCAGGCTATCGCCCAAGCTCCTACCTTGATCAGCCCTGACTTCACCAAGGATTTCAACCTCTACACCTTTGCCATGCTTACCCAAGCAAATGACGAGAACCTTGAACAGTCGCTTGCGTTTTTTAGCCAAGGTCTAGAAGGCTTTGAGATCAGGTATACATATGTGGAGAAGCAAGTCCTTGCAGTCATATGAAGTCTGATGTAATGTCACTTACTAATGGGCTCACTAAAAACACTGGTTTTATACTAAAGAATTTTGTCAAACACTTTACGGAATATTAGAAATTACATTGCATTAAGAATTTGTCAAAAATATCACTGAATACAACTTTGTAATTTCGTCAAATAGTTTGCAATCAGTCTCATTAATTTACTTCCATGAGAATTGTAAAAATTCTGAAAAAAAAAAGTACAGCCTTTATTTTTAATATAGCAATGGCTATTTCAGCCTTACACAAAACAATCAGACAAATATACAAGGACCCTATTGCATAAAAAAAATAGAACCTGCTATTTATTGTAAAAATCCGACCTTATTGCTGTAGCAGTTCGCTGCCCAAAACTTGCTGCCAAAACTTGATCAGTGGCTGTGCCAAAATGCCGCGCGGGTACAGTCCGTACGGCCGTACGGACTGGTACGGTTTTTTTTTAATTTTAATTTTAAATTCCATACAGGCCGCGCCGTAGTCTCTATTGATTGCTGGAATTTTTATTCTGCCATACTGTTTGCAGGTACAAGCCGAACAACTGAAATGCTTGGTATGAAATTGCTGAATGCTATCTCCAATGTTCCAATCACTGAAAACACAAACCCTCAGACAAATGTCTGAGTACCAAATAAGCCCAACTTGAAGTAGCTGAATACCACTTCCAAAGTGCAACCCTTCGGATGATCTTTCACACCCTCAGTTATGCAAATCACTTGAGAGGTATCGTTCTCAAGGATTAATCTTACGATTTGTAGACTCTGCAGTCTTACAAATGCTCAAGGAGATTCAATGATCAAAAATAAACTCTGGATGCCAAATACAAGACCCATAGGGTCTATTTATGCATTTTTCGGAACTTCCAAGAGTTTCCGTAATACATCATACAAAACTTGTTATACTTTTTAAATAAAAGTAATTTAAAATAAAAGTGCATTTTAAAATTAAAATATAACTATTTGGCCTCCAAAATAAAAATAAACTATCTCCCGGATCGTCGTGAGCCGTCGAATCGCCAACAAGACCCTCTCACCACCTTTATCTGCCTACGAGAGTCAGGAATAGGCAAAATTCTCGTAGAATGTCAAGCTAAACGATGTCAGCCAGAATGGGGACATGACAGTCCGCCCTTCCTGAAATTGCTTGTCCCCAAGCAATCGCTGAACAACAAACCAATCAATCCACCCAGATCCCAAATGTAATCATGATCTATACTGCTGTCAATCAACACAAGCTCCTGCAGTTGAATCATCCAAATGTGATTCCCAATCAACTCAAGCATTCTATCATGATGGGATAAAGTCGCGACAATATCCTCTTCCCTCGTCTTCAGTTGGCTCACCAACCCATGGGAATAACTATTAGCCTCTTTCTCATGTGAAGAAGCATCCAACTGTGTCTGATACTCATTTTCTGCAAAGCCCTGAATGCTCACTTTCTGATCAACTGTATTGGAATCAATATCTGTGTTAACCATGCAATCCGGTGTCCCTGTGATATCACTTTCTGATGCCATTAGCTCAATCTGCATGACATCTTTAACCGCTTCCACCTGTGAGGAGAAATCATTCCCTGAAGATGTGTTCATGTCTTCCTGTATAAGATCAGCGTTTTTGTCAAACTCATCATTCAAGTTTTTGCCTGTCATAAGGAAAGTACTACGATCCTTAGGCCTATCAATTAAACTCTTTAACCAAGTACATGCCATAGGTGACAAATTCCTCTCTTTTTTCCAGACATACCATAAACCTTCTGCCAAAGATTTAGAAATTTCATCCTCCTCGAACAAAATTGTGAACATGATAGAGTGCATTGATGCTAATATATTGCTTGAATGAAACTCATCTACAATATTCCAAAATGTATTAAACATCTTATGTCATCAATACAACCTAATGACAGCATAATGTTTTCAAATCTACACTTTGCAAATACTTCAAGTAATCTTGCCCTCTTTGTGAAATGAGGGTCCCTAATGTCATCCAATTTTTCGAAGCTTTTTACCATGGCATGAAGTATCTTTCTCATAATCTGATCATCATAAGACTTAAAGCCAGCTAGTATCTTCAGGATTTCACTCATGCAAGAGAGAGTTGCAAGTCTTACCACCTCATCATGATGTTTCAATAATCGGGGCTTCACCAACGAACCAAATGCTGGAGATAACGCTGTTTGCATAGCATTAGAATCTGACTGATCAACCTTACCTAAATAAGTTTCCATCTTCAAAGTTCTTAGAAGGTCCTCTGTTCGCTGGAATGGACGTTCTAATTTCTCCTTTGCATTGTGCATTCTTTCTTCCAAATCCTTGTCTCCTGTTGTTGCCATACTGCTAATTGACTTCAATCTTAAATAACCCAATCAGGCTGGCAGGAAACCGCTCTGATACCACTGTAATGTCCCTTACTAATGGGCTCACTAAAAACACTGGTTTTATACTAAAGAATTTTGTCAAACACTTTACGGAATATCAGAAATTACATTGCATTAAGAATTTGTCAAAAATATCACTGAATACAACTTTGTAATTTTCGTCAAATAGTTTGCAATCAGTCTCATTAATTTACTTCCATGAGAATTGTAAAAATTCTGAAAAAAAAAGTACAGCCTTTATTTTTAATATAGCTATGGCTATTTCAGCCTTACAAAAAACAATCAGACAAATATACAAGGACCTTGTTGCATAAAAAAAATAGAACCTGCTATTTATTGTAAAAATCCGACCTTATTGCTGTAGCAGTTCGCTGCCCAAAACTTGCTGCCACAACTTGATCAGTGGCTGTGCCAAAATGCCGCGCGGGTACAGTCCGTACGGCCGTACGGACTGGTATGGTTTTTTTTTTTTAATTTTAAATTCCAGACAGGCCGCGCCGTAGTCTCTATTGATTGCTGGAATTTTTATTCTGCCGTACTGTTTGCAGGTACAAGCCGAACAACTGAAATGCTTGGTATGAAATCGCTGAATGCTATCTCCAATGTTCCAATCACTGAAAACACAAACCCTCAGACAAATGTCTGAGTACCAAATAAGCCCAACTTGAAGTAGCTGAATACCACTTCCAAAGTGCAACCCTTCGGATGATCTTTCACACCCTCAGTTATGCAAATCGCTTGAGAGGTATCGTTCTCAAGGATTAATCTGACGATTTGCAGACTCTGCAGTCTTACAAACGCTCAAGGAGATTCAATGATCAAAAATAAACTCTGGATGCCAAATACAAGACCCATAGGGTCTATTTATGCACTTTTCGGAACTTCCAAGAGTTTTCGTAATACATCATACAAAACTTGTTATACTTTTTAAATAAAAGTAATTTAAAATAAAAGTGCATTTTAAAATTAAAATATAACTATTTGGCCTCCAAAATAAAAATAAACTATCTCCCGGATCGTCGTGAGCCGTCGAATCGCCAACAAGACCCTCTCACCACCTTTATCTGCCTACGAGATTCAGGAATAGGCAAAATTCTCGTAGAATGTCAAGCTAAACGATGTCAGCCAGAATGGGGACATGACATCTGAAGAAATTCAGACATATGCTGTCCAACATCAGGGTTCATCTCATGGTGTCACATCCCAGTGTCAAAGATTTCTTGATCAGCCGTGATCTAAATGAAAAGAGAGCAGGATGGATCACCAAAGTAATGGAATATGACGTGGACATCAAAACCACCAAGCTGGTAAGGGAAAAAGCCCTGTGTGAACACCTTGCTGCATACCCTAGACAACAGAAAGAGGACATTTTGCTAATCCATGATGAAGCTACAGCAGAAGAACCAACAAGCATGAAGGATTGGGCATCAGACATGAAACGTTTCCTTCTCACCGGTGAGTGCCTGCGGGGCCTTGATAGGACCAAGAGGAGATATTTCAGACTCCAATCTCTCCCTTATGTCCTGATTGACGGGGTGCTGTTCAGAAGGGATTTCTCAAGAGTACTCTTGAGGTGCATAGACTCAGGTCAGGTTGACTGGGTACTGTTCGAGTTCCATGACAGGCCAGCTAGTGGTCACTTTGCTCCTAAGCCTATAGCTGTAAAGATTATGAGAGCTGGTTACTTCTAGCCCACTTTATTCAGAGACACCCATGCCTAGGTACGAAAGTGCCAGAAGTGTGCTCTCTTTGATGGAAAATGGTCGCTGGCTGCAATGCCTCTATAGCTTATTCAAGTAGAACAACTATTCATGCAATGGGGCTTAGACTTCATAGGGATGATCAACCCTCCCTCCAGTGTTGGCCACAAATAGGTCTTGATCGCTACAGACTACTTCATGAGATGGGTAGAAGCTATTGCTTTGAAGGAGGCCAACGAAAGTGCAGTCGTGGATTTTTACGAAGCCCTGGTGACAAGGTTTGGAGTCTTAGCTACCATCATTTCAGACAACGCATTGGCTTTCTTGGGAACCAGAACAAGCGAATGGGCGTTGGGATACGACATCTGTCTTAGCACTTCTTTCAACTACTACCCACAAGGGAATGGGATGGCTGAGTCCAACAAGAATATGATCAGAATTATCAGAAGGACAATGAAGGAGAATCAGAGAACTTGGCATGCCAAGTTGAAAACAACGCTGTGGGCAGACAGGGTTACTCCAAAGAGGGCAGTTGGCAATTCACCATACACGCTTGTGTATGGAAGGGAAGCTAGACTTCCTATTTCACTTGAATTGCCAGCCTTGGATCTTGCTCACCAGCTGCAATTGGAAGAAGGCAACAACATGGAGGTCAGGCTGTGTGAATTGATGGAACTTCAGGAGACAAGGGACCGAGCCATGGTTTCTATGACCAGCCGTCAGCAGCAAACGAAGAAGCACTTTGACAAGAAATCCTCGTCAAAAGGCTTCTCTGAAGGCGACATCGTCTTAAAGTGAGATGAGGACCGAGCTAAGCCTAGAAAACACACGAAGTTCGAAGCCCTATGGAGTGGTCCATATATCATCACTCACTGCAAATAGCACAATGCATTTCAACTCTCCAGGTTGGATGGTGAGAAACTGCATATCCCAGTTAATGGGATATATCTTAAGCACTGCCACTGAGCCTTCTCTCATTATGTACATATTTTCCTTGTTTTTCTCTGTTTTTCTTAAGTGCTTTTGCACATGTTCATAGTTTTTTAACCTTGTGTGTGTTTTGTTTACCATTTGGGTTAAAAGCTTCATGATTGATTCTTGGATATCTCAAGGCCATTGTCAACCTTTCGGGCTGTGTTTTGACTTCGTGCCCAACGGACTTGCAAGTCATTGGTTTCTTAAGCATGGCAGGTATGCTTCCCCTGAGAATCGCCATATTTGTTGACCATTTTGGTCCTACAGACCAAAAATTGGTCTCTTTCTTTCCCTGCTGTCCTGAGTCGTCGATCTTGGGTGTATTCCCCCCTACTGCAATTGTGCCATTTCCCTTTGTAGTAGACCTGTTCTGTAAATAGCCAAGTGACTTGAGCTTTGTAGATATTTCGGGTTGATCCGGAGGTTTATTTCGCTATAGGCAGCTGGTTTTCACAAGCCTTTCGGCAAAGGAATGGGCCAATTTCAAAGAGATATAAGTCTTTCACAAGGGTCCGAAGGACAAGTGCCCTAGCGGAGGGCAGGCAAGTGATCAAATAGGACCTTTCAACAAGCTCCAAAGGGCAACTCTGGGCCCAAGATATCCTTGCGGAGGGTAGAGAGCACCTTCGAAAAAATGCCAAGGCAGAAGGCCAATAGGTAAGTCTTCCTTCAGAAGAAATGGCAAAGCAAAAATACAAAGGACTTCTTCGGACTTTTATCCGAAGAAAATCTATGTGGAACCTGTTGACCATTTTGGTCCTGCAGGCCAAAAGTCGGTCTCCTTTCCCTACTATTTTGAGCAGTCAAGTCATGTACCCACTTTTCTGCAAATGCCTTTTTTTCTTTGCAATAAGTCCTGTTCTTATAAAACATTGAAAGATCTAAAGCCCTGCAGGTTTCGGTTTCATATAAGACCTTTTTCTCTTTGGGTAGTCAATCGCACAAGCCTTTTCGGCAAAGGAAATCGCTCATTTTCAAAGGGATATAAGTCTTTCAATAGGCCCCGAAGGTCAAGTGCCCTTGCGGAGCGCAGGCAAATGACCAATTGGGCCTTTCTGAAGGAGTCCGAAGGGCAACTTGGGGCCTAAATGCCCTTGCAGAGGGCAAGAAACACTTGCAAAGGGACCAAAGAAGAGAGCCGAAGGGTAAGGTTTTCTTCGGAGAAAAGAATAAGGCAAAAGGAAGGATTTCCTTCGGACTTTTGTCCAAAGAATAAATCCAAAGGAAATCCAAGGAAGGTCAATGTGAATTCTATCGGACAAAATGTCTGAAGGAATTCCTTCGGACATTTTGGCCGAAGAAATACACAAAGGCAGGGGCCAAATGGAAAATTATCCTTCGAAAAGAAATCCGCAGCAAAATGGCAAGGGTTCTTCGGACTTTTGTTCGAAGGAAAATACAAGGAAAATCCAAAGAATAAATGTTCGAAGGAATTCCTTTGGGCATTTTGTCCGAAGGAATTCAAGAAGAGCGAAGGGCAAAGGATTCATTCGGATTTTATGTCCGAAGGAAATCCAAAGAAAAGACAAGACAAGGGATTCCTTCAGACTTTTTTCCGAAGGAAATCCAAAGAAGGTTCAATTGCGGAAAGCCAAAGAAATTGCCAAAGGGGTGACGGGCCCGAAGACGTCAAATTCAACATCACAAACTAGCCGTTGGAATTCAAACATCCGGTGACGTCCCCAAAGACGTCAAATTTACGATGATGAAATAGCAGTTTGGTTTTCGAATAGCGACGGGCCCATAGACATCAATTTTTGACGGGATGCGTTGGCCGTTGAGGAGAAGCCAAAGGACTAAGGCCTTCACGATAAGCGGCCGAAGGCTCATGGCGAAGGCTGCAAGTGAACTCAGCGACCTGCTGAGAAAGGAGCCCAAGGAGCCAACAAAGGATGAGAAGATAGCCCCGAGAGCTCAAATTGCCAAAAAGAGACAAAATATAGCAAGGAAAGAGGGAACAAGATAGAGAATCTAGAACACGGCCACGCACACATACGACAACATTTGGAATGTTCCAAAAGATGAACCCGGCCAAGCGCAGGGGAAAATAGAATAGCCCAAGTGGCAAAAGAAAGCGTCGGCAGAGGAGTTATTCCAGCG